>OZ023073.1:860000-2060000 GCA_963992785.1 Tenthredo livida
ACACATGCATACAGGACAACAATAATAACAACATAACACTTAATAGACAGGGAGAAAAAGAAAGAAAGATGAGGAAAAAACAAAAAGAATTAACAAAAAAATTAATAGAGAACGAATGATTTAGAAAATTGCAAAAAACAAAAAAAGAGAATTTTCTTTTCTCGCTGTTATTATATAATATATTGTGGGGATGTATTATAACTGCAAAATTATATTGCGTATAACTGTACCTATATTCATTTATAAACTGCATTCTCATTGCGTTCATTAAAAAAAGAATAAGAAATGATAGATTTTTATCCATAAGGAAGGAACAAAAAAAAAAAACACAGAATTCTCATACATCTATTAATACGTCATATACAGGGTGAGTTTTATCTGGTATTGTATGAGGGAGAGACGCGTTGCGTTTGCGATGATAAGCCCCTCCCTTATGCAATAACAGAGAAAACTCACCCTGTATATACTAAAACCTACTTACTTACTTACTTACTTACTTACTTACACAGAAATTCGAACCTGTAGATAGATAGATACTATATTATAACTTCATACATATATACATGATACATTACATATAGGTACAGCTTTGCTAAGTGTTTTCTGGTGATCGGTATCTAGCAAAATGTAGCGATAAAGAATTTGTAATAAAAATGGTGACAATTATTGTTTTCCTATTTAAAAATATTAGATAAATTATACCATGCATAGGTATACCTGTGTACATGTATATGCGGTCAATTCAGTTTCAATTATTTTTTTTAATTTTTTTATTTTCTATTTAAATATACTACTACTAATCATTTTGAACGGCTTGTATTTTATAAGCTGGGCAACAGGGATATTTTTATTCATCATTTAATAATTCGTAAATTTATTTAAATAGAACGAATTTAAAACCGATTGAATAGATTCTTAGTATAACTTTACATTTTTTTTCTTTCTTTCATTCTTTTTGTTTTTCTCGACTATCGGAATATTGGCAAAAATTGTTCTGAGCGATTTACAGAATGATGAGAACTTCGGGTGAGGATCGCAGCAGCTTCAGGAAGAAAAATAAGAAAAAGAAGAAGAAGTCGGTTCATCCCATTTGCTACAACGATCATAAGGTTGTATGAAATGACGGGGAAATATTAATACCAAATTTTATTTCTACGTTTATTAACATTTGATTCTTGATATGGTAGCCTTTTTCTAATTACATTTAATTACTAAATTCAATTAATGTACATATGCATAAAAATAATTGCTAGATCTGTTGTCTGTTAGTAAACTATAATTCGTCGAACATTCTTACGAATTTTAATTATAATAATAGTCATTATATAGCGATAATTGGCAAGTTAGGTGATCTAGAAAATTGAAACTGATTTCTGCGGTAACATTAGTTCCTTTTAATTCACTAAGTAGATGATCTAGATTCTAGAAGTCTGATAATTAAATTTGAAGTACACAGGTATCTTACTAATTTTTTCGCGAAGATAGGTGCGCCTGACGATATCCAATCTCCAGTTATGGATCACAGGAATGACACGCGGGTTGAACACTACGAGCGATACCGACGTTATCGGCAGAAACTAGTTCGACAATGCGACCGCGAGATGGCGCTAACGTTGGTCGCCCCGCTGCAACTTACCAATAAAGAGTACTGACCTAGGTTAATAGAGCCTGTCACGGGGTCAGTAACCTCAGTGGCCCTCGTGGCGTCGATGAGTACGCGTGGGGTGCGTTAACGAGACTCGATAGAAATATTCCGAACGCAATAATGTTATAACACTCGTCCTTCGTTGTTAAATTAATTATATTAAATAGGATCTTATTGTAATACGGACGTAGTTTATTTTATGATCACTCCTACGCCAGGAAGCTAATGAAGATACTTGAACAATTGATATTTGATATTTATTTTTGAGAATCAATTACGATTTAGGAATTCTACATACCTTTGAGTATAAATACGACTGTATCAATGCTATGCAGCAATAAATTCTTAGATATATGAATAGTCGATTGCTTTGTTATTTTTCAATTTCCCGTCCCTGTGATAATCCATTTCAAATAAGAACAGTAGGGAATTTTAGATTTAATGCATTTTCAGCTTCTTGAAAATTTGCGAACACTTCCTCGGGTCAGATGTTCTCCTGATACCAGGAGCAATTTTCGACTTAGAATTTCTTTAACTCTAAAAATCGCTAGTATTAATTAAATGTAAGACGTGCATGAGGACACATATGCATGCCTATATGAATACACTATGATTTCTTCCCCCTCCAAAAATTTCGGCACACCTCCTCGGGTCAGATGTTCTCCTGATACCAGGAGAAATTTTCGACTTAATATTTCATCAACTCCAGAAATCGCTAGTATTAATTAAATATAAGACGTGCATGAGGACACGTATGCATGCCTATATCAATACACTATGATTCTTTCCCCCTCTAAAAATTTCAGCACACCTCCTCGGATCAGATGTTCTCCTGATACCAGGAGCAATTTTCGACTTATAATTGTTCGATTTTTAGAGTTATAGAAATTTTAAGTCGAAAATTGCTCCTGGTATCAGGAGAACATCTGACTCGAGGAGGTGTGCTGAAATTTTTGAAGGGGGAAGGAATCATAGTGTATTGATATAGGCATGCATACGCTGCTTCGGAGTGATTTTTCTGGCAGTTGATACCTTTTTTTCGGAGTGATTTTTCTGGCAGTTGATACCCTTTTTCGGAGTGATTTTTCTGGCAGTTGATACCTTTTTCAAGGAGTCGTTTTTGACACCATGAGGTATCAACTGCCAGAAAAATCACTCCGAAAAAAGGTATCAACTGCCAGAAAAATCACTCCGAAAAAAGGTAGTGATTTTTCTGGCAGTTGATACCTTTTTTTAAGGAGTCAATTTTCTGGCAGTTGATACCTTTTTTTTAAGGAGTCAATTTTCTGGCAGTTGATACCTCATGGTGTCAAAAACGACTCCTTGAAAAAGGTATCAACTGCCAGAAAAATCACTCCGAAAAAAGGTATCAACTGCCAGAAAAATCACTCCGAAAAAAGGTATCAACTGCCAGAAAAATCACTCCGAAAAAAGGTATCAACTGCCAGAAAAATCACTCCTAAGCAGCGTATGCATGACTATATCAATACACTATACTCCTTTCCACCTCCAAAAATTTTAGAACACCTCCTCGGACCAGATGTTCTCCGGATACCAGGAGCAATTTTCGACTTAGAATTTAACTCTAAAAATCGCTAGTATTAATTAAATGTAAGACGTGCATGAGGACACGTATGCATGCCTATATGAATACACTATGATTCCTTCCCCCTCCAAAAATTTCAGCACACCTTCTCGGGTCAGATGTTCTCCTGATACCAGGAGAAATTTTCGACTTAGAATTATGCTAACTCCGGGTAATACTACTATAAATAAACCTACATAAAAATAAAGATCTTGCAAGGGCAGGATAGTGGAAAAAAACGAAGCAATTGATTATTATGTTATATCTGGTGATTTATTGCTGTAGCATCGATACAATATTACTTTTTGTTAACGTTATACTATACAAATTGTTATCGTTTCTCAAAAATATCGCAAGTATTAATTTTCTGTAAACCCCCGCGATTGAAACACTATAAGTAACGAAATATCGTGCGGTTGATATCTCAGTTTCGGAGTGATATTTTTCAATTTCTGGCAGTTTTATGTAGTAACTACCTGCAAAAGTTTCGAACAAAAATCGCGAGGAAAAAAAAAAAGTATCAACCGTTAGATTGTTCGTCATATAGTACTTAGTTGCAATCGCATGAGTTGAAATGCACCAGTGAACAAAGAATATGCACGCCTTATTACAGGCAATCTCAAGTTAGAAATCAGACGAAAGGCATTGCGGGTTGCACACGATAAGGCATATCAATATTTGCTGGTAAAAAAAAAATAGTCCTTCGCTTCGACCGCGAGATGGTAATGCAGTTTGTCACCCCGTATGCCGTGGTATTCGAGATTTCTAACTTATCGAATTGGATGGGCAGCGACAATGTTATATAATAGCCGAAATTAGGAAATAATTTTGCCGCATAAATCGAGCAGCAAATCGATTTGAATTTCTCTATAATAAATTATATGTATCTCCGAAACTACTTATAGTACTAATTTCTTACCTACAAAATTATTAATCGATAATAATAATAATAATGATTAGAAAATAATTGATTGCATTAGAAAAAGAGAAAAAGAAAAAAATCTCTCTCCGCTTATCATAGCTTCAAGTATCAATACTACAATAATATAATCTATTCAGAAGTATATAAATAACCAGGGGCTTAATAATATAATAGATTATTATTATTATTATTTAAATATCTATCAATAATCATACACATAATATAATATACTAATAAAAAGATGTTAGCTGTAGTAAGAAAAAACAAACAATCGGTGTACATACAATCATGTAATTCAATTAAATATATTTCTTTTTTTTTGTTTGTTCTGTTTTCATTTTCTCTCAAATTTCTTTATTTATTTATACCATATATATGTATATATATATATATATATGTGTATATGAATCATAAATAGACGCCCGGATTTCATATTCATAATTATTATTCAATTCTTTTTCTTCTTCTTCTTCTTTTTCTTCATTCTCCTTCAGGATTTTATAAATTAATTAAAATCCTTCGTTCGTTTTCACTTTATCATCATCATCATCATCATCATCATCATCATAATCATTATTTATAATCATTATCTTCATATCTTTCTTTATTTTCTTTGTCTCTCTCGCTCTATTTTGTTTTCCGCGGTATTAGGTGTAATATAATTAACGATGAACTCTCTCTCTCTTTCAAAACTCCAAACTGCACCAATGCAGTAGTCAGTCAGTCAGTCAGTCAGTCAGTCAGTCATCGTTGTTATATTCTTGTGCATATAAGTTGTATATGTATATTATATATCAGCGCTGATGCACCCTTATTATTATTTATTATTATTTCTCTCCAAAGTTTTGTTTTTGTTTTTTGTTTTGTTTCTTTTCTTTTTTTTTGTATAATTAATAATAATAATAATAATAATAATTAATAATAATTAATAATAATTAATAATTAATATTACTCGATATAATATATGTATACTATAATAGATAATAATAATAATTGTAATATTTATAATATATATTATTTTACACTTATTGATTTACGATTTTTTTTTTTCATTTATTTATTTATTTACTCAATTATTTATTTATTTATTTAATTATTTATTCATTCACTATATGCGTATGTATGTATGTATATGTATAATAATAATAATAATAATAATAATAATAATAATAATAATATATAATAATAATAATGAATAATTTTATTTAAGCTCCGTTCCTAATCATCTCACAATACCCATATATACGTATGCCAAATACAATAAAGTAATACGGCATACAAAAATTACTTGATTTCTCCCTGTTTAATTGTTTCTTTTTTTTTCTTTCTTTCTTTCTTTCTTTCTTCATCTTATTCTCTCTTTGTCTTTGTCTTCGACGTCTTCGTCTTTGTCTTCTTCTTCTTTTCTTCTCTTTTCGTTATTTTGTTTTCCCTACATGCAGAGCTGCGGCATAATATCTACCATCATTATAGTTATAGTTATTACAACATCTTACATCTCTTATACAACATCACTTAGATCTTATACATCTTAAATCTTACATTACAATTAAATTTGAATTCAATATTACTTTATTATTCATTTATTGATTTATTTATTTATTTATTTATTTTTCTTCTTCTTCTTCTTTTTTCAATTATGTATTAATTATCGCTTATTTACATTTCCCTCGAACAACGACGGGATAATGGAAGAAGAAAAAAAAAAGAAAAAAAAAACATAGCTGGTCCTCTAAATAATATCTAGGTTTTCTTTTCTTTTTTCTCTTTAATAGTATCTTATTACTATAAGGAACTTGACCGACCGTCAAGTTCCAAGTAATATTTCCAAATCGAACACGATCATTATTTATTGCATCTTTCTAGAATTTGTTTTTTTCCTTTTTTCCCTTTTTTTCACTTTTCATTTTTCTATTTCTTTCCCTATTATATTAAAGTAATTAAAATTTGTAATTTTATTAAATTTTTTTCTTTTTTTTCTTTCTTTTCTTTTCTTTTATTATTCACCATTTATAATAATAAACTACCGTCATTATCCTTTTTCATTTATTTTCCTTCTCTTTTTTCTTTTCATTTCTTTTCATTTCATTTCTTTTCATTTCTTTTCTCTCAAACACTCACACACCCTACAGGGATAGAAGATCTGAAACAATACAAAAGAGAAAAAGAAAAGAGTTAAAAACCAAAAAAAATATATAAAAAAACAATATTATATTATACTATACGTGTATATATATATATAATATTTATTGAAATTATATCAATCATCTCGATCCTATCATAGATCCGAATTATTATTTAAAACAATAAATATATCCGCAGGGAACATGGTCATTTTGAAAAAAATAAAAAACCAATCATATAAGCAGGCGGCGTTGGCTTTCTAATAATGTAAATAATATTAGTAGTACATAGTTGTAATAATCGATAATTAATAATTAATAATAATATTCAAAAAAAGCTTGAATTTCCAAAACTAATTGATTAAAAAAAAGAAAAAGAAACAGTAACATCCTCTAACAATGGTATCGAATTTTTTGTTTTATTTTTTTATTTTCTCTTCAACACCACCACCACCACCCTCTATATATTACCTGTTACTTTATTGTTGTCCTGTTGTTGTTGTTGTGTCGTACTTGTTTTATTATTTCCAAATGTTGCAGTAGTATCCTGGTTAAATTGGGTATTGGTGGTATCGTTAGCGTTTGTTGTTGTTGTTGTTGTAATAGCCGATTCAACAAATGCATTAGTATTAGCCAAAGGATTGAACGCTATAGCAGTTGGATTAAGATTAGAGTTGATAGAATCCTCGTTCGTTTGTTGTTGTTGTTTCGGCTGCGTTGTTGTTGTTGTTGTTGTTGTATTCAATTCCATTATCTGACCGCTGTTAATCTGACCGCTATTCGTACAGCTCATCTGTGTAATAGCTTCGTTGTTGTCTTCGTCGTCGTAATCGTTGAGGTCTAACAGGTTGTTCGTCGCGTTGTTTTGCTTGCTACAAAATACAAAGAAGAAACAAGAAAAAAAAATAATAAGAAAACAATAATAATAATAATAACAACAACAACGCATAACAATAACAGTACTAATAATAATCACCAAACAAACCCAATAGAAAGAAAGCATGTACACATACTTATTGTATCATTGAATAACTGCGAACTTTGAATATCATTCAAATAAAATAATTCTAATAATTATATATTATCTAATTTAATAATTTAATCTACGTTTATACGTTGTATATTTTGTTTTTTGCTTTTTTGTCATAGCTAGGATTTATAGGCAGAAGCGCATGCATGCAATCAGACAGTCAGTCGGTCAGTCAGTCTGTTAGCAATTGATATAATTGTATTTAATTAATTAATTATTTATATGTGTATACAACTAATAATATAGAAAACAGGTAATTCTAATTAGAGGATATATATTATAATTAATTAATTAATTAATTAATTAATTAATTTAAATACATGGCAAAAGTAGACAACACGACCTAAATAAATTTGTTTCTATTTTTTTTTTCTTTTCTTTCAACGTTCAACTAAATTATTACAACGGCATAAGTATTGTGTGTGTAAGAGAGAAACACAGAGAATTTGTTTTGTTTTCTTTTTTTTTCTTTTTCTTTTTTAGACGGGGATTTTTCATTATAAAACGAATATTTGATTATTATCATCGTTACAAGCGTTTTCTTATTTTCTTTCTTGAATATAGTATAGTATATCTAATTGTATAAATATCATATTACACACATTAGCTAATAAGAAAAGAAAGAAAAAAAAACAATAAAGTAAGATGCATGCATCGATCGCCTCTGATCTTAAGAATTATTAATCTTCAAGCTAAGCTAAGCTAAGCTGAGCTAAGCTAAGCTATTATGAGACGATTTTTTGAATACCTGCATAATTTGTGAAAAAAAAAACACCCATGATGATCTCAGAGGCTTGAATCATTGATTGCGGTTTATTCAAGACGATAATTATTATTATTATATATAGTATATATATTCTAGACTGAGGAAAACGATTAAGAATATAGAATAACTAAATACGACAAAATAATAAAGAGCCTTGCTTGATCTTACATTAGTATGCATATCTCTCCAATAATGTCTTAATCGAATTCTTTATAGTCTAAAAATGATTAAACGAAACTTATGTATGTACAAAATAATATAATATGCGTTTATAGTTTATAGATGATTCAGAAAGAAACGTTTATACATGCTATTCATTGTAAATCTGTTTTCTTTTTTCTTCCTTTACATTATGTACACTGAAATGTTATTCTTTTTCTTCATCATCATCTTTTTCATTGTATAGATTTATTTCCTTCTTCTTCTTCATTTCTTTTCTTTTCTTATTTTCTCTCTCTCTCTCTCTTTCTCTGTATATTTTAAATTATTATTATTACTATTCTTTTCTTCTTCTTCTTTCATATAACATTATAATATATTTAATGAATAATAATAATTAATTACCTAACTACAATAGTATTAATATTTACCTAATAATAGGCTTAAATTTTTTAAATATAACGAATTGAACAAAAAAAAAAGACAAAAATAATAATAATTATACACAATTCATTGTGGGTAGATAGATAATTATTAATGTACGCATACTATTATTAATGCTGGTGCTGGCGCTGGCGCTGCTGCTGTTGCGGCGGATCGGGTTGGGGCAATTTAGGGTTTTTCTCGATCGAAATCGATTAATAGATAGATAGTTGATTAATCAATTAATTAATTAATTAATTAATAATATAATTCAATACTTCAATATTTATATAGAGCGTACTATGTGAGGATATTTTATAACATAGCAATTAGGTATAGGTAGTTTGTTTTGTTTGAAAATTTTTGCTTCGTTTCTTTAATTCTGTCTTTAATGGCTATATAGTATAGTTCATTTGATTAGAATATTTATATTATTATAGACTTAAAATAATATATATGTGTATATCGTCCATATTATACGTTCATCGTTCATCAGATTATCGAAATTCATTGTTAATAGTTAAATTAGTAGAGTAGATGCGACGTTACAGACCCTGAAATCTGAATCATTCAATGTTCTCTAGCATTGAGATTTATCAAGCAATTCCCTAATGTTCGAGATTAAAGAAACTGAAATTTGATCAAATTCTTTTAGGTATCTACCGTCCATCGCTATACAAGTTATCAAGATCGTAATACACTTTATGCAAGTTAATGGATTTACATCCGATAGATTAATTAAGGGGGTATAGTGCGACAAGGGCCAAACCCTCCCCAAAAATAATGATTTTTGTTGGATTCCATCAGAGTCTTCGAGTCGTATGCACGAATTGATTTACATTTGAGAATTCAAACCCATTCAAAGTGCTGTATACCCCCGTAATAAATCAACATTCAGTTATGTGTATAGTGTCTGGCTACTTTTGCAATGTATTATTAAATAGTCTGAATAGAAATATACCCATTATATATTATTATACCTAGATATATACCTAATAATTAATGATAACAAGACAACAGGAGAAAGAAAAATAAAAATAAAAATAAAAAAAATAAAAAAACCGATGAAATTTTCAATAGAAACTGATTCAAAATACTAAGTACCTTCGTTTTTATGCAGTTATTCAATAACGTGTATAGGTATTTTTCAGTAATTATTCAGTAATCGAAGTGCAATTATTTATCATTATCACTCTCTTCTTTTCTATTGATTCGTTTTATCTTTTAATTTCTAATTTTCTAGAAATTTTTCTTTACAATTAATTAGACAAATAAATTTGATGAATTATTAAATCTATCTATCTATCTATATCTGTTATATATAGATATACAACATAGTAGCATGTATGTATGTATGTATGTATAAAGAAAATCTCTAGATCATTGATTAATTTTATAAACTAAAATACATACACTACTCTCTATCTTCCCGTTATTGATCTGTACACACATAAATTACATCGTTTTTAAAAACTTAGTCCGTCGGACTATTGATAATAGGAACGTGTAGTAATTAGAATAATAATAATAATAGATTGATTGATTGATTGAATAAATAGATAATTGAAACGCAACATAATTTAGATCGAAAATTTTCTTGAATAGGTATATTGAATAAAAAAAAATCATATTTATCATTTTTTTTTTACCCCGATACCAAAGCTTAGGCTGTATATTAAAAATTAAGCAATTAGCATTGAATTGATGAATGTCTTCGATTACACATTTATTTGTATTGTTTTTAATCAAAACGCTGAATAGATTTTCCATTATACCATTAATCCGGCTTAGAGTATACTTACACAGTAGCGTTGTCTAGTGCGATGGGTTCGTTCATCAGATTATTAACGCCGTTGTTCCCACGAAGTACGGAGTGATTATTATGTCCGTTAATCTCTCCCTCGACGTTATCACTCTGAGCGTTATCAATTATCATTGAATTATTCGTTCCTCCGTTAACGCCGTTGCTATGCGTTGTTGTTGTTGTTGTTGTTGTTCCATTGCGTAGTAAAACTTCTGATGTTTCGCTGGCTTCTGACGTTGGTATATGCTCGATGTGCAGAGCCTGCTGTTCGCTAGCTATAAACTGCTGGGTAGCCTCCGATATTAGACTCGCAGTCATCACATCGCCGCCCTTTTCAATTGACAAAGTCTTTCCCTCCTCCCCTGGACTATCTTCTTTCAGCTTGTCACCGTCCCCGCCTTCGCCCTGATCAGGGAATAAAGCCAATATTATTATCAGAAGGTACAGAGAATCGATGAACAGCCTCCCATCGAATAAAATTATACCTTCGTCGGGGTATTCGGCTGGTTTTTTCCCCTCGTACGAAGCATTATCGCCTCGACTCGTTTGCGTCTAGCGATTCTCTCCTCTTCTTCCTTTTTCAAACGCTCAGCCATCTCGATTCTCTGCCTGATAAGAAGATTAAATTAAAGAATAATCAGCAAGTCTGTTGGATAAAACGATCATCTTGTTCAACTCAATTTTCAAATTACTTTTCAGCCTCTTCGCGCGCCTTCTTCTCTGCTTCTTCTTTCTCGACCTTTTGCCGGGCCTCCTCTTCCCGTCTTTTACGATCCTCTTCTTCCCTGCGTTGAGCTTCCTCGATGGCCAATCTCAGCCGTTGTTCTTCAGCTTGACGAGCCTCGCTGGCTAATCTCAGAGACTCTTCTTCGAGTCGTCGCTGTTCCTCTTCTTCAGCCCTCTGTCGTTCCTCTTCGAGCCTTTCCTCCTCCTCCTGTAAGCGATAATTGGATGAATAAAAGGCATAATGAGAATAATCCTCGACGAACTTACGAGTCTCTGCCTCTCAAGTTCAGCCTCACGCTCAGCCTGCTCTCGCGCAAGTTTCCGTCGCTCTGCAAGTGCAGCTTTAGCTTCTTCTTCTGTAGTTATTCTGGTCTTTGCGATCATCGAGGCTGTGAATAAATAATCGAGTTATTAAATTCGCCGATAAAATCCTCGGGGCTAATAAAACGGGCAAAAATAATCACCCGACATATCGACGTGCTCCTCGTTGTCTCCCTCGGGCTTAAGCTCAGGCTCGGGTGATTTCTTGTCAGCCTTTTTCTCCGGCTTCGCTATAAGCGGGGCCAGAGCGTCCTTGGATTCTTTTTCTTCCGTCTTGAATGCCTCGGGCGTAATAATCGCAGTTTCGGAAACGGGGGCTCGGTGCGTTTCCGGAATCGTTATTTCGCCGATTATTTCCTGACCGCTAGACTCCTGGGGAACCTGCGTAAACGTGAGAAAATTGGTTGAATAAAGGAGTCGGGTATTTTCTACCGTTAGAAACTCACTTCGACCTTTTCAGTCCCATGATCGAGTTTCTCTTCGTGTTTTTCATCGATCGTAGGATCTGATCCCTTGACGTCGTCCGTCGCCTCATCCTGCTTGATAACTTCGAGTGAATTAGTTTGTATTAGTGGCGGGTGTTCGGAGCCCGGACTCTGCAGAGGCGTAGCTCTGGGCGTAATTCTCGGCGAAGCTTTAGTCGACTTGATCAATTTGTCTATTGGTTTCTTTGCGTTTTCGATAACGGTTTGTTTCTGTATAGACGACGGTTTCTTTGGAGTGCTGTGAACCTTTGGCAGTGGTGGCTTTGAGTCTTTCGTTACTTTAAGATCCCCGATGAAGTCTAAAACGTTTTAAACGAAAGTGTACGACGTTAAATTATCGCATAGTTTGAAATATTTACATAATATGTGCGACGGGCCTCTGGGCTTTGACAAAGCGTTAAAGCAAATATTTAGGATAAAGATGAAAATAAAAATAAAATAGACGTACGTATAGACAACGATAGGAAATACGAGTGTTAAAAAAAGTAATGCCGAATAATGCTCGTAGTTGTAATAAAATTGGAAAAATAATAACTAAACTATAAACTAGGAAAGCCGTGCTCACTGTGTCGCTCTGTGACAGTAACACCGGTTCCGGCGATGGAAGCGGGACGTGGACGACGCGGGGTTGTCGTGCGTGGTCGAAGACTGACATTACTGCTCCCTATGCTGCTGCCGCTCTGCTGACTCAACGAACTGTGGGGTCGCGACGGGCTGCTCGGAGTCACTTCCCCGCTGCGTATACCTAGACCGACCGATCTTAAGTCTTATTTATCTGTCTGTATTTCAGTGTTCAAATGTATATAACATGTAGAGAATTTATTAATCTGATATTCAAACACTATTTTTCATATGATATTTTTTCTTTCACATTAAAAAAGCAAAAATTTGTTTGTACTTGGCGTCCGATTCCGAGGGACAGATAATTCAAATTACTTTATTCTTCGACTCGGAGGCAGGCGGGGGGAAATAAATGGAGTTTACAATATCAAAATGTTATCTAATTCTGGCTACTAGAAAAAAAAAAAAAAAAATATAGGGTGCAATTTAGTCGCACTACTGATACACTATTATGGTTCTAGTATAACAGAGCAAATATAATATGATACAATATGATACAGATAAAAAAGATTATAAATGATACATATACAGGGTGAATTATTCCCCGAGATCTGATCCGCCTTATTCTATTCGCACTCGGTATATCTGCGCGGTATAATCACACGCTATTATTCTGATAAGCGTACGAGTGTGAATAGAAGATTAAGGAAGGCGAAGCTTAAGTACGTCGAGACTCCCCCCAGATCAAATCTCGGCGAATATTCACCCTGTATAATAGCTGAAAATAATAAATTCCAATAAATAATGTTAAGATATGATATTTCTGCTTCATATAAAATATGTAACATAAAAATCATCAATTTACTCTGAATAATATCATAAAATATGCTAAAACTGTAATATGTCGTCTTTGTTTAATTCAACGTAATTATCAGCCGTCCACCACCATATAGCCGAGTGTAAGCTTATAAGAGATTAAAATAAATAAATAAATAAAGAAATAAATAAATGAATAGAAATAAAGAAGAAGATGAATAAATATAATGTAAAGATTTAAAAAACAATGTTAAATTATACATATGTATACACGGTATATCTACAAATATAATAATTATATAATAATATGTATAATAATTGTACAAATTGTGCATCTTACCGAATAGTAGAGTAGTAGGAGTAGCGTTTGAGTGGTAGTAGTAGTAGTAGTAGTAGCATGATACCTTCACCCAGCGTCGACAAAAGACTTAACTTTGTATTTAGATTATAATATTATGGCGTGTTAGTTATTTGAAGAATGAGAATTTGATTTTTTCATTTTTATGTATAAAAAAATCAATGATATAGATACAGCGTAATACTTACTTTATATATATATAATACCAAGAGTTAGAGAGATGTCTGAGTAGTATAGCGTTATGTTTAAAAAGCAAATTGATAAAAAAATTAGTTATAGATATTTGAATGAATGAATGAATGAATGAATGAGCAAAGATCTGTTAATCTGCGGCGAACGAAGTACAGCTAGATCCCAAGCTGTTTTATGCATCTATAACTTCCTACGATTACTCTAATACGGGAGTATTTTCAAAGTTTTAAATATAATTTAATAAAAAAGGATTCGATATTCATATTCGATAATACATTTTCTATCTAAAGCCAAACCATGGATTGATACAATAAATTAAGGGGGGCTACTGGGTACTGGGAGCTTTTTCGTGCTTTTTAAGTACTCTAATGATAAAAAATGATGTAAACTTTTTATAAATTATATTTTGATATTCAAAAAAACACACACTGACAATGTATGAATGATGGGATCGCGCGACTTTTAAAATACTCCTTTGGTATGGTACGATAGGCTTACCTTGTTGCTGTGTTTGATGTTGTTGTTGATCGCGAGCCCTGCGTCTAAGTCTCTCTGCTCTGGTAGGTCGTTGATTTTGTACGGGACCTGGCAAAGTGCCCATACTACGAGAATTATCGGAACGTTTAAGGGACTTTGATGTTCCGATAGAAGAAGAGGAAGAAGTAGTGCCAGCAGCGGCAGCGGCAGCAGTTGCGGCAGCAGCCAAGTGAGACATGCTGCGACTCATGCTAGAAGAAGCTCCCAACGGCTGGGTCTGTTGTTCAGCGAGTGTGCTAAGCTCGCTGGGCCGTTTTCTAGGCTGTGACAATTGGTCCAGCCTGGACATGGAGTAAGTCCTACCTGGTGATCGTGTGAAAGCCTTGGCACTGGAACTTCTGCCAGTTGAGGTAGGGACGACGTCTCTTGGCGATGGTATAGTCGGCATAAGGTCTGTGCGCCTTCTGTTCACTCTTAGATAACCGGAACCCGGTGTTCCTGGAGCTCCGCTGTCGCTGTCATCACCTGTAAATGTTCCCTGCTTAAACCCAAGCTAAACCCTCGGAAAAATATCGAAGAAAATGAAAACTTTAGGCTTTGCAAACGTATGTGTGTGTATGTGAAAACCAAAGTATGAACGATGATAGTTTTCCCTCATTTATTCAATTTCATTAAACTTAGCATGCTGTTATCTCTTTCGTCGACGGGGTAGATTAGTTTCTACTACACCGTCCAAGAGATGTATATATGCTATGGGAAAAGAAAACACACACGCTATCATGCAATACATGAACCATATTTTGGTTGATATTTCGAGGCAGGCTTTAAACACCAATGATGGGTGAGAGGAGGGTAAGTATCAAGGAATGGTAACACATAAAACGAGAGGAATAACATAATACGGATAAAATACAAACACATAATTTTGTATGCAAAAAAACGAGATGCACGAATACGAAGTGAACAGATACTAGGATAGCGCGCGGTGTCGTCTTGTTTGGGTGAAAGAAAAATAAAAATTCAGTGTATTCAATAGTAGGCTTTTCATCTGTTGATATAGAGTTCGTCTATAGACATGCTTAAGTGATGATACATGTGTGTGCGTGCGTTTTTTTGTTGTTTTTTTTTGTTTCTTCGTCTTGTAAGAGTTGTATAGCTGATATGTTGTTAAAGAGCCTAAACAACGAGACTCACGTGTGCGAGCAGATAAAGAAGAATGTAAAGAAATGAAAATTCTGTCGACTATCCTTTGAAGCACAGGCATCGCAACGCAACGCAACGAAACGCAAAGAGTATCAGAACTCACCGCTATTTGGGCGTTGAGTAATGATGTGTTGCCTAGTATCTCTACCTTGAAGAATTGCGGGCTTATGTTCGATGTCAAAGACGTCTGTGGTATGAGGTAGAGATATGCTGGCTCTCTTTATTTTTTCAGTAGTTAAGTGAGGGTGACCTGATCTAGTGTTCCAATTGAAAACCTCGTACATTGACGAGGACATTCGCATATCTGGAAATTAAAACGCCATACCCCGCGGACTGGATTATGCTACTACGCGATTCTGAATGGTTTTTACCCACGTTCAATAGCTCGTTACGGAGATAAAAGAGAAACGTAGGATATCCGCCGTTGGATCTATTAGAACGTCTTTGATATCTTAAACTCAGTCATTTTATTATCTTCGTTCATTTGAGGGGGAGGGCGGGTGTGTAAATGAATAAATGCGCGGTACAGGGGGCGGGGGGTGGGGGATGATGCTGAAATTAAATAAATAAATGAATGAATGAATGAATGAATGAATGAATGTATAATCGAGAATTTGTCTATAGAACTTGAGTGGGTGAATAAAAGAAAGAAAAAAAAAATACCGAAGACTTCACATAAATATTATAAAAGGGTAAATAGTAAATCACAATTTCATGGCATCATGGTTCTATAAATGTGCTGTGAAAGAAAAAAAAGAAAAAAACCAATATATCTATGTGGCTATATCCCATGCATAAATAAATAAAAGAATTTAAGAAAACCTATGTAGTAGTTATTATCCACCTAATATTTACATATATATATATATATCTATATAGGCATGTATGTAAATTATGATTTTTATGAATAAAATAAAAACCAAATATATTTTTCTAATAAATAAGCAATGTGCGATGAGTGAAGAAGAAATCCCTAAAATCATCTGTCTCTCATCTCTTATCCGTCGCACAAAAGATCTGCGTAGTAAAGATCTGTTTGTTTTTTTTTTTTGTTTTTGTATTTGTATTTTTCTCTCTCTCTCTCTCTTTCTCTTCTCCAATCAAAACATAATCATGAACTTAGCGAACCAACCTTCGCCAGGTTTGCGGTCTAATCCGCCAGCCGAAGTAGCTCTCTTCTTACTCCCGTCAAGTTCTCTCTCAGAAGATCGCCTGGTCAACGGTTGGGCGGCTGTGAACATCATGACGTTTGTGGTAGACGTTGCTCTCCTGGTACCCCAGAATGTCGAACCGCCTGTATCCGCCGGTTCCAGCATCCTGGGCGTCGAACTACCGAATGCAAACACTATGTGCGATCTTTCGTTTTTCTTCTTTGCTTCGATCCGAGCCTCTCTCTCCTGATTTTTCCGAAGTATCGCCTCCCGCCGCTCCCTTTCCGCTTCCCATATCAAACGTTTTCTTTCTTCGACCTGGTTCCGCCTAATCAATACATAACAAACGTCGTCTCTTGTTCTGGTCTTGAGCTGTTGTTGTTTTTTTTTTTTTTGATTTTTGTTCTTGTGGTCGTCGTTGTTGTTTTATTAGCCCTTACCTGTCGTTGTCGCGTGACCTAAGCTCGTCGATTCTTTTCCGTCTTTCCTCTTCCCTTTGTTCTCTGAACCGCTGTGCAGCCAACGCCTGTTGTCTTAACTCCTCGAGCTTCCGTTGTCGCTCTTCGTTCTGTCTGTCACGGACCAGCTTTACTCTATCCGTATCTTTGGCGCTCCCCACTGACTCTCGCCCTAAGGGAATTTATACTTGATAATGACTTCAGCCTGAATATGATAGCGATTTTGGGGGGCGCGGAGGGGGTGGGTTCATACGATCAGCTTCTCACTCACTCAGGCAAGCAAAATAAATAGTATTGCTGCTAAAAGGCTCGACTAATAGATGCTTTCGATAAAAAAATTAACACGATATTATATATATATATATATTCGAATTGGTTTTATTACCTTGGAGATCATAGGGTTGGTCGCCGTCAAGGGAATCTTCGTCGTAGAGGCTTCGACGCTTCACATCTGTTGATCATAAGAAAAGAAAAAGAAAAAATGAATGAATGAATGAATTCATGCAATCAGTGTGTGGAAATTCTTGACTAGAGATTTCAAATTGGTGTATCGGTTTTTGATCAAGTTATTTCCACTCGTTTCGAGAGTTTCATAGTAGGTAGTATAGTATCGGTATGATATGGGGTAGAGAATAGTACATTGTGTATCAAGGGCGGAAAGAACTATATTGCGAGTGTGCTGCAGCATGCACACGATATTCTTCTTAACACCTGCTCTGCATAAATGCCTCTGTTGAGACCGAGTGAGCGGGCGAAAAACAGGACTTTGCGGCCCTCGGGCGGCAAAGTTCTGTTTTGCGCCCGCTCAAGAGATCGGAGAGTGGCATTTTCGGAGCAGGTGTGAAGAAAATTCAATTTTCAATTCCCGTTTGTATCTATATGGGGTAGACAAACACTGCTGGAGGTCTGGGAAAAATTTTTGTTTTCCGTAGAGCTTTTAGCGCCGGGGGGAGGGGTAAATTCGTCGGAACGACGATTAATCGGCGTTGATCGTCGCGGAGGTAAAAGCTAGTAATACACGCTTCAGGATGATAATAATTTGATAGAAAGGTAATAGCGACGGACAATTTCCGGATCTTTATGAAGAACCGACGCTGGGGGGAGGGGGGGGGGGGGGGGGGGGGGGGGTACCGAGATTCTTCAATCTCTTCTATAACCCGAGTCCTGACGTTATTATATCCTTCAGGAGAATAAGAAGAACCACTCGTGAAATAATTGCGCAAAAAAGCTGCGGATTATTTTATTTCGGATTCGATGTATATTGACATTGTACAACATACACACCGTAGTGTGTTTCTTTCGGGTACGAAATGTCCCGGAGATTTTTCTTACACGGTGTTTGGCCCCGGTTCCCTCGGGAACGGGGAGGAGTTAAGGTATAGGTATATGCGACCAATTCGTCGTCTCTTGAAGCTAGAGGAGCGGAGTAAGTCGTCGTGGATATCAATAAAACGTTTGGCTAGGTCCTCTCACCGCGGATATGGGAAGGCCCTTTTCGGTGCCGGGTGAACCGAGGCTTAATATCAACGGCGGTATGAAACGGTCCGTGAATCAACCCTTCGCATAATTCGAACGTTGAGCCCAGAGAGGGAAGAGGAAAGAGGGAAGAGGGAAGAGGGAAGAGGGAAGAGGGAAGAGGGAAGTGGAAAAAGGGAAAAGGAATCGGGGGTGAGCCGACAGCCCGAAATGTCAAAGTTCACCAAGTGCCTCGCGCGAGAGCCGGTCAATAGACCGGGACACTCGAGGATTCCTCTCTCCTCTGCCATCCCTCCAGCCCAGCTGACACTGCGATAACACTTGCAGCAGGAGCAGCGGCGGAGAACCAGTTCATAAAAAAAAAAATAAAAAAATAAAAAAAATAAGGAAGAGAATGGGTTTATCGAGAGGATAGAGTGGTACAGCATAAACTCTCTTCCTCTTAAATCCTGTCATCGTCAGATCCTTGCGAAGGCAGGGGGGGGCACAAGGGACATTGTGCCTCTTCTTCTTCTTCTCCTCCTCCTCGCGCGTTAGATCTAATATTTATCAGAATCGAACCGTTAAAACGTTTTCCGGAGTCTCGAGGTTGCCGAAGACAAATTGAATAACCGTTAATTGACGTAGCCTAAGGGAAGATGGCAGAGGGAAGAGGGAAGAGGGAAGAGGGAAGAGGGAAGAGGGAAGAGCACTTTCCCTCCCTTCCTCTCTCTCTCTCTCTCCCTCTCTCTCTCTCTCTCTCTCCGAATGAATCAGGGTGGTAGAAGGCTGGGTATCTTCACCACGATGTGTAGTGGTGAGTATCAGAAAGTTGGAGGAGCTTCCAATATCGATACTCAGCTTGAGTGGTTATATGCGTGCTATGATAAAACTGGGATAAGAAGAATTCCCCCGGAATTTCACCCTCTCTAAAGAAGAAGAAGAAAAAGAGGGATGAGGAGAACCAACGAAGCATCACTAAAGGGAGAAGCCCTGATAGGATTCGAGGTATAAAAGGACCGGAAAAAAGAAGAGTCGAAACTTTTCAGTCTCGCCACAATATTTCCCGCTGGACATATGTGGGTGTGTGTAACATCGAACTTTGGCTAATCATCGTGCTTTCAGAGAGCTTTCACCGCGAGAGGCTTCCTTCCCTGTTTTGGACAGGATTCAGTCCTGGGGGGGGGGTGTGTGGTGTGTGGTTTAGTCTCCACGTGTCCGTTTCAACAACTTCGATCGTAAAATCTAGGCGAATCTAGGTGTGTTACTCTCGGTATCAACGTCACGTTCATTTTTAACAAGATCACTCCGTCTCTCCCTCTCTCCTTCTCTCTCTTGTGGCTCGAGGCCCAGTTTCCAGTGCTGCAGAGGCTCTTGATATGCCTTTGTGTCTACCTGTTGAATCGTCGTCAAGTGATATGCCGTTCGTTGTTCATGTATCTATGTACAACTCCACATGACATTAGAGACCGATCAAACGGCACACTACACAGAATGTCGATCGTTCCCTCCTCTTCGTCCGTTCGGGGGGGGGTCCTAAATTTCCTGCGTGTAATCGCAGAGCGAAATGCGCTTGATGGTTTCTCGTTAAATTAACAACCCCAATTTCGGTATGATAACACCGAGATTGGAACCGTTACCGCGAACGATCTACAGTGCAGCGGACAGATCGATGAACGAATTTTCCATTGATTAGCTGAATAGATTGGCGAGAAATGAGAGCATGCAGGAAAGTCAATCATCGTCATTCCCAGCAAAAGAAGAAGAAGAAGAACCTAAATCCATTCGACTCCAATCTAATCGAGTCGAACTTTCTCAGTATCTAATCATCGAGGCGTTGCAGACTTAAGACCCGTCAGCAAATAGACGCTCACTGCACTGGCTGATGCAGTTAGCGATATATACGCGATATATACGCGCCAGCAGCTTCACACATCGCATAGTTTCTTAACGATATTAGTTTAGCGTTCGTTAAACCTTCGTTACATAATCTAATCTAATCTGATCTAATGATCATATTTTTTACATTCATTAACGCGTGTATGACCGGGTTAGTCTCTGAAGGGACGAAGATCAGAAGGAGCACAGTATCCATATCTCTTCCAGATTTCCAAACGAGGAGTTACATCGTGGGTCTCACATTGCTATGGTGTTTTAAAGGTGATATGTACGAGCTGAGTGCAGCTTTGTCAGCTGAAATTTTTTTAGCCAACGATTAGAAGAAGAAAATCATTTTTTTTTTTTTTTTTATAACACGAGTGGGTGTTCTCGACGACGCGATATCTAAGTAATGATCCGTTCATGCGCGACGTGCAGGATTTATTCATAATCGTTGGGTATATACATATACACATACATACGAATACGTATACGTAGTATACATATAGGGGGTTTGAGAGAAAATCGTGACTACTAAAATCGTGACAAAACGTGATAAAAGTATAAGTCAAGTTAGTGCGACTGGGAGAAACCTGGTACGGTACGGAATAGCTCGCCCCTAGAAAAAAAAAAAAAAAAAAAAAAGAAAACTCGCCCTAATTTAGTGAACTGCGAAGAGGGGGAGTAATGGAAGTTAAGGTGTTGATCGTTAACGACTTACGACCCCGTTTCTTATACTATACGTACGTACGTACGTACGTCGCATCGTTCTCCTTATCTGTGTATGCAATTATTTCTATCGTTTATCTTTTTCTACCAATAGAAAAAGAAGAAGAAAAAATACACCGTATTTATCTCTCCCCCGCCCAAACGAATCCCTGCCAGGTAATCTAAGTCATCGTAAATTATTTTCACCCTCTCGTTTCTACCCGGCTGCAGCGGTAATGAGCTTATTAATTTTATGAATAGATATTTCCACTTTAACGCTGCGCCAGATACGTGACTTATATGATTTTTTTTTCTTTTTTTTTTTTTTTTTTTTTTTTTTTTTTCCCCCCCAGGCAATTTTTCACCTTCAGCCTTTTTCCGAGTATTATTTTTTATTTCTTCTCTGTTTCGTAGGATCGTTGGCTTCATTTTGACGAATTTTTTTCATCCTTTTTCTTCTTCTTCTTCTTCTTCTTCTTCTTCTTTTTCTTGCTATTCTCTTCGAACCATTCGGTTCTCTCTATACCGTCGCGTAATTAAAGTCGAGTACAAAAAGGTATATAGGTACTGCACGATGCATAATGATCGGTGGAATTTCCTGAACTAAATTCAATTTCGGTATACCTATGCGCCAGCTGCAGCATCATCAGCATCGCCTATACTATCTTCGTTCTCTCTGCGAGCCCCGCTGCAATCGCCTTGAACAGCAATCGCCTCGAGAGCGAAGTTTCACATTCAGAAACCGTACGTGTACGTTTTCGGCGAGTTAATTAACGAGCACATCAAGTGTATCAATTAAACCCGCGTTATCACCTCTCGCAGATGTTGGATAAAGCTAAAGAACACAACGTGATGTACCTACCGCCTCCGTGTCACACGATTCGAGTGAATTAGGTACTTGCTCACGCTTTCCTGCAGCCAAACGCTTACCAATCCTCTAAACTGATGGAGTATCATACGGCAAACTACTCCGCCGTTCCAGGCGACACGAACCACAAGGTTCAAACTCTCGGTGCAAGAAACCGAATGGCGCATATGCATATCCGCATTGCCGGTGTCGAGTTGTATGCCAGTGGGTAGTACTCGCGTTAAATCTAGCGCGCGTAACGCTTTCGTATCCGAAGTGCAAGTCGCAGTGCTGCACATACCCACAAACACCCATATAGGATGCGTGCGAAGTAAGTATAGATTCGTTGATTGGCAGACCGCAAGCCTGTACCTTCATCCTCCGAGGTTGACTCGTCCGTGGGTTCCGGCGAGGTTCCTGGCGACGCGCTTCCTCCGCGTGATGGTGCCTCGTGGCGTCCATGTTCCGGCGAAGAAGAAGAAGAACAGGACGACAGAGTCCTTCGAGAATCCCTGTAGTCGGTCCCGGGCGATCTTCGGCCGGAAAAATCCGTCGGCGTTGCTGGCCTCCTCCTGCAGATCACGTTATCATAACTAATATGCGGTTACGGCGCGACGTACGGGTACCAAGTTCCTACAGTACTACTCTCCCCAGTTCCTCGGCGAATGGAACGACGTAGACGACGCTGAATCGCCGTATATAGGGAGAGTGGAACTGTAGGATAGACAAACGTACTCCTTGCAGATCGTCGGCGCCGTGACGATCGGCATGTTCCTTTTATGCGCGAGGTGCAGCTGTTCCTTGCTATCTGAAGGGTTGAAATTCGCCGACGTGGTGGTACCACGGGGTTGGTGATTTTGGAATTGTGTGCTGCCGACCGAGGGGGAGGAGGACCTCGGCAGCTCTTTGGCGGGAGAAGAGGGCGGCGAAGTCGGCGGCGACGGTGAGGGACTAGCCGACCGTCCGGAATTGTAGCACACTGCAGCCTTCCTGAGTGTCTCCCGGCACAGCTCTGAGAACATGTTTTATCCCCCATGGCCGGGCCCAGAGGCCACCCACCTCACGCCTCAGTATAAAACTGACGAATTCCGCGCATGATATCGTTCCAAATTGTCTTTTGTCCGTAAAAACCACTTTCCCAAAATCGCCAAATGCGGATCGTTAACGCGTCGAAGCTGCACCGACGATTTGCCACACGCCACATGTGATCATCGCGAGTTTCCTATTCGCGACTGTGTGACGATTGCACAGCACATGTGTCCTGGATCGAAAAGCCCCAGTTCCTTGGTGCTGCGGAATGCGCTGGTGTACTTCTTGGTCCTGCGGTCCCGTTGTTAGGCGGGAAAAAATGTGACCGAGTTGAAACAGGGCCGAGTATCAGCAGCGCGGTAACGCGTCCTCGTGTTCGAGTCGTTCGACATGTCGCACGCAGATGAGTCCGGCTCTGAGAGGGTGCAGCGATCTCCGGGCGAGGACTGAGCACTGAATACTGCGAGGTTCGAGGTGCGCTGGTAGTGCTCCCATACCCGAAAGGGAACCACCTCCAGATGGAGGCACCGTCGCTTAGGGACGTCCCCCGACCTCCACGCGAACGACGCTGTTGCATCGATCAGTTGCGCGCGGAGGTTCGCAACGGCGGTTTTCAGCTGGTGCTGATGCCGGTGCTACCACTACCACGAGAAGCGCCCTCGTCACCGGCCACCAGGTCGGACCTTCGGCTCTCTTCTACGTGTAAATTTCTTACCTTGCTGCAACACCTACGGATTTATGGTACTTTCGATTCCAGCAGAGTGCCGAATCCCATTCTGACTGTTTCGAAAACCGCAAGAACTCGACGGCGCGATTCCCCCCCCCCCGGCGAATAGCCACTTGCGTAGATGATTGGGAAGAATCGAATCACCGTTTCCACCTATTCGTTCTGCAGAACGTTCAATTAGTCCCGCAGATCGTCCCCTCGACGCGACTGTTTCGAAAAATCGATCAATTTCTTCACATAATTGCCGCAGATTAGTTCCGGCATTTGAGTGCTGTAATGGATGGTGATTCTTCATCGTCTGTTGTGCGTCTGTTCGAACGGCGAGTGGCTCTTGTATTTAAATTCATCTCACTTAGGTTCCAACCCGTGCGGTGTAATTCTTATTTTACTGCACACCCAATTTGACGATGACAAAAGACTCGCAGCAAGTCTCGGAAATTGAGAAGGCTGCTCCGGCTGTGTTGATGATCAGTTTGAAAAGAGAATTACCACAAAACAGAACTTCGGTACGAAGGAAATGCAGAAGAGAACCCTGGAGGGGGTTTTATAACTTTTTTCTCAAACGGACGGAGGGGATCGCTGGATTCTTAAACGTTTTCAAAACTATCGGTTCGGCTTTTCTATCGATAAATTTTTTGTTTGCTCATTTTCCTTTTTTCTTTTTGCTTCTCTTCCTTTCCCATGTACCTGTGAGATATAATCCTAGACACCCGCCGAAGCTCTCAAACTGCAGCACAGTCTTAAATCGCTCGGGGGCTATCATACCTCAAGTGCTAACTAAAGCCGGGGGCTTAGAACGGATCGATATTATACAACGGAGGTGGAGGTGAGGAGGAGGAGGCGTGAGGGATATGCGATGGTGCGTTTAGTAGTCCGATTCAAACACTCGTCGCGTTATAATAACGTTTGTGTTAATTAATTTTCACGCATCTAAGATTACCGCCCGCCTGCACACTCTATTGACACCCCTTCTTCATCTTTCGATAACGAAATAACTCCTCGAAGATTTCCCCCCCCCCCCATCATATACGTATGCAGAATAAAAGCTGCTGTTATGTAGGTACGTTATGCAGAAAGAGTTTCCCAAAGACGTACAGTGTGAGGAAAATCTCGTCTGAATTTCTAAAGGTCAAGTGCCAATTAAGCCAGGAGCCATTTTCTCAACGGCATGGCATGGGGATATCGCCACTAGCCCATCCACCCTTGGAGACTCGGATCTCGCAGGCTCCTTGTTTCATCGGTATATATAGATACGCAGAGATACAAGCCCTGGGGTTTCGGGTTGAAATTCAATAAGTTAAGATCGGTCGCATGGTCGTCGACATCGAGCTGAATCTCGATTGCTGCATGTCACAAAAGGAGTGGTGTACCTATACCTGTACCTGTACCTACACTCAAGTCTATATTTAAGTCGAGTGTAGCAGTAGATATTGTATATAAAAGAACTCAGTCTCTTTCGTTCATCATAAAGTAGTACACCCTCGCTGCTGCAAGTGCCGGTGGTATTCAATCGATGTAGAGTTAATGCCACAATGTCGCAGACCTTTGTCGATTGATGCTACCTTGCTACCTTGCTACCATAGTTCTCGTCGAACAAACACCATGCTGCTCTGCACTGAAGAGATTTCGGATTCCGCTTTCAATTCACGATTCTCCCTCTGGAACTTCGGCTCCCATTGAGCGCATCCATCTGTGCACTAGCAGAGTATAATATGCATGAAATGTTCTCCCCCCTGAAGAAGGAGACGAAGAAGAAGAAGAAGAAAAAGCAGCATCGAACCGTAGAGCTGGATCATCGCCAGGACAATATTTTGATGAGGTGAATTTCTTTGCTCCATATTTTTCGTAGGCCAAAACTTTTTTTTCTTACCCTCCCGAGGAACCTACAATCTATTCGTTCCATACGAAGGTGTGATTTTTGACGTTAAGTAATGACACTCTCGTCGTCAGTGTGTACGTAACAAATGTGTGTTCCACTTTAAACAGAGCTGATGAGTTCTCCGAGAGCGTATAATACACAACGTTATACACGCAAGGAAGGAAGAAAGAAGAAAGAAAGAAAAAATATGTAAAAATAGAAACTACAGGGAATGGGACGAGGTAAAGCACACTACAGGGTAAGATGTGTTCCTTGCTCTAGCAGACTCGGCAAACTTGACTTAAGTGCAGAACTTTTCATCCCGTTGGTGTTTACAGTCCTCGAAATCGATTCGCACGAGTGAATTCAAATCTACTACCACCAACCCCGCCTATAGTCGAGTCATACACATATATGTGTGTATATGTGTGTAAAAGGGGATCCTTCTACCTTCGCCTCGGTAACTCTAGTTAATCTCGCATCCTCCTGCCTCTGCTGCAGCTCTTTGTTTTTCTCCAAATGTTCTCTCCCTTGTTTTTTTTTCTTTATCCAAACTTTTCGGTGTAGGTATATACAGACAGTAGGACTTCGGGGTGATCGCTCAATCCCTCTCGCAAAAAAAAAAAAGGAGACGAAAAATAAATAAGAAAAAGGAAGAGATTGGTCAGGGTCAAGTCTTCGGCTGATGTGATAAGCGGTAGGAGGTTCGCAGAAACCGGAAATATATTCGAGAAAGAGAGGGTCAATCTTTTTTTTTTTCCCCTTTACTGTCCGCAGCAGGGGGTGACGATAAAAAGTATAAGCCACGTGTATGTCAGAACTAGCTGAGATTTTTCTCTCGCGCTCTCTTTTATGGATCTTTTTTTTTCTGTCGTTCTTTCTTTCTTTCTCTCTTTCTCTCTTTCTTTCTTTCTCTTAGTTCCAAGATAGATGGATAGAAGACAGTGGCTGTAGGAATATATACAGTACCGAATGGGCAGCCAGTTGGTAAGTTTCCAACCGCTTTCAAACTGCTGATTTATAGTCAATAGGGTTTCTGCGGTGCCTATATGTATATATATATTTTCTACTACCTACATAATATACGTATTACTATGTACACCGTAGCATGAGGATTTAGGAAAAGGTTTAATTTCCCTCACCGCGTCCTGGAGGAGGACGAAAACAGTGAAACAAAAATGGAAACGGTGAACCATGCAGAGTGGCGAGCGAAACCGAAACTGCAGATCAATTAAATGGAGGATATCCCTCTTCCTCTTTCTCTTTCTCTCTTTCTCTCTTATATCACAGAATGTGATTCCCTGTTCCGATTCCTTTTTAATTTTTTTTTTCTTTCATGCCACTAAATGGAACCTCGAATTCCCTGCGGGGTTGGGGAATCCGTCATCTTCAAACCCGGCGGTTGTCATGTGTTGAGAGTTTTTCTTTCATAATAAATACAAGAATAAAGTTGTACAAACGAACGAATCTCGCATCAAGATCTTTCTTCTTCTTTCCCTTTTCTCTCAGATTTATTTCGCGAATTGGAATTGCTAATATCATTCGATCACCGCGCACACCCGTGCATCGATTTTGATAATATTTCATCCAGTCGTCGCCCCAGCTGGTTCTGAATATGATACTAGTATGGGTATACCTAATTCGCTCATATGATATGATATGTATGATAATCTCTCGACAGACGGCTATAGCCAACTACCACACACCGGTAGAAACTGTATGAATTATGTCACGAATTTAGAAGTAAGGTAGTAGGTGGGTATAGAGCCGAGCTTTGTGACTAAACCGAACAAAGAACAATGCTCGGGGTATTAGATACAGGAATGAAAGACCGAGCGAGAGAGAGTAGACTGCAGTGGTTAAATTCAACTCTCGCGATCCGAATTCCGTGTGGTCCCCTGCAGAAGCTCGGAGGATGGTTCCTTTCAGCAACAATTCGCGGGGATTCCCCGGGTTTAATATTCTCGCACCACCAGTCCTAGTATCTCAATTCCTTCCTTCGTCATCCAGCTAGCGGCCACCCGTTTTCCCTACCCTGCGAATTTTCTCCGGCCCTTGCCGGAGAGAGAGAGAGAGAGAGAGAGAGGCGCTCGGAAACGGGTAAAATAATCACGCGCCCTGCAGGCCGAGGGAATTGGAATGGCGATTATTATTTTCCACTCTTCGTTTTCGGACTAGCCGATTCCCCGAATTAAAAACAGCCTAGTTTCTATACGAAAAACTGCCACAAATGATCCGTTTATTGTCAATTGGAAGTGACGAAGGAGGGGCAAACCTCGAGTTTGCGATCGTAGTGGTGAGACGCCGAGTACCGGAAATCGATAAATTCTTTGCGGATTTCGTGATCGCAGGAATAGGCTGTGAATGTAATACCATATAATGAGAATGAGTAGCACAGATATGGAACAACCTTCGTAGAAGTGGACCTTCCTTGTGACTCGATGTCTACCAACGCTGCAGCTGTTGTTGGTTTTCTCGTTTACCGTGAGATCGTGGGGTCCGAGATTTTCACGCGACAAAGAACTCACGAGAATACCACGTAGAGTAGCCAGAGTACTGCTGGGTATTCCCCTGTCCGTCTCATCCGCTGTACCCATATTATATCGCGCACAGATTCTGCTATTATACCATCCGATTCTATCGAACTGGAGATTAGGCCAATAGAGAAACACGAGGTCGAGTGTCGAGCTTATAGAGTTCAAGTCTCAATTCTCGAGATCACGATCGCATATTTCTTTTCTCCCTCCTCAGCTGATGTGCGATGCACACAATCGTATATTATGTCACTGTTTATTATCACTATAGCCAATAGTTTTTTTTTTTTCTTCCTCGTTAAGGTGCCGATGATGAAGGTTCACGCGATTTCCTAAAGCTGCAGCGATGACCTGATCGTAACACTCCGTTATTAATAACCGTACCTAGTGCTCGACGAGTCTGATCGTTCAATAAACTGCCTATAAGTATACCTACGAACTTTATTCAATGGGAGAAGCGAGAGTGGAAATTGACGATGAAATAAACTGCGATGCCTAAATCGATTTGTTAATCAGGTATCGACTCTTATGATTGATTAGAGTTCGCGAAAGGTTCGAAACTACAGAAATTCGGAGTAGGACAGTCAATTTTCGAAATGTTGAATGAATGAAAGAAAGAAAGAATGAGAGAAAGAAGAAAGGAAATTGAGGACAATGCGTGAAACAAAGAAGCAAAAAAAAAAACGAAAAGAGGAAAATTTTAGGACGAAAAATGTTCTAACAGCCATGGGGTAAATTAATTCTGAAAAGCACGTTCTTCGTGAAAAATTATAATCTAGGTAGGTATGTGAAAAGCTTGCGCGCACGTAATATGAAGAGCTATGTGTTAATCCCGAAAGACAGTTTCACATAGGCTTTTGTAATCGTGCAGCGCGTTCAAAGTTTAGAACCGACCTGTACAATAGCAGCAGATGAGAAATGAGAACGACTAGTGAGTAGTACGTACCTACGTACGTCATATAGTCACGTGTTTTGTCACGGTGAATTACGATCATTACGAATTGGTAAAACAACTCAGGTAGGTGTACCTACATATACCTATAGCAAGATAAAAATTCTACATTATACTTATAGCAGCAGCCAGCAGCGCAATAACTCGCCGATGCAGATATGAACTGACAAGCCTCTAAACGTTAAATCGACGACCTTGTTGCTCACAAACCGCATAGAATAGCTCTATCGCTATGGTACCACTAAGAATTTCTATGATTATCTCGAACGACGAATGCTAACGAAAGATATTCGAACCTACTATACGATTGGATATACAGTTTTGTAATCAAATGTCCTCGGAGCTAATCCCACCTCGCACACTACTACCACCGATCGTGCACTTTCTTTTTCGATCGCGTATAGGTACCCACCGTGGCTGATACTGCACTTCGATTTCCCTATCTCGTGGGCAGAGTCCTCTTAAAAAACGTAAAAAAAATTGTCATCCAAATGACATCACGATTGAGAGACTAAACCATATGTCGTATGAAACTGCGTAGTTTTTATTATCCCTGAATAGATGTGTGTATCTTTTCGATGCACGTCTGCACACATTCGTTGATTATCTTCATCTGCATCTGATCGCAGCACATAATCCAAAGAATTATACCTATATCACGTCCTTATCACTCCCTTCGTCTCCTTTCGTTTCACTAGGTTGCTCAAAAAAAAAAATTCTACCTCTGCAGCATCGCGTTGCGTTGCGCGTTATACACTATGCTGCACACTGCGCTGCACACTTGTTTCCGTATTAATATTTTCAGAACCGCATAGCAAAACTGTCTACAGCTACTGTAGCAGCAGCAGCAGCAGCAGCAGTCGTCGTCGTCGTCGTCTAACGGTAAGCGCTATTTTCTTCTCTGCAGAATTGATGATTGTGAGAATATCTGTGACACGAGTGAAGTTTATCATCGTTCATGATGATCAACCGACTATGAAGAAGAAGACGAAGAAGAAGAAACAGATGTTCGAAAATGCGTGCGGGAAATATGGATTGTTATTTATCTCGTTCATTCCTGCACCGCGTAGTGGATGCTGAGTGCAGTAACTAGTGTACTGCCGCGATCTCTTTATACCTCGTTTACCCGCGCGCGACAAGACACTGGCTCACCTAGCCGAGGCCGGCGCGTATAGTCGTGTAACGCAACGCAACGCAACGGTGTCGCCTTAGCTGGATCATGAGCCAACAAACACATGGATTGTCAGTTAGCATTGGCACACGGTATCCGAGTGCGTATGGTGGGAGAACACCGTGTGGCACATGGGATAGGTGGACTGCTAACCAAGAGAGAGAAAGAGATGTGGAGCGGAGTGGGGTGAGACTTATGAACGTGCCTTGACCGAGCGAGCGATCTGAACCGATCCGATCCGATCAGCACAACGTCTACCCACGTCTGCCATCAGAGCCCGATACGATACCCCGACTGCGAGAAAGTAGTACGTGCATATGCAGCTAGCAACCGGATTGATGCTCGTGCAGTAATTAGGATCTAAAGAATTCCGAGCAGTGCAGAGAAGAGAAGAGAAGAGAAATGAGGACCAACTAGGTGTAACAAGTCTCCAACTTTCTGCATTAGATATTTATGAAACGAGATTCTCGTCATCGATGTAGGGAAATGCGGCTGGAACATCGCACTTTCTCGTACGAATCACCATCGGTGGTTGAAAACAATAGAAACGAAAAAACACACTGCATGTAGGGTACCTACTCTTCGAATGATCAGCGACTGTGCATGGATGACTTAATCAGTCGGATATACGCGCGTTCCACTTTTGATGGTCGTGTTGATTGAGTAAACGAAGCTTTATGATAAAGAACGGAATTCTACCCATCAGGTGATCGCAGCTGTGCAAATGTACGCGGTACCTACACAGTGGAGAAGTGGTATCACCGAATCGGCGACATTCTGAGTTATTATAATGATGATGATAACGACGACGATGCTCACGACGAAAAGACGTGTGAAGACCGTGTTGGTTCGTTCCGTTGCGCAATGATCGAACCTCCTCCTCCTTCTCGTCGTCGTCGTCCTCTCTTGTGTAAAATGTCGATTGTCTAGATTGTTTTAGTGTTAGTCAAGGTGCGCCACACAGCAACAGAACTGAACCGTCTGACTGTCAGAGTGTGAGCAGCAGAGGCAAGTAAGCAAGAAGTGTGATACGACGCGACCGGACGTTGATGATCGCTGATCGGTATTCGCATTCCATTTCGCTTATTCGCTGCGAATGCCTCTAGGTGGTATCCCGCCATGCTATATGCGTGCATAATTCATTCATCAAATCCATCGATCGATAGATTCTAACGTGTACGATAGATACGACGCGTAACGTTGCGTAGATATATCGGAGACAATATGCACGGTACAAAAAGAAGGTAATGAGACGCAGCAGCTGCTGCTGCTGAACGCACGGATCAGTTTTTAACGCGCCCACATACTCGAGTGATGTAATCAGTCACCAAACAAGGTTGTCCTGGGATACGAGTCCACGCGTCATGATCCCACTCTCTCGCGCCAATCAGCCCTTATAGATCGCGAATGATGATGTCTATTTCGGAGAGAGATACTCGTTTTTCTTCTTCTTTTTCTTCTTCACATTACAGCAAGGAAATGCGAGAAGATGAAGATGAAGAGACTATGGTGGCATTTCATGGGCTTTTGTCATCTCTCTCCTCTTTCTCTCTGTCTCTTTCTGCAGCGTTCATTCTCGTTGGTGTATGGAATTGCGGTGCGATTACGTAAGTGAAGTGACGTCATAGCGCGCGACGTCGAGACGCAAATGAACGTTTCGTGTTTCACTGGTCTCCGCCGATCCCGGTCGGCCTTGCAATGCCATCAATAACATAGACAAGCAGAAACCTCCGACACCTCCTACTCCCGTCTCAGCGCGACTCCTCTCTATTCTATAGGACGTGTATGTGCAGAGAGAAAGAGAGCGCGTTGCACCGCACACTTGGTCCATAATCCCTGTATTTGGTTGCCAATATCCATCAGTCGAACCGAAACGAATCGTCGTCTATCGATCGTCTGCCAGAGTTACTGCTCCGAACAGTGTGCCTATAGCTACGCAAAATTTTGCGTTCAAACGGAGATCCGTATGAATTGCAAATTGTTAGCGTTCGAGTTCAGAACGTGAAACCGTGACGAAAATCCAAAAACGTTATACCCCTTATTGATTTCGATGTCTACAGGCCGAATTATATGCGAACGCTGAATGAACACATGCGAGCATTTCAAGTTTCGAAATCGTTTTTTCTCTGAGTATACAGAAGCTACGATACGAACATGCTATTAGTGGCGGAATTCGAATCAACTCGACCATACGCGGGCTGCTAAAGCGGTAAAAGGGTAAGGAGGAACTGCATGTGAAATAAGACCAGTTGAATGAATGAATAAAAAAAATGCAAAAATGCAAAAAAAAAGAAACGTATGAATAGCATAAATCTAACGAGTAGAACGCGTCGTAGCGCAATGCGTTTTCGAGTGGTAAGTCTCGAAGTACATACTAGGTACCACCGTTTTGAGAATAATTTCCTGCACGTAATGTTACACACACGGTGTTATACCTACATTTTTTTGCAGCGATGCGAGACCGTCGCGTAGGTATAATATAGTGTTAGGTAAAGAAATTGTATATATAAAAAAGAAGAAAAAGAAAAGAAACTAGTAAAAAATAAATAAAAAAAAATGGTGTGAGAAAATTCTTCAAAGAGTTGTTTTCTTTTTCTTTTTCTAAAAAAAGGAAAACCCTTTTATTTCTGGAAAAAAAAGAAACACTCTAGTCGCGTATTATATATATATGCATAGCGCGACTAGTAATTAAAACGTCGTCACTGTTTGTTCCTTTCGTTGAAATATGTGTTCATTTTTATTTTTATTTTCATTTTCATTTTATTTTTCGTTCAGTTTTGCGGATTTTAGTTTTTAGTTTTTAGTTTTCGTATCTGTATAGGTACCTGCCTACCTACTATCTATAGGGCCTCGATACTTTTTATTCGGGGAAATCAATAGAGGGTGAAACACGAGGCGAAACTGGGCGAGTCATCAGCGAGGAGGCACGACTAATAATGCCCTGAAATACAGAATCGTGATCGAAATATTTTTTTCTTTTTTCACTTGTTCTTCTCTGTTTCTGTTTTTTTTTTTTCTAAAGCTTTGGGATCAGCTGATAACTCGGCCGCATATATCAGCGGGACGCATTAATCCCCAATTCCTTCTTTTGGTTTTTTTTGTCCATTTTTTTTTTTCTTTTTTTCCCCCGACTCTCCATTGTTTTTCTGGACAGTTTTCCAATCGGCTATTCATCCACCAATATAGAGCTTTTTCGATATGGATATTCCCTCGGCCGCAACGTTTCGAGAATCGTATAACGTGAAGTTTTGATCCGTTCGTATATTTCGTAGCGCGGGTGCGAGTAATTGAAGAAAAGAAGAAAAAAAAAAGCGTTATTGCATTTTCCTAACTTATATTATCGCATACTATGGAACAGCCTCCATTTTGATTGTCGTAAATCCGTCCACCTCGCGACTTTGACGGAATTTCTATCGGCCAACGTTTGAGGAACGTCGACGAGAATTTTTCTCACCTATTCAGGAGCGCCGAAGTATTTGATAGAACTCAAAATCGAATGTGTGTAATCTCTAAGACGAGCGTGATCGGCGAAAGAAATTTTTTTCCCCCGTTTTTAAATCCGACGCCATTGGTTGATTCCAGTCGTGATTCCGTCCGCGCTAAGTCACGGCCAGCGCGTGCGTTTATGGATGGAATCATTGGCATATCTATACACACTTATCTTGATGTGTTAGAAACTGAACCTTGACAATAGCTAGAGTTGAAGAATACGTGCTCGTTAAATAACAGTAAATTTCATGCAATTAGAGAGGTTGTTTTTAGGCCAGTGCATGCCGACTGTAAAGAGTATCCAACCCAGTCTAGCCTCTAGACTGAGGTAGGTAGGTAGGTAGGCAGGCACTGTGGGTATATGTATCGCGTTAAATGAAAAGCGTGGCACGTCAAGGAGAAAGAAAGAAAGAAAGAAAAAAAAAAGAAAAAAAAATACCACAAGTATCAAGGAACTAAACTAATCCCGTTAATTACGCAGCGGTATAGTTATACCCGCGCGGCTCCGCCCGATAGGTAGGTATAGCACGCAGGTGCACCGACAGCATATAATATATAGAATAATGCGGTAAACCGACTAAACTTAAATTCTAGCCGTCATTTTTTACCGTTAAATTAATATGAACCGTTAATAATGAAATAATGAATGAACGAACGAACGAACGAATGAATAAAATAATAAAATAAAACGGTATAATACCGGATGAGGATGAAGAAATTCGAGGCAATTATAATTATGTATCAACCTTATTAAAATTTGAATCAACGAGACTAATTAACTCGATTAATCTTCTAATTTAGAGAAGAAAGAAAAAAAATTGTAAAAAAAAAAAAAAACAAAAAAAAAAAACAAAGATTTTAATTAATTAATTAATTGGATTAATTGAATGAATTATTTGTTATCTTATCATATTTATATATTAATATATAGTATAAGTTAATGCCTCTAAGATTAATTTTCCTTAGATCTTATAAGATATAGTACCCATTATGCTATGTGTAGGTATGATTAGATTCCATGGTCACGCGCGTCACTACTTTCGCGTAAACTATGCGAAAGTGCGTTTCCCGATCCCCCTACTCCCCCTACTCCCCCCCTCTGCTCTTTACCTCATTTTATATTCTAATCCTGAAATCATTGCTTCAGGCTATTAGCGGCCTGACTAAGATGTCATAAATAAGTAGACAACTCAACTTCTTATCTTCTATATACAATCGTTACGGTTAATTAATTTCGTAATTTGTAATGACAAGTATAATAATTCAAGTCCGAAACTGTTGATGTGTCGCTTTGTAGTTGGAAAAAAAAAACAAGAAAAACAAAAAAAAAAAAAAAAAATTCAATACCAAAAAAATGGAATAACATTGAAGAGATCTGTTTTACCCTCATAGTAGACGGTATCTGTCTGTTTTACCGTCCACGCGGAGAAGATTTGTTTATCTGTTTTAGCGACGATGGGTAGCAATCGTCGGTCGGTACGTAACTGTTTTACCGCCGAGACGTACAGATCGTACGGTAACGTTGTGTATGATAAACATATGTAAATTCTCTGCCGGTAGAGACGATAGTTTCTCATTTTTCTTATCAATATACAATACAACACTAATTATTCCATCGAACGATTTATATTTTCACGCCCATTGCTCCCGGAAAGGGATTCCTGACAAAGTCGACGATATGTACGTACAAATTGCACACATAAAATTAATCAAGAATGAAAATATCAATTTATTTAACGCGATGATCTCATCATCAAACAGTCAGTTAAATTAACGTATGGTAGCTTTTATTTGACGCCTTATTGTGTGTGTGTGTGTTTTTTTGATTTCTTTTTTAGACAAAGTAAAAGGAAAATAAAAATAAAATTCTAGATATTAATTATCGCTATTATAATTCGCGAATTTAATTTACGAAAATGAATGCTTTAAGAAAAAAAAAAAAAAGAAAAAAAATCTTGAAAAAATTAATCTGACTATAATTACGACATACGTTATATTGTATTGTATTGTATTGTATTGCAGCGGACAGAGGAATTTCTGAGAGTTTTGCAAGCCACATCGTTATATACAGATAGCGTGTAAAAACCGGTGAAAACTATTATCTAAAAAGAGATATGGTGTAGTGGACTCTACAGGTATATGTATACTATACGAACCTCGGATTTATTACGTATATCTCAGTCTTCGAATTTCAGCGTATCGAACATGGTTTTTAGGATTCAGAATATACTATTACTCACCTGAAACAGAGGGGAAAAAAAACGAAATCGATCATTATATTTAATTCGCTATAATTATACATGCATTTTTATTCGACTCGCTAGGTGCTATGCTACGTAACGTGAAACACAAGATTAAACAAAATAAAATAAAATGAAATAAAAAAAAAACAAGAAATTATTTAGGTATTCTACATTCTGAATTCCTAACTCGAACTATACGGCGCGCAGCTGCAGCGCAAAAGTTATTTTACCAATATTTCCAACACAATTACGCTGCATATGTATGTACGCATATTATTTCCTATACATTCTTTTTTTATTTTTCTTATTTTTCCATTTTCACTCTTTTCCTTCATCGGAGAGAAGACTATTGATCGAAACAGTTTTGTTTACGGACGATTGCGGAACATGTTGTAGGTAGGTATAGTACATATCATATGTATGTTTACGCAAACAACACACGTACACGCGGTTATTCGATAGCGTAGCTACGCCGATTTTCCGAAATTCTATACACAACCGATTCGAAACGAAAAAAAAAAAAAAAAAAAAAAACAAAAAAACTTTCAAAATTCGCTTATGTGCAGCTCATTCAGTGCGTAATTAATAAATCGGTCTGTATCGATCGTATCGAAAACCAATAAGGGGTGAAATTAATCGTCTTCACGAGTTGAACTTTTTTCTTTCTTTATGAAAATGAAATTTCAAAATTCTATAAATCGCGTTATTCTTGTCTGGTCTTCGCGCAGATCCTCCAGCGAAATATACCGAAATCGAATCTTTCGTCGTCCAGCTGCGCTGCGCAATCGACGAACCCGGGTAATTCAATACCGATATATACGATTGCGAAGTAGTGGGTAAGTATATTGGCTCTGATCGCTGCAGATATAGCGATCGAAGCTGCTGATCTGCAGATAGCAATTCTGCATCTATACACAAAGGTACATAGCTAGCCAGCCAGCCATATGTATAATCTATACAGTACGTACAGGTATGTACACACAACAATCGGCATTGATTAGTTTAGCTTAGATTGCATAACCGGATCCGATTGGGTTACGTCGGCACGTACCCGCGCACACCGGTGTTTATGGTTTGTTCAACGATATACACATATGCATATACACATATACACATACACATATATCATACCGATTCATGCAGCACGTTGCAGCGAGCGAAAACGATCTAACAACGATTTGAATAACAGACGCAAAAATTCGTCTAGTTTCATTAGATCTGACGATTAGAAGAAAAAAAAATAATAATTTAGAAAAACGAAAAAAAAAAAAAAAAAAAAAAGAAAAGAGGCGAATATCCCCTGCATCGACGAAGTTTATAGTTCAGTTGGCTAATCGATCTGGAAAAATTGACACAAAGTTCCAGTTCACAGCCTGCGCCCGACTCTGATAAGGCTTGAATAGGCGCGGACGCGGTTCAAAGAGGGGAAATAATTCTGCTACAGCAGTTCGGGTTACGGGGATCGATATCTAGTTTGATTAGACAAAGTGTCTAGCTTATAGCTTTTGCGACTGATGTAAGGAATGAAAGAAAGAATATAGGAAGGAAGAAAGGAAGGAAGGAGGGAAGGAATGAATGAAGGTGGAAGGATGAAACGCAACATTTTAGGAATCGAGAAACATGAAAGCCACGCGCGACTCTATACAGGCGCAAGGTGGAAAATCTGAATTAGTAGAACGAAAGAGGAGTGTGTTCATGCTTCACGCTTTCTTTGATCATTTTATCGCGTTTTTTCCTTTTCCTTTCCCTTTTATTCTTTTTTCTTGTTTTTCTTGTTTTCCTACTCTCTGAACCGTCGCCTTCCCCTTCGTCTAGGAAACTGATCCAACGATTTTTCGCAGAAACAAAAATATCTCTCATCCGTCTGAAGGGTTGAAAAATTCTGTTCGAATTGAGTAAAAAAAAAAATTGAAGAAGACAAGAAAACAAGAAAATGAGAGAATTTGTAAACCGTAACCACGAGTATCGAATATCGTTGAATATCGATGCGTGTTAAATAATACAACATATACACGGGGATAATAACTTATGTGTTCCGAATTTTCGACACCACCTCCTCTTTCGATTTCGATTGCCGAAGGAATTTGAGCGAGTCGCGCGTTGTGCGACCGCAGTGCGTCTGTCAGAATTCGAAATATGATACTCAAAATAATATCCTTGAATATAAGGTGCAGGTAGGTAGGTGCCAACAGCACAGCTGACATCGTATAGTATTACACGTCGATGATGATGAAGAGTTGGGCGACGCGATGGGTCGAAATTTCGAATTATCATTCGAGAAGATTTCGAAGAAAAAAAATGGAATTCGGAACACCCGCAACTCGGTTCCGCAACGATTTCCATATTTCGCATGCGAATTGATTAATTTCCTTCCATCTTTTCGTTCATTACATACCCTACGCAGAAAGTTTTTCGATGAAATAAGGAAATGGAACAAAAATCGTCCAATTAACTCCGGTAATAACGATGATAGCATAGTATAAAGATACAATCTCGGTGTGCGAAAAAAAAAAAAAGAGAAAAAAGAGAAAGAAAAAAAATGAAATGAAATGGCCGCGCCCTTAATAAGCGTGAGTCATAACGATTAATCCTCCGACATAGCGAAGCGTATAGCAAAGTAGCTGCTTTCCGCAAGTGTGTCATGATGATTTAGTTAGAGAGCCATATGGGAAGTATGATTCCATAGCATTGCAGGTCGAAGATTGCAATCAGAAATGCTAACGATGAAATCGCCTCTTTGGTCTGAAATGTTTGCCGATAATTGACCAATATGTGCGAGTGTGCAGTCGCATGGAGAATCCTTTGTACAGTTCGCTTCCACACTTGTATAATAGACGTGAACGTACAGCGCATCGATACGTTTGTAAGAAGTGTAAAAAGGCCGAGAAGCAAGACGAGCTGTTCTCTTTTCTTCTCTTACTCCTCGGTAAAAATAAAAGTTAACGGTAAATACCGGCCCGCAACGCGCGTATATCGGCCCTGGTATTACAGGTAAGTAACAACCTGCGAGGTCCTGTTGCGTTGCGTTGCGCCGCGGTCCGGTCCTCGAAAATCGCGTGTGTAAGCAGACGTGGTGCTAACACATTGAGGTATAGGCCTCGAGTATAACGCGCGCTGTTGTAATAACTGTAATTTTGGACCGGTGCCCACCGCCGTGTGGCAAGGGCCAGCCCAAGGTCGGGTCTTAGAAAACCGCAAAATCGCTTCCGCCTTGGGCCTGGTATCCTTCGTGGGATGAAAAGCGCATCAAGAACGGCGCTTTTTCGAGTACCAGTGATGTCGTATTGCGCGAGAAACGCGCGCACGCCTCGTGCAATGTGCACGTGGTTTCTCGAACGATCCGCGTCCGACGGCGATATTCGATGAAGAGAAACGGAACCCTGGTCTGAACTCACATAGCCATACGTTGCCTCTAGGCGCCATGTGCATCAGGTTCAGATGTAGGTTGAAATCGAGTCCCTCAAGGTCCTGTCTGAGATGGGTACTGTCCATCCCCAAAGCCCGTTCGGGGAGTAGAAATAGGTGATCGCTGCCATCGGCAGGTCCAAGCGTCCGGGGTGATGGGCCTTGGACTGATACTCCAAGCCCCGTATTGGGGGTTGAGCAGCTCGCGTTTACGGTGAGCATTTCAGACGAACGATATTTTCGCGCACATCATTATCGCCGAACGTGCACCGCGTGCAGCGCGTGCAGCGCGTGCAGCGCAGTCCAAAGAGAAGAAACACGCCGGTATTGAACGCCCGCGATGATCACTCGGCGCCGATTGCACACCGAATCGATATAAACATCGTCCGCGTTCTGTCGAGAAGCGGAGAGTAACAGAATCAGATCCGCTGCAGCTTCTTATTGATATTCCGAGTACAATAGCTGAGGCTCGTTCGAACGATGGCCTGGATATTTGCGAACGAAAACAGTGTCAAGTGTGTAAAAACCCTCGACGATTGCTGCTGGAGCAGCAGCAGCGGGCATCGACATCGTCATTAGCAATTACCTCGCGCAGTAATTGTGAGATGATTATATTGTCCGCGCTGAGGTGGAGGTGGAGGGTATTGTCCTAATATACAGCTGGTGAAACGGTGCCACGTTGTAATTAGCGCGTTGACCGAGCCGCGTCGTTTCTCAATAATCCCTCAAGATATTAGAGATACAGAAATTGGCTGGTGCAGGAAGTGTGAGATATCCGGTTTCCCGATATTCGTTTCGATGATCCGAGTCCGTTTATTACAGGTCTGAATACGCATCAGCTGCAGAGACTGCGCGTGATCAAGATGATCGTATATAAGAATGGCAGTATGTTAAACGCGCGGAAGCACTTGGAACGGCGTGAGTCGGTCACTCTGCAGCAGTTCGTTGGATATTCATATTCTGATTAAGTTATCAGACGCTCCTGCGGGTCTGACGGTTCTCCATTTGTACAGTATCTCCAACTCGGTATACAAACAACGCTGAATTATATATATACGCACGATATATATTTCGCCGACACGAACTCGGCGGCGGACAGCGGCTGACTGAACCACACTGACACCACAGGCTACACCAGAACCTCGTCGCAAGCTTCAGCACCTGCTGGCTGATCGGAGAGCAGCCCAGCGCTCCGAGGCTGTACGTCTAGCGCAGCACAACGCGCGACAGTGTGATGTCGATGTGGATGTTGTGCTGCTGGTGGTGCTGCTGCGCGTTATGAATGTGTTGAGGTTTGCACCGATCGTGAGTGGGTAGTAGTGCTAGTCTGTTAGTAGACGTTGCGGGAAAGTATAACGCAGTCCGGCGTTGGTATGATACCGCGTTTGCTTTCTCTAGAGACATTCAAAGGCGGACGTCAGCGCGGAGTGGAGAGGTATAGTCTATAAGATTACAGACCTATAGCCGCGTGTAGAACCATACACGCAGGCGTTTATCATCCGTACGATGTCTCGGGGATTGAACGTGTCTTGTAAATCAATCCATGATGGATCTGCACTGACTCATACTGTATATACCGCAGGGTAAACAGACTACTGCATGGTCTCTTCTTCTTCTTCTTCTTCTTCTTCTTTGTTCACGACGATGCGTCTGAATACGAGCTTAGAAGAGTTGGTAACGGCGTTTGATGACTATCGGCAATTGAAGAATTTCAATCATGATTCCCGGTTGGAATTCGGCCAACATACGTCAACCCAGAGCCCGAATCCATCGGTCGCAAATCTATTTCTGATACTCGGATATTGCGCGGTTTGTATTCGACTAACGTGATTCTCCTTAATTGTACAACAGCGATTTCGAACGGGTGATTTAAACACGTGTATTTCGGTGATAGGCCGTTTCCGGTCTGAGAGTTACACGGGTCGAAGACCCATCGGAATGGTGATCGAAGACCCGTGGCCTTCCGGGTATATCCAACATATTGATTCCACCATCGACGACATATCGGGTCAGTTATAGATAGCTAACCGATATTCAGTCATCCTCGTGAGTTTCGGACGGACTGTAACCGGGTTGCCGGGGCGACGCGACGGTTCAGAACACCGCCGGGGCGCCACGTTGACGGAATAAAGGGTCGATAGGACGACGTCTGGCTTGTAGACGACTACGCTAGGCGCCACAGGACTGACGTATATATCCTGATATGACCCGGCTACTGCAGCAGGGTCATTCCACCCCGTCGTCACTTCACTGTGATGTCGAGTGGCCAGTGTATCGTCAAGAATTTTTAGTAACACAAAGGGTAGCCAGACAGACATGGGAGCTCTTCAGAAGACGGCGCAGGGCCGTTGCAAGAATATCGGAAGTCCACTGCACGAAGTGGATCTCCTGATGCACAGAGAGCGTAAAACGGAGTGGGAAGACGGTGAACGCTGGTTCCTAGACTGCAAAGCTGTTAAAATGACATGGAACCTCTTCAAACGAGTTCAAACAGATTGGAAATCAACTGCCTGAAGTGGATTTCCTGGCGCAGCACAAAGAGTATAGGATAGAGTGGGGAGATGATGCTAAGCTCTGGTTTATGGATCGCGAAGATGTTAGGAGCACACGGAACCTGGATGCTCGAAAGAGTATGAACTCTGCGCCGATGGGCGCGGGTTGAAAAATGTTTGAAACGAACGCGTTTTCTCGCGATTACTGAAAGACGGTTCTTTCGTAAACCGATTTCCTTATTGCGGCTGCGGTAAGTGACATAACGTAATACTACGTCGATGTTTAGAGCCGTGCAGACGACGTACGACGACGACGGTCATGAGCAACCCAGATATTATAATCCGTTCTAAGTATCTTACGGTAAGTAGGCGCAGGTACCCACGTAAGTAAGTAAGTAAGTAAGTAAGTAAGTATGGTATGCTATAATGTGATGTGTGCGGTGCGGTGCATCGTGGTATATCGTGCATCGTATATAGCGCGAGTTTATTGTGCCCGTTATACATTTTCCGCTGGTTCCTTCTCCGCCACTTTGTGCAGATGCAGACTCCACTCCACTGTGACCCGACTCCCGTCTCTCCGTCTCTAAATTGGTTTTATAACTACAGAGAGCTGTAGCACAGGCAGTTGGTGTGTTTGTACGGTGACGCCAAAGACTTGTGCAGTGCGTCACGGGCTGAATCACCATAAAATCGATTAGGAGCGTTAGAATTTATTCAAAATGTTGAAAAAAATAGAAAAAGGAACACGACGCGGTATACAAAGGAAAAGGAAAAGGAAAAGGAAGAGGGAAAAGAAACTGACGCAGAACTAACACTCTGGAAGCTAAGTAATGCCGGAGCGTTACGCTTCTTCATCCTTCCCTTTCCTTTGCGAGGCGGTCCTACTGTGCATAGACACAGGTGACGATGTCACGGAACGAGGGCTTACCGGGTCAGGGAAATCCCCTCCGAACCCGCCGATATGCCTAATCGTAAATTCTTCATTCCACACGATTGCTCGACGAAACTTCCGACCAGGGATTCTCGATTTTCGGTCACTCGGGTTCCGACTGTACCGACTGAACAAGACGCCTGGTTATACGACCGAACGTTACGCGGCGCTACCAACAAGTCTGCGCTTTTTGAGACGAGATTGAAGATTCCTGTTTTTTTTTTGATTTTCGTTTTGGTTTTCGACCATTTAATGACGCCCAAAAAATTGTGAAGAAAAAACAACAACAACAACGACTGACGAATCGAGTTGTGCGAAAGATCTTTTCCCAAGGTTTTTGACACTTTTTTCAAAATCGTTCAAAATCTTTGTTGTTTTTTTTTTTTCTTCGGATTTTCGTTGAATATTTCGAATTTTCATACTAGTTCGGTATTTTCGGAAATGATTTTTGAAAATCGTTTGAAATTCTTCGTACAATTATTCGTGCGGCAGTAAAATTTCAATGTTTTTGAAAGCCGAAAGCCAAATTTCAATCCTGTCTCTTTGCTCTGCAAGGACGAATTCGCTACGTGTAGTTGTTTTTTCGGATGTTTTCTGGGCGAGAATCATCGCCGGACGAGATAGGTATCGTGTACATGCGGGCGTGGCATCTGTAAAAATCAATCTGCAGCAAACTGAACGAACTGCTGTTGTGTAGAGAAGAGAAGAGAAGAGAAGAGAAGAGAAGAGAGTAAGAAGAGAATAAGATCTCCTCGTTTCTCCGAGCTAGCCAACGAGAGGAGGAAAAGGAGGGTGTGTAAATTTAGCACTTCGAATACCGGTGCCGATTAGAGATCCTGACCCGCAGCCTATTTTCGCATCGCATATATATATATATATACACCTACATGTATGCACGTACATGATATGTCTGACAGCACATGATGTAGGCATAATATAAATGTATGCAAAAGCGTTTGCAGAAATATGGATCCTACTATGACCCCAAATGTCCGACTCCTTTCCACAAAATCGGCAAAATTTCAAAAACATGATCGAATCCTATCATCATCGACATGCTGCACGGGTTCGGTTACTAGGTATACTATTTATCCTAGTATACCGCAGTACCCTGTTATCGCATAATTGAAACTACAGGAACATCGACGTAGACAGACCGGCGCTCGCCATATATATATGTGTGTGTGAAAGCGCAGAATCGATACTAGACGAACGAACGGTGGTAGATAGTAGATAGTAGAAGCGAAGTTGCTAATCCTTAATTTAGTGGACGAAACCGAAGTCCCAGCTGCATTGATTAATGAGCGTTCATTCCTGCGTCGTCGATGCTTTGGTATAACAAGAAAAAAAGAGAGATAAGATAGGAATTATTTTAGCGAATGAAAAAAAACGACGAAATATGAAATGAGAAAGATGAAGAAGAAGCAAGAAAAAAAGAGAAGACGAAGAAGAGAGCTACACCGGATATATTCCTGGCACGCGCGCGTTCGCGTCGTCCTCTTTGATGGTGAAATTCCGCGAGCACGCGACTTTGCCCAAGGTCAAATCTTGGATTACCTTTCCCCCCGATTCGATCATCGACGCGTTATTCAGCCCGAGCGAGACTCGGTAGAACTGTTCGAAAAACGTTGTTCTAGGTAAATCGATAACGTGTGATCGCGTACATGTCGTTTTCGAACCGTTCGGAAACGGAGAGAAACAAGAAGCATGAGAATCGACGAATTGTAGGCACCTAATCGATCGAAACTGTACAATTTTTGTATTTCATGATCAATGAGCGAATGAGCGAATGAATGAATGAATGAATGAATGAATGTTCAAACGTTTGAAGAGAAAAAAAACCAGAAAAATGAACGTTAGAATGAACAAGGGAGAAACGCGACGCGCTAGTTTAGTACAACTTTACGGAGTGTTTAACTTGCGTCACACATAACTGACTCACAAGTGGAATTAGATTTAAATACGTGAATGCCATTAAGTGGTAGGTAGCAGCGAGCAATTTCCAACAGCAGTTCCTGAACTGGCTGTAGTGCACAATACGGCTTCTACACATCGTTCCTCTTAAAGCCCCAACCCCTTCTTCATTCCCTATAATACGCGGTTCAATAAATCGTTTCACTTCTTCAACCGCGTGAAAGAATAGAGAGAAGAGAGAGAGAGAGAGAGAGAAATGTCTAAATTGTTTCCATTCCATTCCATCGTAGTTGCATCATCCATCTTCTCACTTTCGCTCGATTAATGCTCTTCAAATCTAAGCGAATTAGTGATAGGTCCTATTAGCGCCACTAGTGTGCATAAAAGGCACTAATAAACTAACCGCAATCTGTTTAGCGGTGATACTAAAGCGTCAAACTGTGCCAGCGATAAGAATAAGAAGAAGCTTTATGTAAGGCGTGTACTAAGCGGTGGCAATGATGATGATGATGAAGAAGCAGCAGCAGCAGCACCAGAGTCAGCCGTATCACTCAAAAGCCTTTATTCTTTTCGAAATAAGGATTACCAACCTCTGTCATTTCTGACGATAGTAGTCACCGGCCAATCCGACGAATCTAACCTTTTGCAACACCACATTACGATGCGATTTTACTATGGTAGCACAGCACACCGTCTACGAACTATAAACTATAAACTATGAACCATGAGTGTGGCCTTTCGTGGGTATGTATATCTGAGACATTGCGGGTGGATCGAAAATCCCCGAAACTTATATCCGGACGACTGATGGAAAAAGTGACGACGAAATACGGTCTATGCAGTTTTCGGATATACTGTGAACCGAAAAATGCAGAGAATTAAGGAGCAGCTGAAGGGGAGGACGTGGTGTAGCGACCCGACGAGGAGTGCCGGGTCTACCATGGTCGTAGAGGACGGGAGGAGGACGAGAGGGCAAAGCTTCGGAGGGCGCAGCGGTAGTTGCCCTCGCTACCAAACATGGCGTCACACAAAATGGCGTGGGGTGATGATGGTGCTGGTGGTGGTGGTGGTGGTCGATAAGACCCTCTCGCTACCACGGCAACGATTTACCACACTATTACAACTTAATATACTTAATACTCAGGATATACCCGAATAATGTAAATCTGCATGCAGTATGTGTGGAACTGTGCACGCATACAGACACGAGGTTGGCAAGCGTGCACGCGATTGACGTATCGTCATGAGTCATGACATACGAAACCGGAAAGGCAATTTTTGGAAGAGCCCATAAACGACTGCATCCCTATCGCAGATTTCGAAAGCATCGTGATGCAGACCATCGTCTGACGAGTTTCGGATATTCGATGTACGACAAAATTCGGCCAGAGTGTAAGGAGAGGCCTTGCGTGCAATCAAGAGCACCGCACCGCACGCGATGAGGAGGAGGCGCGGGTTGTCCCCCTACTGCACGGTTTCTAAACATAGAATTCTCTGCAGTATGAGATAGGAATGCGTCGTCTAGGCGATGAAGAGTAAGAGTGAGAGTGAGAGTAAGAGTGAGGAATGAAAGAGTTGGGAAGAGGAAAGAGTAAAAGGGAGAAATAGAATGATGCAGAGAATCGGAATCGGGAAAAATAAAAGTCCGAATGGCACGCTGCGCAAGACGCCAACGTATGCGCAGACGGCGAACGACCGAACTATTTATACGTATAATCCATTCGAACGTAATTTATAGCCGTGTGTTATTTTGCTTCTACTTTTTTTTTCGGCCATCCGAACTTTTGCCAGACTTAGACGTTGCGGAGGACGCCCAGACCTAGACCTAGATTCCAATACCGTGCAGGTATAGGCAGTCGTTTTTCAAGGACGAAGAAAATGTGCCGTGCGTGCAGCAGGTTTTCTCAATCTGCTGCAGAGGAGGCAACAACAACTCTCTGAGTAAATCTGAGATATACGATAACTGGTTGCTGCTCGCACTGGGTACAGGGAGGAACACAGTTGAATGAGGAATGCGATAACTCGTCAAGTGATTACCATAATAAATTGAATCGGTGTTGCCGCAACGACAACAACGGTATGTCTTTCTCATGGTAATGAGACATCAGCCACGCAATAATCCTGCCGCAGGGCGTGACCGCGCTCGAGTTACTTAATAAACCGAACTGTGAACAACGTATGAACTCGTCAGCTCTGGGCTAATTCGATTTCGCACCAAATTCTACGACCTTTCAAATGGCGAAAAGGACCGCACTCGCCTTGTTACGATAAAATTTCTCTCCGAGATCAGAGAGGGAAGTTGAAACGTCCCTCCCTCTTCAAGGTGCATATTGCACAATCTCTTTAAAAAGAAAGAAAGAAAGAACTCCACGTGGTCTCTTATCGGTTCTAGACTCTCTAGAGACGGGAGTTTGTCAGCTGTTTTTCATGCGCGCGTCTCTAGACGGCATATAAGGTATAGGACGTTCGCATATAGTTTTACGATGAACTGAATTGATTTTCTTGGTTCTCCACGTGGCCGCGATTTGTCCCTATCCCCGCAAACAACCAAGCAGCAGCAGCAGCAGCAGCAGCAGCAGCAGCCAAGGGCCGAAGGCGAAACCTTACATCAGCAGCACCTAGACGCTTTTGCCGCCTCGCTTGCTTCCACACATCGCGTCTGCAGAATGATCAGGGAAAAACCCCACCCCCGCCGGCGTTTGTACATGTGTGCACCTATACAAGCCGCCACAAGCCTAGGTATCCACCAAAAAATTTGTGCGAGCGAGCGAGCGAGCGAGCGAGAAGCCTGCAGCATAATCGATGTAAGTCGTTCGTCGACAAGGTATCATCCACCGAATATACCTACCCCCCAACCAATGCTTATTCCTCGTTTAAGGAATATAAGGCATTAAAATATATTTTTCACGGCACTTGAGCTAAAAACTTAAAACAGAAAAAGCACCACTCTGTTTTAAACTTGGGCTTTTCCTCACCGCTCCTATCCTCTTCTAGCTTCTTTTCACCAACTAGAGAAGTGAACCGTTTCCTAAAACGGATTTCTTTCACAAATATATGTCATTCTCCGACTCTACGAAGACTCTGTCCGTTCGGGAGTTTCGTCATAATCGAAAGTCGGTTGTATTTTTTGATCAATTAACGCACGTCCCTGTATCGTATCATCGTCCTCGTGTGCACGTTCGGTTGATGAATAAGCGAGAAGAAGAAAAAGACTTGTAATGGAATGCATGCATCCGCCGCCGCCGCCGCCGCCTCATCGTTATAATATAACGGTGGGTTAAACTTTGTGTGCGGAAATGATCCCGTGCAGCAGAAGAAGAGAGTAAAGAGAGAGAGATATGATCTCCTCTCGTCGTCGTATAGGTGTAGGTATGTACCCACATGCCTGGATTCATCACGATGCAATGTTACATCTGCCCGTGCAGCAGCCGCCTTATGCTGCGCGTTGATTAATAAGAGATGAGAATATGAGAGAAATCCGTTCAACGGAAGAGAGTTGATTGGTTTAAATTAATCTGACGAGTTAGGAAGGAACGGTGCAATTAATGCTACGCACTAATTGCTCGCAGCCCACTCGTTGGTTAATTAAGCCAACGGGTTCAGAAAGTTGACGTATTTCAGGACGCGCTTATAGAAAACGATGATAACCAGACTGTGCATTGGTACATGTGTGTTCCTATTAATCGTTTCGTGTACCTACATGCTTGTCAGACAGATGCGAAAATGTGCAAATACCCAAAAAAACTTCGAGTATGTACCCACAGGCCATATCGCATACAGACGGCGGAGAGTTTAGACGATGCGCAAATTTAGAACTCAGTCATCCCCGCAAGTGCGAGGAGGGATTAACGCGGTTTTTCATCCTGAAACCGTTTCCTCCCGCGGATGGCATCTCGCCAAAATTCTCAACACGTACTAAACAGAGTAGAAAGAGAGAAAGAGAGAGAGATGGGAGAAATATTTCCAACTTTTGATCCCATAGTAAAACCGGGAAAACTCATTACCGCACTCGTGTTACGTGTTCGTTATCAAGTCAATAATTGCACGTTATGTTCCCAGGACAAACGACATTCTGGAGTCTGCCACACCCGAAAAAAACCGAGACCCTGAAACAGTATTATTCTTCGCGTCTGGTTTCCGGCCAGAACGATGGGAGTCCCGCGGAGTTAGACTCGTTCAAGTTAGAAAAATGACTTTGGTGAAATTCTGGTGCTCGTACAGGTAGTAGTTACGTTAACAATTAGATACGGAGATAGTTGAATAGCAGTGCTATATCCACGCTTATGCTTACGTAAATCACACGTACACCTACATGTGTGTATATACACATACTAGGTGACTGGTGCAAGGTTCGTACCGCAGATCCGCTCGCCTTACTTACATAACGCAATAACATATACAGGGTGGTCCATTTAACTCTGTCACCGCGAATAACTTGGTTATTGTTGATTCTACTGAAAAGTGTTATATGGAAAAGTTGTTGCATTTGAAGGGGGAACATGAGTTTTGGAAGTGAATGTCATCTGAAGGTCATATCTTGTGAGATTTCGGTATTCCTAATGTTTTTTTAAACGGGACTACCTATTTTTTTACTCACTATGAGGAAGCTGACATCGAAACGATTTCAACCATGTGCAACAACATAACATTCGAATGACTTTCGGCCCCACAATTTATTGAATTTTGGGGCAAAAATTTTTTTTTTCTTCTTTTTTTCCTTCATTTCATTGTTTTTTTCATTCAAATTCATTAATCCATTCATTTAAGAAACGTATCATCAATGCGTGTGCAAGTGTTGCTCCAAAAATCATAGGCAGGGCCAGGCAATTCCATCATTTGATCATAAATTTTGGGGCCGAAAGTCATTCGAAGGTCATGTTGTTGCACATGGTTGGACGCGTTTCAATGTCAGCTTCCTTGTAGTGAACAAAAAAATAGGTAGTCCCATTTAAAAAAACATCGGGAATACCGAAATCTCACAAGATATGACCTTCAGATGACATTCACTTCCAAAACTCATTTTCCCCCTTCAAATGCAACAACTTTTCCCTGTAACACTTTTCAGTAGAATCAATAATAACCAAGTTATTCGCGGTGAAAGAGTTAAATGGACCACCCTGTATATATACACCTAGCCATGGGTAGAGCAGTGAAGTGTTTTGAATGTCGGTTCCTAGTCCCACTCCACGTCCTCCACCTTCTCATGGGTAGATATAGAGCCAGGGGGATCGGAGTTCGTCGTGTTATCTAATCTACCTGACTCGCATTATCGTTTATCAGCCTCTCTAGCCCTGCAACAGCAGCAGCACACTAGAGATAGCCGACTTCGTTCAAAGCCTGCACCGACCGAGATCGATAGACTTATCTTTTCCTGGAAGCGGTGACGATACCGAAATACGCAAACGATAGGCACCCAGGAAGCCAGATTCGGATACAGTCGTCGAGTCGATTGACTATGAGCGAAACAAACGCGCCGTATCGCACGTCGTTTTCGCCATCTGATCAGGGGATTGAGGATGGTCAAGAATGGGATAAGCGGCGTGTAACGAATGGCTAAACGGTGACGTGACCGACGAACGATCCACGCCGAAGGCGGGATTGCAGTAACTCCACCGACTTCCAGCCTGGAACTGGGTCAAGTGCTGCACGCCAACATTGCGGAGGTGTTTCCTGGACTGGGATAAGAGACCCGATTGTACGATCACCGCGAGACTACACGACGCTAGGCTTTGCACAGGATTCACAAGGATGTATAAAGCGCCATGGCATTTCGGTGCATGAGTTCATTGACGACGGGGTTGCTCACTGGTCTATCAATACCAGATGATGCGGCGCAACGGGTCTATTTCTGATCTGCAGATCTGACGACGACGATGGGAGCCTAAGTCGGCTGTTCGAGTGATTGAATATGATCGATTGCCACGCATGTATAGACCGTCGATATTGCGATATAATCATCGACGATCTGTGCACTGCAGACGCGTTTAAACGGAGTTAGTTAGCATCCACACCGTTTGTCGTTGCGAATTAACAGTGTTGGTGAGTAACGAGCCGGCGATACATCATCGCGATGCCAAAACTGCACCATATAAGGCAGCGGCAGCGAAGAGACTGGCGAATATAATCGCAAAGGAGGAATAAGAAGAAGCAGAAAAAAACAACGGGCCATAATACTCTCATCAAGCAGGCCACTGCAGATATATATAGAGCGTTCACAAACCGAGCATACCCACCGTATGCCATATGTCTCAATGAACGTTAACGAGGATGACGATCAAGTTTAGACCCAATTCCGCGTATACGCACCCGAACCCGACCACTGATAATTCGATAACCGTGCTGATCCTAATTCTGCAGACCTGCACTGTGCGTATATGGTAACCTGGCGAAGAAGAAACCCTGTGAAACCCTGAAACGTACGCAGGGTGTGCGCAGACATTTGATAACGTACCTAAGTCGTCTGAGTCGCTGTATTCCGAGTGCATGATCACCAGGACCATTCCAGCCTCCCTGATGAATAAGGCACTTTTATTATCCAACGAAACGAAACGGGAGCAGCTAGTCCGCGTGGCACAATATATCAGCGATCTAACCGATCGGCGATTAAATATATTGCGTCGTGGAGAATCGGGATCTGATAAAGACCAACCACTCAGCCCACTGTTCACTTTTCATTGACCAAAATCAGGAGAGAAAAAACACCAACACTGTTTGAGAAAACTTAGATCAACGATTGTTCAACGCTCTCAAGAGCTATCACTGGGGCCTATTTGCATAAGGAAGGAAGTGATGATCACATCAGTGGAGAACAAATCCAGTGAGGTGGAATAACAGCTTCCTCTTCTATCAATGCCAGCAGAGCTCAGTTTCGAATTTGCTCTTGTATAGTATCTCTGTACTAGTTTATCCTTTCTTTGATCCTCTGACCCCGCGAGAAAATTTGAATAAAAAATTTCAAAACCAGAAAACCGAAAACTATGAACAAACCGAGATATGTGTTACGTAGGTACACGTGGGCAGATTTTCTCCTGATTAAATTCGATTTCACTCACTACTCGCTCGTATACTCCAGGCCTCTCACCTGTGCAGCCTCACATATTAACCAGACAACAATGGTCAGAGGGTAATGGTCGTGTATGTGCGGTTGACGGCGGGCCGAGGAGTAGTGCGATGGGAGTCAGGGCGTCGGTCTACGTCTGGCGTGAATCACCCCACCCCGATCGACGAGGCAGCCAGCTAAACCAAACCGAACCGAACGGAACGGTACGAAACGGTGCAGACGTTACTGCAAAGTGCAAGCAAGGCAACGATTGTGTATATATATCACACCGGGTTTGCACACGTTTTTTAGAATCGTCGCGACGCCTTGTCTTTTTTTTTTTTCGTTTTTTTTTTTTTTCAAAGATTTATTTTCCGAAGACACAAAAAAAATTGAAAAAAAAAAAAAAAAAAACACACACACACGTACACGTTGGGTATTTTTTATAACCATTAGAAATAAACCCACGTGGCTGGATTTTTTGACGATTTGCCAAAAAAAAAAAAAAAAATTGCAAAAAAAAAATTTGCCAAAAATTATTCAATATTTTTTTTTTTTTTTTTTTTTTCAATATCTCATTTATTTCAATATCTCTTTATAGTTGAGTAAATAAATGAAATTACTAGCTCGATAGTATCGTGTGTCTAATTTTTTATCATTAATATTGAAGCGCGCAGTTAAACGATGCCCTGCGACAATAATGAAACATGTCTGCAGTATCGAACTGAGTATTAAAGTTTCGACTCCAAAACTGACCAAGAGACTAGGTTTACGCATCGATGGTAGATTTCAAATGAATAAGATTCTCAAGCTTGAAGCTCGTTCCTTTTCTACGCCAAATTTCCAGCCTCCCTACGACTTCAGCGACTAGATATTAGCTAAATACGATAAGACACGACGTCGAATAGTTGTCGAAGCCCCATATGAAATTGACAAAATATTCTTTGCTTTCTGATAACGTAAATCGATTTCTAATATACATATATACATACACATTAATATCTTAAATTACTCCGACAATAAGTAAAGAGAATTTGTCTCTTCGCAGCAATGTTTTCAATAAACTTTCCATACCCTCCCTTAATTATCTGTAATATTCTACGGTCTGTTTTCTTCCGTATCGCAGTCGTATCTCCATCCAATAAGGCCCGATGCTAAATAAAGTGGGCTTTAATACTTGGGCTGATTGAACGGATTGATCCTGAGAAATTCGTTCTCTCTACCTACTTTGAAATAGCAACGAGACGACGATAGGATCTAGCGTCGTGTGCATATGATGTATAATATCATGCAGTAAGTTATTGATGAAATAAAAAAGATGATAGTAAATTGATTTCTGGTGTGTGTGTGTGTGTGTGTGTGTGTGTGTGTGTGTTTCTTTATCGCCTATACGATCCCTTAACCAATAAGTAAAAGTATCGATAATGTAATACTAATAAGAAATGAAGCTAATACACATTATATTATATGAAGATCGTATTTAGAGAACTGGATTGATTCTAATTGAAATTGAGTCGTAGTGTGATAATGTGAGTGTAATATGTACCAGGCTCTAACTAACTAACTAACCAACTAACTAACTAACTAACCCAACTAAACTATACGGTATATGTATATTATATGTGGATACGAGACACGACGACGTATACAGATGTTGTTACGTGCCGGATAGCCGTGTGTTATTTAAAACTTTCTCAAATGGGCAAACGATTGACGGAAGTAAACCTCTCCGGATTATAAATTACGTCGATAAATCGATCGTGTCATATTGTCTATTAGATATTGTTTAAATACCTCGTTTTTCAGCGAGCCCCGAAATCTCCTCCTTGTTGTCGGCCATCTTAGCACCACAGTCACTGGATATATTGTATGTGTAGTATGCGTGCGCGTATACCTATAATACGTATAGCTATCTGTTCTATCTTCTTACCACGGCTAGTGCACTATGGGTAGGTAAAAACAAACTATATTAACGTCACGCTAGCGCCACCGGTGACAACTCGTAGAACTGTATAACAATTTTATGATAACCGCACTGGCGCCATCTATGACGTCGAACTCGAACTTGGAGAAACTTTTTTACCGACCCGCGCGATTTAGTTGATATTCATGTCGGCTGATTTTACGAATACACAACACATAACCCGTCCGCGGCACTTCGAATCACAATTTCGTGACGACTGGTCGTATTTAGCTGAAAAGAAATAAACGGTAGATTCAACGATATACCTAATTCACGATGAATGGAAGGGAAGTCGTAATTGTTTCGGGTGCAAGAACTCCGATAGGTAAATATTACCGTTTGGTTTAAACTATAGAACGATCTTATAGCGTAATTTAGGTTATGTCTATCAATCAATTTTCATTTATAAACACACACACACACACACACACACGTGCGCATTAACACACTTTGTGTACAATATGCACACACATACATACCGTAATATTAACTGTAATTCAATAATGTGTGTCAAACTGTACATTTCGCGATTCTAATTAGCTATTTAGAAAAATTTTCACTCCTTCGCGACTTCGTGTACTACTTCCGGTTCAACGGTGATATGCTGAAGTCAGAAAAACCCGAAATCACTAGCTTGCTGCGAATAATAAAATCAGCCGTTGGACCGATCTTGGAAATTTTGGACTTTGATTGTCCAGAAGAGGATGCGTCTATCGCATGATCATGGAACTTTTGCGACGAACCAATTTTTTTATTGAGATAATGGCAGCCGAAGCCAATTATTATTTTCCCAAATTTTGAAAGAAAAAAAAATTCTAAAAAATTGAAACCACTACGGTAATTCTTGCGATATGAAAAAAGTTCTGTGCTCATCGGATAGAGGCATCTCTTCGGAACGATTGAAGACCAAAAAAGCGAAGATCGGTCAAACGCTGGATTTTATTCCTCGCTGGAACCGAGCGATTCTGTGTTTTTTCTTTCTTCGCCATGTTACTGTTCGACTTGAAGAAATAAATGATGTAAAATACGCATAATCAGGGTCAAACCCTTCCCAAACATCATTCTATCAAAATCCTCAAGTCGTATGCACAAATTGATTTACATTTGTGAATTTAAACCCATTCAAAGGTTTTTATGAATTCACAGGATCATTTAGCGGCTCTTTATCCTCTATCAAAGCATCAGATCTTGGGAGTATAGCGATAAAGGAGAGTCTATCGAGGGCTAAATTGTCGCCTAACGATGTTTCCGAAGTTATAATAGGCCAGGTATAAAGATGATCTTTGAAAATGTGTTAAAAAAAACACACCTATCTGTTTCGCTAATTTTTATTTCACAGGCGCTAACAGCAGCTCAGGGTCAAAACCCCGCTAGACAAGCAGCGATCAAGGCCGGCCTTCCGATATCAGTACCCGCGTATCTAATCAACATGCTGTGCGGTTCGGGCCTGAAGTAAGTACGACCTCTGAGAGCCGAAGGTCGTGCTTCTCTCCCTCTGGTTTTTGATCGAAAATCAAAGAGATGAAAAGTCGAGCTGGAAAATGGACCTCCGAGGATAAGCCAGCTTCAATATCCCCGCATCGTTACACTGAATTCATAGTATCACCCTTTTTTCTCTTTAGGGCAGTGGCGAGCGGATATCAGTCCATAAAATCCGGAGATACCGAAGTCGTGGTAGCCGCAGGCCAGGAGTCAATGAGTCAAGCTCCTCACGCAATCCATTTAAGGAATGGAGTAAGAATGGGAGAAGCTGGGATGATCGATACGATGATTTACGACGGCCTAACTGACGCCTTTGAGAATATTCACATGGGGATTACGGGTGCGATGATCAGTCCCATTCCTCTCTAATGAATATTTTAAGGAATGATGCAAAAACCTTTTACTATATTTTTAAAATCGAATTCTCTCCCCCTTTTTATCTACTAGCTGAGAACATAGCTAAGAAGTTCAACATAAGTAGAGAAGAGCAGGACGAATACGCGGCAAAGTCACAACAGAAGACCGAGGCTGCTATAGCGGCTGGTTACTTCGACGATGAAATTATACCCGTTGAAATACCGACGAGAAAAGAAACGGTCGTTGTTTCTAAGGATGAATTTCCAAAGTCTGGTACCACCGTCGAAATACTTGGTAAACTGAGGCCAGTTTTTATCAAGGTATCAGGGTGATTCGCCTTTTGAACTTCTCCCAGCGTCTTATCTTCGGAAAGTTTTAGAGATGTGATGATATTTTCAGAAGGATGGAACCGTAACGTCGGGAAATGCTTCGGGAATAAACGACGGAGCTGCGGCTGTGGTCTTGATGTCATCAGAGGCGGCGGCTGCTAAGGGAATACCGTCGCTGGCAAAGATCGTCGCTATTGCACAGACCGGGATGGAGCCAGAGCTGATGGGAATGGGCCCGGTTTCGGCGGTTGAATTAGTCGTTAGTGTATAAATTCATAGAATGGGGAAAGCGGCTCGACTTTTATGATACAAACTGATCGATTTTCAGCTCCGAAAGGCGAACTGGACCAAAGACGAAATTGATTTGTACGAATTGAACGAAGCTTTTGCTGTTCAGTCCATCGCCTGCCTTAGAGAACTCGGATTAGATGCTGATAAAGTTAATATCAATGGCGGAGCAATAGCTCTTGGACATCCCATCGGCGCTTCTGGTGTGTAAAGCAGAGATTATATGGGATAAACGCTTGTGAATAATAATTTCATTATTGAAAATGGGAATAAGTAATATCTGATGTATTTTTTTTTTTCAGGAGCGAGAATTCTGGTCACATTGTTGCACTCTTTGCGTCGTATAAACGGGAAGAAGGGAATAGCTTCGTTGTGTATTGGCGGAGGAATGGGCATAGCCATTGCGATAGAAAGACAATAGCTAGCTTAGCTAGTGATAGATGATTATGGAAGGATTTAGTGCCTGAAAGTATTTTGCTTGCTTTTAATTTTGTTTTATCGAGCCTTTTCGACTTTCCAATTCAAAGAAAAAGAAACAGAAACAGAAAGTTTCGATATAGAGACGAAATACCATTTATCAATTATAGTATATCAATCTTGATGGAACAGAATCGTCAGATTTCAGTATTCAATTGATTTTTATTCCTTTTCTTATTATTATCGCATATATATTATATAATTAAATTAAAAAATAGTAAAATAGTATTTTATAATGATAATATAATATATGAATATGAATATTAAAGAACAGATGTTTATCCTTGTTATAATAAAACACAATACAAACGAAAGAGAATAAAAAAGAACAAAATCAAAAATATTCAATTCTGCATTAATTTTTTTCCCTCACGTTAGTTTAGAATCGATTATAGATGAAAAAAACCAAAAAAGAAATGAAAATGATCAGTACCGTCTCTCGCATTGCTACAAATCATCATTAAGCGCATCTCTAACGGCTGACAAATCTTCATCTTGTTTTTTCTGCGCTCTTTTCATCTTCCAAGTTCTCTTCGTTTTTCCAATATCTCTCGGTTTCTCTTTGAGTATTTTAAGCTGTTCTTCTATCGCTGGAATTATTCGTATCTTGAAAAAAAAGCAAAAAAATTTCTTTTTTTTCTACTTATTTAGTACTGAAAATATAATTTATTCATTTATTGCCATTAGTTATATATATTTTTTTTAGTATTAGGTATATATACATTAGCTAGATAATAATATGATATCGTAAATAAATAATGAATTTCTAAACGCATTACCTATTTTTGAGCAATTAATAAATAATGAATTTGTACATCGTTACGGTATAGAAAACGTTTTTTACCTCCCATATAGCGGTACCCATATTAGTGCGATCTTTTATATCTTGTACTTAGTTCGACGAATAAATCGATAAGAGAAAAGAAAAGAAAAAAAAATTATCTAGTGTTATCCTAATTTTTCATAGATAAACAACGGTCTTAGGTTTCTCGGGATGATATCCGCACAGTTTTCTCTCCTCGTTTTCTATACCGAAAGTTTTCAACGGAGTGTCCAGAGAGTTATTGACTATAAATTCTATCGACGGTACGCATATCTTTGAATAATTATTAATAATATGACTCCAAAGCGAGTCGTGGAGAAGTACGTCGTCTTTGTTTTTAATGTGAAAATATGAACCCCACGTTTTCGAATTAAGGGTATTTTCGTCCCTGTGGGATAGACTGTGATCGATCATCCCCTCCGCTAGTTGTTCTTCGACAACTGCTACCGTATCGCAATTAGCATGACGTCTAGGGGCGTATATATCCTGTATGAGATTATCGCCGACGTATAAACAGGCGGGCGACGATTTCCCCGACTCTTTAGCAAAGAATTCTTTCAGCTGTGACCAATTCCCTTGACTGTAAGTATCTCCCTTCTTTAATTTTCCATCAATTATTGGCTCCCCTTCCGAATAGTTTGATTCAACTTTGAGAAAGGGTCTTGAACCGGTAAAAAATCCTGGTTTTTTGGCGTAACATACTATCACATCGAACAAAGACTTCCAATCAGGTCCTAACGCGAACGAAGCTGTAAAGTCTGCAAAGTCTGCGTTCGATCCCGTTATCAGATACGTTATCCTCGTCTTTTTTAATTCCTAGAAGATACAAAGACAAAATTAGAACGATTATAGAAATTGTTAATTTTTAGGACTTCCATTGCCCCTCGAGGCCCAAATGAGATAATCTGGTTTATACCTTGAGCCAAGACACTAGTTGCGGACTCGATTTGTGCATGAATTTTTTAGGGTCATTTTTCAGAGCCGGAAAGTAGGTCCCTTCGTCGCGTGCAAAATTGTGTCTATCAAACATGTCGACTAGTCCGTCGAGTATGTCGGGCCACACGTTGTATCCTCTGGCTTGATTATTTCCGTTGGATTTCAGCTCGTCTATGTTATCTATGATCTTGGCGAAGACGAGCGACGCAGGCATGTCGAAGTAGTCCAACAAGGTTCTCATCTTTTGTGACAGAGGTCCGTTCCACGTGACCAGAAGATCGGATGTGAAGGCGTCGGTCACTTCCCATCTTCGGTCTTTATAAAATTCGCACAATTGTGCGTCGGTCAATATCCTCGTCCCGTGACTCGCTCTGATAATGAAGCCCTGCGGTGATACCCTGAGGATGTTACCCCGCTCGAAATCAATCACCAGACCCTTTTGCATGAAGTCGTAATCAGCGGGGGTCAATTCGTCGTATAAATATCGCGCGTCGTAGCCGCGTTTCTCGACCATGAATTTCGACAGCACTTCGTACTCCAGGGTCACCATGTTGGTCACGTTGTAACGGAGCAGGGTGTTGTCCAGGTCGAAACCCACCGCGTCGTAATCGGAGAATTTGAACACACCCATTGCGGATGACGATGATGACGTGAAACGGGCCTTAACGTCGTTCGCTATTCCTCGGGCTGTTAAACACGGCGACAAATGAGCGCGGGATTTGTTATCGCTCGTTTGCGAACGTTCGGAGTTCAATTGTTCGGACGCGTTGAGGTTATGATCGCTCGGATAGGACGTACGGTGGTGTCGTCTGCTAACGGATTTCATAACCTCGAATAAACCGACGGGTAATTCGATCGATAGAATCGATAACGCGGGTTTTATGGCATACGGGGGATTCAGGCGGGAGCATATGTTCACATTTCGTATCATAACTGCGGGGATATTTAACGATTTATTAATCTGTTAGACGGATTTAGGGCGGTTAGACTCGGCCGAACGTTTTTATAACGAACGAAACTGGGCCAAGGCCGATTCATTTGACAGATTTAGATGCGTTGGGGTATTTTTACTTCTGTATTACTTCTTCTTATTATTATTATTATTATTATTATTATAGGTGTATGTATGACAATGTCAAATATCTTTTATGCGATCTTCAACTGCGCGAGATGTAATATTGCTGCGAAGTTTGTTTACAAGCAAACAATAAGTCGACGCATGATCGATTAAACGCAACGCGAGATACGATATACGGTCGCTATGGCTACGGGGCGGGAAATTTAAGCTGTCAAAATCTGGTTTAATAAAATTGATATCTAACCTGTGGCGGAATGTGAACGTATCTAATGTTGCGTGAATGAACGAAGAACATGTCGTAGTTGAACGTAGATCCTCTGGGATCTACGAAGACGCAATTTTTCATAACGATGTTCATGTAGCTACGAAGAAAACACGTCATAATACCAACGATGATAATTGTCTTAATAAAACTCCGTGGTTTTGGTACACCACTTTTAACCAAATATAGAAACTGACCCATCAACTTGTTCAACAAATCCAGTAATTGAAGCCTCGTTCCTTAAATCTACAGTCGTTTTTTCACCCTCTACTGCTTTTAACAATATTGCCAAGTTATTATGAAAGAAATAACGCTCTTGGTTGGAAACACGCGTCTCAAACGACGCCATCTTCGATTCTGCGGTCACGTGACTCGCTAAAGTACTATTTGAAAATAAAATATCAAGTTATGCTATAACCACGGAGTATTTATAATAAACGATAAGTTATGCTATGGTCACGGAGTATTAGATGTCATAACAAACAACATCGCTAACCTAACCTAGTCTAACCTCAAAATTGGCTAAACTCACCAAACTCACGGAGATATTAACAGAGAGCATCCTCGTGCCCAGCCGAGAGAAAGATAAGATAATAATACGAGCATGAAGCGAGTGAAAGTGAAGCCAAAATGCCCTAACCCATTGTTCGAGTCTTGGCTAGAGGGTTGGAAAGAAGATGCTAAATCCCGGGGTTCTGAGATGCAGTTCTGTTTCTCAAAGGCGTTAAATTCGCTGCGAAAATTTCCGGTGCGATTAAAATCGGGGCGAGAATGTCAAGTGCTGCAAAATTTTGGACCTAAACTTTGCGCTATGTTGGATAAAAGGTTGGCAGAATATCAAGCCGGCAATATCGACGCTATACCTCATCCTAAAGATGCTATGCCGGTTGATTGCGACGAGCAAATTCCTGCGACAAACAATAAAGAAAACGCTAGGAATACGCAGGCGGTTAAAAGGCCGAGGAAATCTAAAGCCGAAGATCAACCTGCAAAGAAAATGAAAACTCCTAAGGCCTCAGATGTGCGTCGATGTTCTTTTATTCTGAAAATTAATCCATTTCTCACTCGTATTCATTCAACTTTTTGGATTTTCAGGGTAAAACCGTCCCCACGAGGGACACAGGGACTTATTTTCCGGCCTGGAGATCGGGGGGCTACGCAATACTGTTAACTTTGTATGAAAAGTCGATGGAACCTGACTACCTAGGTAGCGAATAGCCGGTTTTTGTCTACGAGGCCGTTAATCAGTCTCACAGAATCCGAAAAACGATTATTACACTCATTTCGACTCATATTGTTACAGGATACATGAACAAAGCCGACCTACAAGCCGACGCTCAAAAACACTGTGATAGTTCGTTGAAAAAAGCCGATCCTGGGAATAGGTATACCGCCTGGTCTTCTATGGCGACTTTGATCGAACGCGGTCTGGTTGTGAATAAGAACAACCCTGCTAAGTGAGAATAAGGATGAAATACGAGTATTTTTATCTAAAAAGTCTTGAAATTAGCTTGAAAAGCTGTAAATGAATTAGTTCTGGTCTTCGGGAAGGAGGTCAGAGCCTTTGAAGACAAATTTCGACCCTATGATACTAATCGATAATAATTATTCAAGGTACAGACTAACAGATGCAGGATTTGCAGTAGCGATGCGACTATCCGAGGTAGAGAATAACGACGGTGCCTCAGGATCGTCGTCGCGATTTTGTAGCAGCAGTAAAATGTCGGGAAGTAACGAGAGAGCGAGATTATCGCAGGAAGTCAAAGATTTCAGATGCAGTAGCGACGAAGATGTAGAAATCGTGGCTTCTGATAAGGAGGAAAATTTATCCAAGGAAAATTCGAGGCGGAAAATAATCGCAAACCATTTACAAATCCTCGATATCAACCAGCGCACAGACAGCCAGCTAAGCGCTAACTCTGAGGATTTTAGAAGCCTCGTTTTCGGACCCGAAACTTTCGACATCGTCCTATTAGTCGACGACAGAGAAACCGCGGGGTGAGATATCGCCGACGAAATGAAAAAGGGGGTAAAACGTTCTAATCTCTCTCTCGCTTTCAAGGGCGAAGACTCGACCGAAGGACGACATTACTTTGGCAGAGTTAATGCAGTCGAAGGTGAAATTCGAGGTCCGTAATCTGAAGATTGGTGACTTCGCATGGATAGCGAGGTGCCGAGACTCGGGCGAGGAGCTCGTACTCCCTTACATAGTGGAAAGGAAGAGGATGGACGATCTCGGAGGAAGTATTAAGGACGGGAGATACCATGAGCAGAAGGTCCGAGTCTTGATGAGAGAAAGAAAGAAACTGAACTGAAACGAAACTGAACTAACGTCTTAACATCTTATTTACAGTTTAGACTGAAAAGATCCGGCGTACAGAACGTGACTTATCTGATCGAACACCACGGCAATAATCAGTTCGCCGGACTGCCTCTAACTACCCTGTTCCAAGCTGCAACTAACACTTTAATTCAAGACGGGTTTACAGTGAAGTACACAAAGTCTCACAGGGAGTCTATGTTCTATTTGGCATCGCTGACTCTGTTGCTGACTAAAATATACCGGGTATTAGTTCCGGCTTATATAACATTGGCTCGTTGCTGATTCCACCAACGATATCGACTAATCGTTTTTTATTCTATAGGAAAAGACGCTCGTGGCTTGTAAAAAGGAAGATCTAACACCGTCGAACACCATAGACGACGTTATACAGCTCATGGTGTTCAAGGATTTCAATAAAGCGGCAGCTAAAGTAAAGGTGAATCAAAAACACCAGAAGATGAAACGTGGAAACCGAATTCGAAAAGAATTTTGACTCAGACTCGATTGAATTTATTTATTCCAGGTATTCAAAGCCAAGGAGATGTTCATCAGGCATTTAATACAACTGAAAGGATTGTCGGTCGAAAAAGCTTTGGCTATTGTGGATTTCTATCAGAGTCCAACGGCTCTGAAAAAGGCTTATGACGAATCCGGCTCTAGCGGAGAGAATCTGCTATCCAGCTTGCAGTTCGGATCTAATAAAAGACAACTTGGACCTGCGCTAAGCAAGACTTTGCACCAATTCTACACCAGAAAAGACTTTTGAATATATTTTATCATTTATTATAGCTAGCGATGCAGAAACTATTATTATTTTTTTAAAAAACAGAAGAGAGAATCTATTTTATTTATCCGACGTACTACATTATCTTATATTATTACCATATGTACAATACTCTATAATATAGAATATATAATATATTACTATTACGAGTTATAAAAATACTAAATCGCTTTACAACAGACGAAAAATCATTGAAATGAAAATTCTGAATAATTTCTACGCGTTATTCTGTTCCAGTTCTGTTTCAACGTCGTTGGATAATTGCCTAGAAGCGCTACTCCGCCTGGCATTATCGTCTCTAATTTTTCCCTCGGTATCAACCCGCCTTGCCAAACTCGTTGAGCTAAGAGTGACGGATATCTGATCAGGCAGAGGGCAAGAAATGAGCAAAAGCTCCTCAGCCGAATAGTTATTGCTTAGTAATTGGAGTAGTTGAGTGAAAGCTGCGACTACGTTGTTCTTTATCGGCCTGAATAGAATGCACTCTGTCTCTCTATTGGCCAAATATAATTGCATCGACTGCTGTAAGCTGGGCAATTTGAATTTAATCAATCTCTGAGCCTCGCCTACGGTCTTAGCAATCTCTTGCGCTGAACCAAACGGCTGTTGTCTTATCCTGCTCGTACCGTCAGGGTTTAAAGAGAGCCGCGATAACTCCAAGAGTTTTGATACAGGATCTATGAGGAGTTGGGTAGCGTGTTGTATCAGCCTTTGACAAGTTGATTTCAGCTTGGCGTCGACGTGCTTTCGCGAGTCTATTAATTGCTCCTTCATCTGGGGCGCTCCCTCGAGTAAGAATTCAAGAAGCGCGTTATTTGAGAGTGTGAAAAGCCTGGATCTCTTCTCCAAGAGTCCAAACGCCGCGGTTTTTACCTTAGAAAAATCAAGGGAGTATTCTTTGATGGTAAAATCGACTTGAAAGGGTGCGATCTGCTCCCTAAGTATCAGCAAGTGTTTAACTTGAAAAAGTTCAGCGTCAAGAGGCCCGGATCTAACGTTTATCTTCTGTCTAGCATTCTCTATGCTTTGTACGCAGAGGGAAATCGCCTCTTGACTCAGAGACTGAAACACTGGTCTATCCACGCAGCGATAAAGCCTCGAAAGACAGACCAGAGTTCTGCGAACAGTGGGATACCACATCCCGTGTAAATCAGCCGGCGAATTAGCAGCGCTTGATTTCTGATAGTTCAAAGGATCCATGGTCAAATGATTACGGGAGATCGCTTCCGGTGTTCCGCTATCGTTTGAAGACAGAGAAATTCGCTTAATTCTAAGCTGGTTTGTCTCCTCGCGTATCGACTCAGCTATGTCTTCCATCATCTTGAGTTTTTCAGGATAAGCCAAGTCTCCGCCTGACGGATTATAGTTCAGAACATCAGACTGCAAATACAGATGAGCTCTGAACACAAGTCTCTCCTGTACATCGTGAAGAAGTTGTAAACATATGCTTCCAAATCCTTGAAGAGGCTCAGAGTTATTATGAACATGTTCGTCGAGCATCTCTATCCTAAGTATGCAGCAAATTTCCGCAAGTGTTTCGAGGTGATTAATGTGGATGATGAAAGGTCGCAGCGCGTCGTACAGAGAGGTGCATAGGCCCTCTAAATAGACGGTCAAAGACGACGAAGGTTTGCTGAAGAATTGGTAGAACAAACGGTGCTCGTCTATCGAGGCGTGCAACAACAGCGCGCACGAGTGACGAACCAGGCTGCAATGGTCGCCGTTGTATCTGTAAACGAGAAATATCATTAGCTTTTGTTTTACGTGCATGAAAATTGATCGTGGCTTTGAAAAGACATCGATTCTTGGATTAACGCACGCACCTATCCTTGACGGAGTTTAATGCCTGCGTTACTCCAGGTCCTAGCACAGTTCCTCTGTGGCTTAAATACGACTGATGGCATTCGGTGAGGAGAGTTTCGTACTCCGCCCGTTTCACGCTCTTAGCTTCGACCTGTTCAATGACCTCTTTGACCTTTGGTAGGATGGATTGAAACCTTCCATAAAACAGCGCGAGCGCGGTATCCGAGCTTTTCCCCGGCCCGTTTCCATCCTCTGTATCTTTAGGGCTGAGAATGCTCTCCGTTGCGTTAGCAAACTGGTTGAATACGTAGTGTTGTATCATGGCGATACTCTTCGACTGGCAATGTCTGTATTTAACAATGAAGCTGCCACTCTCTTTGAAGCCTTCATTATTCTGTACAAATTCCATGTTCGAATCAATGCGCTCTAATATATCGAAGAACATGTCGCTGTTCACGGATATAGTAGGCGCTTCCAGCTTCTCCAGGATCCTGTCTACGTCCTTAAAGTACTTAAGGTGATTTATAATCGACTCGTTCAATGAGGTGAGCTTCTTTTGGTCAGATATCAACTCCTCGCTCGCCTCGTGCAGCGACGTCGTTTTAGACGACACAGTCGCGTACTGTTTAGACAACGTAGTGAAATCAGTGAGCGCGTTTTCTATGTCTAGACACAGGTCTTGACACTCTTTACGACGCGACTTCAACTGGTCTAAGTAACGCGTGTATTTCAGGTCCTGGACAGACGTGAAACGCTTTTCTAAACTAGTGTAGTTCTGCAATAGCTCTTGGCACGTTTCTATCTTTTCTGTAAATTCCGAGTCTGATTCATCCGTCGTCGCACTTGAGACAGCGACCTTTTTATGCACGCTATTCAATCCTGTTGACGATACTATTTCGTCGTGTAATACAGACATCAGATTTTTTTGTACAACTGTTAGAGGCGCTAACGGATTTTCGGGACTATCCCATCGCGTCAAGTTGTCTGGTACACTTTTTTTCGACCTTGTTGAAATCATCTTTATAATATGTATCACAATATCTTCTTCTTTTTTTTTTTTTTTGAGGTTAGTTATGCGTAGGTTATAACATCGATTTGAATTCTATAGGTTTTGCGAAGATTTCTTAATATCTCGTTAAACGTGCGAAACTATAACAATATATACGATTATTTATACCGTTTATTACTATTATCGGTATTATTATTATATTAAATAGATTTTTTTTTTAACACTGTGACACACGACAGCTGATCGTAGATTGACAGACCGACATTTTTGCCACGAAACATCAGACAGCTCCTCGGTATAGGGAACTTGCGATACATGAATGTACGAGGAGCTGCGTGCGTTCTGAAATTGGAATTTTTCGATCTATTATGACTCGTAGATCCTCGATATTTATTATCCGGCTATTTTTTAACCTGATTATTAATTTTTTTACCATTTTTGCGGCCATTTAGAACATTTTATTCAATTTTCTATAATCGAATATACATACACGCATCGCTGTTTGTAGTTTGAACAGCGTTTGCGCGCGCAATATTTATAACAAAGCAGACGACGCATTGAGATGAAGCGGATGAACGTGAAATGAAATGAAATGATCGCGTCGGACGTATAGGAGGAGGAGGTTAATATTTTGACTTTTGAGGTTATGTGATAATCCCGTTGCTGGTATTAGGCGTTATTTATAATCGTGAATGATATTAATATTAAATTAAACGTAAATAAACTTTGTGTGGTTTTTATGCGCCGTAAAAGAGCTGATGACAATCTATACAACATGTGATCATAGTTTCTATTCAACATATAGTATAGTACGTCGTTAGTCGTCGTAACGTAAAACGCTAATAAACGCTCTCTTCGAACTCGTACCAAACACACACACATACATACGTATACATGTATAGTTTGATATAAATAACGATATTCAACATCGAAAACTTCGAAAGTTAACCTCAAAAAATAAAAATAAAACAAATAAAAATAAAACTGTGATATTATACATATGTGAGTGATATGAGATGGTGTCTCAGCACAGAAAACTGAACAAATAACAACAAACAGACATCCAACATACATAACAATATCAATAACAAAATACAACCATAATTAACACATCAACACTATTGTTTACAAATGAAGAGACGACAGAGAAGGCCTGTTCTCGATATCAACAACGAACAATCAGAATCTAACAGAGGACGTTGGCAAAGTAATATTCCCATCAATCCCATATCACCGAAATTTTTCAAAATTTTTTTACAATTTTTAGCAATTTTTTTAGAATTTTTTAGCAATTTTTTAGCAATTTTTTAGCAATTTTTTTTAGAATTTTCTGTTTTTTCTAGACAAATATCAGCAGATAGCGGTCGATCATCCGGAGCAGAATGGATCCCAAAACAATAATCCACTGGCCAGTTTGCTGGGCCAGTATAACTCGGACAGTGAAACAGAGGAGGGTAAACAGGATGCGAATAAGTTAAACGACAAAGTGAACGACTTTCTAAAGGTGCGACTAATTCTCACCCTGCTCCAGGCTTGGATGTAATGGATAGAAATCATGTCTAAATTTGATGGAAATGATTGAGTAAGAATTTATTTTCAGGAAATTCAGATGATCGCTCCGGACGCTGCGAAGACTAACGACGGTGTAAAGCCTCCGGATAATCAGATGAATTCTAGTCGGCAAAACGAGACATCGAACTGCTGTAATAGAGCCAGAAAACGTTTAGTTGTATTCTTTTTCAGGGAATTTTGAATGAGACGATTGAATTCCCCACCTGCGTAATTCTGCAATTATTTAATCCATCGTTTTTCCACAGCTTGGCAAGAATGTTTTGACGAAACAACGGGATATCCTTACTACTGGCACGTCGAAACAAACGAAGTTACTTGGGAAATGCCTAGCGAGATGAAAATCAACAGGGATAATAAATCGGGGCAGAATAATCAGGCGCTTGTACAACAGGCGCAGATTCCTCATCCACAAATACAACAGTGGGCTAATTTCCTGCCCAATACATGTGAGGGTTGAATACAGAAGAGAAGTTGGAGCTGAGAGCCTGGAATACCCTTGGCTAATGCTTAAAAATAATTTTTTCAGACCCTGAACTGCAGACTAATATCCCCGAGGGAATGATTCCTAAGGAAGTGGTAGCCAGGAATCGAAATCGTCAAGTTGGTCTTGCCAAGGGTAGATTAGACCTGGAAATCAGCGCAGAAACTCCTAAGAAAATTGGACCTAGGGATGAGGACTCTGACGACGAGTAAGAGGCTCGATTGACGCATGAAATAGTCATGATGTAACAAAGTTATTGATGTTTTATAGGAAAATCGAGATGATAACGTCCTTTGGAAACGACGAGAGCGAGTCTGAGACCAGCGAGAGTGAATCTCCGTCTAAAAAAGTGCCGAAATCAAACTCTGACAAGAACTCTGTACCGGAAGACGAAGATAGTCTTTCTATCGGACCGTTACTGCCTCCAGGAATCATTCCGATGATCCACGGGCCTGAGAACGCTAGTTTAGATATGCGCAGTGCTTTGGAAGGCCGTAAGGCTTCTGTCGCGAAGAGACAGAGCAAAAATAAGACGGAGGATGAGGTCAAGGAGGAGATTAAGGAGGGAGGAAAAGGCGAGGATATCAACGAGGAGGATATCCTGAAGAGGCTTAAGAACCAGGCCAAACTTCTGCAGTCTTTGGGCGGCGAGGTTCCAGAATCTGTTGAAACTCTGATAAATAATGACGACGATGAGGACGATATCATTTCACAAATTGAAAAGGAAATGCCCGTTGATCACGCCGCCAAGATAGAACAGGATAGACAAGAAAAAAATGATACGGGTAGTAAAAAGTCGGGAGAAGATGATAGCAAGAGACGAGAATTCAAGATATCGCTCGTAGCTGGTTACAGCGACGATTCTGAACCTGAGGACGATGTTTCGCCTAAGAAAATATCGCCTCAGCCGTTGTTTCCAATATCTGAATACGTTGTTAAAGATAATTCGAACTCGTTCAAAGGATTCGGAGACTCTAATCCAGGGAGAGAAACGAATTCGATTGAAATTGCCCGCCAAGAAGAAGAGGAAGGGGATAAATTTTTAGACGATAATTCAATCGGAAAGGATAACGCTAGTCGATTAGGATCAGGATTAGATAACGATGGTATTACAGAGAGCCAAGAAACCGAAGATAATAAAAGTGTGAGAATTGAAAGCGAGACTTTGCGGCAGAATTTATTCCTAGAAAATTTGGAAATACCAAAAAAAGCTTTTCAGAGAAAGAAGAGAATAGCTTTCGACGGTAAATCAATGTTTCAATATTTCTCCTAAATTCTTGGATGGTTAAAATTGGCTAAACTTTGTTAAAAAAAATTGTTTTTCCTATTTCCCCGCAGTTGTGCCAAACAAGACGACGACGTCACGACCTCAGCAAGAATTAAACTCATCTAAAGTATCGGAAGTAGGATTAACATTCTCTCGCGACGATACAGAACGTCATGGTTTTGGATTCCACAAAGATCATCATGAAGCGGATATATTAGATAGTACAGATTCCTGCGGCGAGGTTTTAGAGCCGAAGCAAAAGGGGGGGGTGGACGTTGCACAATCGAAGAAGTCTATAAGCTTTGTTAAGGGTGAAATCGCATCTGTGGTAGATGAAAAGTCGAAGCCTATACCTGACTTTGATAAGCCGTCTCAGGACGCACAGAGTACAAAACAGCTCAAAGAAATGAGTGAAATAGTTATGGAAAAGGTGAAATTTCTATCCGAAGGAAGCCAGAGTATTTCCGCCATACAAATTATGGTGATACAACTCCAAGTGAGTCAAATCTCTCTCTCCTCGAACCGGTTTCCTTATATTATAGTGTGTGATTGAAGATAATATGACATCGTTCTACATCGCTACGTTATAAATTTTACATCATTTCATAGACGCTGGTTGCCGCCTGGGAAGGAGGAGACTTGAGGGAAAGTTACTTGTACGAATGGCTGAAGGGAACGGGTCTAGAATTGGGTCGATTAGAAGAAGCGGCCGCACCTCCAGGCTGGGATTGTCATTGGGATAGGTAGAGTATCTTCAAGCACAATATATCATATAATACAATAACTGAGATATTGTTTTTTTTTTTTTTTTTTTTTTTTTTCAAATTCAACAAAAAAAAAAAGAATATTGTAGCTATAATATGAAAACGAGTCTCTCTGAATCATCATCGTCATCTTCATCTTTTCATCATACCTATTATACGTATACGATAACTCGTAACATAACATAACATAACATAACGTAACGTAACGTAATGATAATTAACAGGGTGTAATATAATTTATTATTATAATTGAAAAAACAAAAAAAAATTAAAAAAAACTTAAGGTCTTGTCGACGATATACTAGATAGCGAGATAGAGATTATACACATACATATACATATTATATTTATTCTTCACTCTGTTATTATAATGTAGTATAATTATTTTCGTGATTTTATGCTTTGTCTTATGCTGTTATAGGCCTTTCGGAGAAGCGATGTCATGATTTCAGTGGATGACCTAGGCGGGGAATCTAATCGTCAAGACTTGGGGCCGAAATGCATTATATGCATATAATATATTTGAAAATATTTTCTTAAATTTTTCTAGATACCTTCCTAGCTTTTGAAAATAATTAGAAATTTAATACAAAAAAAAAAACGAGCATAATAAACAAAATTTCCAACTATATTGTGCCACTAGTGGGTGAAAAAAAATTCGTGATTCTCGCACAAGTGTGAAATATCAATTTCAATCACACCAGTGCTGGAATCACTAATACGCACGAACTGCTCATACCATTCATATATATATATATATTTTTTTTTTTTCTAAAGCCTCTTGTCTTATGTTGGGAAATTGTTGTTTTATTTTTTATTTTTTATTTTTTTTTTGAAGGATAAGGTTCTTTATAAAGAATCGCGAAGCAGGTAGGGATATAAATAATGGATTATCTACTACTTTCAATGAAAGAGACAAAGAAAAGGAGAGAGAAAAGACAAAAAAAAAAGAGAAAAAAAAAACCGAGAACGGCCTTTAAAAAAAAAAGACAAAAAAAAAAACCGAAGTGCCTAATTATTAACGAATTTAAATCTGTCAAATATTCTCACACAAATATTCTCTCTCTCTCTCCTCTCTCTTGGGTGGGGGATGTTTTTAGATCTCATAAACGATACTATTATCGCAACTCGTTAACCGGCGACGCGCAATGGACTTATCCTGATGCTGACGTTGTGGGAGGTACCGAAGAGATGGACTTGTGCACCACACCACCGCCACCCGACGATGAGGATCTACTAATCATTGGTAATAATTAATCAATCGATCGATCGATCAATGAATTAAATCGTAAATGGGGATTTTCTGATTTCCTGATTTTCATATTAAACTAATCTCGTTTAATTCGTGATTCCATGATAGAAGAAGATGAAGAAAAAGAGGAAAAGGAGCAGAAGAAGGAGACGCGCAACGATGATTCCAACGATAAATCAAAGGATATAAAATCCACCCTCACTATCACGGGTGATAATAATAAAATCGTTCAGATAACAAACAAAGACGATTATAAAAGTATCATCGAGGCACCGCCGCCGCCAAAAATATCTAGTCCAAGTCCGCCACCGCCGCCTAGAATATACGCCGAAGATTTGAAGAAGGGAAAGAAACGCCGCGGCAGTATTAACGATCTGAGAATCGCAGATCAGAAAAAAGAGAAATCAGGTGATTTTTTAGATCGAGATGAAAATTGAATCGACTCGTAGAACAAAACAAGAAAATTCTATTCTAAAAATCGAGTTTCTTTTTTTTTCTTCAAACAGAATTCATCCCCGCCGGTTCTACTTCGGATATAAAAGACAGCGTTGATCCACCGCTGCCTCCTTCGCCTCCGAAAAATTTACAGCCACCTCTACCACCAAATCCGCCGTCAGTTCACGCTGGTATTATACCTAATAATCCGAACAGCGAACCTCTTCCACCCGGCGTAGATCCTAAGGATATGCCTTATCCCCTGCCTACGGTTACCGGGGCGGGTATCGAGTCTGGAATAATTTACGCGGCTGGAAATACACAACAGACTAATCCCATCTACGCGGCTACCATAGGCGATAGAGGAGCGATAACACTTCCTATTATAGATCACAGATCTGGGATCATTCAAGGACAGCTTATGCACTATCCGACTTATCAGCATTTGCATAATGTAATGAATTTTTTTTGATCGCAGAAATGATTTTACTCAATTTTCGATTCAAAACAGTACTTTGTGCAACTAGTGCGAAAAGTGCCAGTTTCTCCCACTAGCGCGAGAAAGTAGTAAACACTTTGGTTTTTCCCACACTAGTGGCCAAAAAAAAAGTATGTAATTAATTTCCTTTTTTTTCTTTTTTATAGCAAGCGATGATTGCAGCAGCTGGAAGTATCGGAGCCCAAGAAGCTGTGCAATTTATGCTAACAGATTACGGTCAAGTATACGCTAATACACAGGTGATAGCAAAGCCGCCTGTTAAAACTAAGAACGATCAATCGCTCGGTTCGGCATTGGACTCATTTTACAACGACATTGCTTCTATAGAAAAAACTAACGCAGAACAAGAATCTAATACGATACAAGAATTTGACCAAACTGCTATTACTACTAGTACCAGTACTAGTACTAGTACTACTATTAGCGTGGTGGAAAATAACACTACGCCACCTGTTATAGCAAATCAAATTACACCAGTTATCGGAACGTTAGCTCAAACTGATTTAGATGAAAAAATTAACGATCCTTCAGCCGCTGCTGGAAAGGAAAAAAAAAGGAAAAAGGTATCTTTCGATTTATCGATTACTCTTAGATCATGATATTATAATCTTATCTTTTTAGAGATATTCAAGCTGATTAATTATTGTTAGACTAGAATATTTCGATTTTAATGGTTTCTCATTTTCTCGTTTCTTTTTTCCGCAGGCAAAAATTGGAATTGGTAAAAAACAGAAAGAAATGTCTTCGATGGTAGCGAAGTGGCAAAAAGCTCAACAAGACTTTGACGACAGCGAATAAAAAATAGTCTCTTAGTAATTAATTGAATGAAATGAAAACAAAAATTACTATCTAAGTTACGCGAATAATGAAAATAAGAGAAAAGTGATAGTAAATAATTAAAATATTATCTAGTATGATACATACTATGTTGTGTTATTATGTATATATACTAATACGTTATAAGAAAGTGTGCGTGCATGTGTGAAAAAAAGAGAAAATGATATAACGCCTGATACGAATATTGAATAATATGTAATAATGATTAAATATATATATAATATAACTAATTAATTAATTAATTAATTAATTCATCTATCAATCTACCTTATTGTATCATAAAAAAAAAAACAATGTCTAGTAAATAATCTTTCATGATGATAATAATAATATTGAATAAAGAAAAGTCGTTTTTTAATGAATGAATTCATTTCTATTACCCTGCCTAATTATTTGAATGACGAAAAACTAAGCCTCATATCTATATTATTGAATTTAGATTATGTAATCGAATTAAAATCGCAACGAAGAGTATCTTAAGTCTATAATTGCAGAAAGTAAATGAGGAAATTCGATTGTTTAGTCGAAGTTATTAAATCAATAGATGAAATTTATTGATGTAATAATAAAAAGGTGTACATTTTTAAGCGACGAGTGCGCTAGCAGTTGAACTTTCGTATTTCCAATTGGGTGGAAGTGTACTTTTTGTTTTATAGTAACGAGCGAGTCTGTGTATTCTAGACTCGACTAAAATAAGACGAAATTTACTGTCTTTGTCTTTACGATTGCGTTCCAAATGCTTTCTTATAGCAACCGCTTTCTTAATCAAGTAGTAGAGGTCCTCTGGTAGATCCGGCGCCAGACCCATCGCCTTTTGGATACGCAGTATCTTGTTGCCGGTCAGAAAACGCACCTGAGCTACTCCATGAGAATCGCGCAGAATCACACCTGGAATAAATAATCAATCAATTAATTAATGACTAGCTTGGAAAATTTGCTTTTCATATTATACAATACACATACAATATTTGAAAATTTGAATATGTTGCATTACCTATTTGGGACGGGGTCAAACCCTTCTTAGCCTGTTTGTAGATATGCTCTTTGCAGTCTTCGGGCGTTAGTTTCAACCACGTTGGTACACTTCGTCGATACGGTAGCGCCGACTGGGATATACCCTTTCTGAAATCGGAAGGTATGTGAAGATAACCAACAAATCGTGGAACAAAAAAAAAGCAAAAAAACAACAAAAGAGAAAAAAGAAACAATCGGAACTGGATATGAGAATGCAACAACGTTGGTATGAGCTAATCGATGGCAGTGATGATGATGACGGAAGGTTTAGCGAATAATGAAAACGCCATTTATGTATCGCGGCGTGAACACATGGCGACGACTTGACGAACGTCCGTTTGATATCTTATTTTGGTGTTTTCGGGCATTCGCGGGGGTTAGATTTGCGCGAATTATGTATAAAACCGTGCGAGGAACGTCTGAGCAATTGTACTGGGTGATATAATAGGAGATATTTGGAGTTAAATTGATATTTTCTTACCCTGGTGCGTGCATACGACCCATGATGCCAGATTTTTTCTCACCGAAAGACACTAGCGCGGTTTTGTACTAGTAAGCAGCGGATCAGAGGCGAACTAGCTATTGTGACGTCATGTATATTGTCGGGCTTGGGTTGTGTGAATTCGAACTAGACGCGAAACCTAATCGTTTGATTTAAACCGGAATGAAGTTCGCCACACAGTCTGCTGCCACGTCTCTCCTTCTTTATCTATAGGCATCTGTAGGTATAACCGTGGAGGATAGAGAGAGACAGAAGAATGAGAGGGCAACTTCATATCGCGGTCAGAATAAATAAATATGCAGCGAACGGAGTATTTGTTTTATCTATTTTATTCATTCGGCTAGATTAATTCCTTTCTCTCTTTTCTATAATCTCGTGTGACAAAGGATTGAAATTCTTTATATACCGAGTCTATATGGAATCGTGCTTGATGTCGTCGAACTACTTTACCGACACGGTTGATTAGTCAGACTAACTACCCCTAGATAGCGCAACGGGTCCTATCATGAGGCAGCGTGTTAAAGCGACAACACACAGATGACATGACATGCATATGATAATAATATAAACGACACGAAACACGCATGCCAACGCATACTATGATACATACTTATATACATGCTGTATGTTAACACACAATGTGTAATTTGTTTATAATAGTAATACCAATATTTCGTGGATTGCGAAGTATTACCGATATCGAATACGAATGACGTATATTATTACACTTGTATAATTATCGTCGACTAGACAGTAGAGACACGCACACTCATGTATTATACTTCTTGAAAAAAGGAAAAAAACATACCAAATCAAATATGCTGATACTTTGAGTATATTAATTAATTAATACACCTCATATAATATCACAGGTATGTATAAATTCTAGTCACTATTTATATCCCGAATAAATTTTACACGAAAATGATTGGAAGATTGAAAATCGTTACGTCTAACCTAAAAAAGAAATTCATTTTATTTATTTCTGCGTTTATCTTTGTTTTTTTCTGATTTTTTCAGCATTTTACAACCGCCAATATGTTGACGTTGGAGAATATGATAGCAGCGGGTCCATCGACCTCATCTGACAGCATTCTGGAAGTTAATTTCGCCAACGAAACAGTAGAAATGGTTAATACGATGGAAAGCGTAGAATCGATGAATGATAACAATAATCATAATATGGATGATTCTGTGAGAACTGAGACGAACGGCTTATCCTCAGATGTTCAAATAAATCATATTATCTCATTAGATAGTCGCGACGAATCTATCGAGAATGATCAAAGCAGCGTACGAGATAGAAACGGGGAAAAAATTCTTCATTTAGTACCGGAAATCGATTCACAGTCAGACACTAACGCGTCTAAAAACGGTCCGATCAATTGGCCTCCCACCGCCTCGTCTTCGTCTTTGTCTTCATCTTCAAATTCGTCTTCAAATTCTAATCAAGATTCCCAAAATTCTGTTAAAGATTATTTGCAGAAATTCGAAACCCCCAAACCGGGCACCCCGGTGATTACAAATTCGGTTAAAAGGGCTGGTCCGTACGTTCTCGGTCCTCAGATCGGTACCTCGCCGGTAAAAAGCATCGTACAATGTCTGGCGCGCAGGGTAGGAGGTGGTGAAAAATTTTTTACTATCAAAATTCTGACCCTCAAAGACGACGACGAGTACGAGACGCAGGACGACAGGCAAGGGAAAATGCTTTTGCACGCAGAATACAGTCTGCTGAGTCTCTTGCACAGCCAGGACGGAGTCGTACACCACCACGGATTCTTTAAAGTGATTATCGCCAGGCCTGAGTCCGATCATTTATTGCCTCGATCGCTGATACTATACGTTTTTTTCAGGACTGCGCGCTAGAGGAAAGGGGCGCGACCGCCGGATCCGTTTACACTGGAAAAATAAAGAGGAGATTATGCCTCGTCCTAGACTGCCTTACCGCCAATGATCTCAATCCGAAAAATGACGAGCTGCTTAATTTACAACACCACGTTATCAGGGAGAAGAAATTGTCGGAGAGAGAGACGCTCCTCATATTTTCTGACACTGTTAGGATAGTAGCTTGTCTTCATAAGCGAAATATCGTACATAGAGATCTGAAACTTGGTAATCTTGTGCTTAATCGAAGGACTAGGAAAGTATGTGTACACATACAAATTAATGGGATCGGTTTTAGACCCTATCATCGTGAACCGACATTTTTTTAATACCCATTTCACATCGTTTCAGGTAACGATAACGAACTTTTGTCTGGGAAAGCACCTGGGCAGCGAAAACGACTTGCTAAAAGATCAGCGTGGGTCTCCAGCGTACATATCGCCGGATGTTCTATGCGGTAAACCGTATTTGGGAAAACCGTCCGATATGTGGGCGTTGGGAGTAGTTCTCTTCACAATGCTGTACGGCCAATTTCCGTTCTACGATAGCAGCCCGACGCAGTTATTCAACAAGATAAAAGCGGCCAATTATCACATACCGAAGTAACCGGGGGATAGAGATTATGCAATTTGGATATTCCCCTTGATTCGTCATTTCGGAATCGGCTTTAATCGTTTATTCCTGTTTTCAGTGACGGCAGAGTATCCGACGGCACGATATCCCTGATAAGAAACCTCCTGGTTTTAGAACCGAGTCGTCGTCTGACTGCGACTGAGGTCTTAGACTCTTTATCGTCGATAATAACGACGTTTAAAATCCCAGTTGGTGTGGGCGAAGAGCTGCAGGTCGTTCCCGACATAGATAACGCCAGGGAAAACAACTGCGATCAATTATCCAGCGACAAAATGGAGCATGATAAAAAATTAGAAGATAATAAAAAGCTGGGTGATTTTTCTAAGCAAGTTACGCTCCAGGAACAGATGGAAAAGATGATAAAACACCAGCAGAGCCCTATAGTACCTCAGCGCAGACCGTACGCCCAGATTCCACTTCACAGAGTTGATTCAGACGCGAGGGAATTAACACCGGCTGAATTGTCGCGATTCAAGCATCTGATACCTAGGGATAATCAGCGCTCTCATTCCCAGACTCCTAATAGACGAGAAGGAGTCCTTCTGAGACTGAGAGGAAGTTCTAGGAGCAGATCGGTCGCATCAAATCATGTAAATAGCGGAAACCCGAACAACCCGCTCGCAAATCCCCACGGAATTAACTCAGTTTATCCCAATCCCGCAGATCCTGGGTCGCCAAGGATCACCTAGCCAGGTTTCTTCTCAGCAGAGCATCGCTCCCTTCTCACAAAGCTCCTCCAGTTCCGGTCAGAACAATTCTGGAACCAGCGGGACCGATTCTGGGGAGAATTCATCCCCCAGTAGAGCGCAGGGCGGTTTATACCCTCCGATTAATAACGAGAGGGAATCCGCGGCTGTAAACACCGGCGCCAGTCCTTCGGGGGTTCAAGTCGATGCTAACAGTGCAGAAATCAGGAATTTGGCTTCTTCCTACAGCCAGCATCGGCAATTATCTCTGTCGGATGGTCAGGACGGTAGTTTGTACTCTCTGGATACCCAGAGTCGTCAATCTTCTGTTTCCGAGTCTCAGTCTAGGCGGAGTATTCCTCAATCTCAATTGCAAGTTCCTATGTCTTCGCAGGATGAATCTAGGCGGTCTTTGAGACTGGGCAGATCCCCGGTTGTCTTGAATCGCTCGGTACCAGACCTGCTGCGTCAGAATAGACAGAACAGATTCAGAGAGGCGATAGTAGACCAGTTGGCTTCGTTCAGAGTCCGGATGCAGCAGAATAGGATGAACAATATAGAGCGTGAATTGAACATACAGAACAGACTAGTGAGTCTGATGTCTAACGCGGTTGATAATGATCGTAGATCGGTTGATTTTCCTATTAGAAGACCGGGCATTGGTCAGAACCGGCATACCCCTTACTCTGCGAGATCAGGTTTTGATATTTACAACGGTAGAAACATGAGACGTACTAGTAGTACAGAAACTGTTAATAATAATTTAGAAACTGTTAGTATAACGAACGAAAATTCTGTAAGGGAAATATCGAACGGTCAATTATTAGTCAATCGATCAGATTCATTGGCTCAATCTAATAATTCTTCGCTACATAATATGGTATCTGATAACAATAATCATGTCGAGGCAGCATCGGGTTCAAGATCAATATTAACATCGTTAGGTAGAGAATCGAGTTTATCTAACGGTCTATCAAATTCTTCAACAGCTGGATCAGACAATAACAATCAAGATTCTATATTAATTCATAGAGGTATAAGATTTCAGCTATCGCCTAGATCACAAAGAAATTTAAGCGCATTTTTGAGAAGTAGATTAGACGCTAGAGGTAGAGAATCTAGGAGATAGTATTACTATTTCTTATTTAATTATTTTAATAACTGTTCTGTTATCGCTTCTATACAGAGTGAGAAAAAGAATGAAATAGGGATAGTGATAGTAGTGTTGATTATTTTTGAATTAGAAATTAGGTAGTTAATTGGAATTACCATTAGGATTGATTGATTGATTGATTGATTATTAGAAATATTTCACATATTACTATATTTTATTATGTGTTGTTATTATTATTATCATCATATCATTATGTATATTTATAACGAGGATTAATTAATTAATTAATTAATTACTAATACTATAATAATATTATATATATATGTATGTATATATAGTATGTATAGTATGTATATGTATATGTATAGTAATATAATAGAGACTCGTTAATTAGTGCAATAGAATATTATTTATATATAAACTTATTATTATATTATATTATATTATATTATATACTACTTATTATACTAGAAAATAAATCGCATTACGTTTACTAAAGAAAACTTTTCTTCGTTTCTTCTTTTCTTAACTCTTATCATAAGTCTTCTATTCTATACTATATATTTAATATTCTTAACTCTAGTCCCTCTGAATAAGAATTATTATATCTTAATAGTATTAATTAATTAATTAATTTAATTAAACAAAATATTAACTTATGTGTGTATGTATTTCTTTTTTTTTTTTTTCTTTTTTTTTTTTTCTTTCTTTTAATACAATATACGTTTTTTATAATAATAATTAAAGGACTCTTCCTCATCCTCTTCTTCTTCTTCTTCATCGCATCTCTCCCTCTACTATTTTTTAATTTTTTTTTTTCTTATTCATTTTCTTCTTATCGCTTCTTTCTAATATTAATTATTTAATAATAATAATAACAATAATAATAATAATAATGATAATTAATTGATTAATAATACATATATATATAGTACCTAATAATATATATATTACAATCGGATTATTTATTATCGCTCATTGACAAAAAAAAAAAACCATGCCTTTATTTATTTATTTTATTTATTTATGTAATATGTATACTCTTTTCTTTTTAATATGTATGTATATAAATCGATGTTTGAATATACTATATAGTATATATATATATATATATATGCGATAAGAGTATAAGCGCGCGCTGTTATAATAATAAATATCTATATACAGGGTGAGTTTTTTTTTTTTTTTCGAACGAGGGAGCTGGAGGAGGAGCCTAATATGTGTGTGTATTAGTATTAGCATTAGATCCTCTACCATATTAGGCTCCTCCCTAATTCGTATCCATAGAAAAACTCACCCTGTATATTAAATATATAGAAAATAAAATGCATAATAATAATAATAATAATAATAGATATTATATATGTATAGTTAATTGATATCAATAATTAAAAACACACACACACACACACACACACATATATATATGTATGCACAAAATTATGTATTGTTGTAGCAATAGTAGTACATTAGACATATATATTCAATAATATAATATATTTTGTACTTGCGCTGCATATTATATACTGTGTATAGTATATATACATATATCCACCTATTAATGATACGCTATAGCCCATAGAATTTGAGTAAATCAATCGATACATAATAGTGATAATCACACACGATATATCATGCATAATAATAATATGTATATTATACAGGGTGAATATTCTCCAAGATCTGATATGGGAGGAGCTTGGACGTACCAAAGCTCCACCCTCTTTATCTTCTATTCCTAATAGTTCGCTTATCAGAATAATAGCGTGTGATTATCGAGCAGATAAGAGTATGGATAGAATATAAGGCGGAGCTTAGGTACGCCCAGATCAGATCTTGGCGAATATTCACCCTGTATAATTAATCGAGCTGGTATCTTCTCGTCTACCTAACTTCTACCTAAAATCTGATAGCTTGAAATTTTATTAGTATAGTTTAAGTATAAAAAGCTATAATTTCAGAAGGATATGGAAAATATTGTGATAAGTATGTAATATGTAACGGAGGATGTATTATATACGAGCTAGCTACAAGGATAGACGTACATATTATTTGCAAATTATTATTTACAAAACACTCACACAGAGGAACGGCGAAATAGAAATCCTGTAAATTTATCATAGAAAGAATTTAGAAAAGCTCTGAACATATATGTAACAATATAAGGGGGAGGAGGAGGAAGACCGAAGGCATATCAACATGTATATGTAGTGTTCGTTCTTCTTCTTTATATATGCGATTAATAAGTGGCGCGCACCACTCCCATCGTCCTGAAATAACGAAATAAGATATGGCGTTTTGCTTTTTCTCCCGATATCGAACAGCGATTAAATGATAAAACTAGAAGCTAGATCGCAATATAGAATTATTCAAATTCTGATTAACATTATCTACCCGCACGTGCTTCGAACCGATTTGAATTCAACGTTCCTTAATATGGGACGATTTGAAAGAAGATATAGCGTCTCTTCTTCGTTATTCATTCAGCGATCGCACATCTATTAAGGGGACGTACCATAAAATTTTTTTCATTTTTTAAGACTTTACAGACGTTGCCCTTTGAATGTTGATCAACGAAACCAATGATTAGATGAAGAAAAATTGATTTTCAAATTATACAGGGTGAATTTTCTCTGCTATGGAATGAGGGAGTGGCTTATCTTCGCGAGCGCTCCGCCCCTTTCTGTTCATACCTATCATTATCGTTGTATCGTATATGATTTTAATAAGTATGAATAGAAAGGGGCGTAGCGTTAGGGACGATAAGCCCCTCCCTCGTTCTATATCAGAGAAAATTCACCGTGTACATGATATAACATCCCCTTAACAGAAAGTAGTATTGGTAGATTTAGATATCTATAAATGGGGACCTCCGTATCCAGTAAACACATTACAATAAAATTGCGTTATTGGATGGTGTCTTCATTTTATTTATTTATTTATTTATTTATTCATTTATTTAGTATGTGTATGTTTGTTTGTTTGTTTTTTTCTTTTCTTTTAATATCGTAGTATTTGAATATATATTTTCTTCTCTAAATACAGAGGAGTGGTGCTGCGTATTCGGTCCCTTATTAAATAATCTAGTTAAATAATATAATATTTGTTGTTGTTGTTGTTGTTTTTTTTGTTTTACATATTATACTATTTAGACGATGATTTCATTTCATATATAATTTGTGTTATTTATGTAGAACAAAGACATATATATATATAGAGAGAGAAAGAGAGAGAGAGAGAGAGAGATAAAGGTAATAGAGAGACAGTACCTTGCACTTGTCACTCAGTTTGAGCGCAAGCGCGAGTTATCCATCGCTGGAATACTTGATAGTTAGCGTACGTGCGTGCGCGTGAACACAGGAACCGAATAATATGAGTAATACATATATGTATTGTTTCTTTTTTCTATACACACACTCACTTTACTCATTTCTTCACGATATCATTATATAACTTCATTATTATATTATATTATATCATACTATCATATTATGTTATTAAAATAGAAGAGCCGTTCTTATTACTCTGTAATATAATAATAATATAATATTATTCATTCCGTCATTATAATAAATCAATCGTCGTCAATAAAAAGAAAAAGAAAAAAATTATATTAATCTACCTTTTTTCTTCTTTCTTTCTTCATTTATTTTCTTTACTACGATTCGATTTTGACAACAACGATTCGAAAAAAGAAAAGAAATACAAAAAAGGAGAAAAAAAAAAACAACAATTTACAAACAAGACGATTGATAGATTATTATTCTAAATCTTAAGGAATAAAGAGAAAAAAAAAAAAAAGAGTAAACGGTGCGAGCGATCGATCGATCGATCGATCGATATCTAAAGAAGAATTGGAATGATTAACGCCATGGTGTATTTGAAAACGTATTTGTATAAAATATTTATTATTTCTCTTATCATTTGCATTTCAGTTTTTTTTTTTTTAATTATTTGAGCGAAGAAGAAGAAAAAAAAAAAAAAAATTAATTCAATTTAATTACTCTCTTAAAAAAAAAAAAAAACGTTCTCGTTGATTATTAGATTTCTTTTTGTTTTTTGTTTTTTGTTTCGTTTTGTTTTGTTTTGTTTGTTCTAAGAAAATATAAAAGTAGTATTTTACGTATTTAATATTTACAATTCAATAAATTAATTACGATTTACATATGACTTGCGACCATTCATGTAGCTTTTTAACAGCTTGTAAATTACCGCAGCATAATAATCATATATCATATCATATATCATATCATATCATATCATATCGTCAATTTTTCTCATATATATATCAATCGGGGTAGATCAGAGATGAGGGAGAGACTCTATAAATCATATGATAATAAATTTCGTTGATAAATCATCGTGTATCATTCCATCGCGTAAGATTGTTATTGAGAATTTGAAATTTTCGTTTATATATATATAATTCTTGCTGCTGCTTTTAGTCATCATAATCATAATCATAATCATCGTACTATAAACTCGAAACTCCTGTATCAGGTAGTCGGAGAGTTTAGGTCCTGTGTTCACTATCACAGCATGTGTGTGTGTATATATAATAATAATTAATAATTAAAAATGGTAGTTTAGTTATTTCTCGATACAGTATACACGTACATACGAGTGAAAATGTAAATGTAAATGTAAATGTAAATGTAAATGTAAATGTGAATTCATTATTTTCATTTTCGATTACTATATTATACTTATAGACGACAACAATCAGCGAATATATAGGTACTCTGATCGTCGGATCTATAATAGTCACATATCTATTCACTATTACCTATACCTATTATTTTATATGTATTATATTATCGGAAAGGGGAAAAGAAAATGAAAATATGATTAACGAATGTAGAAAAAAGAAAAAAAAAAGAAAAATATATATATATATATATATAGATTAACAAGGAAAACTCACTGGACCCCCATAGCGTTTCCACCACTCCGGCAATAATCAGAGAGATAGAGATAGACAGAGAAAAAAGGTGGATCAAACGTCGCTCCTCTTTTCTTTTAAATAGGAATTAGAATTATATACAATAAAGACCAGCTTCTTCTTCTTTTTCTTTTTCTTTCTCTTTTTCTTTTTCTTCTTAGTCTCTCTTCCTTCCTCTTATCTATTCTCTTTATAATTATATTCTCCTCTTCTTATCTTCTCGAGAAAAAAAATCATAAAAGTCTTGCGTGTGTGTGTGTGTGTGTGTGTGTGTGTGTGTGGGTAATATTTTTTTTGTCCATTTGTTAATTTTTTTGGTCAATAAAAATCCTCATCGTTAATTACTATCGTCACTATAATAGTTCATCGTTATCAGATTTTGGCGATATATTACCGTCAGGCTCTTGATCGTTGTTGCCAATATCCTCGTCCACTAGGCTTTCAATACCCTTAAAATCATCGGCTATTATATTATCGTCGATATTTTCGTCGAACACCTTTCCCTCGGGTTCGTAAAGCTCGTCTCGATCGTCGTCGATACAACCATCTTGTATTTCATCGACAAAACTTTCTTCGGCTGATTTGAACGCTTCTATTTCGTCCAAATTTTCAAGGCAAGAAACTTCTCCGCCTCCAATTTCTCCCCCTTCGCCTTCGCCATCGCCTTCGCCATCGCCTTCGCCTTCGCCTTCGTTTACTTCGCCTATTTTTTTATCTTCTCTATCTTCGTCGGCACGATCTGGCGATCCGTGTTCAGGAAGTTCGTCAAATTCCTGTAAATTATCATTGCCGATGTTCGCTCCGAACTTTTCTGGCTCGGATCGCGAAGCTATAATATCGTTGTCGTCTTCAATGAATATGGAACGTTCCTCGTTGAAAGTGTGATCGGCAGGCGGAGGGCTGACGTTTCCCCAACGTGATTTTCTGCTTCGATTATTGTTGCGGCTCTCCCTGTTATCGTGTCTATCTTTTAAACCAGGCGGCGGCGACGACTGGTCTTCTCTGTTGAGCATCACGTGATTATTTTCCAGCTGCTCTCTGTCCTCAACGTTTCCACTTTGATCCGATATTCCGTTCTCGGTTTCCCCCAGAGGCCAGGAATTCGACGACGACGATCCCGGGGGACCGTTTTCCAAACCTCTCCAAGGCCCGTCAGGCCCCGCGACCTGAGGCCCCAGCACTCCGAACTGAGGCCTTATCGGCGGGCCACGAACATCGTCGAACGGAGGCCTGAAGAACGGGTCTCCTTCGCGCGGGTCGAACGGAGGACCGCGGGGACCGAATGGAGGCCTCATCCCCGGCCTCATACCCCGCGGACCCATGCCACGAGGGTGGAACATGGGAGGGCCTGGAATGTGTTCATTAGAATGAGAATTTGATCGTGATATTTCATCATCTGATCATTTTATAGCAAATTTTCCTGGAAACGAGTCAAATAATGAGACAACATGTTACAACGGTAGATAAAATCCTCTGAAAATTGAAAATACTCAGTTTAGTAAGCGATAGTTGGAATTGGGTCTCACCATGTCCTCTAGGTCCGATTCCAGGGCCCCTAGGTCCGAACGCTTCTGGTCCCATGGGCCCCATGGGTCCCCTGGGTCCCCTAGGCCCCATCATATTCGGTGGTCCAAACCCTGGGTCCATAGGACCAGGGAAGAACTCCCTCCTCCTAGGATCGAAGTCGGGATGATCCGGGAGTCCCCTGACGTCGAATCCGTCGTTAATTCTCGGGTCGAACCCAGCCTCCCTCTGTCTAATCTCATACTCGTATCTCTCCCTCTCGTAATCGTCCATAGGATGTCTTCCGCGCATATCGGGTCTGTCGAAATCGTCTCTCCCGGGTCCCATTCTCTGATTGAATTCGTCAGCCCTGATTCCGTTCGGTCCCATCCTATCGAATTCGTCGTTAAATCTACCGACGTGCATTCTGGGGTCTGAAAAATCGTCCATAGGTCCTCGCGGCGGCCCGATCGGCCCCCTAGCTCCGAAACTCTGTCTATCTCTGTCCCCGGGCCCTCGTTGTTGATAATCCCTAGGGTCCTGAGGTCCGCCTCTAAAGTCCGCGCCCCTAGGTCCAAAGTCGGGTCTGTCAGGTCCGCCAGGAAACTTAGGAAGATCCATTAGCGAGGGTGGGACGTCGGCGGGTCGCCTGGTTTCGTCGTACGCTCTGTCTCTCTCGTTCCTGTTGTTTCTCGCCTCGATTCTATCGTCTAAGGGCAGAGTGCCGTCAGCGAGTTGCCTCAGTCTGTCCGCGAGGCTCGGTTTGGCTTCTTTTTTCATAACAGAGTCAATTTCTTGTGAATTATTCTGGCCGTCCGGTCTAACGTTGTCTCTATCTCTGCGATCCTCTCTGTCCCTGTCTCTCCGTCTATCGCGACCCCGGTCTCTCCCCCTGCCTCGATCTCGCCTAGAATCTGTGCTCTCGTCTCTCTCGTTTCTGTCTCTGTCTCTGTCCCTCCGCTCCCTGTCTCGGTCCCGGTTTCTATCCGACGGTCGCAGGTCTTCCTCGAGCCTGTTTTCGGCCAACGGCCCCTTCCCCATAGCCGCTAAAAGCTGGTCGCTTAAATTGGGCGGCTTTTCCTGCTTAGCCACGCTTATCACGCTCGGCGGAATGTCGTCCTCCATTTCCATCTCCACATCCATGTCCTCGGAGTGATGATGGGACATTTGAAGCTGCATCGAAGGCGGTGGTGGTCCGAGGCCAAAGGGCTGACGCAGCATTGGAAGATTCGCTAAATTTCCTTCCGAAGTTGGCGGTGGTACTCCCATCGGTGGCACGTTGTGAGGCATGCCTGAAAATGGTCAATGAATATGAGAGATTTCGAAATGCTGATTATGCTGCGTTCAAAATTCTCTAATGGCTGCAAAACTGAGTTAAAAAGTTCGGTTTTCTTCCTATAAATTCCGTACCAGTGGCACTGGGCTTATCCGAAGGTGCGGCGGGCGCGGGCAGTGGAATCTGGGCCAGGAGACCAACGCCGACTCCAGTTCCGAAGGGGGAATTCACCGGCGGTGTTAACATACTCTGCATCATCCCTGGGCCCATTAAGCCTTGCATATTTGGAGGCGGGACACCGATCGGGACGTTCGGCATAAGTCCATGTGCCATTTGCAGACCCATCGGACCCAGCATGCCTAGATCGGGGATAGAAGAGCGTTAATGTATGCAGAAAATAAGGTTTCGTCGTTTCCCCCTCGTTTCTTCGACCCCTCATCGTATACTAACGTGTAACACCACCGATCGGAAACCCTGGTGGCATCATTTGAAGTTGAGCATTAGGCGGAGCTAATAAAGCTGATGTAGATTGCGTTCTGATAGGAGGAGGCTGACTAGTATCAACCATCTGTTGCTGTTGCTGTTGTTGTTGTTGTTGTTGAGCGTTATCAGCAGAAGACATAACGTTAACGATACCATCTGTTAAAGTAGGAATGGGAGTTCCACCGACAGAAACTTGCATCTGGTGTTGTAAATTGTCTGCGTTCGACACAGCGTGCTTAAGTTTTCCTGAAATTAGGAGTTTCTCATTTAGGGATGAAGTCTTGGGAGCGAAGGGAGAGATGAAGCGTTGAGAAAGCAGTTATTTTATACCTTTCAACCTGGGAGGCAGCGTGTCTTCGTCGATCATTCCCCCCTCTTCCAATAACTCGAGATCTTGATCGGTAACATTGTTCAATTTATTCCAGGGTATGTAACTGACTCCGAGTTCAACTTCCCAATAGTCTTTCCACTCCTTGCCTTTTACTCCTTTGCCCGGCGCCCAAGCGAGCTGAAATATGCATAAAAATGTGTGAATTACGACGGTTTTGAAATGCAAGTACGCGTTTTTCGAAGACGAGGAGATTAATATTGGGGAATTTTATACCGTTATAGCTTTTCCCTGCATCTTATGACTCTTCAATTTAGTCAAAGCCCTGTAAGCGTCTTGCCTTCTGTTCATACAAATGAAAGCGCAACCTCGTGGCGATATCAAATCGATGCTTACTATGTCGCCAAATTCTCCAAAAGTATCGGAGAGCTCCTCCTGGTGAACCAGCTTCGATAAATGACCAACCCAAAGCGTAGTGCTACAAACTGTGAACGGGAAACAGTAACGAGGGATTAGAAAAAATTGATATTTCGAATATTTGAAGGACAAAAACGATTCTAAATCCTCGTAGAAATCGTACCGCTGAGCTTGTCTCTCACGATCGGTGGCAATCCTCTTTTTCTTCTCTCTCTTTGCTTCTCGCGTTCTTCCTCGGACATTTTGTCCCTACTTTCATCCCGCTTACGTTCACGATCTCTGTCCCTAGACCTTGACCTGTAAGATATGAAAGAGTGAGTGTTTAAGAAGGCTCGTCTTCGTAACTCGTAGAGCATTTTTAACTGCGATGTACCTCCTGCGTCTAGATCTACTTCTAGACCTTGATTTCCTCTCTCTGTCTTTATCCCGCTCACGATTTCTGTCCCTATCCCTATGCCGGGGAGACCGGGATCGACTACGGCGTCTATATCTGTCCGGCGAACCACTCTGCGACCTCAGAGTCTCGCAATTTACTATTTCAACGCTGCTGCTGTCTCTCCTGGCTGGCGCGGAGCTGAAAGTGGATAAAAATGGTCAAGTAGAATATAGGAGGACGATAAATGCCCGGCTTTTAACTCTACTGCGAGTTTCATTTCAACGCTGAATCTCTAGAGAAATTTTCACTCTCTTTAAGATTCGAGCAAAGCTCGGGTCTCTTTACCCCTGAAAATCCAGCGAATCCTGCCTCTCGTCGATCAGAGGGCTCTTCACATTCTGTAACGTCGCTTGAGGCGGTTGAGAAGCGTACGGCAACGCTGGAGGATATCCTGGCGGCGGCTGGCTCATATCTTGATGCATAATCCCTGTGTTCATAGAGACGTTTCCACTAGGATTGTAGATAGCGGTTTGTTGCGACGGCTTCAGGATGTCCGAAGGCTTTAGTTCGCACTCGGAGGCAAACGGCAGACTCTGAAATAGCGTAGAATTAGAATTGGAGTTTTTCCTTCATTAAAAGTCGCGTTTCATTCAACGTCGAATGAGAACCGTTTCCCCAACTCACGGGAACAGTTTGTGCCAAGTGTTTGTCGAATTCATCCTCTTGCTGCTTCATCTGTTGCAATTTTCTCATCTTTTCTTCCATCTCGTGTTGAGTTGCGCCGGTATTACTGCCCTGCATAGTTTGCTGCAGCGTTTGAAGTTGCTTCAACACCTCAGGGTTAGCGAGAAGAGTTCCAAGTCCCTCAAGCCCTCCGCCAGGTGTTCCAGAGTTATGAGGACCAAGACTGGACTGTGTGGCCGCAGGCGAGTTGCCGATGATCAAATCGTCGTCTTCTTCCTCGCCGTAGTCAAAGTCGAGTAATTTTTTATCAAATTTAACAGAACTCTGGCTTTCGTTAGCAGCCGCTTCTTGCTTCTTTAGCAACAATTGTTGCAAATGTTGAAGCTGCGCCAGCAGAGATACATCGACTTGATTAGTCCCGCCGCTTTGACCCTGATAACAAAACGAGAAAATCATCAATCGTGTGAAAATGTTTAAAAATTTTTTCAGTATTCAAGAAATAACTGAATATAAATTCACACCATCAATTTATTGGCGTTCGCTATGTTAGCGGTTTCCATTTTAGTCTGCGCCAGCCACGCAGGATCTATAGACGATTTTGAAGATGAAAATATCTTCTGGTCTTTTGGTGTGTTTTTTGCTACCGACGAGGGCGGGGTCTTGGTTACAGCGTTCGAAGAGCTCAAATTGCTCGCCAATGTTGTATTCATCGTGCCTGTAGACAAGAGTTTGAAAATAGTTAGTAATTTCAGTAATTTGTCAATCGTCTCTATATACAATAACGCCGACTGTTTTTGTTTTCTTTTTATTCTCCAGTATATCTAGTTAACGAATAAAACTACCGTTGCTATTAGCGGTCAACTGTTCCTTGTGTATAGGATGATTAGGATCAGCGAGATCGAATAGTGGTTGTATAACTTCGGGTTGAAAGACAGCGTTCTTTTGCCAAAGGTTCAACACTCTAATAACTTTGGATTTATCCTCAGTCGGGCATTTCAGTAAGTTAAGAAACGTTATTTGCATATTTTTAGCAAATCTAGGCGCGAACACGTCCTTCTCAACCCCAAACTGATGCCTCGATTGTCTGACTATAGAGTCGATGACGTATAGCCCCGGCACCTTGTATTCAGGCTTACACTGCAATGCGAGAAAGACACACAAATCGTTAATTAGAACAAACAACAAACAAAAGTACTCGGAATTCGACAATTTTTTCTCCTTTATACTTACTTTTTGAATGAACTTCTCGACGCTCTGTACAACGTGCTTGTAAAATTTTATCGCCTTTATCGCACCGCGCGTCAACGAGTTCATTTTAGCCTTCGATATCGGCGGCTTGACATCGTAGAGCGATGAAAGCTGCGCAACGATAAAAAATATTAAATATCATATATACATGTGTATATATATGTATGGAGAAAACGATGCATAGAGACAGAGAGAGAGAGAGAATTATACTATATATATATATATATATATATATGTATATAATATTAACGAATTATATTAATAATAATGTAATAAAGAAGGTTGTGTGTGTGTAATAAATATAATAAGAGGTGTGTGTGTGTGTGTGTATAATAATGTAATATGATGCATGCATTTTTTTTTTTTTTTTTTTTTTTTTTTTTACATTACCTCGGCGTTAAACGCCTTAACAGCGTCCATGTCCACCCCGTTTTCTAGTTTGTTGTTTTTCTATTCAGATTCAGATTATTACATATATATTCACCCGTAGATTTTATATAGGTATTATATCCTCGCGCACTATCCTCTCTGCGTGTGTGTGTACGTATGCGTATGTGTGTGTGTGTGTATATTATATTCGTGGAAATTTACGGTTTTTTATTCTTGTTGCAATTTTATTTGATATTATATTTATATTAGGTAATCGGTTACTTTAACGAATAGTTTTTATCCGAAAATATGAAATTATAACATCGCGCGTATCTGTGTATTATGGGTATACTATTGAAGTTCGTATTAAATGTTTTGGGGTTGTTATATATAGGTGTAAATATATCCGATAATATAATACAGGAGAAAATTTTTCACCTATTTATATACAGTGTATCTGTTTCTTTAAAAAGAACGAAATTCATTATTCCCTATACCGTCCGCGTAACGCACTTTATTTCTCCCACTCCCCCTGTTGTTGTTTTTTTTTTTTTTTTTTTTTTTTTTTTTCAAATTTTCTCTTTTTTCACATTTTTCTCAACTACCGTTCTTTTTTTTTATCCACCTTTTTTGTTAATCTTTCTTATTTCTACTTCTTCTTCTACTTCTTCTTGTTCTACCTAATGCTGCAGACCTCGGGGTCCACCACACACCACCATGCCATTCACGCAAATCAAGATGGCCGCCGCTACCGATGACCATATTACCCGGCATGCATAGTGATCTCACATCACCGCTCTCATGACGTCATTAATATAAGGTTTATAACAACACGAAACCGTCGGTAAAAACATGTACCTGACTGAAGCTTTATTACCGACAAGCTAAAGTCACGCCGTTCGATAGATAGTTTACAATATAGATAGATGTACATATCTGTCTGTGATTCAAATTATGTATGCATTTGTGAAAATAGTATAATTAATACATCGCACTTTGTTGTCTCTATTCTCTGTTTTATCTTTTCTTTTTCTTCCGCCATAGGTATAGTAATTCCCGTAAATCAAAATGGCCGCCCTCTGACGTCATTAAAATCTCGACACGACCCCGTCGGTAAAAACATACTGTCCAATTTACCGACGGCGCGACGACCGGTAAAGCAGATATTTACGATATCAGTTTATTTCTACGTTATCGACTCTCCTGTCTGAATCGTAACGCGTGTGATTCTGCGAACAGAAACAAGACAATGAGAGTTAAAACGACGGCAGGCAGGGGGCGGGGGCGGGGGATAAAAAGCGAAATACGGAGTTGGTCCGTGATCGCACTCCTCCTCCTCCTCCTCCTTCTATTTATATAGTACAGCACATATATATATATATATAGTATAAAAAGAGATTAATAATACATAAAAATAAAATTGTTAATTCGAAGATTGATAAGAAGAAGAATATAATAATAAAATGTTACGTCAAATATTAAAACAGCTGCAGTTCGGACTGTTGGGAAATATAATATGGTAGCCGGCGATTATTATTCGAGTTCTAGTTATAATTGTTATCTCTCGCAATGGACATATACTAGCTGGCTAGATACCTACACAACAGTTTATTCTCTACTCTTCTGAAGATCTGATATACATGACTACAGTATGTACAGTGTATAACACATATACAGGTACTCTATACCCTAGTATTTAGTATCATATACCTATATATTACCTTATATATAAGGTGGCAGCAAGGACGGCATACATATGTTTTTCATCATCGTACTATATTATTGAACGCGGGTAAGCATGATATATCATATTATTATTTATGCTATTACTATACTATATAATAGTCGCGTCATATACATACACCTATATATACACACCTATATATATATAACCTATACATACACACGTATATTATAAATTAATATTAATTATAAACAACGTTTATTAGATATTTGAAAATTATGAAAAAAAAAATCCATATTATTCGCTTTCTTTTATTGTAATCTTTATATCGATTACAATATACAATATATATATATATATACACACACATTGTCATCATGTACGCTTTATAATATGCATACTAATACCTATACTATACGCGTATTTTATAGTATGCATGCATATATAGTATTACGATCTATGTATACAAATAATACACACAGTATATAGTATAGTATATACAATATATCTGTTGTTTTAACTCATCATCATCATCATCATCATCATCATCATTATTTTCATCCCTATCCCCCCTCCTCGCCCCTCCTTCAAGAATAATTATTGATTTTCTATTGTTTCAACCATATATAGTATAATATCTATATATGTATATATCTGTACGCGCGTATAATTTATTTCTAGCTATATTATATTGAGACTATTAAAAATCGTCATCGTTATCATTATTATTATTATGAAATGATTTGAAATTATAGCATAACATGATAGTATAACACTATATGTATAAAGCTCTACATGCGTTATCTTATAGTTCTCTCTTGTTTTTTTTTTTCTTTCTTCCATTATCTCTGTTTTTACTGTATAAAATTATTTTTACTATCTCGATCTCAATTATGAACCCTGTACGTGTATTTATCCTCCCCTCTCCCTCCCCGCCCCTTTATACACACTGTAAAAGTTAATTAGGAATAAAAAACAAAACAAAAAACACAGACGACGTTGAATTTTATTAGATTTATTATATGATTTTTTTTTCTGTCTTGTTTCCAGGAAGAATAAGAATAAGGAGAAGAAGGAATTTTTTAATTGAAGAAGAGATAAGAAATAAGAGATTCTCATTATGCTCGGAAGTATAATGACGACGTTGTCGCTTAGGAGATGTTTTTACATATCGTCGGTAGTTGTGATAATATCAACTATGATGGCAGCGTTGATTATAGTCAAATTGTCACCGTTAGAATCTGTTAAATGTCAACCGCACGTTGTAACGTCACCTGTTGAATGGAGTACTTCGTCTAATTTATTATTGAATCCGGGTGCGGTTGCAGTCGATGATAATAATGGCAACAACAACAACAATGAGGACGAGGACGACGACGACGATATTGTTTCCGTCAAAGATAACAATATAATAAACAAAAATCGAAGACAGGAAATAAACGATAAAAATTATGGCGATATAAGGGGAAAAATAGTCGATAACAAAGTAGAAAGAATATCAAACAGAATGAGGAACAAAGTATTGCCGCTGTTGACTATGAACAAGAATAACACCGTCGAGCCAAATTACAATGTTCATATATTCTACTATCCGTGGTACAGATCTTTGGAGTATGACAACGCGTGGAAACACTGGAACCACGACTATCTTCCTAATTGGAAAAAAAACGATAATCGAGTATTCAGGGAAGGGAGACACCAGCCTCCTGACGATATAGGCGCTAATTATTACCCCAGTTTGGGGTGCTACAGCTCTCTGGATCCTCAGGTCGTTAGGATCTGCGATCTACGATTTTTAGATCTTATCTTCAAAAATATATTTGACTAAAATGTTCCTTCTTCCCCGCAGGTGATAGATCTGCACATGAAACAGCTGAGGGATTCTGGCGTGGGAGTTGTCGTCGTTTCTTGGATACCGCCCAACGCTGTGGACAGCACAGACTCCGTGATGTCCGACCTACTGGATACCGCGCATCGTTATAATCTCAAGGTTGCACCGCACGTGGAACCCTACGCCGGAAGAAACCCCATAAACCTGATCGAGCATTTGAAGTATTTGTTCAATCAGTACGGATCGCATCCTGCGCTTCACAGGATAAGGAGAGAGACGGAGTAATGATGAGGATAGCTAAAATAACTGCCTATAGGATGTAGCGCTTTCTCACTCGTCCTTATCGTCCGACTAACGTCTCTCCCTCTTTTTTTCTCTCACTAGCGGAGCCGTTCTCCCAGTAATGTACATTTACGACTCTTACGTATTCCCGTCGAGCGCATGGTGGGAGCTTTTGTCTGATAGAGGAAACCTGACGCTGAGAGGAACCGATATAGACGCTGTGTACATCGGGCTGCTTGTTGACGCTCAGCACAAAAATCACATTAAAAAATCACACTTTGATGGTTTTTACACGTATTTTGCTACCAATGGATTCAGCTTTGGGAGTTCTTGGAAGAACTGGAAGGACCTTAACAAGTTCGCTGACCAGAATGGCCTACTCTTCATTCCCAGCCTGGGGCCTGGCTACATAGATACACAAGTGCGCCGTTTGATCGGATTAGAATTATCGCATCTTTGTTACGATTTGATTTCGATATAAATTCTTGATTATTTTCAGGTACGACAATGGAACGCTGACAACACCAGACACAGGCGACATGGACAATACTACGAAGTAGCATGGGGAAGCGCTCTGAACAGCGGCGCTACCACCGTTTCTATTACGTCGTTTAACGAGTGGCACGAAGGGACGCAGATCGAACCTGCTAAACCTGCTAGCAATAAGGAATTCACTTATCTAGACTACGAGCCTGAAGGGCCTAACTTTTACTTAAATTTGACCAAATATTGGGTCGAACAATTCACTAAGAAATATAGAAAAACTAAATTCAAGGACTGATTTGTACAGCGAAGAAAGTCCCAGGCCTGAGAGAGAGAGGGAAATTGTTTTTGAATCTTTTTTTTAATTATCTGATTCAATATGAAAGACTAGAGAGAGAGAGAGAGTGAATTTTCTTCGACCAAATAAAATTGAAAACAATAATTAAATATTCTATATTACATACTTAAATGAAAAGACTATAAATCAGTTTGTTTAATTAAATATATAGATTTTATTGCCTGTGATTAATTATAGAAAAAAGAAAAAAGAGTTTTTTTCTTTTTTCTTTTTTTCTTTTTTGTTATTTGTTTCGGATGAACGCGTAATATTAATATTAATTATAGTAATATGATTAAATATTTAGATTTATTATAAAAGTTAGATGTTTTATATTAAATGTATTATATATAGACAATAATTATAAAAAAAAAGGAAAAAGAAAAAAGAGATACCCTTGTAATTTCTATAACAGGGTATGATATGTATATAATCTCTCCTATATATCTTATATCTGATCGATCTATTTAGGTAATTAGATGTTAGATAATATAAAAAGAAAATAAGAATATATTATATTATAAGTCATCGTTATATCGTTATAAAAATTTTTTTTTGGAATTATTCTACTATTCTAGAGAAGCATATCAAATATATTCTGATATTTAATTATTTAATTATTTAATTTAACTTATTATTGAATTGAATTATGAATTAAAAATAGAAGATAAAGAAAGAAAGAAAGAAGTAAAAACGAGATATAATTGATAAATTTTAATTTAATGATAAGTTATAATATGTAATATTGTATATTATAATAATTAGGTAAGTAGGTATATTGTCTATTGTTCGGATTCAAGGTACGATTATTATAAATAATGTGTGCGTGTATGTAATTCTCATTATACTCTATACGTATTATAATAATTACTATATTATATTCACATTTATAATCTGCTGCAGGGCAACATATCCTCTTTAATTAATTAAATATAATTAATTGATTAATTCGTGTACCTTATTATACTTAGTATAATTGTATATGATTTAAAAAAAGGAAGAAAAAGAAACACACACACACAGAGTCACTAGAAGATGATATTATGGTGTGAGAAGAAAAGAAATTAAACTCTATACATATGATAATAATAATGAATGAATGAATGAATGAATAGTTTTAATATTATCAAATTTTATCTATATATCATATTATATTATATTATATTATATTATGAATCGCATCTATTATTATATAATAATATAATTGAAATGAAAAAAGGAAATGAAATGAATTAAATGAGAACGAGAATTCAAAAGTAATAAGATATAAAGAAACAAAATATAAGAATAAAATAAATTATTATAATCTCTTTGATCATTACTTATTTATAATGTGTTTTTCCTATAAATTTACCTATAGATACGATAATATAGGTATATAATTATCCCACATTCGTTGTATCAATTTAATGTTTATTAATAATATGAATATTATATAATATATTATATTATATTATAATAACGGATACAGTTGAAAATATTTGATAAAACAAGCTGCGATTTATTATAATTCATATATAATTATTTTAATATAATAATTACGACAAATTATAGTTAATATTCATATCAATTTAATTCATTTATTTGTTCATTTATTATAAAATTACTTTAATTCGTTATGCCTACTATATAGTATAATATAATATAATATAATATAATTGTATTTTATTTTATTATATTTTATTCATCATGTCCTAGTCATTTATAATTATAATATTAAACTATTTACTTATAATATAGCAAGAATTTGATGAGAAAATCTGAAGAAAAAGAAAAAGAAAAAAAAGCTGTTAATTTATTAGAAAAAACCAAGAAAACAGAAAGAATCAAAAACCAAAAACACATGTACTATAATATATATATTTTTTTTTATTCATTTATACATAACTAGGATTTAGATTCTTTTGATTTATCATTCATTTTATTTATGTTTTGTGTTCATCTCTCAAAAAAGAATCAAAAAAGAAAAAATACACACACTCATCGTCGCATTATATAGTTAAATCAATAATAAACAGGCATATCATAATATTACATAATTATTATGACAAAACAAATAAATAAAATACTCTGTGATACACTTATAATCGAATGTGAAAACATAAAATGAAGTAAATGATTCAAATGAAATAGAATATTTAATTAATTGAATTAATTAATTAATTAATCATTATTCATATCTGAAATTTATTACTATAATAATTAGGTAATAATTAATAATATCTTTTTCTATATTACAATAATATAATAACTTATATATAGTATATATATATATAAGAAATTACACACACTCACATAATATCTCAATACTATAAGCATATTTAAGTGATTAATATTACTAATATATTTTAATTATTATATTAATTATTTATACCCTGATGTTGTCGTAGAAAAAATCAGTTTTTTATTTTTTTATTAATTTTATTTTTTAATTTTTACTTAATTATTATTCAAATAGATTAAAATCCATAAAACATAATAATAATAAGTATATTAATATTAATATTAATATTAATTTCTTAGGTACATACATGCTGCTGCTGCTATTAATTAATTAATCCATTAATCAATCAATTAATTAATTACTTATCCCTAAATTACTTCACCATCAAAAATCCTTGTACATTAACAATAAACTTATCAAAATTATCTCTAAACTTAAGCGTCTGTCCACGCTGTGTATCCAATCTAATATTAGAAGTCAATTCAGTGAAAGCGGCAGTCAATCTTTCAGCTATATGTTGTTCTTGTTGAGATGCAAGAAAACTTTCTACTAACTGTTGATACTGTTCTTGATAACAACATATCAAGTAGTATAAAGGTATCTTTGTACTAGATATAAGATCAGAATTTATCTGATGAGACAATATGAGATTCATCAGTAGCTGAAACAAAATCAAAATATATAAAAAGGATATTACTATTTACATGTTCATCACGTGTGTGAATTTTCATTGTAAAATACTCACGTTGAGGAAAGGAGCCATGAGCTGATTTTTAGGACGGCCCTTTTCAGCCTCAGAATAAATGTGCTTAGCTATAACTTGTATTATATCACAGGATAGAACTGTTATCTCATGACCAAATGAGAAGAGACCCAATTCTACGGATAGCAATAATTGCCTCAATAGATCTGCGGGCAGAGTGCAAACCTTTTCTGGGTATATCTCACAGACGAATGTTATCATCTTAAAGTATCTGTGGAATAATGATCGTAGGTCTTTAATGAATCAGATTGTTATAAGTATTCTTCAGATTTATGAATGAGAGAGAATTTCATTTCCTTACTGCAAACAGAGAGAAGGAAATTTGAGTAAATCCATGGTCATCAAAGGCATGACGATGTTCAAACCGAACAAGAATACGTCTACCGGAGTAGCAGCGTGTTCTTGATTAGCCGTTGCCTCTGTATTACTGAAGTCTATTATCTCCTTGCTTAATAAATTAGTCAATAATTGCATAAGGAGTAAAATATCTTGGAAGGTATCCTCCTCCGCCGTTGTATCCACCGTTAATCTATTTGTGTTGCAACGAGCGTACGCTTGTATGGTGTGAAGACACGCTTCGTATATTCTTATACTGTCTCCCTGAAAGAAATTCTCATTGAAATATCGTTGACAAAAAAAAGATATAGGAATAATTTCTTAATAATAAGAAATTTAAGCAACATCACTCGCTTTATACCTGAGGTAAATAGCACAACATTCGCCTAGTGCATTCGCAGAATAGTTCTAATATCAGTTGTACTATTTGCTGGTAGTTGTGGTACAGGGAAAGTAGATTTGGAAGTTCGCTAAGTACAGGCGATGTGTGTTCGAACGCTGATTCAACAGTCGGGCCTTGCACGCCTTGCGCAACTCCTGTAAATAAGTTTATTATGATAATATGTTATTTTTTTTTATCAAAGAGGAGATCCTGGTTTCTGGATTTCATTTAGAAAAAAAATAAGAAAAACACACTATCTCACCGACGAAAGACTCCAATACGTCGATAATACCAAGTCTGATATCTTCCTGGTGATAAGAATGTGGGAAATTATCATTTCTAATAAGTTGTTTGAACCGTTCGTGCAGAGGCTGTAAAGTCTGAGACCAGTACTGTTGTTTAGAATTAGGATCTTGTACGGCTGCTCCAATTTGTACAAGCGCTCGCATGAGTCCCCTCTTAGCAGCCTGCGGTAGATCGAAACGATCTTTAGTTGCCAAATCAACTATATTACGAAGTCTACCAGACTTGAGAATGCAGTTGCCTCTGAAAATTGAAGAGAGAAAGAAGATTAATCAAATATCAGAAGAAATCGATGAAATCAATGAAAAATTATTGATATTCTAACTTCGTCTGTGGTTCGACGAGCGTAACGAGCAGCTCCATAGTCTCTTTGATGAGATTAGGCTCTCCCTTGAACGCGTTAACGTTGCATTCAATTTTTTCAAGCAAAAAGCTTACAGTCCACAAAGCGCCAGGCGTGTCTTCGCCAAAAGCTTGTAAAAGTGTGGTGCTTATCTCTGAATAGAAGGTTTCGGTTGGTAGAAGATAGCTCAACGACCATCTCTGGAGAAACCATACTATCGTACTACTAAGCTCAGGGCTTAACATGTTCGTCAGATTTGCTGATATAGCGATTTTCTCGATTTGGCAAAGCCTGAAGATCGCTGATACCAAGCGTATCACGTGGTCGGCCGATTGCTCTGCGCCGTCTATGTCTGAGAGACTGTTTTGCGGCGATGCTAATAGCTGCATTGTTGTTTCTACGTTCACTTGGCCTTGTTGAGTCTGGAAATTGTTTTACAATGTTGTATAAAATTTTCTAATATTATGTGACGTTATACGCTGCTATATCGGCTACCTGCTCCATGCTGTATCTCATTATCTCAGAAGGTACGAGAGCTACCTCGCCCTCAGATTCCATGCACAAAACGTGGCCCGCCAAAAGTATGAGCCAGTGCATATCTTCGTACAAAGCTTCTACCAGGGAGGAACTCGATATACTCAAAGGCTGGGATTGATCCGCGATTCTATTCAACTGACCGCTTAATCTGCTCGTTCTATCTTCAAGCAAGCGGGCCAAAAGCGGTAAAGAATGGCCCGGTACTTGCCTCCCAAAATTACCTGCAAAATAAGTTATCGTCAGTTCAGAAAAGAAGAATAAACGAATCGTCATGAAATTCATTTCTTCTATGAAAACAGAGAGACGAGAAGTTGGAAAAGCTATATTACCTATAGTCTGAAGCTGCTCCTTGAATTTAGTTCTGTCGTTTTCTTCCGTAGCGTCAATTTCCTCGTCATTTAGCTCCTTGCCTCCTGCGCCTCGGCTCCCATCAGGTGGCGACAAATGGCAGCGTAAATAAGTGTTGAATATCTGGGCTGAACTTTGCTTGCAAAATTCCGAAGGGAATAAATGGGCTTCGGATAAGACCGAAATCCAGGCTTCGAGCATGTGTTCGAAGGCTTCCATGTAGAGGCAGTCGTCTGCGCACATCTGTAACGGGTGTTAAAATTATCAGATTATTGATATCCTCGATTTCTTAGCGTTCACCCAAATTCACCCACCGATTCCTCCTGCGCTGCTCCCTCAGCGAATAAACAAGTCAGTCTTGTTAACTGTTCCATAAACGATCTCAGAACGTCTTCTGGCAGCGAGGTGAGAGTCGCGCGAAAAAAAGTAATCACCTTTCTGACCATGTTCGATATTCCTATCGCTTCCTGGTCTATTATATCAATGTTTGATACTAGTTTCAAAAAACTTCTCATATACGATGTTAAATACTGGATCTTAACTTCCCCGCTACTCATCACCCCTCCGTTCAACGTCGCCAATTGTACCAAACAATTTCTAGCGTGGTGAGCCAGCTGCGGATTTGTTCGAACCTTCCAATAGAGGGTAAAAAACAAATCCAAAACACTCGGCTCCAGGATAACGTCCTTCCACATCGGACGGAGACGGAGAGCTGGACTGCTGTCCGATTCGTATACGGACTCGAATACCCCTATCAATCTTTTAGGCAGTGTTCTTTTAGTCAAGAAAAATGCGTTCTGGTAAAAATGGAGTCGTTATCTAATATCGTCGAGTTTCAATGCCTTAAATCATTGCAAAAAGGATATATTTAGCCGATATATAGCCCCAGACTAATACGCCTTCGGTTATAGACAGGAGGTGTTTTATCAGAGGCAGTAGCTCCTCCTGCACGCAATCGCCCTTAGTAAGTTCTCCCAGGGCGCCGATGCAGAATTTGAAGATTCTCTTCAGGTCCGATATCTCGAATTGTTTTTTAACTTGGAAGTGTACCTCCCATGTGAGTCCTACATCGGACGATTTCACCGTAGTAGCGTACTCTTGCATCAGCGAAGATATTATACTGCATCCCAACAGTTGCTGTAACGTTAATTGCAAATATTGTTAAAGTTTCCTTAAAAACGGAGGCGTTTGAATAATTGGGGATGCGTTACCCTGCGTTGATCGCCGCTCATTATCAGCGCCTCTACTTCGTTCAATATCTGCCCTCTGTCCTGTCCGCGGTCTTCGACGCTCCCCCTTTTCACCATGATAGCAATAACCTGGAGTATTCGTTCCCTGACGAAGGGAGCCAGTTGCGGTTTGCCGATGATGTAGTGTAGCAGGTATTGCCTCAAAGAGACGATGTCAGCCTCCGGCATCATCGACCACTCTCTTACTAGCGCGGATTTTATCAGACCAGCAGATTCGAAGAGGACGTAATCGACGTGACTTCGCTCTAATATTTCCCTGCATAATTCGTACGGCGATTTTGTTTTTCGAAAATTTAGGAACACCGTTTCGGCGGACTGACGCTGTTCGGGGGTTATCAGATTCGGCGGAGCCTGCGGGAGGTAGAACAGAATAGAATGGAAATGGGAACTGATATTGAGATGAATTTTTGGACATAACCTAAAAATCGAGGGAGTTTATCGACTCGCATTTGTTATAGAAGACGTATTTTAGAGAGGTTAGAACGTCGGGTCGTAGCTTAGTGTTATAGGCGTTTAATTGTTCGGTAATGTATTTAAAATGACACGTTTATCATACCAATATTATCTGTGCTGCGGACTCCAATTCTGCGAGCACTTGGTCCGCCATTTTGGTAAATAAAGGTTTACGAGGATATTCAGTCATAGATTATGTTCGGATGGGGTATAGAGACAGAGAGGAAACTCGAACGAGAATATAGAAATTACGTCTTGAGACGCAACTGGGTTCACACCCATGTAACATCTAATGCACATCGTCAGGCGCTATGTGGATGGTTTCGAGTAGTTATTATGTTTATATATTGATCGATTTTACGATATTCTGATATTTGCAGACCCCGAGAATCTAATACGCTAGAAAAATCGTCAAAAACGTTATCCATTCGATTTATATTTCTATGTAATAATCCGAGGTGCGATAGGACCTCGTTGTGCTATCTTGTTCTGCATAACTAGCGAGTTTCCGATCTTAACCGATATCGCTATGTTCACGGTACGACGTAAAATATACAGCAGACGAAAACAAGATGGCGTCCGTCGGCAGGATATTATCTATTGAAATTCGTCAAAATTTACAGAATTATAAATCAATACGTAAGTTTTATCGAACTTAATGAGAAATTCTTTAAATTATAACAATCAACGCACACTCTCTGCGAACATTCCCCTCATCTAACCTCCCGTTTTCACACACGGCGTGATTCTAACCTCAAAAACACACACACACACACACATACACACGTTCTAAATTCTCATCGCTGTTTATTTTCGCACTGCAGTATCCAAAGATTGTAGAAAGTTGTCGTCTCTCTCGTCGGTCGACACGGCATCGTCGATTTCCGATAAATCGAAATCTGAAGAAAGGAAGAACACCGCGCCTCTAGAGTTCAGATTTACGTATCCAGAGTTTCTCCCCGACCCAAAAGCAGAGTTTAGAAATTCGCTGCGCGAGAAGCTGGAGCGTATGGACATGATGGCGCGCAGAGCGCACATCGATATACCGACTTTCTACGTCGGCTCTATCCTCGCGGTGACTCACTCGGACCCTCACGCGGTTGGAAAAACTAATAAATTTGTAGGAATTTGCATCGAGAGATCAGGCTACGGTCTCAGGGCGCAATTCTTGCTCAGAAATGCCGTCGACCATCAGGGAATCGAAGTTATGTTCGATATGTACGATCCGACTATACAGAAGGTTGAATGCCTGAGGTATTCGGTTCTATTTCTGCTCTTTCATCTTCCGAACCCTTTAAAAACAATTTTAAACGTGTAAATCGTTTTCACAGGCTCGAAAAACGACTCGACGACCATTTGCTGTACCTAAGAGATTCGCCGATCGAGTACAGCACCTTCCCCTTCGATATGGAGCCTGAAATATTGCCGGAAGGTACCCCAGTGCGGGTAAACAAACTGAAAGTACCGTTGAAACCAAAACCGTGGTACGCTAGATGGGAGAGAATGGATTTGAAAGGAGTTACAGAGGTGAAAGTTAACGCTAAACAAACGGCCAAAGCTCTTCTGCATAAAAAACCATGGGAGAAATACGACCTGATGAAAATATACAGGTGAGATGGTAGACGAAGAAAAGTTGAAAGGAAGATCTAAAGAAAACAATTTTTTGAAATTCTGTACAATTTTCATTTCTTCGTGCTTTTTTCAGAAATACTATTCCCATCGAAGAACAGAAGGACATATTCGCCGAGGTTTACTCCGAATTACTTCAGCTTGAGATAACTAGACGTAAATTATCAAGAAAGCGTACTTTTTATCGACCAGTTAAAACCGCTTAAGGTTTTTCTTTTATTCTTCTTCTTTTTTCAAATACCTAGTTTCATCTTTCGAAATGATAACGAATTATGAAACTATCTGTAGCGATGTGAAAATTGTATTAAGTTTAGCTGATGACGATGGTGATGATGATGATCAATGATGATGATAAGAAAAAAATGAAATTAAAAAACAAAATTAAGCATAGTCTTTTTAAAATTTCCATTATCTTATATTTTTTTTTCTTTTCTTTCTTTCTTTCGTTTTTTTATATACAAAAGTTTGTATAACGTTATTAAAAAAAAAAAAAGAAAAAAGAAAAAAAAAAGACGTTTTACTAGTGCACAATAAGTCAATTAATCAAATATCGTAAGTTTTAATATAGTATTTAGTTTAGTATTGTTTTTTGTTTTCTTTTCTTTTTTCTTCTTTATATCAATCAGATATAAGTACTACTATTTACGAGCTTGATAAATCCGATTTATCGATTTTTCTTGTTTTTTTTTCTCGATACTCATACATAATTATGATATAATATGATACTACTATGCTTTTTCTTCTTCTTCATATTTTTTTTTTAATGTATTCATGTATTCATGTATGTATGTACGTAATTCTTATAAACTAGGTACATTTGAATCTTGAAAGAAAAAAAACTATAGACGGAAAATTAAACATAACGTGATAATAGTAGTAGACGACAGTATGTAGCTGTAATGAATTTTTGAATATTAACGCGTTACGTAGTAAGCTATTATCAAATGATTAGATTAGAGACGTAATACAATTAAATTAGGAACAGAAATGAAATCTAAAAAAGAAAAAAAAGAAAAAAAAAAAAACAACTACCTACATATCCCCTTCGAACTTATTAAGATTTAATATATTTCTTAAAACTAACATGTGTCGGGGATGGTATATGGAAATATCTGAAGAATGAATTCTCCCAACGAAATATCTTTCTCTTTCTCTTTCTTTCTATCTTTCTTCTTCTTCTTAGTGTTTATCTCAAGTCTTCAATTTAAAAAAAAAAAAAAAAAAAATTCTTGTGAACAGTAACAAAATATTATTAATTAATTAGGTAATAGTTTCACAGAATCGGAGTCTGAGTCGATTGCATGCAATAAATTCTTCTTTTCTTTGCTTTTCTCTCTTTCTCTTTATCTAATTTCCTTTTCTTTTTTTTTTTTTTTCGTTTTTTTTCCATAAAAATTGATTACAATCGTTGAAATCAATCTAATTTTATTTATTTTTTCATCATTTTTCGTTTCCCTTTTCTCTAAATTACTAATTTCTTTGATCATTTATTATTATTTATTCTTTTTTTTTTTGGTAATTAAATAAAAATAAAGAAAAAAAAACACACACACACGCACACATACTCCGGGAGATCTGAGATTTGACTTCATTTTTATGTTTTTTACGTTTTTTTTTTTTTTTTATATACTCATCGTGTCAGACATTAATAATGAATTGATATTCATGAATATTTGAAAGAAAAATATTGTTTGTTTTTTTTTTTTTATGAGTTATTAACTCGTTAATAAAGCTACGTTTATTTCCTTGACCATTTTAACTCTGTAAAGCATCTTTATCAGATGCTCCTTTGCCAGAGCGGAAGTTGAGTACCAAACCGGACTGTCAGGCACGCAGCTTCTTTCTGGTAAAAGGTAGAAAACGTCGTTTCGAGTCTTTACACTCTCGGGGCTGAAATTATAAGCACAGAATTGAACCGGTTTCACTAATACGCAGCGGGTGATGATGAAGATGGTAAATATAATAGAGCTAATTCTCACCATTTTGATAAATAGAACTCGTAAAGCTTCACCGGACACCTTAACGGGTTGTCTTCATTCTCTTGCTGCTCATAGACCTTCTTTTTCCTCGAATTAGCTTCTGTGGAATTTGAGGAAAAACAATTAGATCAATGATAGAAAGTCGATGAAAGAAATGGTCGATGTTGAAGTCAAGTCAATTAAAATTATTACCCAGCGCAGATTGCGGAGGATAAAAACGTAGCAGGACGTTACGAGAGCCGGGGACTTTTCCTGCTACTGCTGCAGGCTGGGCAGCCGGATTTCTCTTCCAATGTTTCATTATGTGCGAGAAAGATAGCTGCATGTGCTCGTCGACAGTCTGAAATCAAATGATCAGAAACAGATTGATGAAATTTGATGATATCTGAATTGAAATTAGATAGAGAGAATTAATGAAATTTAATGAAATTTGATAAGATTTGATGATATTTGATGAAATTTGATGATATCTGAATTGAAACTCTGGTTTTTCAAAGTAAAGATTCTTGGTTTCTAGCTTTCGTCTATATAGCTTATAGATAAAAGTATATTATCAGTCTTCTCGATATCCAGGATCTTAAAACGATGTTTAAAAAGTTAAATATCGATCGTTTCTCACCACTAGATTAAAGTGTTTAGTGTTGAAAAACATCAGCGTGCTAAGTAGTACGTGTGGTGAATGAGCTCCTAGTTGTTTACTCTCCCATAAATGTTCCTCTTCTACTCTAGTGACGATATATTCTGTCGATGATAAGAAAATGAATAAATAAAAGGAAAAAACGATAAATGGTTAATCGATAAGCAAAAAATCTTATAAAACTAGGCTCGATATTAGGTGATAGGAAAAGAAACTCACGAGCATCGTTGTACAATACTGAAAATTTCTTAGCTACGTCGTTCAAACATTCAGTAAATTTCTCATAGTATGAATCGGTGAATATATTGTCTATCCGATTATTCTCAAATAGATATTGTTGTATGCCTGAAACATTGATGAAGTATTGATTTATATCGATAAATGATCTCCGTCAATAATTCCAATTATATAGAGAAAAAAAAAAAGAGAAAACTGTTAAAAAAATTGACCTAAGCACAGATAGTATATCGTATCAGGCGCGTATTCAGCTCCGTTCGGTTTTCTAACTTCCTTAACGAACAGGCATAACGAATAGTTCAGTTCGTCCGCAGTAAGCTGCAATAATTCCGTCTTGAAAAGCTTGACTCTGCGCGTAGGCGTGCTCTGCTTTTCTAGTTCAGAGTTCTTACCGATTACCTGAAACACCGATGCGATAGAAAGCTTAGAATGAGTCGATCTGAAGACGAACTTGTATCAAATCTCGTAAATTCAGTCCCGAGAATGAACGCAGAGTTTTTTTACCCATTGCCTCCACGCGTTAACACCGAATGTATATTTCAGCGCCATATTAGCGTCAGGTTTTTCCATCGGTTCCATGATCCTGGGTTGTTGAGGTGGCTGTGGTTCGGGCGGAGGCATAAGGGGCAAATCGTTAGACCCTGTGACTCGTCGGCCTCGTTTACTGGGCGTAGATCTCGGCTTGTAAGGAACCATGCGTTTCCTTCCTCTAGAAGAAGTAATCAGTCTCTCCGGTTGAACTGGGGGTCAAAAGTCGCGATCAATGATCTAAAAGGCACAAAATTTCCGCCTTTTCTCTTCCCCAATTTACCATCTCCGTCAATCGTCGAGTCCTGCTGCGCTGGCGCCTGCGTAGCGGTGATAGTATTAGGCGTCAAAGCCGCCTCTAGATCTACCGGAGGTTCGTCCAGCTCTCCGGTTGCCATTTTCAGCGCCATTTGAAGCATATCGTCTCCGAAAGTGTTGCTCGAGTCGACTCCTTCGGGGCTGAATCCATCGCTAGTAGAATTAGGAGGAACCTCGGCGACGTCGTCCCTGAAAACGTGGAAAAAGTATTAAAAAACGGGGTTCCTGGTCCTTCAGGTGTCGGAAACGCACCGATTAGCATCATCGTCGTCATCGGAGTCTGTGTCGTTTTGCTTTTTCTCAGTCGCAACCATCTCAGCCATCATGAGCAGCTCGGCCTCGAAAGGATCGGCGGGTATCTTCTCCTGGATCCTTTTGATATCCTTGAATATACCCTTGGCGCTGTTTCGCGTAGTCGGAATGAATATGGGTACAGGAATCGGCAGCGGGAATGGAAACGGCACGGGGAACGGCATGCTGTACATATGCATGGGATAGGGAACGTAGATCGGTACTGGAATCGGGATTATTATCTGCTGGTTGTCCTCCGTCTGGGTTGACTTGGTGCAAGGATGGGGCCTGACCGAAACCCCCTTAGTATGCATCAGCGGTTTACACTGCGTCGTTTTATTGTGGACTTTAATGGGGCTTGGAGGCCTCGCTATGATCTGTTGCTTATAGATAACTTGAGGCGGAGGCGGGTTCTGAACGGCGGTCAAGTTTCCCACGGAATTTTGCTGCTGCTGTTGTTGCTGCTGCTGGTTAGCAGGGCTGCAGTTCTGCCCGTTACCAATAGCGGCCAGACTTGTGACGGAGGAAATAACCGGGAGATTCTTTCCCTGGTTATCAGTCTGCTGTTTCTGCCCTTGGGCGACTCCTCGCTGCTGCGAAACCGTCCTTTTCGGTATCCCGGTCGGCACCGGATCGTCGCCCGAAGGGATAGTGATCGGGGACTTGGTGTACTGCCCCTGGAAGTTCATCACGCATTTGTAAGAACAGAAGTTCCTTATCGTTGCATCGGACATCGTCAGGTGGTACTGAGCCTGCGAAAACTCTTTACAGAAGTCGCAGTTTATTCGCCTCGCTGATACCGCGTTGATAGAGACCTGGGGAGAGACAGTTAGAGTTATAGCGATATTTCGGCGGGGCGAAGGGCGCGAGAGAGTCGGGTCACCTGGTAGAGCGTGAGGCAGTTTAGACTGCACATCATCATGACCTGGCCGGACTTGAGCTCCTTCTTTATCATATCGAAGTTGTATTTTTTGACCTTGCACCAGTTGCAAGGTACGATTTTTCGGTTCGTAATGATGAAGACGTTGAGGCACGTCTTGTTGCAAAACATGTGAGACTCCCCCTCGTAGAAGACGACGAAATTCTTCTTGCTCAATAGCTGGAAGAACTTTTTGCACGTCGAGCACTGGTCCGGGTCCACCTTGTTCACGAATTTGAACGCCGCGAAGCACGGGTCGCTGCAGATCGCGACCGGACCTCCACCGTTTATCTGGACCTCGCAGTGCACGATCTTTTCCTGTAAAATAGAGAAGAGGATCATTGCTACGTCCCGAATCCCAGAAACCGAATTACAAACTCGGGCTCATCACCTCCTGGCAAACGCTGCATGACTTCTTCTCGGAAGCTGGAGGCTCGCTGGAACTCATCCTAGAGTATTTTTCCATACAATCTTGGGTGCAGAAGTCTTTGAATTGTCCCTTGTCCCCAACGGGGGCTAAAAACCCCTCGATACCAGAGCTTATGTCCTTTTGGCAATAGCTACAGACCTTTAGCCCCTTTTTAAACTCTTCCAGGCAAGTAGAACAGCAGAATTGCCTAACGTCGTACCCAAATCTCACGCAGTATTTTCCCAGACTAACTGCCTGCACGGATCCGTTGCAGTTCCTGCAATAGCTTCCGTACTTAGTCTGGAATTTACCCAGGCATTCCTCGTTGCAAAATTCCATAGTTTCCCAGGAGAGATTCCTCTCGTCTCCAGCCTCGACGATAAGCAGACATCCCGCGCACCTCTTCTCCCTCTTTGAATTCACACCGTCGCTCGGTATGTCCGTCGCCTTGTTGTTCGCGGCTTTAAAAGTGTTTCTGCACTCCTTTGAGCATACGTTGAAGCACTCGAACCCGACCTTGACTAATATTTTGCACGATTTCTCCTCCCCGCATTGTTTGCATTTCTCTTTAGCCTGGATCTCTTCTATCTCCGAGTTCTTCGATTCGTCGTCGATGTTTATGACTAAGTTTGCAGAGGCGGTGGCTGCGGCCTTAGCGGTCTTCGACTTTTCCGCCTCTCCCTTATTCGCCGGGATTTTCTCAGCGGCTTCTTTACCCTCGTCAGATTCCTTCGGCGCTTCGACCCCCTCGTTATCCGGCTTGCTCTTTTCCGACGCTGATTCTTTCTCCTTAGATTCTTTCTCCAGCTCAGATTCTTTCTCTCCTTCATCCGCCTTGTCCGCGGCTTCTTTCGCCTGCTCTGGCTTATCGCCGGGCAATATCACCTTCATGCTGTCGGGAATTATGCAAAGTTCGTCGTCCTGGCCGGGCAGAACCTCGGGAGAGACTTGCTCGGTTTCTAAAGCCGGGATTCCGTCCTTGGGCAAAATCTTATCAACTTCTTTCGCGATTTTATCAGGATTATCGTCCGCAGTCGGCTCCTTATGGATCGAAGACTCCTTCTCGGGCGCGTCCTTGCTCTCCTGGTTTTCTGGCTCCGTAAAATCGGTCTCGGCAACCTTTTCCAAGCCCTCTTCAATATCGTTAGAAGAAAGTTTAGAGTTCTCGACCTTTTCTGTTGCATCGTCCTTCGCTTTATCAGGCTGAAAATTATCCTTGGCTTTGACTACGTCCTGGAGATTGTCCGCCTGATCTCCGAGCTTTTGGAAGTCTGGAATCTCATCGGCGAGATTATCCGTCTCCATATTATCCTCGAGATTATCAGAGTTCAAATTATCGCCGCCGAACGGATCCTCCGCGTTGTCTATCGACTGATTTTCCAACTGGGATTCGTCGTGCTTATCTTCTTGAGATATTTGGACGAATTCTGTGTTCTCTGGCTCAACTGCTACAGAGTTTTTCTCCTGGTTGTGGTCAAAGCTCGATTCCGAGGCTCGGGAATCCGACTTTTTCGTGCTTTCTAATTCCCCAAGGGTTCCCTCGACTCCCTCAGTCTTTTCCTCTGCATTATTCAGACCCTGGAACTTTGAATACTCCGCAATGGACGAAGACGAGTCTTCGCAATCGGCCACAACTTTGTCTCTAGACTCTTCAAAGTCCTCAGATCTCTCGGTTCGATTCTCAGGCCCGAGATCTTCGCCTATCGGATCCATTTGGGTCTTAGAAGTTTCCGTGGGATCGATATCACCGGCTTTATCATCTGATTCCGGGCTCTCTGTATCCGCAATATCCTTTTCCGCGGAATTTGCTTCGTCGTTTTCTTCTTCCGGGGTCAAAATCTGCTTCGAACTTTCCAAATCCGCATTTTTAGGGTCCGGAGGATCTGAATCCGGGCTTTTAGACTCTGTTTCTAAAGCGTTTTCATCCGAACTCAAAGTCGGCGCCAATATACCCGAGTTTTCCGTAGATTCAGGCTCTTCTTTGTCCTCCGGATGATTAGTCTCCGCCGCCGTTTCATCATCGGGAGGTTTTTCTTCGCTGATATTTGAGCTTTCTGAAAAACGAATAAAGTGATTAGAAGAAAATTCATCCCTGCGATTCCTCTCCTTATTTCTATAGTATGTTTAATATATTTTTTGAATCGCTACCCGCGCCGATCAGCGACGTAGAAATATCATCGCTGCTAGTTTTATCAGCGTCTTCTTTTCCTTCGTTTTCATTATCTTCGCTGTCTTTATTGACGTCTTTAATTTCCTCTTTTTCTTCTTCTTTCTTATCATCTTCTGGCTTATCTTCGACCCCTTGGATTTCAATAGAAGAAGCTGAGGAAGGGATAATCGGCGTGCTATTTTCCTCTAAAACTGGGTCCATATCGCCCAACGGAATGTGTTTATCCTCATCCTTCTCCATCTATGATCCGAATGACGATCTTAAAAGAATCTCTGCGTTCGGATGTCTGATTGCAAAACTGGTTTCTCGCTATCTTCTCAGGCCTTAGAATTTAGAGAATCTTCAATCTCGGTTCATCCGACATCACTCGTATCCAATCAACGACCTGAAAGCGAGAAAAGATTGAAAACGAAGAAAAGAAAGGGAAAAAAAAAGGGAAAAAATTGGAAAAAAAATTCTAAAAACTAGAAACGGGGTATGAGCGACGCGTCGTGTTCATTATCTTCGAATCGTTCTTGTAGCGGCTTTTGAAAATGTGATTTCGAGGTTAGGTTCTAAAAAATAAATCATCACCAGCCATGTTGTATGTTGATTTTCACTGTTTAAACATGTTTCATTTTTTACCAACAAACGGATGAAACACTGATACTACTACAAACACGTGCGCGCGTAATATATATATATGTGTGTGTGTGAATGTAATAAAAACAAAAGACTGTAAATAAGTGAATAAGACTAAAGAGGTTAGAAATATTGTACGAAATAAAACTGAATACTAGATGCTAAACAACAACATGATGCGACGACGAGTTTTATCTTAAAACAAAAGCTGTGAAAATTTTCTAATAGATTTTTATAACCTAAAAACAAAATAATTTGTTTACGATGTACAATAAATGTTTAGATAATACATTGCCGATAGTTGTGATATTAATTTTATGTAGTTAGTATGCACATATACATACCTTAACGCGCGTTCTTTGACAACTGTTTTAATGCATATGTATGTGTGATGATAAATGTCAAGATTGTTTATAATATTTTTACGCAAACTACACCGTATGCGTGTGTGTGTGTGTGTATTATTTTTTTTTCTGTCTTTTGTTTCTTTTTTCTGTTTTCTGTTCTTTTCTCTATTGCAGAACAGAGATATAAGTGTTCGAAGAAGCGAACGAAACTGATTTTCTACAATTGATTATTATAGTTTTTTTTTTTTATATAGGTATATTAAATAAACAGTCGGCGAGATTTTTTTGAAACACACACACGCACACACAATTTTTATTATTATAGTATACTTGTATGACACTTTTATCGTATACTTAGCGTTTGAGTTTTGACTCGGTTGCGGATAGCTTTTATATGTTTCTCTGTGTGTAGTGTGTAGTTATTATACAGAGCGATTTATTTTACTATAGGTATGTATATTCGTGTTTTATTTTCTAGCCGCTTTGAAACGCGGTGTTTATTAAAACGTGGGATATATAAAGTTTTTTACTCGCAACTAAGGGTAGAGAGTGGTTAGAACTGTTTTGGTAGAAACTATCTATTCATCTATCTATCCATCTGACTGCGGTGTCGGTATCCTGCCTTACCGACCGTTATACGTCGGTAAAACAGTTTTCCTATCACATCGCCAGAGCTTGTCTGTCGATAACACATTAAGAGATTGCATAATTTTGTTGATATACAGCTATGATTCGAAAACTGAGATACTGAATCGATTTTCACTCTCGTATTATTCGACAGTTCATACAGATCCAACACTATACAAATACCTATGTTTGATTATTGCCGCAGAATAACCTAATAAAAACAACGACAATCTCGGTCGGTAAGGAAGCGCTATAGCATATCATATCGTAGTCTGTGGTTAAAGCTATTATTGTGGTGGTAGCACTGGTCAAAATGGTCATAGATTACACACAAAGAGGGGTGTACGCACTACGCACACGGCGTACAGTAGGTAGTGTGTACACCTATAGTATACCTATACGAGTGTTCACGGGTATATTTGATCTAAAAGTAAAATGGCCGAGTTTTTCGAGTACCAAGCGTACCTCGGGCTGTCATTAAATAATCAAAACCATATACTTATCTGAATAAATATCAACGAGGGTGGATATAAAGTAACGATCAACCACCAATAGGTATATTACGACAATAATATTATATCATACACACAAACATCACCGATATACATACACGCATCACAACCAAGAACACCCTATAGTATTATTATTATTACAACACTACTATTACTTATATACATATCGGGTATAATGTAGGTAGGTAGGTAGTATGTTGTACCATTATTTTTTATCCTAATACCACATCGCTATACTTCGACACACTAAAATTTCAATATTACAACGCGGAGGTACCGTGCGATTAAAAAATTTCTTAATTATAAACTAAATAATGAACTTTATTTTCGTCTTTTTTCTATCTATCTCTCTCTCTCTCTCTCTCTCTCTATCTCGCTCGCTCGCTCTTTCTCACAACCGTTACGATAGTTTAAACGTTTTGCCTAAATATAGTAACCAATTTTTCGATTTCCTTTCTGGTTTCTGCGTTTTGTCTCGTTTCCACGAAAATGTCGATTTTTTTTTTTTTTTTTTTAACACCACAGTACTTTTTTCAGGATAATTTAGCCGGCGGCAGAACGTCGGCACCCTGATCTGTTGAAAACGTAACGACGCTAGCTAAAGCTCTGGGGGAAAGAAATAATGTCGACAAGCGATAGCGAGCATTATTCACCAAAACCTTCTAAACGGAGACGAGTCGTCATTTCCGATAGCGACGAGAGCAGCGACGGATCAATCATCAAAACGCACAGAAGAAGGAGGGTCTATGTTGGTGTTTTTTTTCTTTTTCTTTTTCTTTCTTTTCTCACATTTTATTCACAGATAGATAAACGATCGTGCATATTCTATATTTTATTTATATTTTTCAGAGAGTTACTAGCGACAGTGAAACCAGCGAGGAGGATAGCGACGTTACCAAACCCGTTAACAGAAGGAAAAATTACGTGAGTATATAGAATCGACGGGGTTTTTACGCCGATTAGAAACCCGTTGGAATATTAATATTCGTTCAATTGTTTCAGAGACTCGTAAGCGAGGATGATACCAGCTATGAAAGCAGCGATACCGAAGCCGACGGATCTAACGATCTAGGTTTTCATCATTTACTCGATATTGTTAACTGATAGGAAGTCTGAGAGGCAACATTCGATCAATGAAACTAAGATTATCGATAGAATATCCAATTTTTTTATTCAAAATTGATCGACGTTCTTCTCTTCTTCCAAAATTCTAATCATTTTTATTAACTATCCTCTTTTCTCTTAGTCATAAGCGACAGTGATACTTCGGGATCAGAATCGGACTGGCGAAGCATCGAGGAATCTCCAATGGATGAAGAATCAGGAGGAAGAGCTGGTCGTAGAAACAAATTGCCAAAAGGATCTAAGAAAACAAAGAGCAATTTGCAACCAGGCGAGGCAACGTCAGCTGCTGCCGCCGCAACACCGGGAGGCCAAGATACGATTCCAGAGAATAGTGATAGCGATAGTAGCGACGGACAGGCGGAAAAGTGTCCCATATGTTTATTGTCGTTCAAAAAACAGGAGATTGCTAATCCGGAATCTTGCGATCACTCGTTCTGCCTCGATTGCCTCCTTGAATGGAGCAAGAATATCAACACTTGTCCCGTCGACAGACAAACATTCTCTTTCATTTTGGTCAGAAAGAAGATCGGAGGGAAGGTAGAGAGACACTGTCTTCTTATTCTTGTTTCTTTTTAGATACGAGAAATAGAAATCACGTCCCTTTCTCACGCTTTTTAATCCTCATTCAGATCGTAAAGCAGCTTCCAGTGACGGTCAGACCTCCGGTCGAAGAACAAATACAAGAAGATGCAACCTATTGCGAAATTTGTCAGGAATGCGACAGGGAAGATAGAATGCTTTTATGCGACGGATGCGACCTCGGATATCATCTCGAATGCCTCACTCCACCCATGACCGAAGTTCCTATGGACGAATGGTTCTGTCCTGAATGCTCACAGAATAGCCAAAACGACGCTGAAGTGGTAACCGACCTGGAAAATGCATTTCGGAACATTATACCCTTTTAGATACATAGAATTCTTTCGGAATTCTAATCATTGCGTAGAAACTTGCAAAATTCTTGCTTTGAGTATCCAGAATCTTGAGTTTTGATAGCAAATCTTTAAAAATCTTGTAAAATAATGCTAATTATGCGCTTAGAGAGTCTCTGCAGACCCATAAATCTTATAGAATCTTTAAAAACTGTAGAAAGAGTTTTGAAATCGTATTAAATTCGTCTTATCTTTCGCTGCGTTCGAAGGATCTCTGAATCCCTTTTAAAGTTTCGATATATTCCAGGTGGAGATCGACTTGGACGAGTTACCAGACCTCATGGAGGAGGCTCGTCGCCTTGGTGAATCGTACGGTAGAACGCGAACGGGTCGTGATCGTGATTCGTCATTGGGTGCGCGCGTGATACCTAGAACGCGTCAAACCGAGCGAGTTAGAGCGAACATCCGTGCAGACCGGGACCGAAACCGTGCGGTAATGTTGTCGCGCGGAGTAGTACAGGAGTCGGGTGACATTGGATCGGGTGTATTGTACGTGGACCCTGACCAGCCGTCGACATCATCGTCGGGTATGGAGTCGGCGGTGTTGAGATCATCCGGTGGTCAAAGATCAGCAGCGGAATTGGCTCGTCGTTTACGGCTGACCACTCGGACGGGTAGACCAACCGCGAGCGGTCCGTCATCGCGGGTCGTTAAATCTAAGGGAAAATTTAAGCGCAAGAAAAAAATCAGGAGAAAAACGAGCCGCAGGGCTAAGACTGGATCGGCTAACGCGCAGGAGAGTGATATGCGCGTTCGCGAAGTGAGAATTACCGAAATTAACGACGACGGAGAGGAGGAGGAGTTCGTTACTTACGTTAAAGTCAAAACTGGCAATGGTGATAGCGGCAGAAAGTACAAGAAGAAGAGATCTAAGAACACGCGAAAGGTACAATACCAATGAAAATCAATGATTTATCATCATTCATGCTTTAGCTATAGTTTCCAAGGATTTTAGCCGGAAAAAAACGATATTTTTAATCAAGGAGTGGACGATCTTGCTTTTTTTTATCAAAGATTAGGGGGAGACTGGCTAATCTCTCATTTCTCTTTTCTTATGTCTGAAAAACTATTTACTTATTTATCGCTGCCATTGCATTCATTTATCACTTTATTCATTTATTCATTGTGATACACCTTGTGTTACCTTGTGTTATGTTAGAATATTACTTAGATTAGTTATTTATTATTCGATTCAATAATTTTCTCTCATTATTATTATTTTTTTTCACACACACACGCATACATACTCTCTTTCTTTCTGTATTCATTTAATTTTGTGTTATTACTTATTATTAATAATAATAAATCGCTATTCCCCCCAGTCATCCTTGAATTAATATTCTTCAAATGTGGAAATAAAATAAATTTTTTTACTACAATCGACTTTTCTTTTACGTTACGTTACGTTACGTTCATTAATTCAGTTATGAAAACACACTTGACGCTAAAATTTTTCAACGTTCTCACATCCTTTTATCTAATCTTCATCATTCATTGATTCATTCATTCGATTTATCATTCGTGCGTCTCTCCATTAGATCTGATAACGGATAAACTAGAGTATCGAGTCTAATTTCCTACGCCAAGAGTAAAGAATCTTAAAAAATGCAAAAATAAGAATCGGAGAATATAATCCTAGAGTTTTCTCTCTCTCTCTCTCTACTCTCTACTCTCTAACAAACTAGGAATTGAATAATATCCTGACTAAGTACTGGATTCATATTATCTGTTTCAGAAACGAGGAAGGAAACGTCGAGCCAGAACGGTTCGTTCGCAGGCTGCGAAGGTAGCGACTGTTAAAAAGCGGCTTGCCCTGGCGTTGGGAATGGTGAGACCTAATCGAGCCGCTCCCCTGGTTATACCAACGCTAAAAAATCGACCAACTGTATCTGAACGGGGCATACTAAGCACGTCGAGGCATCACGCTGGCATCTCGCAAGTCAGCTTATTCGGAAATTCGCACGATTTGAACTACAGCCCGACTGGGTGAGTGAGAAAACACTGTTCATCTATCTATCTGTTTATGTTTATGTTTATGTTTATGTTTATGTTTATGTTTATGATTATGTTTATTTATTTCTATGTTCGTTTATTATTCGCACAGCTTCTTTTAGGATAACGATAACAAGGAAAGAGAAAAAAAATGAGAAAGCGTAGGATAAATGTTTATATAGAATTAGGGAATACTCTCAAGGCGTAGTAGGTACGAATCCGGTTTATATTTAACGAATTTTAATATATATATCGTGGATGAAAATATTGTTGCGCACAATACACATTGTTCTGGTACTATACGTATTTACTAAATGATAAATTAGTAAACATGATTGATCAACTCTCCGCTATTATTTACCTCCGATTACATGCCTACATACATACATACTATTCTATAGATAAATAATGATACACACACACACTATTCTATTCTAAAGATAACTCATTAGCGTGCGTTCGTTCGAAGACAATATCGATTCGTTAGATTAATACGATGAGACAATTAGTCCGATTTTTTATTTTTTTGCTATCATACTTGATGTTGTCTTCGAACAACGCGTTGTCTTGGGAATAGAATGGAATGTTTTCAGCTGTAGACCATTTGGACCATCTAAATGGCTGAAAAAAAGAAAAAAAAAAAAAAAAAAACAAACGATTATTTCTTTCCTGACCAGGTCCGACACAGAATCAGAGAGTTGTTTATACGGCGGAGGTAGTGGTAACGGACTACTGGTAAGTAGTCGACCTCGAAATGCTACCTCGTCTGTGCGTCGTCACGCCTCGTTAAAGTCTGTAACAAATCCGCTGATGTCTAGAGAGCTGGAAACAGCCCCTGACTCGAACGCGGCTGATTTTATAAGCAGCATATTGGACAGCCAGGAATTTTGGCATTCTAAAAAGAATGGGGAAGTGACGCTTAAGGCTGACGGCACTTTTCTTATCCAGAAAAACAACAACAATAATAATAACAACAATAACAATGATAACGAACCTGATAACGTAAACAAGCACAGTTTGAATAACAACGAAAGTCCCGTCAAGGAGAAGAAGAACATTATCGTAACTAATAACGAGGATGAAAATAACTTGCCTAGAAACGAAGCGAGGCTCGATCTTAACAACGTCAGTCAGAATGACGTCGTCCAAAATCCAATGTACAATAACCCGCGGGGGGGAGGAAACCGGGGAAATTTTAGAGGCGGGAATAACTACAATTGTGAAAATAACAGGCATGGATATGGAGGGCAGTACGGCGGAGGGAGAGACTCCTATGGAGGAGGGGGAGGAGGAGGGGGAAGACACGGATACGGGGGACCTGGAGGACCTAGGGACGGGTATAACAGCGATCGCAGAGACTTTGGACCGCCGATTAATTACAATCAAGGATTTGAGGCGAGAGGACCGCATCCTGCATTCGGGGCAAACCAGCAATTCAGAAACCGTAATCCGCAGCAAAATTTCAGGAATGAAAGACCCAGATTTCCACCACCGTTACTCACTGATAGACAACAACACCCTTTTCAACATCAGGAGAACAACGCTGATAGACCTCAGCCCTTTTCTCATCAAAATTCATTCCAGAGATTCAGACCCACCCATATTCAACCCCTTATTTCCACCCCCAGACCCCTTCTATCCACCAATTTAAACCAACCATTTCAGGAGGAAGTTAGGGACGCTTTTCAAACTCACGAACCTCAGCAGGTCTCAGGCCTCAACGAGCCCGGAAATTCTAGAGGTCAAATTGTTCCTGAGGAAGAGGAGTGCGATCTTTACTCAGACATTGAACCACCGGTTAATAAAACTACCAGCGGGGAGGATCAGGCACTCAACGAAGACCCTGGCGAGCCTGGAACCGTGTTACTTCTTCCTCCGCCAGAGCCGCCTTCAGGTCTACTTGACTTTGAGGAGTCGAAAAGCGACAGAGACTGTAACGACAGCGACCAGGAACTGGTAATTGACGATACACCAAAGGAAGATAACAACCGGGACGCCAAAAGTGACGACAAATACGATCCCTTTGATAACGACAGCGACAGTAACGACCCACAAGCTGCTTCGCGCTCTTTTGTTAACGCGGAATTTGAACGCGGAGATCAAACGCATTCTGGGAATAAGCCGGCGGTCAGATTGACGGCTTATGACGACGACGACGACGAAGACTCTCAAGCTGATTGCCCAAATTTTTCTATATACTCGTCCCAGACTATGGACGTTGCTAGGAATAGCGAACAGGAATTATCGCAACAAATCGGACCACTCGAACCGCCACCTTTGCCGCCTGATATTCCTGACGACGACGATATCATCGTCGGCGATATTCAGGCATGCGATTTAGCCGATATACCGGAACCGTCGGATCCGTATGTGGAATCTTTGCAGAAGGAGAGACAAACGCTTAGCAAAATACCACCTAAGAAAATATCGAACGATAGCAGGGGGAAGATCACATTTAAAATCGGTAATAAATTAAGGCTTAGTAACAAGCTGAGCAATCTTTACGACGAGATGGATGAAACCATTGAGAATTCTATTCAACAGGAGAAGGAAGTTGAGGATAATAAAAAGAAGGGTGGTAGTAACGAGGATAAAAAGGAAACTGTTAACGAGGATAAGTCGGAAGAAGACGAGGAAGACAAGCTTGAAGAATTGGAAAAGGAACTTAAAGAAAAGGAACAAAAGCTTAGGGAAATGGAACGCATGGAGGAAATGGAGAAAATAAAAGAGGGAGAGACCAAGGAAGGGAGCGAGGGTCCGGATCCTGAGATAACTGACAAAACTGCTAAGAAGGAGGAGCAGAATTGTCCTAAAACGAAAAACAGGGTCGTGTCGACCATCGATCTTACCGAGAAAAGCTCGGATACAATTATATCCGTTAGATCATCGCCTAAGAATCTCGGCGAATATGAGGGCGACGTTAACGTCGATAATCCTAAGGAAAACAAAGAACGAGATGTGAAAATAAAAAACACCACAACAACCGCCGGATGGAAAGAGGTGGAACCGGGCATTTGTCAAGTAGAAACCGACGGACAGGTGCTATACGACAAAATAGACGAAGAGTTTATCTCCAGGGATAAGGAAGAGGAGGATGATGAGGATGAGGACGAATTGGAGGCTGAAAAATTGACCAAACTCTCGTCGGTTAGCGACGACAAGGAAGATTCCATGCATGGGGAAGAGGAGAACCTTGAAAATGCTATTGAAAAACTGGACTTTATACCAGAGGTTGAAAATTTCCCATTGGAAAAAGACCCCAGCGATATATTCGAGGTGACTGGAATGGGGGAGAGCCTCAATCCTCAGAATTGGGAATCTGACGGAGGATATACGCCCTGTAAAGACGAATTGCCGGTGATTAAAACGACCAGAGATGCGAGTAGGGGGTCTATTTCGCCTTTTGAAAGCGGCCTCGAACCCATAACTCCTACTAAAGATAAATCTAACGACGATTTAGACGGGTGTAGAACTCCCGCTGGTTACGCGGGCCTCGGAACAGAGGCGATTTCGGAAACTGACGAGCCAATGAGCTTCGAAGAAGAAGCCACGCAGACGAACCTCAGGAAAGAGAAGGAGATTGAAGATGGAGAAATCATGGAAGACGGGAGACTTAGCAGAAAGACTAGCGAAAAACCGTCCAAGGAAAAGGAGGAGGATAGTAAAAGGAAGAAGAAAAAAGACAAGAAGGAGAAGGGGAAGGAGTCTGATAAAAACAAGGAGAATATCGCGTCCCAAAACCAAGTGGCGTGGAAAAAGATATCGAAGAATACCAAGGAGAGACAATACCGCGACAAAGATAGGAGGTCAAAGTCTAAGGATAAGGATAAGGACAAGGATAAGGAAAAGGACAAAGATAATCATAAAGACGCTAAGGATAGGGAAAAGGAGAGAGACAGGGATAAGGATAAAGATAAGTCGAAGAAAAAGGGGGGAAAGGAATTGGTATCTAGGAAAAAAGAGAAGCGCAAAGAACTGGAGAGATACGACGTGAGGAAATTAGTTGCCGACAAACCCTCCAGGCCTAGGAAAGACGAGTATGGTAGAGACATCAGAGACGAATCTAGGAGCAGATCTAGAAGCAGAAGTCCCTCGAGGAGGAGGTCTTTGTCGAGGGATAGAAGGAGCAGATCTTATTCTAGAAATCGATCTAGAACTAGGTCAAGGTCTCGTTTGAGAAGGTCTTGGTCCAGAGATCGAGGGTCTTACGCGAAGGGGGGCAGATCAGCGTCTCGAAGAAGATCGCTGTCTCGGTCAAGGCGCAAAGTATCAAGACGCAGATCTGTATCTCGTAAAAGGTCAGTTTCCCGTAAGAGGTCTGTGTCTAAAAGGCGGTCAAGATCCCCGTCAAGAAAACGAAGGTCTTTGTCACCCAGGAGGAGATCCAGGGGTAGATCACTGTCCAAGAATCGTAGGTCGCGGAGCAGGTCTAGAGAGAAGAAAAAGGAGAAGACAAAAAAGCAACACAAGTCTAGATCCCGGTCTAGAAACAGGAAGAGAACTCGATCAAAAACACCGCCTAAGAGAGCGCCGTCTAGATCAAGGGAGAAGAAACATACCAAGAGAAAACAACACCCGTCTAGATCGAGGGAAAGATCTAGAGAGAGATCTAGGTCGCGTGAACAAAGGGAAAGAAATAAAAACTGGGAACCTGTTAACGAAAAGGCTGCTGTTGAAAGGCATGCTTCATCCAGAGACAGAAGGTCTTGGAGCGCACAGTGGACTCCTTCTTGGTCAAGGTCAAGGTCTAGGACGCCGACGCCGCCAAGACATGAGGAGGTAGCTTCTCATGGAGGCTGGTCGCCGCCTCCAGTATTGGACAACGTCGCCGTACCCCCAAAGAATCTTACGGTGATACTGACCAACAAAGAGGCGATAAAGAAGAAGAAAAAGGAGAAGAAAAAAGACCCGAAAAAGCTCAAGGAGATGGATAAACGGAAGAAAAACAAGAGGAATCGAACCCCTCCACCTTCCAAGGAGGTCTTTGCCAGCGGAGACAACATCCTCGTCAGCGTATGCTTCAACAAAGAGAACGAGACTAATACGGCCGAGCTTCCGGACGCCCCTGAAGCTCCACCGCTGGTTACGCCCGCGGCTAAGAGAAGCAGGAGGCGGGAAACCGCTCAGACAATTGAACCGGCGTTGAAGAGATCTAAGAAGGAGAAACTGAAGGAAAAAAGAGCCCCAAAATCACCTAAGAACAAGAAAGAAAAGAAGAAGAAGTCAAAGGCGGCGGAAATTGCAGCTACTAAAAAACCAGTCGCCGTTATTGACCTGGATCAATCACCGTTCAGAGAACAAACACCTTCGCCAAGAGACGTAATCGTCCTTAGCGACGACGACGACCATAAAGAAACCCAGGAATTAGCCACACCAGAGCAGCACGTATCTCCTATGGCCTCCCCTCAGCACGAACAGTTCGTTTCTCAGGGTCCTAAAACTCCCCCAGAACCTCAGATAAAGTTTTCTATAAGCAAACAACAGAGCAACTTGAGAACGTCGATGATTAATCCACTCCACGAGGAAGAGGAGGAAGAAATAGACGAGAGGGCTGACGAAGAGCTGGAAATGCGAGCCCAGGAGGAGCTCGAACTTAGACTAAAAATCGGACCCAATACTCCGCCCGAACCCCCCACATCGCCGCCCACCTCTCCCGACGCCTACGATCCCTTCGATCCTACCAAATCTAGATCTCCTACACCCGCGGCTAGCCAGGAAGCCACGCCAGCCGATGAGAGAGACAGGAACCAGTGTAGCTCACCTAGGAATCATGATCACACAGACGACAACACTTCTTGCACTCAGAATCCAGACGCGGATAAACAGAGCATTGGCGATCAACTCAGCCAGGGAAATGATAAACAGATTGATAAACCTAAGATCATATCGATGGTCACTATCAAGAAAGCATCTCCTAAGAGGGAATCACCGACTAATATTACGGACGGTAGTCAAACCGAGATTAGTCAGACCGCTAATGATAGTCCTAGTAAAAATCAACAAGGAATACAACAGGGGCAACAGAACCAGGGGGGATTTAGCAACGTCAATCCTGTTCTTGCTACTGTTACTGCCGCTGTACAGAGGTCGGGCACACTTTTCAATACCAGCACGCCTAATAGTGGACAAAGGAATCTGATACAGGTGGGTGCAGTTCGTAAAACCTACCTACCTTCTTTCTTTTCAGTCGCATTTAGGCAACTTGGAAATATCCAGGCTGCTTGCATCTCGGGGACAAACACTCGGGACTTCACGAATTTAAAATTGTTTTGAATGATTCTAAAGACTTTCGAATGAAGTCCAATGATTTCTATAAATTCCGAAGGATTCTAAATGATTTCCAATGATTTAAAAATCTTGAAAGGACTTCGAAGAACTTCGAATAATTAAAAAACACTCGAGTCTTGCCGTACTTTACGAATTTAAAATCGTTTTTAATGATTCTAAAGACTTTCGAATGAAATCCAATGATTTCTATAAATTTCGAAGGATTCTAAATGATTTCCAATGATTTGAAAACGTTTGAAGGACTTCGAAGGACGTGAAAGATTGCAAATGATTAAAAAGCTTTAGAAAATTGCTAAAAATTCAAAGCAAATTCAAAAGAGTCGTGCCACGAGCTGCGAAGAGTGTTTGTCCTCAATGACTGAATGCTACCTTGCATATTTCTCCCCCTACAGTATTTTGTATTTAAAATTTTTAGCCGAATCGAATATCTCCGATAAATCAGACGAAGCAACGTTCGAGCGATCGTCCCCACCTGCCTAATTTATTCGCTAATCCAGGCAAGGCGACTCCATCGCGTGGTCAAAAATCGTCAGTTTCTTCAGCCCAGATTAAAAACGCATCATCAACAATGGGTCAAAACGGTAGCGACGGAGGCATAGAGACGACAAACGACGCTCTAGATATGTCTTCGCCGTATTCACCCGGCTCGAGTTTGAGCGATGGTATATTTGACCCGCCTAGTCCCGGCGCTCACAGTCCCCAAGGACCGCCGTCCCAAAATACTAGCAAAAATACACCGGCTAAAACTGTGGGCGGTAAAACCGGGGAGAAAAAAGACGCCTTTGATGTTCTCTTCGGTGCATCGCCTGCCGTTAAAAATTTGGGAAAAAATCGCGCCAGAAAAATTCCGGAAAAAGATAAAAGGAAGAAATGTAGGTACCCTGGCTATCGCCACAGGGAGAGACGGCGACGAGAGGAGTCGATGCCTCGACGTCGTCTCTCCCGTTGATTCGATGATGATTATCTACAGTTTTGGACTTTTTACTAACTAATAGGAAAACTAATTTCGATATACTCCATTATAGCAACAAATCCAAAAGTTGGAGTAAGAATGGACGAAAATCAACTTCAAATATTGGACGATCTGCCGAGTTCGGCCGTCGAAATGCAGGTGAAAGATAAGGTTCGTTAATTCCTAAACCGCATGAGAAAAAGAAAAAGAAAAAATAAGAAAAAGTAAAAGAAAAAAAAACAGAAGAAGAAGGCTTTTGCTTTCGTTGATAAAATTTCATGATAGAATTATTGCGGCGGAAATGAATTTTGCACGCAGAGTGTTGCTTTAGTTTTTTGTTTTTTTGTTTTTTTGAACTCTCAGCTTAGATGAGAGAGATGAGCGACGAGTAAAAAAAATTGAGCATAAGTTTATTTTCAGTTTCTTAAGAAATTAAACAGACAGGAGAGGGTCGTCGAGGAGGTGAAACTCGTCCTAAAGCCACATTACACAAAGAAACACGTTACTAAAGATGAGTACAAGGATATTATGAGAAAGGCTGTGCCCAAGGTGGGTATTTCCAAATTTCCATTTCTATTTTCATTTTCATTTTCATTCCCTCCCGTTGAAGGAACATCATAATGCGTCTTCTATTTATATAATTTACAGATTTGTCACAACAAAACTGGGGAAATAAATCCAAAAAAGATAGGCCAGCTGGTCGAAGCTTACGTTAAAAAATGTCGAGTTAATAAAAAGAAGGGCGGTGGATCTGGGGGCGGTTTAAACTCGGCTAAGGGTCCAAAAGCTGCGTAAGTTCAAAGATATTATATATTCAAAATTTTATTTCCTTCTTGTTCTTGTTCTTGTTGTAGTTCTCTTATTTATTTATTTATTTATTTATTTATTACAGGAAAAGTCTATGGAGTTGATCATAAGCCAAAAAAAAAAAAAAAAATAATAAAAAAGCAAAAACAAACAATGTGAAGATAAATAAAATAAAATGAAATGAAATGAAATGAAATGAAAGGAAGGAAGAACAAGGAGAAACAAAAATTTAAGCGATGTCTTAGTATTAAATTGGTATATCGTCTTCGTCTTCGTCTTCGTTTTCGTTGTCTACGTCTACGTCTACGTCTACGTCTACTACTTCGTCGTTGAGAATGATGCGTGCGAGAGGTGGTGATTATTTTATTTTTATTATTATTATTAATTATTTTTTTTTCTTTTTCCACTTTTTCAATCTGTTGTGTTGTAAGTGGAAAAAAAGAAAAAAAACGAAAGAAGAAAAAAAGAAAAAAAGAACCGAGGAAAATAATAGTCTGCTTATTTATTTGATAGAATTATTATACAAAAAAAAAAAGAAAAAATGAAAACGTGGAATAAATGATAAGCGGATGAGATCGATCTATCTATCTCCCTATTATTATAAATAATAAATAATGATAATAATGATTATATTACACGATGAATAATAATGAATCTATGATATCTTTGACGGAGGAGAGAGAGAGAGAGAGAGAACAAAAAAAAAATGAAAACATTGATAATGATATGAAAAATAATTAATAGTGAAAAAAAAAAAAAAAAAAAAAAACTGAAAGGATGTGAAATCACACAGTAGTAGTTAGTAGAATGAAAAAAAACAAACAAACAAACTCTTGAATTATATAAAAAAAAAAAAAAAAAAAAACACCGAACAATGTGTATTTGTGTGTAAATACTTGATGATACGATGATTTATACTGCGCAATATTTCTTTATTTATATCAATTTTAAAAAATGATTAATTAATTAATTATTAATCTATTCAATCTACCTTTTTACCTTTTTACCTATTTTTACCTCTTTTTATCTACTATATTATAGTTTTTCCATTTAATTCATTGAAGGAAGTAAGCGATACTTTTCTTCGTCTATTTTGTATAGAAAATCGATAATCAGTTTACCTACTATAGTCTTATATTTATTTTAACTTTGCTGTTTTTTCCTACGATTTTTCTCATTTTTTTTTTTTTATTTTTTTTAGATTTATTAATAGTATAATAGAAAGTAACTATATCTATATTATATAATGAATAAAAATAGATAAAGAATAGTAGAAACGATATTTAAACTATTACATGACGGGGAGAGAGACGGACGATGTGTAGTGTGTGTAATGTGGAAAAAACAAAAAAAAAAACAAAAATTCAATTCGGTATTATCAACACAGAATTTTGTATACAACCGGTAGTTTAGATAGCTAAATGATAGATTTTTACATGCTAGTATATATTATTTTCTTATTTAAATCAATTTAGGAAATTTATTATTGTAGATATTCAATTAATCAATATTTAATTATTAATGATTTTTGCATTTACTATCTTCATCTTATTTTTCTTCTTCTTCTTCTTAGTGTGTTTAGTTCTATTTTTTTATCAAAAAAGGAAATGGTATTTTTCAACACAATTCGAAGTTTAAACTTTAATCAATTTCTTTATTTTTTCTATTTCACAATGATATCAATATTTCAATATCTCATTCATTATCTGAATAATTCAAAGCAGGGAAAATAGTTATTACAGTTTTTATCACAATATGTGTGTATATGATCGATTGAAGTTACGTTACAATCTTTAGCGTGTCTACGATATAATCTCTTACATTAGGCATTATCTCATAGGTATACTAGTCAATGATATTAACTTTCACTCTTATTGATATACAAAACTAGTATCTCAGTCGTTCTCGGTCGTAGCTCATCATATCGTATCGTATTTCCTAGTTTTATAATCACCCGTTCATTTAGCGATAGCAAAACCGACTCGGTTATTACCAAAATCAAACTCAGTGTAATAACGACCGATGAAAACGTCCCCTAGAATCCAGAGCGGGCCATTAGGCGGCGGGATATCAATACCCATGAATCCGCTCAGGCATATAGTCTTGCCGAATTGTTTGACCTGAAATAATCGAGGGGGAAAAAATTAATTTAAACTCGTGAAGCCATCGCTGATCAAAGAACAGGATTTATACCTTTAGGACGTAGTCTTCGCCTTGTAAAGTGAACGTTTTACCTCCGAAGACAAAACCGATGACTGGGAGCTGCGGGATCAGGTTGCAGTTGACCTGAAAACAAAATGGAAGTGCGTTAGCGCTCCATTCCTTTTATGCTTCATCAGAGTTTCTATGAATTTTTTTAAAACCAACTTACAATAGCTTCGCCAGCGATTATGGGCGTTGCTCCAATCGCCTTGTTTATGGCCTTAATCTCATCCACAGGACCTGCGATCAGAGAGGTTCCAGTATCGGCAATTGCTTGGCAACCATTTTCGCAGAATACTTTATCGCCTACTTTCAGTCTGCGGATAATAGTTAGCATAATGGTAGAGAATTTTATAAAAAATCTTTCATTCTGTTACAAAGAGCTTCTTTCATACTTGTCCATTTTGAATTGCCAGTAAGCCTGACGGTCCACGGACACGTATGTAAAGTTACCACGGTAATGGTCGGGGTCTGATCCTCCGAGGATCAATTCGCCGCCAATATCGGCGTTCGGATCTCTGGAAAATTTATTTTTTAAATAATTTGGGAAAGAATGACGAGACGCCAACTGGTCTCAGAATTATTATTCTATGATTTTGATCAATCCTGTGCGAACCTGTTCAAATAGAAACTGAATATCGGCTGTGCGACTAGACCCTGGTCCAACATGCTGTTGAATACCGGCTTTACACCGTCAACAGAAATTCTTGGATAAGCCATTCCCAATATACCGTCAAATTTAGCAGCTACAAAGGCCAGACCCGGCTCGTCTAACGCCTCAGCAAAAGTCTGTTGCTTGACGTCGATGTTGCCAAACTGTGTGAAATGATTGAGGGATAAGAAATGTTGTTGATAAATTCTGAAAATAATGGACACAAGAGAGCGATAAAGGTAGAGAGAAACCCACCGATACAACGTCGGTTGATAAAAATCCTGACAGACTTCCAGAACCGTAACGAATCTCAAATTTGGTACCATTCTTCTGGTAAGATGTTGACTTTTCGCTTTTGTACTTGTTGTGAAGCACTGCATGGCGATGGGGAAAAAATGGGAAAAATAGAAGTCGGCGTTTATTTTCTAACGACGATGTTACAATGCGTCTAAATATATAACGTCGATTATTATAGTGTGTCTAAACTTACGGCAAGCTATGTTAGTGAAATGGCATTTACTGGACGGTACCCAAAGGTTTGACGAGCCTGTGTCAAAAACAACGCTAAATCTCTGGGGCGGAGTGCCAATAGTTATATACCCATAGTACTGAGCGTCTAAATAATTTGACAACGGCTCTGGAGTCGGATGTCCGTACCGCATGCGGATTTGACTAACTTCTGTACCAACGGATTGCAGCTTTCTACGTGGAGTCTGCGCCTTGTAGAGAGACACCCTGGGCGACGAGGAAAGGCAATTATTGTCATTTGATGAAATGGTTTTATCAATGAAACCGACATTTGATATTCTGGAATTGAACGGTTCTGAATATTCGAAATTTGGAACTTGGGCCGGGTTCGTACACCTCGGGACTTTGGCACGTGCGTTTAACGAGTGTATGTTGAAATTGTCGGATATTTAGGGAGCGTTTGATTCTCTAGTTCTGGCACGATCGAAAAACGTATGTACAATCGATTTCTTGATTACAAAACTACGGTGATATGCAAAAAAAATAGTTTCGTTAATCCCGCCGCCATGTTTGTGTCTGAGATATTCTAAATTCGGAATTTGGACCGGGTTCGTCCACCTCGGGACTTTGGCACGTTCGTTCAACGACTGTGAGTTGAAATTGTCGGATATTTAGGGATTGTTTGATTTTCTAGTGCTGGCACGATCGAAAAACGTCTATATGATCGATTTTTTAATTACAAAACTACGGTGATATGTGAAAAAATAAATAATAATTTCGTTAATCGCGCCGCGGCCATGTTGGTTTCTGAGATATTCGAAATCAGAAGATAAGCAACTATACATATAGATGCTTTTGAGTCCTTAACAAAGAAATACATATCAGAGTTCAACAAGAATCTGTTGACGATTATAAATGACTATACCCTAAGCTTGTAAATAAAATGATTATGGATGCATTGCATATATACATTGTACATATAGTACATGTGTATAAATAGAATTAATAAAATACGCATCGTTGCGGTTTTGCGGTCGATGTATATATGCAAGCATATTTACACACACACACACACACACACACACGCACGCACACATACATACATATTGTATACAGCTTAAAGGTATTTTAATACGATTAAGCGAATGACTAATATGATAAAAAAAAAAAAAAAAAAAAAAAAATACAAGAACGCTCGAGTTGGTCGAGTAAAATGATTAGAATTCGTAAGATTATCGAGTAAAATAACAAGATAAAAAAAATGAAATGAAAAAAAAAAAGTGATACGTGTATTAATATTATGATGATATGATATAGCAGGTATGTATAGAGTGAAAATAAAGAAAGAAAAAAAAGAACAAAAAAAATTACAAATCAAACGTCGCACAATATTTGTTTTTGTTATTATTATTATTATTAGGTATTATTATTTACCTGGATAATTCACCGCTGACGAGTGCCACGGCTATAGCAATAAATAAAATAATTTTCCAAGACATATCGTTGCCTTGTTTTATTATTTTATTATTTTAATTATTCTTCGCTGCACCGTTTAGATGTACTTATAAAATAAAATGTAAATAAAATAAAATAAAATTATCGTCGTCAAGTAATAGAATGTTGAAAAAAAAAAGAAAAGAAATTTGTGAAAATTTCCGAGTAACAACAACTACCAACACTGACCGATAGCAATGGACGAATGTTACCCACCGCCACGACAATAAGTATACAACTGAAAAACTTCCTCTTTGAGGAACGTCACACGATGAGGTTGCGGCTTGGGTGAGATTATCGCTAACGGCGCCATATGTGTAAATAAATATTACTATACCTACTCTGCGATGACGTCTTTCGGAATTATTTTTTACTAACATTTCGGTATAGGCTGATGATGCCGGTCGGCAATATACAGGGATCTAGAAATACAGACTTTCTAACCGTCGGCTGCCAGTCTCGCTCCGTCGATGATAATACAGAAACTATCGTAAGTAAGAAAACTATTCGAGTGAGAAAGTTGTTCGATAAGTTTCACTTCAGTCGAATGTATGGTTCAAATATTGTTGATGTTTCAAACCACAAGCGTCTATAATTTTCCATTTTTGGAAATCAACCATTCCCCCCCCCCCTTGTAGTAAAACTATTATACTATACTATGTATAATCCATTCAAATGAATAAATAAATATTTATAAATGGACCGCTGAAAAAAGAACAAAAAATAAAAAAAGATAAAAAAAAAAAATAAAAAATAAAAAGTAAATAAGGTTATGAAATTCGCTGAATCGTATTTATTGTAACAATATAATATCGCCATAACATAGTTATATAGAAACATATAGATGTATATCATATTTTACTATAATCTGAAATCATAACCTCCTCCGTATCTCTAATAAGTAGAATAATAATTAAATAGTATTATCGTAATACAATCCGTGTTCAGGTTGTTCTATAATATCGGTACCGGCCTCCCCTCCCACCGTTCCTTAAATTTAATAACTATAGTATATCTGTATATATAATATAGGTATAAGTCATCGACGCAGCTAGGCCATTGGTTGCAACGTTTATTAAGACCGTATTCAATCGACCAATAGGATGCCTCGCTGCGGTCCGAAGAAAATGATTCAAAAAATTCGAGACAGCGGAAAGAGATTACCCATCTCGCACCCCGTCCGTGTTTACCAATCGTCAAACGTTACAAAGTAGTACTGGTTAGCTTACACACGCGGGCCGCGTACGGTACGGTATTTTTATTTTCTCTCTCTTGTGTGTGTGTATGTGTGTAAGTAAACAATCCAGTCTTTTAGTCTATTGTTTTATAGTAATAAGATACCCGGAACGCGAGCGAGCAAGTAAGTAAGTAAGTAAGTGTGTGTATATCTGAAATATTATCAAAAATCGACGGTCTTTTTGTCGTTATGACAATATGTGGGGTTAGAGCATTACAGCTAAAGATGGGGGGAGGCTACGCGTTCGTTTTACTCACATTAGTATAATCGGTTTTTATTTTTCTATAATTTATTTGCGATTATGCGGAATGATGATGCTGATATACATACATACATACATACATACATATGTTCATAGAAAATTAAAAAAAAATTTTATATATATATATATATATATATGTAACGTAGCGTAGTAGCGTCCCTTGCTCGCGGATTCATATACTTAGGTACCTATAGTATCTTTTATAGTTTATAATAGTGGTACTACTTTTTTCGCCATACTAATTTCTGTTGTTATGATAGTCGGAGCTATACGCGCAACCTGGCGGAGTAATATCTCGCATATCAACGCTCTTCTCTTTTTTTTTTTTTTTTTTTTTTTTCTTATTCAAACTGTCGCATAACATAGGTATTGCTTTTTAACAACGAAGTGAAGTTAACGCGTCGCGTGATTATAAACGTCTAGAAAAATCCGTTATTTACTCAGAGTAATAATAACAACAACAACAACAACAACAACAATAGTAGGTATTCAATAAGTTTGTTTTTTTTTTCTTTGTTTTCTTTTCTTTTCTTTTCTTCTCCTCGTGTTATTATTCTTTGATATATTTTTCATCCCTAACCAAGTCGAAAACAAAAGAATAAGAAATTGAACCGTAAAAATATGTATAAATCTATAGCGTCATACTCATGTATAACAAAAGAATTGTTTATAATATTTCGGTCGAGTGTGTATAATAAATTCAGTGTTTGTTTTTTTTTTTTTTTTTTTTTCTTTTTTTCCTTTCTCAATTCCCGTCATCGTCATTAGGTATAACTTCGTCTAAAACACCGTATAATACTTAACATATTATAACCGCGTCGCTCTCGTTTCGTTTCGTTTCGTTTCGTTTCGTTTCGTCGCAACCAGGAATATATACGTATATTTAAAATTCTATAATATATAATATAATTATGTGATCTGTGATATGCGATCTGTTGTGTGTATATGTGTGTGTGTCTATAGTTATTTTTTTTTTTTTTAATAAATCTCATAAAAAAATAATCATCATCATCATCGTCATCGTATGCAGGAATACATACTACGCATACATGTATAATATATTATTATATAATATAATATCTGTGCTGTGTTCTGCTGTGTTGTGTTGTGTTTTGTTTTTTTCTTATTTTTTTATAGAAAAAGAAAAAAAAAAGAAAGAAATAGTGTTTTCCGTGCATCAACCCTTTTATATTAATTTTGCCCCCCCCCCCCCCCCCCGCCCGCCCGCCCATTGCGGCATATTTTTGGATTACACATCGTATATACGTGCAGAGGAGCCTGCGTGAGGATCAAACAACGTAAGTAAGACGAACAACGATTATTATTATTATTATTATTATTTTTTTTTTAAATTTTATTTCATGTTAAACACATACATATTTCGAAATTGGTTAATTTTTCTCAATGTTATAAAGCTCATTATTATTTTTCACCTATTTAAATAATAGGTGTTTATTTATATTGTATTTTATACAGTCAGCGCGCTTTTGTGTTTCGCTTATTCCTGTTTTCATATGATAACAGTTTTTTTTTTTCTTCACCTTTATCGACTACGTATGTAGTACACATACTGTCGTCATGGTATTGCAGAGTAGATATTTAATGGTAAAGCAGAGCGCTAGGTTAGTCTTGTTATATGAACACACGTGTGTACGAACGCTTCCTTACCGACTGAGCGTAACAACGAATTCTATTTATCATTGTATACCGAGCGAAATAAACTCGGTACTATTTCATTACCGACTAAGAATAATCCAGAATTCTTTCTTACCGACGATCCGACGATCCGACGATCCGACGATCCGACGATACTGAAAAACCGAGCTTATCGATTGTACCCTACCTACATTTAGCGAATTCGAAGTATGTATGTATGTATGTATACATCATACGTTATACATACATGTATCCATTATTATTTATCCAATAGAAATATAATATCTTGGAATTAATACGAATACAAGTACATATCAATTAATTGGGTGGGAATTTTATCATATAAAATTTTTATTCATCATTCTTGAAAACTAAACATTTATAGTAATTAACGAACGAGAAGAAAAACAATTCTTCTATGGGTTTTCTTACAAATTATCGCATAATAATAATAAAGAATATAAAAATCGAGGAAAAAAACAGGAAAAAAAAAACCCCAAAAAACAACAAAATTAATTATAATTTCCAGCCTCCCGTTTTTTCCTTTTGTTTTTGCCAAAAACCGCATATGGAACCGCATATGGAATACCCCATATGTATTATTTATCAAACAGAATATATCTTAGAATCAATTCGAAGACAGGTTTACCTGGTAGTTGGGTGGGAATTTTTTATCATAATATTCATTCATTTATTATTATTATTATTATTATTATTATTATAATCATAACGGTAATTATTATCATATCACAATGAATAAATTTTTATTCATTATTCTTAAACTAAAACATATATAATTAACGAACGAAAAACAAACATGAAATCACAATAGTGAACAAAATCGTTAATTAGTACATACGAATATAAATTGCTTTTTTCTTCTTAGAAAATTGTTCTCCCAATCATCACCTGGGCAGCGTTGTAATAATATTCCGTATAAAATTCCATCAAAAATGCACCACCGAGTTGCCAAAATTTCTGATCATTTGGTACGAACGGTGACAAACAAATTTCCATACTTTCGTAAACGAGCTGCGAGTAGATTAAAAAAAAAAAAAAAAAAAAAAATAAAAAAACAAGTAAATGTGAAAATTCGATCAAATTTCCGATTTTTTCTTCTCTCTTTTTATAAATAATATCGTGAAAAAAAAAAAATGAAAAAAAAATATATTTCGTAATACTCACATGTTGAATGTAGTATTTCGATTCAATTTCAAAAGTAGTTCCAGCAATTACGAATTCTATCGGTGGCAATTTTCCGGCATCCCTGCAACTCACCTAGATAGAAGAAGAAAATAATAATAATAATAACAACAACAACTACAACAACAATAATAATAATAATAATAATAAATGTGATAAGCGAAAGACTAGCGAGTTAGTTTCTATCATATATATATTTTTTTTTTCTAATTAATAAATTAACACGAAAATTAAAGGGAAGTAAATTTTTTTTCTTTTCACCATGAATCTGTTCATCTTGAATATTTTCGGTACGAAAGATCTGGCACCGATCAAATCGTTTATTCTATCGATTTCGTCGGTAGGTCCAGTTATGGTGTTTGTACTAGTGTCCAATACAGCCTCGCAACTTTCTTCACAGAATGGTATAGTCTTGTGGTGTTTCCTATCGACGACAATCAGTAATCTGGAACGAATTTGAAAAAACAAAAAATTAATTAAATGTTTTTTTTTCTTTTCAATTAATTAATCAATTAATTAATTAATTTGTTTACAGACACCCACTTGTCCATTTTTATTTTCCAATAATATTTTTCTATAACCGGTACAGCGGTCAATGATCCGTTAACATACTTCCGGTCGGTTGCTCCGAGTATCAGACGACCAGCTCTCTCGGTAGTTTTATCCCTGCGTTAATTGTTATCATTATAATTATAACTATTATAATGATAATTATTGAAATTATTAATCGTAGGTATGGTCGGAAATTTATTCGAATGATTCGATTGGTGGGAAAAAGTTGAAGAATAAAAAAAAATTAGAAAAATTAAATTTCGTTCATGTTATTCTAGATATGTGAATATTGAATATTCCGTACGCACCTGTTGAAGTAGAACGTGAATACTGGTTTCTTGATCAATCCTTGCTTGAGCATATTGTTGAAAAAAGTCGGTCCCTGTATCACTTTTAAATTCGGAAATGCCAGGCCGACTATACCGTCGGCCTTTGTCAATCCGTATGGGAACCAGGGCATGTGTGTTATTTCCGCAAAACTTTGATTCTTTATCGTCAAATGTGCGAGCTGTAACATTGGAATAGAAATAAAAAAAATTTTAAATGAATGAAAAAAAAAAAAATTATGATTACTAGTAATTAAATTAAAATGAAATGAAAGAAATTTTTTTTTTTTTTTTTTTTTCTTAATTACGTTGAAACTGTCCATCGAAATGAAACCGCGAATATCGTCGGACGTATCACCGGTTTTAAATCGCGTTCCGTTTCCCTGATAAGTCGACGATCTGCTACCGTCGTATTTCGTGTGAATCACTGTAATCAATAATAACAATAATAACAATAATAATGATAATGATAATAATAATGATAAGATGAAAAATAATTAAGATAATAGAAAATCGTTACATACTGCAAGCTATTTCCCATAATCCACAATGTTCGGACGGTACCCAAGTATCTGCCCACGTTGTGTCGAAACTCATTTTAAATTCCCTTGCAGGATTTCCTATACGAATTACACCGTAATATTCACCCTGCGCGAAAAAAAAAAAAAAATAAAAAAAAAAAAAAAACAGAATTATTTGTTATAATGAACAATATTAATATTAATATTAATATTAATATTATTATTATTTTTATACTCACGTCCATGAATTTGCTTAAACGGATTGTGTCGTTATCCCATTTTTTTTTATCCGATAATTTCTGGTTGTTTATTATCAACGACGACGACGACGATGAAGAAGTTGATGAAGAAGTTGATTCGATCTCGATGGTAGAACGTTGTCTATAAATCGGTATTCTGCATCGTCGAGAGTAACGAGGGAAAAAAAGAAAAAAAAATGTTTAATAAAATTTAGTTATTTTTCTTTTTTTGTTTTTCAACTGTTAATTAATTAAATTAAATTAAATTAAATTCACACACACGCACACGCACGCACACATACTTACTCGAAAGATTTAGCTGCAGCGACGTATGATACACTTGCTAACGATACAACGAATATAAAAATGTATCCAACGTAGATAGTAGTATCATCATCGATATTGACGATTTTTTTCGACTTCATTTTTATTTTCTTTTCTTCTTCTTTTTCTTCTTCTTCTTCTTCTTTTTCTAAATATTAATATAAATATACGAGAGAAATGAATGAATAAATAAATAAATAAATAAATAAGTAACTCGTAAGAATGACTTACCTAGTTATCAAATTATTTTTACGATCGCAGAACAAAGAGGATAATAATTATATATATATATATAATAATGATACATGTATATCAGCAGAGAACAATGAACAGTATTTTCTCTTCTCTTCGAGACGCTACGGAGTTGAATGTGACTTTATAGAGACGCGCAGACGATTATTATTAGTCATTGAGATACAAGACTGTGGGATTCCCCATTTTATGTATAATCGATTTTTATGTATAGGCATGCGATATGCGATATACGATGTACGTATAATAAGACTCGAGTCTCGAACGCCGAGTTTATGCTTCGACTTGTTAGAAACGATTCGATAATAATCGAACACTACGACTAGCTAGATGTATTTTATTCTTCTTTCTTCTCTTCTTCGCGTTTTCTTCTTTATATTATTTTAACATAGTTACGAATTAGGGAGGGAAATTCGGATGGGGATTGTGAGAATGTGATTTAAATATTGGAAAATAAATTAATTAATTAATCAATCAATAAATAAATAAATAAAAATAAACAACACAGAGAGTTTAAAACGAACATTTTATTGCCATACTATATTATATATATATATATATATATATATTTATTTATTTTAGTTCCATTTCTTTTATATTGTATTTTTTTTTCATTTTGTTTGTTTGTTTGTTTGTTTATTTTATTTATTTATTTATTTATATATACTATATATATATATCTGCAATATTAGTGAACACATTGAATTACACAAATATATATAATATTATTGTTATTATTATTATTATTATTATTATATTTCTTTGCATTTGTATTTTTTTTTTTGTTTGTTTTATATTTTATATTTTATAAACGGCTCGAAATCATTATTAATAATTGGACGAGAATGAATATGAATATGGTATAGTATAATATATGTACGAGAAAATTTTTTTTTTTTTCAATTTTTAAAAAAATTAGAAGAAAAAATCAAAAAATAAAAAAATGGCAGTATAATTAATTAGAATCAAACGCATATTTCCGATGTATTATAGTGTATGTATAACGCACACGCACACACACACATGCACACACACGCGCAAACAGACGAGATCTATGACCCCTGTGTTAATACTAGATTTGTAATGTATACAATCTTATTAATAGACCAGCCGGATTTTTTTTTTTAATTTTTTTTTTTTTTTTTTTTTGAAAACTACGATGGAAGAGGGAAAAGAAAGAAAGAATGAAGAGAAAAAAAAATGAGAATCTGTTGTTCTCGTTCTTATTATTATTATTGTTAATTTTTTTTTGTTTCGTTTTTTTTTTTCGGCTAACAACGAACGTCTATAATTCGTCAATTCTTTTGTCAAGTAATGTATACACGCAGTATAACATGCTTTATTCGTAGAAAGAATCAAAAAAAAAATCATAAGAATCATAGAAGCAAATCAAAGCAAAACTAAAAAAAAAAAAAAAAAAAAAAAAAAAAGGAAAAAAAAATTAACCAAAAGGAAGGAAAAAAATAGTAATAATAATAATAATGATGATAATAGCAATACGTAATAGTAGGAGTAAAATTAATTATTGTTTTTTTTTTTTTTGTTTTTGTTTTCGTTTTCGTTGTTTATCATATCAAATTAGAGGCTATAATAATAATAATAATAATAATGTTATTTAATTAAAATACCGTAGGGTTTTCAATCAAGGTCTGTAATAAAATACATAGGCATATAGTAGGTACTATAAATATAAGTATATGGATAGATATGTATCTTTATACCTAGAGCAGAGTTACGGAGATACGGAGATATTTTAATTAATTAATTCACTGATTAATTAGTGTTTTTTTTTTTTTTTTACTTTTTTCTAAACGTTGTTTCCGACTCGATGATATTAAAAAAACGAACGTAAAAAACAAAGAAAAGAAAATTGAATCAAAATAAGACAATCAATCAATCAATTAATTAGTTTTTTTTTTTTTTTTTATTCATTAATTAATTTATTACTGTAATTGAATCCTTGTAGCACAAAACTTTGATAATAATAATAATAATAATATTAACAAAAACAATAATAATAATAGTAATAGTAATAGTAATAATCGTCATAATCATCGATTTTCATAGTCAAATAATTAATCTTATCATTTCTATACGTAGTGAAAAAAAAGAAAAAGAAAAAAAAAAAAAAAAAAGAGGAACAATTGTCGATTCAAGATGATTTTCATTTTTGTCAATATTTAATATAAAAACGAGTCTCTGAAATAAAATAAATTACGCACACACAAAACTATACGTAGTACGTAGTAAAATTAGTCGAATTTGGTTTGGTTTGGTTTTTTTTCTTCTTTTTTTTCTTTCTTTCTTTCTTTCTTTTTCCTTCAACCTTACTACACGTATTTTTCAACCCTAACTTTTCTATCCATAATTTTTATTCTATTATCGTAATGATTTCTCAATTTTCTTCTTTTTTTCTTTTCTTCTTTTTCTTCTTTTTCTTTTTTTCTCCGACTCATCGCTCTTCATTTCCGAGCATGTAGTCACAAGACTTGGCTTTTTTTCTGTTTCTTTTTTTTTGAACTCGTTAATTTACAATGTTGTATTCATTGTTGTTATTGTTATTATTATTATTATTATCGTTATTTATTATATTATATATTTCTTATTTGCTTTCTCTTTCTATTCTTGTTTCGTTTATTCTTTTATTCTTTTATTCTTCAATTAATTAATTATTATTATTAATATTAATATATTTTTTTTTTCATTTTTTTCATTTTTTTTTCTTTTTCTTAAATCCTCTCCTTATCATTATTATTAATATTAATATTAAATATTACGATTAAGCAGCTGCTTCCGCTTCACCACCACCACCACCACCACCATTATTCTTCTCCGCTTCTCCCAAGGCTGTTGAACTTTTTTCTTCCAATTTTGCCTTTTTTTCAGGACTGGCGCCAACTTCCGTTGTTTTACCATCAACCGCGTCCGTACCCAATGTTGATTTTCTCTTTATGCAACATGCGTCGACGACCGCCTCCGTCGTCGGGGCGTCTGAAATATATTGAAATTATATTGCGAAATTTATTTCAATCTTTTTACAATTTTTTTTTTTTTTTCTTCATTTTTTCTCTCTCTCTCTCTCTCTCTCGCGATTAACTCACCTGTGGAAACCCCATTTCCTGTTGATTCCGGGTCTTTGTCTTCTTCGGTCGTTGCCGCCTCGTCCTCGTTCTCGTTCTCCTCCTTCTTCTTCTTCTTATTCTTAGTCTCCTCCGTCGAACCGTTCTCCTTCAACGATTTGACATCGTCCTTAACGATCGCGTCACCGTTCTCGGACGCCGCTTTCGCCGAATCCTCGTCAATATCGTCGATTATCTTCGTCTCGTCATCCTCAACGGCAGCATTTTCCAACGAAACCTTTTTCTCGGGCGTTGCGACGGTGTTCGTTGTTGTTGTTTTTGTTGTTGTTGTTTCCCTGTTGGAAGAAAAAATAAAATAAAATAATATGCGAGCTGAAATATTTCCAAATTTTGTTCAATTTTCGCGTCCATCTCTCATTTCATTCGTTGAACAGAATTCAAACGTGAGAAAACATGAGAGTGGGAAAAAAAAAAAAAAAAATAGAAAAAAAAAATATAGAAAACAAAGGGAAATAAATTAGAAACTATAGCGCGTTTGTTGGAGAGAGAGAGAGCGAGAGAGAGAGCGAGAGAGAGAGAGAGAAATAGGACGCCGAGTTTTAAGCGCGCGAACGCAACGGGTTGTGTGTGACGCCGACGTTTGCGCCGCGGCGTCGTTCGGCGTATAGATTGTGAACTAAAAATTCCCTCGAAACTTCTGGATGAGGGGAAGAGAGGGAGAAGGAGTGGAGCGAGGGCGGGAGGGAGAGGGGAGGGGGGTTTGCTTTCCATTCCCATTCCCATTCCCATTCCTTTCATTTCATTTAATTTCCTTTCCCTCCACTTCTCTTTGCCGTATACTTGTGAACCGACAAACTAAAGTACCTTGTGTATGTGTTACCTATGTAACGTGTGGCCTAGTGTGTGGCGCGCGCGCGCGCGCGCGCAAGTCTCACACACACGAATACGATCCCACTATACGTATATGCATGTATGCATGTATGTATGTATATTGAACCTGTGTTTAGACCAACAATAATTCATATAAAATAATTTGAAAAAAAAAAAAAAAAAATTGTCTTTTTTTGGCTTTTTTTTTATATTTTAATGATCGATTTGTAAAACCGTAGGTTTACAAAAAAAAAAAAAAAAAAAAAAACAACAAAAAGAAGAAGAAGCAACTTGTGTGTGTGTGTGTGTTGAATTTTTTCGAATCGAATCGAATGAATGTAATTGTGAATAATTTTATTATTATACCTATATAGGAGCGTGAATGAAGCTAATAAAGAGAAAACAAATAGATAAATAGAAGCGAAAAACTATGCGAAAAGTTGAAGAAAAAAAAAATTAATGGAAATTTCTTTTCTTTTTTCTTTTCCCTGTCTCTCTCTCTCTCTCTCTATCTCTCTCTCTATTTCTCTCTTCGTTGATTATGAGTTTCATTCTATTTCTTTAGATCGTAATTAATTGTTGTTGTTATTATTGTTATTTTTCATACAGTAAGAATAAAAAAAATAAAAAACAGAAAAAAGGGGAAAAAAAAAGCAAAAAGCCGGCAACTTTGATGATGATATAGTCAATTCTATAGGTAGAATGAGAGATAGAGAGAGAGAGAGAGAGAGCTAAAACGACGATCGATACTCACTCAGGAGAACGACCCACGACTACTACTCTACTCTACTCTACTCTACTACTACGCGACGATGTATGTGCGTACGAAAAAAAAAAAGAAAAAGAGTAAAAAAAAAAAAAGACCGCGCATACACAAACACACGGGCGCGCACATGTGTACTACATTCAATATCTACGAATAAGAAAATAAATTATAAACTGTTTAGTTTTATGTAAACCTTCTGTTTTTTTTTTCTTCTTTTTTTTTTATCATCATTCTTATTCTTCACGTACAGCTTTTCAAATTCTATTCAGCTTTATTCATACCACCTTTATTTCTTTCTCGATCTATTCAACGTGTTATCACGTTCTCACGTTATAAATTATTATTATCATCATTATTATACTGTATAATAATAATAATAATAATATAGAATGGATTGAAAATCGGGTATTAAGCAAGTCGGGTGAACGTAAAGAGAACGAAAACGAGAGCGAAAGCGAAAGCGAAAAAACAAATACAAAAACATCGAAATAATATACACAAAGTATCTACATTGTGTATTCCGTGAATTTACTACTATGGCGGGTTCGCTCGTTCGTTCGTTGGTTCGTAGGTAGGTTTGAATGTGTATACCGAATACAGTGTAGAGTAGGTAAGGTATAGCAGCGGGTATACCATCATTGAGAAAGCATGGGCGCTGTTCGCGGGCACGTAGCTATAGAAAGAGAAAGAGAGCGAGAGAGAGAGAGAGAGAGAAGATATCTAGCATTATTATCATTATTATCACATAGAATATAAATATTATTGTTAGAATTATATTAGACAGATGAAATTTGAAGAAGGAAAAGACAGAGAAGCAAATTAGGCGAAAGAAGAATAAGAAGAAATGATATTCAGCAAAAATAATATCGTGTATATATATATATATATATTCCTATATACTAATGATTAACTATACCAAACGAAAGTTGAAATATGTAAATAAAAAAACAAAACAAAGTAATAATTATACACTCACTTGGTATCAACGGCTGCGGTATCGGCCATTATTATTATATATATATATATATCGTAGTGTGTGTTGGTTAATTAACGAATTAACGAATTAATTTAATTAATTTAATTAATTAATTAATTAATTGAATATATATATACAACAACACAGTATTGTAATGAAAACTACAATATAATATATATATATATATAACACGCTGTGTATGTGTATGTTGTTGTTGTTGTTGTTGTTTTTTTTTTTGATGACCTATAAGCTCTGTATTATTATTAATATAATAATAATAAGACACTATATTATATTATCGTTGTAAATATATATGTATATATATATATATATATATATTAGTAGCACAGTTATAATATTCTCCTTGTATATATGTATATATATTATATATTGTTATTATATTCTTTATATTTTTATATACATATATATATATATATATATTTGTAACTATGTATGATAAATATCGGTTTTATATAGTTCTTCACTCCACACGATGCTAACGCGTACTGACGCTCTCGAATCGAGGGAATCGAGGATAGAGGGAAGAAGAGAGACGAACAGAACAGTATGCGTGCATGTGTGTACGCGCGCGCGCGCGCGCGTGTGTGAGAGTCGAACAGAGTCGAGTCGGAACGAACCGGTGCTACGGTATACCACGGCGCTCGGCGCTCGGTGCTCGGTGCCGGGTGCCGGGTGCCGGCAACCCGATTGCCAGCTATAGGCTACGAGTAGTAGTACGACTACTACAACGACGAGGTTTTAATACAACGAAGCAACGAACCAACCGACTTGAGTTAAAACGCGCCGGTCGGCCTTCAAACCACTACTTCCTTTCCCGCTCGATTCTAGATGGCGCTAAATTACGTTCACATACATACATACATACATACATACATATTTTATATATATATTTATTATTCAGTATATTAATATATTATTTAATTATAGAAACTAAATGTAACAGAATTAACGAATAAACTATTATTTATTATCTAAGTAAAATAGTAAATAGAAAGAAAAAAATTGAATATATATATATATATATGTACATGTATATGGATATAACTAGTTTTATTTTATTCACTTTAATTTATGAATAACAATAAATCGCGCAGAGGTTTTCGTATTATAGTAGATAATATATTATTAATAAATACTATATAGGTACCATATATATATATATAGAAAGATGAGATTATGGTTCTAGAAGTTTCGCGCGCGAGTTTGCGAAAAACGTCGTATGGTTGGTGTTATGAGTTACGTTTGGTGGTTTCCGGTTCGTATATTCGTATTCGTATTCGTATTCGTACGGTTTGTATGATATCAAGGTATATACTATATTATAAAAAGTCTAAAAACAAGCGGCGTCGCTTTAGATTTGTATGTGGTCGTGGTCGTGGTCGTGGTTGTGGTCGTGGCGGCATCAATCGAACGCGGTAAAACGTACGTTAACAGGCGGCAAAGGAGGTATAGAGAGGTACAAAGGTAGTGGTGGTGCCATACCCGTGTATACCCTTTGCCTACACGTATGGACGTAGAGTACCGTACCGTACCGTATCGTAGCTTCGTTCGTTCGTTCGTTCGTTCGTTCGTTCGTAGTTTGGTGCGGAACGTTTATATATATATATAATGTGTATATATGTATATGTCCGTTCTTGCGTATAGCTAATGGAAAGAGGAGGCTAACTCGAGGTCGACGGCTTCGTACGTACGTACGTACATATATTACACATATATATATGTACAGTGTGTGTGTACCTCTCTATACACATTTATATTATATACATACCTAATATATATATACATATATATGTATATATAAAATACTCGTGTGCCTCTGCTGGCTGATATTATCATATGTACATATACGAACATTTTACCTATATGATAAAATTTCGCACGAAATATATTTGAGAATTTTTTTTTTTCGGTTTTTCGTTTTTTTTTTCCTCTCTCTCTCTCTCTCTCTCTCTTCTCTCTCTTCTTCTTCTGTTTCTGCTTCTTCTTGCTCATCTACGGTGAGACCGCAGTTGAGTTTAACCGACCATCAACGTGCCTAATCTTATCTAATCTTTATTTGCTTATACCGCATATTATATTGTGGTACGTACCTGCGTACATATTATATATTATACGTAGCTGGGTATACATATTTTTCTTATTTTTATATATATATATATATGTAATATGTAATATATGTATATACATATGGATACAGAAACTAGCATAATTCGATATGGCTATTATTATTATCAATTATTATTATTATTATAAATTCTTGGATTTTTATTAACCCTTCTTTTTATTTTTAATTTTTTTCAATTTTTTTGGTTTTATTCTTATCCTTTTCGTATAAATTGAATCCAACTTACATATATATACCTACATATATACATATATTTATATATATATATTAAAATAGTTACAATATATGGGTACGTAATATAATAAGTTTATTTTTGAGAATGTGAATATATTTCGCGTTACTGTATAGAGAGAGAGAGAAAGAGAGAAGGAGATAGATTATGTCTCATATTCTGAAATACATCGCTGAGTCATATATATATATATACAAGGTGGTTGTTACCAGGTACACTATACATACCTTATACACATATGTAAGATAAACACACACACACTATATTATATTCAAAGACACACATCTGGTATTCAATTTTCGTAGAATTTCATACATATTATATATATTATACTGTATACATATATAGTGTATATTACAAGAACGATTAGAGAGAAAGAGAGAGAGAGAGAGAGAGAGAGGAACAAAAAAAGAATTTTTTTTTTTTCATACAATTGTCATAATATAATAGAAAAGAGCACGTGCTATTATATTATATAGGTACATATATATATATATATATATATATATATTATATTATCTAGTATATTATATACAAGTCACATGTAGGTATATACATATACAGGAAGTGCAGCTGTTGCTCCAAGGGATGCCACTCTTCCGTCTTTGCTGCAGGTGACGAACTCTGTGTGTATGCGTGTGTATGCGTGTGTGTGTGTGTGTGCGCAGATGGCTGTATCGGTTCTTATTTTTATACATCTCTCTCTTTAATCTACCGATAGATATATAATATATAATATATAATATATCATACTATCAAATCGTCGTTGTTACACCTGATACAAATCTAAGTATGTATGTATGTATGTATGTAGTGTACTAATAAGTAAGTAAGTAAGTAAGTACCTACTTAGTCTCTCGACTTTTTTCTCAGCTGTTATCAAATAATTCAAGTGTGTACCTATTATTACCTATACCTATACCCTAATTAGACACGAAAAGGCTCTTGAGAGATTAAGAACTTCTTCAATTTCAAGTACATGTATTACACATTATAATACACTTACGATAATATGATATAGGTATATAGTGTGTGTGTCTGTGGGTGTGTGTGTTGTTAAAGTTATGTGCAAAGGCATGTTTATATAGTATAGAATGTATATGAAAGATATATATATATGTGTATATGCGAGGGTCAGTGGGGTGAAAAGGGGGTAGTTAATTGGTAAACGATTATTATACGAACCAGCGAATATAATATAGACTAAAACACGTTTATGATGATCATCCTTCCGTGTGACCAGCAACGAACAAACACACACGATAATATGGTGCGTAGTGTATGTAGTAATACACACCTGTATCATGTATCACGAATATATCGTGATATATAGTATGGTTGTACTACCTGTATTTTCGTATAAATTATTACCCCCTTCGTTCGATCAGTATGTTAGTTTATTTATTTTTTTGTATTTTTGTATTTTTGTATCTTTTTGAAAAGACAATGTAAAGGTGAATATAAATTTGAATAAGATTGTCGTATCGAGAAAGAAGAGAGAAAGAAGAGAGAGAAGAAAAAGAAGATGAAGACGGAGAAGGAGAAGGAGAATAAAATAGGCTAAAGAAACATAAAGGGGCTAAATATAAACCGTGTGTGACGTAATTTTCCGCAATTTCATTCTACCCATAGAAGCAAGAAACATAAAACGATCCATACACATACACACACACGCGGTATACGGTGTCTTAGTTATAAATTATCCGACTAATTAAAATAGAAAAATAAAAGACCCCTCCACGTTTCGAAAAATATTCAACACCAATGATAGTGGTGCGGTTTTTGTTTGTTTTCGTCGATTAAAAACCGTTTTTCGAAAAAGGAACGTCTATTTTTTTTTGTTCTTTTTTTTTGTCTGAGGAGGTAAAGTAACGAACAGAGAAAGAGAGAGAGAGAGAGAAGGGAAAAGTGAAAAAAAAAATTAATTAAAATCGTATCGCGTCTGTTAGGACGGAATTAATCAGTTTACGGAGTGCCGAGTGTTACTATACACAGTAGTTCACCGACGCCTCCGCGAGTTGGCACCACCGTCCGACTCTAGTTTCTTCAGTGTTCTCCATCTACCGTATAAAGCGATGAACTATAAATCGTGTTTTCCGTTATACCATAGAAATTTCACTGGCTAACTTGTATCTCTATCTCTCTTTCTCTCTCTCTCTTCTCTCTCTCTCTTCTCTCCACTCCTCGCCACCTCTCGTCGTATATTCGACTAGTTTCTGTGTTAAAACGGGTCCGCTCCGGGTTACACGGCGCAAGCGAAGCAGCTAGCACAAAGTAAGCAAGCAAGCAAGCAAGCAAAGTAACCGACCCGACCAACCAACTCGGCTAGCTAGCTAGCTTGCAGGCAGAGAGGCAGACGTAACCAGGGGCACTCCGACTACCTCGAGTCTCTCTGTTTCGGTCCGGTTTATTTGTCGTGGTCGTTCTCGTCGTTCTCGTTCTCGTTTTCGTCGTTTTCGTGTAGTCGTGCAGCGTTACTTCTCCTACTACAATACCACCACTGTACTTATCGTCATTTCGTTTCGTTTCGTTTCATTTCATATCATTTCGTCGTCGTACCTAACGCTATACGCGTATATAACCGTGGTTACTGTACATAATATTCAGTCATTCGTGTGTGTGTTTTTTTTATCCACCATTTTTTTTCTTCTTCTTCTTCTTCATATTCTTATTCTTTCTTCTTTCTCCTCTTCTTCTTCTTCTTCATCATTCTTATTATTATTATTATTTCACGATTATACGTGTGTGTGTGTGTGCGCGCGTGTGTGTGTGACAATATGTAACTAGTCGACGAAAAACACTAACACACATAATAAAATATAAAATATAAACAAAAATAAGAATAAGAATAAGAATAAGAAGAAATAGAAGAAGAAATTCACGTTTTGTTGCAACAATCGTAAATTACAATCTTGTATCGCACAAGGGTTTAAATAACATACAGTCTGACCAATAATACCCAACTACATACTATTGCCACATATAATACATACTGCGAGAGCTGCTATACCTACTTTTGCTCGAACGTGTGTGTGTATGTGTGTGTGTGTGCGTGGAAATTTTCACTACGGAAATATATAATACACGCTATATTATATTATATAAATCAAAAATAAGAAAAAAAGAAAACGAAAAGAAATTAAAATAAAAACGTGTGGTGACTGCACACATCGCATATACAGTGTGTGTGTGTGTGTGTGTGTGTTTGTGTGTATTTTTCTTTATTTCTTTATTATTATCATTATTATTGTTATTATTGAGTCGAATTCTTCACACTAAACGTAATGGTATATACACACATCTATACATGTATGTATATACTGTTGTAATAATTATATACGAATTTTGAAGTTTGATTTTTCTTGAATTTTCCAAGTTTCTAATTTCTAATTTTCTATTTATTAATCATTTTTGTTTTTTCTCTCTTTTGATCTCAGAAAAATTCGTAACCGCGCGCATATATGTATGCGTACATACGTATATAGATACACACACACATTTTATATATCGTTTACCATACATAGATTAAACACCCGACCTCGACGCCATTTTAAATATAACCGAATATACTGTATATTTGTTATATACATACATACATACTACATTAAAAAAAAAAACACAGAAAAAAATAGTTAAAAAATTTATATATATATGTATATACATGCATGTGTATAACACGAGTATATTATTTACTTGATTTGAAGGGAAAAAAATAAATCGAATAGCAGAAAACTCAAATTTTCAAGAGTATAAAAAGAGAGAGAATCAGCCTTTTGTTTTTGTCATTTTTTTTTTTTATTTATTTACACAATTTTTTGTTTCGTTTCATTTCATTACGATATTATATATTTATATATTTATATATATAAATATAAATATATATAAATCGTTCTTGTCGTCACAATCATCATTATCGATGTTAATTATTATCATCATCATCGTCGATTAGTGAGAAGAAGAAAATAACGAAGAATCAAAAAAAAAAAAAAAAAAAAAAAAAAAGCAAAAAACACGAAAAAAGGTGTTTTTGGTTTTTTAAAATGATATAAATAACAATGATAATGATAATAATTGTATAATTATTATTGCAGATAATCCAAGTGTGCAGAGGCAGTGATATACGTACATATATATATATATACTCAAAACTGGGATTATAACAATTGAATGAACGAAATTGAACACGTAATAGAATTTTGAAGAAAACATATAAAAACAAAAAAACGAAGAAGAAGAAACGATAATAATAATATCGTGTTCTGCGCTTTCGTGTGTGTGTGTGTATGTGTTCACGCGTGTGTGTGCGTGCGTGCTTCGAAATAAATAAATTGAAAATAAAAAGTGATAATAAGATTGAAAATTGAATTCAATTTCTATACGTATGTACACACGTTTATATATTGTACCCTATTTTGTGTACATAATATACATATATGTTGAAAATTGAAAATTGAAAATTAAACAATTAAAAAAAATTAAAAAAAAAATTAAAAATTACGAGTACGAAAACGAACATCGTTGTAGCCTAAAACAACAGAAGCAGAGAATTTGGAGAGCAGAGTTTGAAGTTCGTAGTAGTTATTTCGACGTCGCGTCGCGTCGCGTTGCGTTGCGTTTCGTTTCGTTTCGTTGCGTCGCGTCGCGTCGCGTCGCGTCGACGGTCAGGGTGGTGGTGAAAGATGGCGCGAGTCAGGGACGACGGGGAGAGTTGTTGACCCATTTTCGCTAAAATTAAGAAAGAAAAACAACAACAACAACAAAAAGAAACACGAAAAAATTGAACAATTAATACAAAAATTGCGGAAAAGAGGGAGAGACAGAAAGACAGGAACGAAAATTGAAGAAAAAAAATAACAAATAAACGATATAACATATACACAATATAATCGTGCGCGCGCGCTTGTGTGTGTGTGTGTGTGTGTGTGTATTCTTTTTCTGAAAAAAAAAGTAAGAAAAAAAAAACACACAGAGAAGAAAAAAGGACGAAAAATCGTGAAATTAGTGCGTGAAAAAAAAAAAAGAAATTGAAGAAAAAAAGAAATAAAGATCTGAAAATTTTTTTGAAAACCCGTCGTCAAGATTTTGAAAAAATTTGACCTACGCGGAGCCCTGGCAGGGTCGGGCGGATCATCAAAGATGGGAAACAATGCCGCAACGGCAGCGAACAAGAAGGTAGACGCGGCCGAGAGTGTCAAAGAATTTCTGGACCAAGCCAAAGAAGATTTCGAAGAAAAATGGAAGAAAAATCCCACGAACACAGCGGGCCTCGACGATTTCGAGCGTATAAAAACCCTCGGCACCGGTTCGTTCGGCCGTGTTATGATAGTGCAGCACAAACCTACGAAAGAATATTACGCGATGAAGATATTGGACAAGCAGAAAGTGGTGAAATTGAAACAGGTAGAGCACACGTTGAACGAGAAGCGTATATTGCAGGCGATAAGTTTCCCGTTTCTGGTATCGTTGCGCTTCCACTTCAAGGATAATTCGAATTTGTATATGGTACTGGAGTACGTGCCCGGCGGCGAGATGTTCAGCCATTTGCGCAAGGTGGGTAGGTTCTCGGAACCGCATTCGAGATTTTACGCCGCTCAGATAGTGCTGGCGTTCGAATACCTCCACTACCTCGACCTCATATACAGGGATCTGAAGCCCGAGAATCTGCTGATAGACTCGCAGGGTTATCTCAAAGTGACGGATTTCGGGTTCGCGAAACGGGTCAAGGGGCGAACGTGGACGCTCTGCGGCACGCCCGAGTACCTCGCGCCCGAGATCATTCTGAGCAAGGGGTACAACAAGGCGGTCGACTGGTGGGCGCTCGGGGTGTTAGTTTACGAGATGGCAGCCGGATATCCGCCCTTCTTCGCCGACCAGCCGATCCAGATATACGAGAAGATAGTTAGCGGAAAGGTGAGATTTCCATCGCACTTCGGTAGCGACCTGAAGGATCTGCTCAGAAATTTGCTGCAAGTCGACCTCACCAAGAGATACGGGAACCTCAAGGCCGGCGTGAACGACATCAAGGGGCACAAGTGGTTCTCAAGCACCGATTGGATAGCGGTTTTCCAGAAACGCATAGAGGCGCCGTTCATACCCAGATGCAAGGGGCCCGGCGACACGAGCAACTTCGACGACTACGAGGAGGAGGCGCTCAGGATTTCGGCCACCGAAAAATGCGCGAAAGAATTCGCCGAATTCTGAGCACGAGGATGTTTTAGTAATAATAATAATAATAAATATCATCATTGTTCTATGCATATTACTATAATGATAATAATATACGCGCGAATACGAACCTACGAATCTACGAATCTACGAATATGAATACGAGCGTGAAGAATTATATTTTCGTTTCTAATCACGGCGGAAAAAAAAACAAAATCGTTTTTATTATCAGTACGTATAATTTATCGTCCTATGTATTGTCGAGGATTTAGAGATTATTGTTACACATACGTGAGAGGATTGAGAATATGGAACAAAATGAAACAGAATAAGAAGAAGAGGAAGAAGAGGAAAAAAATTATGATGATGATTCTGATGATGAAGAGTTTTGAGGATCTTATTATTATTATTATTATTATTATTATTATTATTATTATTATTATTATTATTATTATTATTATTATTATACGGAATCGTATCTTACGATTGATACCACGATGAAGAGACAAATTACGAATAAGAAGAAAAAGATCTGGTTGAAGATTTGAAAATGAAGATAAAGATCTTGTTAATCGTCCTTCCGTTGATAATAAATAGCTAAAAAGTTGAAAAGAGAAGAATAAGAAGAAAAAAGAAGAGGATGATGATGATGATCATGATGAAGAAGAAAAAGTAAATTTATAAATATAAATATAAATATAAAATGAAATGAAATAGTAGTATGTAGTTATTTAAAACAAGCGAAGAAAAAAAATTAAAGAACGAAAGAGAGAAAGAGAGAAAAGAAAAAACGAGAGAGACAGAGACAGAGACAGAGAGAGAGAGCGAAATAAAGAAGAAATTAAAAAATCATTACATGAAAACAAAAAATAATAAAGAAATTAAATAATATTGAATAAGTGTGTGTGTTTTTGTGTTTTTTAATTGCTATGTATAGGTATATATATATATATATATATATATATATATATATATATTTTATATGTATATGTATATAAATATATATATAGAAGATTATCTTTTTTTCGTCAGGGAAATAGACTGGATTAATCTAGCGATACTAATATTTTGCGAATTAATAATAATAATAATAATAATAATAATAATAATAATAATAATAACAACAATAATATTAGAGATAGTAATAAAAGTAGTAGTACATAGTAGTAATAGTAATAATTGTTGTTGTTGTTGCGTCTTCTTGAATTTATATTCATATATTCTCATTTATAGTATATATATTTAATTGTATAATAATTTATCTGAATATCGTTATTATTATTATTATTATTATTACTATCGTTATCGTTTTTGTTGTTGTTGTTTGTTGTTATTCTTGTTGTTGTTTTTTTTTGATCGAATAGAGTGAAAAATAGATAGACAGAGACAGAGAGAGAGAGAGACTAGAGACTAGAGAGTGTGGGGAAAAAATCAATTTTTGGTTGTTGTTGTTTTCTATTTCATTCATTTCGATCCGATATTTATATATATATATATAATATATAATATATAGGAAAATTTTTGAATTGTATATTTTATTTTATTTTATTTTATTTTATTTTTTTTCAATTTTTTCTTCATCTTACTATGTATGTATGTATTTACTTCGAGAACAGAGAAAAGAAAAGCATAAAACACCACTATTGAATTTATACAGGCTATATTATGTATACATATATGTATGCTGATAATAATAATAATAATGATAAATTGGGGTGAAAATATATATATATATATATATATATATATAGTAAATAGTGTATAGAAAACACCTGTAAGAGGATAAAGAGAAATAGAATCAGAAACAGAAATAGAAAAAGAAAGAGAGAAAAATAAAAATCTGTAGCTATATTTTTTCATTTTTTTTTTTTTCGTTTCTTTTATTCAAACCGAAATCCATAACAATATATTATATATATATACATATACTATACTATACATAATAATATATACGTGGAATAACAACAACAACAACAACAACAACAACAACAATAATAATAATAAGTAAAAGCAGCAGAATCATTAGTAAATATTGATCGAAAAATTAATTGAAATTGCAGAAATATTTTTTATTTTTTGTTTGCTCCTTCCTGTCTCTCTCTCTCTCTCACTCTTTTTTTTTCTTCAATTTTTGTTATTCAAGGTAGTGAAACAACAACAACAACAACAAAAAAAATAGAGAATTCAAAATCTATGTACTACATACCATATCTATAGGTATAGGTATACATACATACATGTATATTTATATATAAAAAAAAAAAAATTAGAAAAAATGATAATGTATTTGTATAAATATACATAAAGCAGCAACAACAACAACAACAACAACAAAAGCAGCGTTTATACATATTATAATATATACATATACGTACATATATACATATAACACGTACACACATATTATTATAGAATATTATAGTTCGTAGTATCAAAACTGCAGGTTTTTATTATATATATATATATATATGTATAATTATAATGTACCATTTCAGCTAATAATAATAACAACAACAATAATGATACCCATAAAAATTAAAATCTCATATATATATATATATATGATACACATTATTATTATTATTATTATTATTATTATTATTATTATTATTATTATTATCATTATTCATATTATTATTGTTTTAAATATTGAATCAATCAATTAATTAATTATATATTTATTATGTTTCACCTTACTATGAAAAAGGGAAAAAAAAAGAAAGAGAAAGTAAGAAAAAAAACCACACAGACACACACCCACACACATCACACATATATTTATTTATTTATTTATTTGCTATTTTCTATATTATATTAGTATACTATTATTTTTTTTCTGTTTTTTTTTTTCTTTTTTTTTTTCAATTGTACATCAATTCGTACATACCCAACCCACTGTACATGCACGTGTATAATTTATTTATTTATTTAAAAAAAAGTAAAAAAAAAAAAAAAAAATATTATTATTATTATTAATTAATTATACGTACGTACATACATACATACATACATAATGTGGATCGTTAATTTGTAGTATTTGTTGTTAAAACCGTAATTCTACACCCTGTTTTTATATATACATATATATATATATGTATAGTATAATAATATATTAACGATAAACAACAAAAAAAACAAAAACAATAGTAATAATAATAATAATAATAATAATAATAATAATCGTCAATATTTTTAATGAAAAAAAGAAAGAAAATATGAAAATCAATTAAAGCAGCTCGTTGTGTTTTTTTTCCTTTTTGTTTTTTTTATTCTTTTCTTTTCTCCCACTCGCTCGACGAATGATTTAATTTATTTATAACACGTATGTAGACACGTGGTCAGAAGAAAAAAAATGGAAAAATGGAAAAAAAAAATAATTCAATAATAATTCAAGTATAAAAATATATATATATATATATATATATATACTATATACTATAATTATATATGTATGTATGTACGGTGTTATACAGCTGTGAAATTCAATTATAATCAGCTAAACGCTCAAGGTTTTCTCTCCTCACGTTTATAATACATATATTCATATATATATATATATATAGATAGATATATATATATATATATATACAAAATACGTAGTATAGAAGAACCGATGTGTCTGTGTGTGAGTGTGAGTGTGAGTGAGCGCGCGAGTGCGAGTGTGCGAGTGTTTTTGTGTAGAACGGAAAGTTTTCTCTCGAAATATACTATACTATACTATACTATAATATGATATAATATAATATAATATGATATACCAGAAACCATGCTATACATATTAATATTTGCTTGTTTCTTTATTTCTGTATTTTTTTTCTTCCCCTTTCTATTCTTATTCTCATTATTACCCAAAAAGTTTCGCGAAGAAAATAACACAAAAAGAAAGAAAGAAAGAAAGTTGAAAAAAGCAAGGAAAACTTAAAATTCTATATAACATATAATGTAGTATGTTATATTAAATATTATATTGTATTATATTATATTATATTACATTACATATATTTATGACATAGAGATCTTATACATACATCATAATTTGTTGTGCATGCCAGCGATCTATTATTTAAATAAAGGTGCTAATAATTATTGCTGTGCTAAAAATAATATCTTTACAATGCAATATATATATATATATATATATATATATATATATATATATATATATATTCATATATATATATACACCTTGGCGCATAAATATTTATTAATATGTTATACAAAATGTATAACACATCTACATACATCTGCACTACCTGCTGCAAGCTGCTTGCAGATTGGTATATAATTCGCATTTTTATTTACCAAGTCTTATTATAGAGAGAAAATGCACTGTATGTACATATATATGTATTAAGTATAGTATAGTGTATGTATCGTATGTATCGTATGTATGTATGTATGTATGTATGTATGTATGTATGTATGTTGTTACATTAAAGCAGATTATTATCTTTACGTTAATAATCTGTAGAAATATATATTTTTTTTTGTTTTTGGTTTTTTTTAATCAATATGTTGCAGCGAATCATGTTTTTTTCTCTTTTTTTTTTTTTTTTTTTTCTTCTTTCTTTCTATTGATCGAATAAATTATTAGGGTATTGGAATACTATTTGTTGTTATTGTTGTTGTTGTTGTCGTCGTCGTTTTTGGTATTCTTGTTGTTGTTAATATCAATATGTCGCGTCGCAACTATAAATTGATAAATTATATGAAAATCATGTATAGATGAAAAAAAATTTGATTTCATTTGATTTTGAATTCAAAAAAAAAAAAAAATTCAAAAAAAAAAAAACCTTTCTTTTTGTTTCATTTTTGTTTGTTTTCGGTGTTTTTTTCTTCTTCAATTTTCTCAGAATCTCGTAATTTTTTTTCCTATTTTCTACATACAATACATACAATGTACCTATATATATATATATATTATACAGCTTATACTGAAACGTAATTTTTTTATTATAATAATAATAATAATAATAATAATAATAATAATGGTCAATGAGGGAAATAGAAAGAATGAAAGAATGAAAGAAAACAAACAAAATAATTTTACAAACTTTTATCGCTCATAACAACAACAACAACAACAACAACAACAACAACAACAATAATAATGATAATAATAATAATTATAATAATGAATATGAAATAAATTATGTTTTAATTTATTCAGAATTTCATTTCGCAGCTCGTACGATGTATTATTATTATTTTTTTTTGGTTTTTTTTTTTTTTTTTTATAAAAAAAACCCTCGGATGAATAATTAAATTAAATTATATTATATTACATTACATTATATTATATTATATTATATTAATTAAGCTTGTAATAAGAAGTGATGAAAAAAAAAAGAGAAAAAAAAAACAATTGAATAAAGATGGTTATGTATACCTATGTGTATGTATCGGCGTTATCGTTTGTAATAATCGATCTTGTGTATAATTTTTAGTTTTTTTTTTTTTTTTTTTTTCTCTTTTCACGCGCGTGCGTGTGTGTGTGTGTGCGTGCGTGCATGTGTGTGTACAGAAAGAGAAAGAGAGAGAGAGGGAAAAAATATTTTTATTTTTTCTTCTTGTGATTATTATTATAATAATTATTATTATTTAAATACTATTTCAAATCTCGATGTAGAATATTGTATTATTCCCCCTTTACCCTCCCCTTTGCCCCGTATAGATATTATATTATACCGTGACAATCAGGTGAAACCGAATGGACCGATCCCCCACCCGGCGGATAATTCGTATTTTTATGGGGTTAGCCACTCGTTGCGCTGAAAAATCCCTAGGGTTATTTGGCCACGAGGTCGATGCAACAAAACACCCTGAGGATTTTCAGTGCAACGAGTAGCTATCCCCATAAAAATACGAATCATCCGCCGGGTGGGGGATCGGTCCATTCGGTTTCACGTGATTATCACGGTATATTATATATTATATATTATTATTATTATTATTATTATTATTATTATTATTAGATTGAAAATATTATTATAATTGAAAAAAAAAAAAAAAAAAAGAAAAACGATCAATTTATTATGATTTTGAAATCAACTTCACCCCCGCAATCTCATACATTTTTATTTTGTAAATATTAATTTAATTTAAATAAATCCTGTTTTGAAAATTTTCTCATTTAAAAAAAAAAAATCATTTTATCATGTACCTACTACACAGGTATTATGGCAGATAATTTTTTTTCTTCTATTCTTCCTATCCTCTACACATATAATATATAATATTATACCGGGAAGAAATCTTGATAGTATACAGTCGATTGCGCATGCGCCAAATAATTTATTTTCATTGGTCGGTAAGATCGACTACGTCATAATACTGCCGCGGGACGACCTTACCGACCAATGAAAATAAATTATTTGGCGCATGCGCAATCGACTGTATACTATCAAGATTTCTTCCCGGTATATTATATAGTATACAGTATACATATACATACATAAATCACATAACACCTCTCACTATCGTTATCGTTATTATTATATGGAATATGACAATTTTTTTCGTTTTTTTTCTTCGGTTTTTTAATTTTAGTTTTACTCGAAAATTAAAATACAATTTTTTTTTTTTTTTCACGCACGTGCGGAAAAAAAACAATATTCGTCCGAAACGCGATCTCGAAATTCTGAATAAAAAAAAAAAAAAAAAAAAAAAAAAAAAAAAAAAAAAAAAAAAAAAAAAAAGAAGAAAAGAAACAAAAATTAAAAAATTAAAACGAAAAATAATTATTGAAATAATTTGTAAAAATTTGCAAAAAATTGCGAAAAACAATTGTCGCAACGTTGGTGGTTTTATTTTTTTATTTTTTATTTCATTTTTCATTTATTTATAGCAGTATTATAATACTATTCGTATATTATGAAATCATCGAAAATTTCTCCTATAGAATAAGAAGAAAGTAAAATACTACATATATGGATATGGATTAGTATATATACGTATGTATAGTATGGGTGAAATTTTTTTTTCGAATTGACAAACAAACAAAAAGAAAAGCTAAAAAAAAAAGATTATTTTCATTATAATTTATTAATTAATTAATTTATTTATTAGATTAGTTTTTTTCTTTCTCTACTTCCTTACTCTCCGACATTACTATACATATATATATATATATATATATATATATATATATATATATATATATATATATATATATATATATATATATATATATGAGGTATAGTATATATAGTATATTCTTTCGATGGATTTTATTTTGCAATAGAAAAAAAAAAAGAAAAATATTCACATACTATAAGGCTACGTATATATATATATATATATATATATATTTCTCGCGCTGATGACACCGTGATTTCGACAATGTAGGTATATAATATACTATAATATATATGTATACATAGTATAATACCCTACCTATCTTTTCTTATCGTTTAAAAAAGAAAAAATAACAAAAAAAAAAAAAAAAAGAATAAAAAAAAAAAAAAGAATTTTTTTTATCGGCTTTCGTATTATACGCGTATATAAATATATATATAGGTATATAAACTATGTACCTATATATATATATATATATATATCATATACATATTATACTATACGTATGTATATTGAGCGAATTTACCGTGACGCCGCCGCTACGTCGCGACGCCTTGCGCAACGATTTTTACATTAATTACTAATTACCTAGATCGCGTTGTACTTATACTATATAGGTATCGGTATATACATATATATATATATATATAGCCTCGAGTCAGAGTTATGAAATTTTTTTTTTTTTTTTTTTTTTTTTTCTACCGAGGAAAATCATCGTAATTTTTTTCTCTTTTTTTTCTTTCTCTCTTTCTTCTTTCTCTCTTTCTTTCTTTCTTTCTAATTTCTCGTCACGACGATAGTATGTACTTAATCGTAAGAAGAAGGAGAAACAAAAAAAGAAAAAAAAAAAAAAAAAAAAAACTGAGAAGAAGATGAAAGAAAAAGAACAGGTGGGTAGGTAAGGTATACATAAATATTGTACACACACTACACTATCTTTGAGTCCGTAAAAAAAAAAAAAAAAAAACTAAATCGAGATCGCGTTTCGCTACATATAAAAGGCTTTTTTTTCTCACACATGTATTATTATACGTACACATGGTATACATACACATACGAAAAAAAAATACAAAAAAGACAAAAAAAAAAAGAAAAGCAAAGGAAGAAAGATATGTGAGAAGGATCGTCAGAGTTCGAAATCGTAGATATCGTAAATCGCTGAACGGTGTATGTGTATAGGTATATAGGTATATAGGTATAGTATATAATGATAATAATAATAATAATAATAATAATAATAATAATAATAATAATGCTGAGACTATATACCTACTTATATTATATGTATATGTAAATTATTAATCAATAACAATATTATTATGTAATAAATGAATTTGTAAATAGTATGATCATCATTTGAAAAGTCATAATTCTGTGAATTTTGTAGAAATAGCAAAAGAGGAAAGTGGAGGGGGAAAAAAAAAGAAACCAAAAATTAAAATGAAATGAAAAATAAAGGCAAGAAAGAAAATTAGTTGAAAAGTGTTCAGCTTTTAATTATTATACAATATATTATAGGTATATAAAATAATATATATATATATATATATATATATGATTCCGATCGCTGATTAAATTCGACACAATATCAATTCGCAAAAAAAAAAAAAGGAAGAAAAAAGGAAAGAAAAAGGAAAGAAAAAGAAAATAGTTTCAATATAATTGAAACCAGAAAAGAAAGCGGGACGTAAAATTTGTGAATGATGTAAAACGAAAAGAAGGAGAATGAATAAAAAAAAAATTAACAATTCTTACATGTATATTATATATGTATAGATAATTATTAATTATTAATTACTACTACTACTACTACTATTATTATTATTATTATTATTATTAGGTATATATATATATAATACCTATATAAAACTATTAAGCTATATCATATCTTATATACCTTGTTAGAAAAATATTATAATCGTATATACATATAATTACTACTATTATATACTATTATATACTACATACTACTATTATCTATAATCTATTATTATATATTGGTATATTTATTATACCTATGTATGTATATTTGATGCTTCAAACTTTTGAATATTCAGATTAATTAATTAATTAATTAATTACATTACATTACATTAATTAAATTAAATTAATTACAATATATTATATTTAATTAACTATATATATATATATATATCTATCTATCTATCTATCTCATTGTTTTCATTACTATTATTATTATTATTATTATTATTATTATCATTATTATTATTATTAGAAAAATAAGAAGCTTGAAAAAGAAATGAAAAACGAAAACAAACAAAAAAAAAACCGAAAAAAAAATACAAAAAACAACAAGCAAGCCTGTAGATATTGAAAAAAACAAACAAACAAACAAACAAACAAAAAAACCCTAGTTTATTGAGAATTGTAAGACAAAATCTGTTAAAACATGATCCCGCGTGGGACTGTGGCAAGAGAATAAAAAATAAAATGTCAAAATCCGTTGACTAGTTTATTGATTTTTTGTTTTTTTTTTGTTTTCAAAATTATTATCATTATTATTATTGTTATTATCATTATTGGTTTATAAATACATTTTTTTTTCATCTTCTATTTTACGAATTTGAATTATTATCATTACGTTTTTTTGTTTTTCATTAGCGCAGCAAAAAAAAAAAAAAAAAAACTGGCGAGATACACTTCCTATACATATATATATATATATATACATATATATATATATGTTACCATGTTTTATGTTAAATAATAGAATTAGACGATACATGGACCATTGAATCAGCAATACGTATAATAAGTTATTATTATTATTTATTTATTTATTTATTTATTTATTTATATACATATATAGTATATATATATATATATATGTATATGTATGTATGTATAAAGATACAGATTTTATTGATAATAATTCTAAAATTATATGTATAGTCATACCGCGTGAGCTTGTTAAATGAATAAAAATTGCATTACCATACAGGGTGAGTTTTCTCCGACATCGAATGAGGGAGGGGCTTATCAACGTCGTAAACTTTTATTCGTATACTTGTCATCGTCGTATTGTAAGATGATTTTAGAAAAGTATGAACAGAAAGGGACACGGATCGTTTGCTACGATGAGCTCCTCCCCCATTCGCGATATCCAGAGGCAAGACTCACCCTGTACATATAATACCGTCGCGTTGTCTACTCACTATACTATGCACAGGGTGTACTTCTTCCGATAACAAAAAAAAAAAAAAAAAATTAAAAAAAAAAAAAAAAATATAGAAAATAGAAAATAAATAGAAAATAAATAAATAAAAAATAAATAAATAAATAATAATCTCAGATGATTTTATCGAAATAAAATTTTCGTACATCAATATTATACCTAATATCTGTGAAATTTTCGTCACGAACAAAAAAAAACAAAAAAAAAAAAAAACCCAAAAAAAAAATATAAGATCGTCGCGGTTTTTCTGATAGCTGTAATGATTGATAGTACTAGTACATTGATGAGTTCATTACTTGCACAGTGAATAATAATGGATACACTCGTTTTTACAGTTGTAGTATATTGAGAAGAAAAAAAAAAAAAAAAAAATAAAACACATATATCGTATACATATTATAATATTATATAATATTATATTATAAATAGCCATTGGAATAGATTGAGTGTTAATAGATTGATATGTGTGACAAAAAAATGAAAAAAATGAAAAAAATGAAAAAAAAAAAAAAACAGTTTTCTTTGTAACATTAACTTGATTAATAAATAAATTGCAAAATTCGGATTACAAATCAGTGAAGAATTTCTATAGAAATGAAACAACAAAAAAAAAAAACAGGAAAATGAAAACGAAAAAGAATGAGAAAAAAAACAACAACAACAAATAGAAAAATATATACATATATATATATATATATTATACACTATTAATAACTGATCAGTGTCCTTGGTGTGAATGTAGAAATTATTGCACGATTCGATGCATCATCGCATAACATCAATATATATATTTTTTTTCAAAAAAAGAAAAATTATATACTATATAAATAGCGAATTACTATACCTACAAAAAAAAAAAAAAAAAATACAAAAAAATACAAAAAAATACAAAAAAAAAAATAAGAATAAAATAGAATAAGAATCAAACATACCTACCTATATGTATGTATATGCGAATGCTTTCATAGAAAATAAATAATTTATACCCGCAGCTATTATAATAATACATTATAATTAAATAGTAAGAATAATAAATGAAATGAAATGAAAATAAAATGAAATAATGAATATATATTAAATCAATAGAAAGAAAGACATTTTTTAATTTTAATTTTTCATTCAATTTTTTATCTTCTTTATTTTTTGTTATACATAATATATTGCATATGTATATATATATATATATATATATATTGAGACAAAGCTTATTTTTTTAAGATAAATAATAAGCCTCACCTGACGCGGCCGTGGTCCGTCGGCTGACAGGGCTCTGTGTTCTATTAATTATTAACTATTTGTTGGGCGCCAATTGGTTTGAGGAACCAATACCTTTTATAATTTGATTAATCTTACTTGACTAGCTCATTAATTAACAATGAAACAATCACAGGGGAGTTCCGTTGGGGACCATAGAAAATTGCAAGACAATAGAAAAGATAGATTAAGCAAAGATACATAAACTTTATTGACTTACGTTATTGATCAGGTAAATCTCTAATTCTTGTTTCACTACAACACAGTATTCAATAATTTGACAAAGAAAATAAAACACGATAACAAACAAGATAGAACTATTTTATATTGTCGAATTAGTCGAGCACCTTGAAAACTAAACGACTGTTGTCTTCAACAGACGGAAGAACAGTGAGTTCGACACACGCGGTTGCCAGTATGCCGAACCATATTCATAGATGGCATAGGGCTACGTTATTGTCATGTCTAAGGCTAATGAGTGCTAAATAGATTACTCAACGAATTTCGACAATTTATATGGGATGATATAATATAATTATATAATAAGATATACATAATATAATAAATTAACGATTAATTAGGCGATTAACTACTAACTATTGTAAACTAAGGGATTGAATAGCTTTCAAGGAGCCGAACTGACGTCGAGGAAAGAATATTTAAATTTTCCTGTCACATTCCCCCTTCTCGAACCTTGACGTCATGAGCGAGATCAAATTGACTACTGTCAAGATCTAGGTGCTATTACAATTCCGCGAAGTCTATGGCCTTTGCCCAAAATACCACTCCAATATAGATATCTGTAATTATAACGGAGTACTTTCTATGGTCTTGCAATTTAGGGAGAGGAATTTTGGATTCAATGATGAACAGAATTAAAGTATAGTTAGTATAATCTGCGCATATAGTAGTTTGCATATACAGTTTTATGTTATAACAAAAATAAAGTATTACTGCCTTCTTTGGCACAGTATGATGTTTACATGTTCGTTGGAGACTATAAAGAACATTAATTAACGGAGCACTGCATACATCAACTGTCGAGTATTTTAGTAATATTGAGAATGAAAATAATGGTAATTAACAACATAACATAATAGGATTATATTAAGTAGAATATAGATTTGTCAAAGAAATGTTAGCGGTTTTATAATGTTGTCTGTCGATGCAGATTCCAACTATTTTTTATGTTTAGTTGGGACGATAACGTGAACTTCTTCGTCCTTGTTAATTTCGGCTCTTTCCAACATTACTCGATCCAGGGTTCGTCTGGCGCTTTCTGTGGCTAGTTTCTGCAATGCCAGGCGTCTTTTTTCCTCGGACATTTCTGATGCTGTTGAAGATGCTGGGTTAGCAATAGCGGTTGCTGAGAGGAGAGCATTTTCTCTAATTAGATAAGTGCGTACACGGTTCGGGAAGTCCGTGTGACTATCGAATTTAGCTTTGACTTTCCTCTTCAAGGTTTCTTCACCTTCGTTGATCAGATATTGGTGATCTTTCGGTACCATCCAGCTTGGCCAAGTGGCATAGTTCAGGCGTAACCAGTCGACTATGTCTCCGTACCTTATGTTACAGTCTGGACACTCCGGGCAATACAATTCGATGTCCCTAGCGCATCCAGCGCACCTTTCCAAAGCATATTCATGTTCAATGCCATGCGGGTAGATACAGTCGTCGGTATCAAATCCGTCAGCTCCACAGATTCGACAAAAGCCAGGTCTAAATGGTAGATTGCAGTTTTTGTAGTGATGTTCTCTTGAACGGCAATTAACACAGCCTGCGATGTGTTGTTTTCCGACGGCAGTAACGAACGTCTGAGTTCCACGATCGACCTTGGTGGACTCCGTCTGGCTCACGAAACTCTGAGCTCGTTTGGTGATCAGATCCTTCAATAGCTTCTGGCTCAGGATTCGACAATCCGTCATGTATAGTGGTTGCTTCTCGCCGTGCGGATTTGCTAATTCCGGAACGTTCAGTTCCTTCAACACTGCGTCAAAAGATGGTATTTTCTCGAGTTTCAATGGTTTCACCATGACTGATGGAGCAACTACAGCCTTAGGGTCGTCGGTGGTCCTAAGTACTCTGCCTAGTCCGACCGACATGCTGTCTGGATGTTGTCTAGCAGGTATGCGATTGCGTCTTAGGTTTTCTGCATAGATATCAGCAGCGGTGACCTTGGTAGGTTTTGTCAATTTCAGTTTTGGCGGTGGAAGAGCTTTCAGTTCCGCCAAGAGCAAGGTAGCTTCCGAGTTTTGCGTGACTGCTGCCTGCGAGTGATGGTTCGGACTTTCCCAACTGGCCTTGGTTGAGGCGTTCAGGCTTTCCTCGTGTTGGGCACGAAGTTTGTCTCGAAAAGCTTCGAATCGGCTCTCGATTTCCCATTTTTGCCTTAGCAACTCCTCCAGTTGGCTTGCGTCATCAGGATAAGCGGCTGCCTCGTTCTGCTTCCTTTGTTCATCCATTTCGTCGAAGATTGATAATCTATTCAGGGTAAGTTTTAACAATTACGCAAACTTCGGCGCGGTATTTTCAGGTCAGTTACATAATATTTCCCTACAATTTTATCATTCTTATCCGCTAATTCGACTACCATTGGCCCCATTATTCGTTTTACAGTGGCCGGGCCTAAATATCGGTGTGCCAATTTAGCTGAATAACCTTCGGCTTTATTGCTCAATTTTTTATTGGGATAGTAGACTTCTGTGCCTACTTTTAGGTTGAATTGTTGTTGCCTATTCGAATTGGTTTTAGCAAGGCGCTTATCGGTTTGCGTTTTAATGCGGTTTTCGACTTCATGTCGTAGCTCGTCAAACTTAGCTATTCTCTTCACCCAGTCAGTTACCAATTCGTCTGTTACTACTGTTTGATTATTGCCAACGAGATGTTCTCGTGGATTGATATTAGCTTCTCGCGCGTGATTCAGATAAAACGGCGTGACTCTGCTACCAGCGTGCGGTACAGTGTTATAGGCTAGTTGAAGTTTTGACAAATTTTCATCCCACTCACTCTGATGATTGGTTATAAACGCGGCGATCATAGGTTTAATGGTCCTATTGACACGTTCTACCGGATTCGCTTGCGGATGTGCCAGTGGAGTTAAAACGTGATTCACCTTCTTAGCTGTCAAGAAGGCTCTAACCTCTTTGTTTATATATTCCGTACCGTTATCAGAGATAATTGATTCTGGAATAACACCCCATTTATCAAATACGGTGTCTAGAATTTTGACGACAACTTTTCCGGTTTGAACACGCACGGGAAATAATTCGATGAATTTAGTGTATAAGTCTTGTATAACAATTATATATACGTTTCCTTTTTTCGAACGGGTAAACGGTCCTACGGTGTCGATTGACAATTGTGCCCACGGTTTGAGTAAGGGTCTGGTCATTTGTGGCCCTGTAATCGGGTTTTGATTGAATTTAACTTTAATGCATATATCGCAATCTTCTACGTAGGCTTTTATGTCGCGTGACATCCCTGGCCAATAATAGTTTTGTCTTATCCGTTCGTATGTATTATCCCTACCCAGATGTCCAGCTTGTGGGGTTTCATGATTTTCCCTCAAAACACGTGGAACGTCTTCTGTTTTGACTACTTTCTTCCAAGGATGCTCATCATCTATTAACATTTTGGAATAATCTGGCCTATGATAATACAGTTCGCTATCCTGAATTTTCCAATCAGGAAATCTATCTGGTTGTTTAGTTACAAGGTCGTATTTTGTTTTATACCAATTTTGATCGCAAATGGTCGACAAATGAATTCGATTCTGAATGGTTTCTTCGATAATCTTTTCCCATCCGCGCGGATCAACATCGATATCGTGCATACGCGAAAGTGCATCGGGTGCTTCATTTGTTGTACCTCGTTTGTATTCAACCGTCATAGAATGTTGTAATAAATAGATTGCCCATCTTGCAAGGCGACCTGTGGGGTTTTTTAATCCGTACAGCCACTGCAATGCTTGATGGTCAGTAATGACTTTGAATGACACACCTTCTAAATAACAACGCAACTTTTCGACCGCCCACACCACAGCCAAGCATTCTTTCTCCGTGGTGGTGTAATGCAATTCTGCACCTCTTAATGGTCGGCTCAGAACTTCTATTAGATTTTCACTTTCGCCATCCGGGTCTTGCTGTACTAAGATCGCTCCTAGCCCGAAATCGCTCGCATCGGTATATAAAACAAACGGTTGCCCAGGTATTGGCGTATGTAATCTAGGTGTATTAGCTAATGCTATTTTTATTTCGTCAAAAGAGTTTTGTTCGGCCTCTGTCCATTTCCATGGAACTTTAGGACTAGTTAATTTATTTAATGGGCCTTGTATTTTCGCGATGTTTTTTAAGTGTCGGTGGTACCAATTCACGAGACCGTTGAACTGTCGCAATTGAGTTCTGTCTTTTGGTACTGGGAAATCTAGGATTGGTTGGATTTTTTCTGGATTAGGTCTCATGCCTAGTTCGTCGATGATATACCCGAGGAATTTGACTTCTTTACAAGCAAAACTACTCTTAGCCCGGTTGATTTTCAACTTCGCTTCCCGTAGTACTTCGAACAATAGAGATAAGAGACCAAGATGTTCATCTAAATTTTGACTGACTATAATCCAATCATCTAAATATGCAAATATTTGATCAATCCAGTGGTTTGGAAGGTTTCTTTCCAATATTAATTCTTTAATTCGTCTTTTTAATTTGTCCATTAGACTTTGGAAGGTAGACGGGGCGCCGGTTAGGCCGTATGGCATTCTAACCCATTCCAACAACCCTTTACCTTCGACAACGAACGCGGTGTATTTTTGACTTGCTTCGTCCATCGGAATTTGGTGGAAAGCTTCACTCATGTCTAATGTTGAAATAACTTTGGCTTGATGTAGTTGGGATAAAATTGATTTCATGTGTTGGAGAGGATAGGCTGGTTTAACAGTTTGTCTATTTACAGGTCGGTAGTCTATACAGAATCTCAGTCCTCCATTCGGTTTTGGGGCTACGACCGGTGAACAAGCCCATTCGCTATTACTCCATTTTATATATCCCTTTTCTAATAAACGATCAACTTCTTTACTTATGAATTCGCGTACTACCTCGCTACGTCGATAGGGTTTCTGCCTATGCGGAGTGTGATCGTGTAGTTCGATAACATGTTTCGTTAATGCCGTGACTCCCGTGGATTCCTTATCTAATTTCGCGAATTCCGCGTCGAGAAAGCGTTTCAATTGATCAGCTTGACTATCTGTCAAGGTTTTTAATTCGGTTTGACTAATATAACGTTGCGTCATTGGATAGGCATACTTGCTCTCATCCAATGCCCATAAATTTTTCGACGTATCTATCTTTACTCTAAATGTTGACCAAAAATCCATGCCGAGAATTACTTCACTTGACAGATTCGGGAGAACACTGAACCATTGGAATCCATAGACATCGTCTACGTCTATCATAAAACAGGTACCCCCTTTGGTCTTAACGATTGATTTGTCACCCAGACGCACGCCGCTTTTAGAGGTTGAATCTGCAGTAAGCTCCCTAACTTGCAATAACTTCACCCGTTCGTACGCGTCTTGGCTTAAATATGATCTCTCACTACCGCTATCCAGTATACCACGGATTTCGTTTCCAAAAATGGAAATTCTCACCGGTATTCTCATAACTCTGATCGGTTCGGTAAGACTATTATTTGCACGGTAAATTCGTCGCTGCGTTAAGCGTTCGGCGAGATGTGGAGAGAGCCCAACTGGTTTCCAGTCTTTTAATTCCTCCGCTTCTACTCTATCGTCTAGTGTATTGATGATAGCTACTTCCGATTCTTCGCTTGTTATCACAGTTGACAGTTGTATTTTAACTTCGTTATTTTCGTTAGACGCAGGTAATTCTATAAAATCAATGTCTTCATCTGACAATTCTGAGCTGCTAAATGACTCGGTGGCTAACGATAAGCCTACTTCTCCTTGAGTATTACCTACATCTATTTCTACTTCCTGCAATGAATTTGATAAAATATCGTCGGCACAAGTGTCTATACTGTCTATCTTACTTAGCGCTTTCACTTGTTCGATGTTTATTTCGGATTCGTTAACCTCTGATTTGCCCTTGGTGGCGGTAACCCGAGGATCGGTCACTGCTGGGCCTTGGCGTTTCCCGAACGCGTAGGACAATCTTTGTTCACGTGGCCTGTTGTTCGGCAGACGTGGCATACAACCTGTCGATCGGCAGTACAAAAGCGTGAGGTATGACCCGTTCCGCCGCAATTATAACAGAACATTTTGCTTATATCCGGGACAAATCTTGCCTGCGTTGCCTTCGGTTGATCGCTAGAATTAGATGTCGTCGTTTGACTATTTTTTTCGAATTGAGAAAGGTTATTTTCGAGTCGCTGTTTTACTAGAGTCTTAGAATTATTTGACTTATTGTTATCTCGTTTGCCGGTGCACGAGCCCTTAGATTGTACGGCGCATAAATCGGCGGTTTGTCCGTCACTGTCCGAGTGATGCATCGTTTGATCGACATCGCTTTCGTCGGTGTCGTCTTGTAGACACTTCAGTTCGGTCCTTGCGGGTTTATTTCGCGACTCTTTTTTTCCTTCGAGCGATCTACGGTATACGTAGCTCCGTTCGTTTATATAGTGTAAGAATTCGTCATAGTTATTTATATTCAAATTGAGGACTTCAAATGTTAATCGAGGATTGAATTTTACTAGGATCTGTTTTAGCTGTTCACGGAAAGGTGGAGGGTGTTGCATTTTTTCGAAAAGAAGACGCGCTCTGCACGCAAATTCGGCTAAAGTTTCGTTTCTTTCGAGATTTAAGTCACGCACTTCTAAGAAAAGATCGCCATCATCTTTCTTAACTCCCCATTGAAAGCGAAATGCTCTTGAAAAATCTTTCCATGTACGCCAGTGTTGTTTATTTAACAGATACCAAGCTCTATATGGTCCCTCAAAAATGTTTGACAAACAGGGAACAAACAAGTCTTTGTTTATTCCACTTACGCTTAATTGGTCTTTTAAAATCAACAGAAATTGATCTGGGTCTCTTTCGGTTTTAGGGAAAGTCATTTTCCAGTTGCTAACTATTCGGCCGATTTTCATTGCGGAATCGAGTTCTCGATCTTGAGCGAATCTAGGTGGGTTGTGAGCTATTTCTGCATAACGCGTTGAAGATGGTGTATTTGACCTAGGTCGCGAGCTACGGGATTCTCTAAATTGTCGCGTATCTTCTTCGCTGTCGCTAGACTCACTACTTCGCCAAGATAGTGCCCCCCTTCTAATCGTTGACGTATATTGTCTACGGCTAGAACGTTGATAAGGAAGCGAACTAGTAGCACGGGTTACTTCCCTTTTCTTTTCTAATATTTGTTGATATTCTTCGTTATTTAGATAAATTTCGTCTTCGACATATTCACCTTCTCCTGTGATACGTGTTGCCGTTAACTTAACTAAACTAGTCGTCAAGTCAACGTTTCGCGGGCTAAAATTTCCTGCATTTGAATTGGTATTAGTCGTTCTTTGAGAACCTTGCCTATGGTAAGTTGGTGGTTCAACCCGATTGCTATTTAATAACCTATCATTCGCATTAGATTGTTCATTAAACTGTACTCTACGAGGTTCTTCCCTTGCTAACGGAATACCTTGTTCGTATTGATAATTATCTCGTTGTCTGGTTTCATACGTCCTAAACGACTCGATATTATTTAAATTTTGCGCCGGTCTGGCGTCTATTATATCTTTCCTTACACTGTGGTGTAAATAAGATACAAAGGCTCCCGAGGGATTCGATAATCTGTCTCGCGGTGTCTCTTGTTCACTATCTACTTCATATATTTCGACATTATTCGTCGTATCATTTCTATTTGTATTTTCTATTGGATTTGCTTGTTGCCCGGTTCCAGACGTCCTAGACAACGCGCTTTGCACCAAACCGTTCGACGAACCAGCGCCTACTACGTTAGTACCACTATTTGTAGTTTCGCCTGCCCCGCTCCCCCCTTCAACCACGGGGTTGAGTCGCGACGGGTTTTCTCTATTTTGAATTCCTATTAATTTCATGTTTTGTAATAATAAATCTATTTTGCTTTCTAGTGCTTCGACTCGTTCTAATCTACTATTCATATTGACTATTGTCTCTTCGAACGGTGAGGTTCGAGGATTATCACCTGGAGCTGGAGTTGCTCCTCGTGACCCCCTCCCTCTTCCTAACGGCGGAATTCCCCGATCAGACGCGAAGAAATCGTCGTTGGGATTTATTTGAAATGTATTTGCGTTCAGAGTTTGGGTCGGGTGGAACCCCTGCACCCCCATATTGTCCATGGTTTGCCCCTGAATGTTTTCTCTCGACAAGTCAACGCACGCCGCGCCCCCTTCTCCTATTGACGGTGGCGTTCCGCTACGCGACATCGTCAAACTCTTTTTATTTGTAGTTTTCTTTTTAGCAACACCGACTGGCTTTACTCCCGCTCTAGTTACTCTTTTGGGTGGAGAGAAAAACATCGATGCCATACTATGGTTTCATTATCTACCTGATAATACGCACTTGCCAGAACCTTTTCAATATTCACTGATTATTTTCAGTTCGATCTATTTATTCTTAATATAATAATAGTGCCAATGATAGTCGTATATCTATACTAAACAAGAATACGCACTGTAGATAGAGTAAATATAGGTATAATAAGCGAGAAGGATAGTTTAGCAGATATTACAGAGATGGCTACTAGAAAGAGATAGGATAGAAAGTATAGTGAGGAGTTAGACAGAGAGGTCAGAGTACTGCGTCACTCTACGGAACAGTCCCTGTATTATGAATTCTACACGATGTAAACAAAGCGGTCTATTATACGTTAGCGTTAGCCGGCTCTTGTGAATAACAACTCACTAACTTGAAGCTATTACTGCGTTAAATTCGCCGTATTAATTGAATTTTATTTTATTTAATCTATCAAATTTCCAACGTTAGCCCCACGTTGGGCGCCAAATGAGACAAAGCTTATTTTTTTAAGATAAATAATAAGCCTCACCTGACGCGGCCGTGGTCCGTCGGCTGACAGGGCTCTGTGTTCTATTAATTATTAACTATTTGTTGGGCGCCAATTGGTTTGAGGAACCAATACCTTTTATAATTTGATTAATCTTACTTGACTAGCTCATTAATTAACAATGAAACAATCACAGGGGAGTTCCGTTGGGGACCATAGAAAATTGCAAGACAATAGAAAAGATAGATTAAGCAAAGATACATAAACTTTATTGACTTACGTTATTGATCAGGTAAATCTCTAATTCTTGTTTCACTACAACACAGTATTCAATAATTTGACAAAGAAAATAAAACACGATAACAAACAAGATAGAACTATTTTATATTGTCGAATTAGTCGAGCACCTTGAAAACTAAACGACTGTTGTCTTCAACAGACGGAAGAACAGTGAGTTCGACACACGCGGTTGCCAGTATGCCGAACCATATTCATAGATGGCATAGGGCTACGTTATTGTCATGTCTAAGGCTAATGAGTGCTAAATAGATTACTCAACGAATTTCGACAATTTATATGGGATGATATAATATAATTATATAATAAGATATACATAATATAATAAATTAACGATTAATTAGGCGATTAACTACTAACTATTGTAAACTAAGGGATTGAATAGCTTTCAAGGAGCCGAACTGACGTCGAGGAAAGAATATTTAAATTTTCCTGTCACAATATATATATATATATATGTATGTATGTATAATAATTTATTTAAATATTGCACCCTCCTGTACATAGTATGTAATATTTAATATATTTAATGATTATAATAATCAATAGATATAATATATATATACGGTATATTAATCCGATTTTTTTTCATCATCGTATGTATATATACATCATTTTATTATTTATATGGTTTGTTGAAAATTAGTTGATTGAAATTTTTTGTTTAATATTTAGTTTCGCTAACCCTTGAAATTTAATTAGACAAAAATAATAATAATAATAATAATAATAATAATAGTCAAATAAATAAATGAATAAATAAGAACACGGGTCACATAATATAATATTATGTTTATATTTAAGAGTATAAATAAATAAATATGATATTATAAATATTATATACGTGTATAAGTTATTTAGTAATCAGATTTGAAGAAGTAAAGGAGAAGAAGAAGAAGAAAAATAAGATTAATAAAAATAAGAGCGATTCGTTTATGAATATTATACAGCTTATAATATTATAATTAATATTGAAACCTATTATTAAAAATAGTAAAAAAAAAGGAAAAAAAAAATTGCAAAAAAAAAATAAAAATTTACAACTAATATGGTGATATGTGTTTTTAGTAGAATATTTGTATTTAATATATAATAATATAATATACTATATATATATTCATTATATATATATATATAAGTATTAATTAATATAATTATTATATAATTATATATACGTCATCAGTATAATAATAACACGTAGATCATATTGACGAACAATTATTTAATGAAAAAAAATGAAAACTATATAAAAAACAAAAAAAAAAAAAAAAAACCAATAAAATTATACAATGCGTATATTATTAATAAATCATTAAATAGTTTCTCATTGTCTATTAATTATCACTGTTATCATTATTATTATTATTGTTATTATAATTTTGAAATTCGTTAAAAAAAAGAAAGAAAATCATATATACTTAGTAACATATACCCAAAAATAATGATCACCTCACTATATCATTATTATATATTGTATTATATATAGGTATATGTGTACCAGATATACATATACCATAACTCCTACGCCTGTGGTTAATTTTCCTTCGTTAAACCACTTCCGGTCCGTTCGCGGTGCACATATTATACGTATACACCTATACGTATACATATGTATATAATATATATATATATACACACAATTAAACATCAAACAGCTGTGCAAATCGGTACATAAGAAAAAAAAAAGAAAAAAATGAAATACACGTATATATGTATTTATTCGTATATAATCCGTTATAACATGTATTATATATAGATTGTTGCAGATAACTGCATCCAAACAAATGCTATTCAAGGTCACTTCCGTCTATTGCCTGCCTCAATACATAGATATATAAATATATACATATATATATTAATAATGAGAATACAATAATCGAATTTCGTCATTTATCTGGCTTCACCTATACATTCTATAATACAATATACTACAAACACCGTACACCGTCTACAGGGTGAGTTATAGTTTGCGGGTGTTCTCATTCACGGGTAATTATACCTCGTCAAATTTCGACGATAAATTTCCTTTACGAAAAATTCGTCGTATCAACGGTTACAGAGTTGTGTAACAATCTCGGTCGACCAATCGCTCGGCCGATCTACAGATGGCGCTGCGGGTCTAGCGGTGCGCGCTAGATCTGCGCGCAGTGCCTAGTTCGAACCAAAATCATACTCTTACGTGTATCTCGCGAAGTATAAATCCTACGAATTTACGGTAAAGGAAATTTAGTCTTAGATTTTTGCCGGCAATGCTGTAGCATACTCGATGCACTACGAATCGCCTTATATTTTAGTAAAATATCACACACACACGTATGCATATACCCACACTCTATCAATATGATATTACGATTAGGTGAAAGAATATGAATCTCGTTTCATCGTATTAACAAGAATTATTATCGGAACTGTGTGTATCATATATATATATATATATATCGGTTCAGTTGCGTCGCGTCGCTGTGACGTAGATTGAGATTTCTGTGACGTCATTCGACTCACTCAACCGTTCTCGCATCGGCTTTACGGCCAACGAAGTGGCTAATGTTGTTAATTTCGCTTAGCTGCCTTTTCAATGCCTCTGTGTTCTCTTCTCTTTATATAGACCTGTATATACATGTATATATAGTCTCTTCGAACCTTATATCCCTTCGCTATTATTATTATCATTATTATTATTATTTATTACGTAGAAGCGTCGATTTTTTAAATTTTTTCGCTTTTTTCACACTATATACCGCGCGTATGTGGATGTGTACAGGATAGGGTATATAGGGAATTTTATCGACTATTCGTGATCAACGCGGCCTGAGGGATAAAAGGAAAAACGTAGTGTACCTATACGCTCGATTCTCTATACCCGTGCGGCTTTGACGCGCGGCTTAAAATAACCAAACGAGAATAATAAGAGGTGAAGAAGAGAGAGAGAGAGAGAGAGAGAAGAAGAGCGCTGTTCGTTGGTAGATAGACATATAGCCGGGTACCTGCTACACCTTTACCTTTACATTCGCATTCACACACGACTACAAAATGACAATCGTTCCGGAATTCGTCTCACGTTTCTTCGTATTTGCGCATATTTTTCGCGAACGGTTCATTTGGCGGCGAAATGTCCGGTACAAAAAATGCGCCCGGTTTTATTCTCAGAAAATTTTGTCCCCGTGTGTTTTGTCGAAAAGTTTAATCCCGATGAGATTATCACGATTTAACAGAAATCGGAACGTGCGGTTCGTCACTCGCCACGATATGGACGAGTGATTTTACTCGGCGCTGGTTCGTGCCAGCGGAAAACTTCCGCGAGACAATATACGCCGTTTTGAAAATCCTACGATCTTTGCCCCGTGACGATTTTCCGAAAAGCCAACGGTCTGAGGGGTGATCGCGATAGACCGAGATTTCAGACGTTAGCAGTATTCCATAGCGTCTGTAAAACATACGTTTATCTCGGCGGGGGATGGTCCCACGAAAAACTTCGCGGGACATAAAAAGTGCGTTTTTCGAAGCCCCGCCATTCCGCTCTCCTGCTATTTTCCCGAGAAATGAACCGTTCGCGAGATAACTATAAAACAATCGATAAATTCGTCCATTATCGGATCATTATCATCTAAGCCCCGTGCAGTTTATCTCGCCACTGGTCAATCCCGCAGAAATATTCGCCGATAATAAAACGCGCCTTTTTCAACGCCCCCCAATCTCGGTCCTATGCATATCGCCGAAAAAGTTGTTCGTTCTCTAGATAAGATCGAAAAACCAAAAGTCTTACAACGTTCTTCGAGAATTTTTCGACTGCGTGCAGCCCCGTTGATAAAGAGCCGAGTCAGATGGACTGCAGTGTAACACGCCTATAAAAACACCCCAACTGTATCTGTATGTGATTCTGCTAGTGCTAGCTAGCAGCCCAGCAGCACCAGCACCACCAGCAGCACCAGCAGCAGCAGCAGCAGCTAGGGGAGTATCTCTGTCAGACGTTTGTGTTCGAAGTGCGGCGCAAAGTCCCGGGCTGTAAAATCAATACCTCCGAAACCATCTCCGCCTCTCTGTTTGTTCTACCCCTATACCTATCCCTATCCCTATACCTATCCCTATCCCTATCCCAATCCCTATAATATATAGTGTCGGCTACAAACGACACCTTCGACGGAACAATTATTTTCAAGGAATGTTGATATTCTTTTTTTTTTTTTCGTTTTTTTCGTTTTTTTTTTCGTTTTTGCAATTTTATTTTTTCTTTACGAGGTAATAAGAGGTATATAAAGGTGCGTGATGTCACCGATATATATACATATAGGTGCATATGAAATAGAAATCGAAACAGCGAGGGGCCGGGGTGGGGGCGGGGGGGGGGGGGGGATTTATTTCAAGGACTTTTTATCCGATAGTTATCTATACATATGTATACATATATATATATATATATGTATATAGTATATAAGAGCAAACCGCAGGTCTTTGCCCCGAAAATATATATATATATATATATCGTATATCGTGTTATTGAAATCTATATACCGACGTGTATATAGCTATATATATATATATATATGTACCGGGAGTTCTTGTCCAAACAGAACGACCTCCCTCCTCCCCCCCGCTTCCGGTATAAGAGTGAGAATCGAGAGTCGATTCATTTTGTTTTTTTTTTTTGAAAAAACAAAAAAAAAATAATGGCTGGGGTGGGGGCGGGGGGATATATATTTGTAACATTACGTTAGAGAGCAGAATGATGCCGCGGTTGCTCTATATTAACCGCTCATCGCGATCTTTACTATGTATATTATAGATATATATATATATATATATATATATAGTATATTGAAAGATCTATAATTATATAAATGGACCTGCAGCAGCAACAAACACGTCCTCCCCGGTGCACGACGACGCGTGCTGTCAACTTTGAAAATAGTTTATTTTAGACACGTAGGTATAATATATATGTATATATACATATATACATATAGTATGTATATAGCTGTTGGGGGGGGAAATGGGGAATAAGATATATATATAGGGGTCAGAAGTTGAATCGGTCAAGTTTAGTGGGTCGGAAATTGAAGAATAGAATATTAAGATCCTATTAAAGAATCGTACGTTGTATAGTTTGGAAGAAAATTTGATATAGTTGTTGTTTTTTTTTTTCTTATTTTTGTCATCATCTCGTAGCGAAACTTTTCGCGAAAAAAGAAAAAGAACAAAAAATCAAAAAAAAATCAAAAACTTGACGAAAATATACCACCTATAATACAAACGCAAGTTTTCTGGTGGAGGGGGATGGTGGAGTTAGGAAAAGTTATGTTGCGCGTGCGAGACTATATTGAAGAAGAAGAAGAAGAAGAAGAAGAAGAAGAAGAAGAAGAAGAAGAAGAAGAAGAAGCCATCGTTATACTAGTCTGCGAATACAAATGCGATAGATTGAAAATAGTCAACGTTTGTCTATACTTAGACGCCGGTAGGTATGTATGTACCGTTGAGACGACAACTTTGCTGTTCGATGGTGGTATACGTTAGACGTCTGGGATTTTAACACTAGTGTGTTTAGACACACGGATGTTGTTGTTACGTGATCTAAAAACAAAGATAAACAGAAAAAAAACAACAAAAAAGAAAAAAAAATGGACAAAAACAAATTTAAACCTTCATCGCGTAATTCCTTGTTAAAAATCACGACGATTATGTTCAATAAAAATATTCGAGGGTCATCTAGTTTTCAAACTAGACCGTTTAGCAAATCCCACCAATCGCCGCACGGTCCAGCTATAGTCGAGTAAACGGTCGTTTTGTCGCATGACGCTACCGCCAGTCGGCGCTGCCCACGCTTTTAGTCGCTCGTCGATTACTCGAGAACCAACGAACCGATCGGGGCGAAATTTCGCAGGTGTTTTCTTATTTTTTGCGTAGCTTTCACAAAGCTTGAAATTCCAAATGTTTTTTCTACGTTTTTCAAATTCGTTTTCTGTTTTTTCTTTTCTTCTTCTTCGTATTTTCTCAAATATCGTTCGATCTTTATTCAGAAATTGACGACAAATCGATTAAAGGACCCCGCACAAATCTTATGGAAATTGGATCCCGGTCAAATTTGTGACCATGATGACTTTTGATCAGGATGACCTGAAGCACAACATACTACAATTTTGGACAATTTGACCGGGATCCAATTTCCATAAGATTTGTGCGGGGTCCTTTATTTTCAAAATAAAGAAAACGATAAATGGAGAAAAAAAATATTCGACCAATACCAATATCTCACGTTCTCTCGTGTCAGTGTCTCATAATACACCGACATATAAATACATATATATGTATAACATATACTATAGCTATATACATATACACGTTATATTTCTCCTCTAAATGATTATTTTTACTCATTCGCTGCACGCGATTTCAAGGAGTGGCTCAAGTCGTGCGCGTCCCAGGGAATATTTCGCTACATCACAGTACTACAACCTGTGTAGTTTTTTTTTTTTTATTTTATTTTTTCTGTCAAAAAATGGAAATACAAAAATCAAAGAATTTAGAATTTTCATTTTTAATCTAATTCTCGATTGCTATGTGTAATGATGATATATTTATGAAAAAAAATTTGAAAATGAAAATGAAAATGAAAATTTACACACATATGTTCATATACCTGCTGCAATGTACATACCGCATTTATTTTTGGTCCAGGTACTGGGCACTGGGCTCTCAACGTTGGGGAATAGTAGTAGTGGATTTGGTATATAGGTGTATAGGATAGCTTGTCTGTGCAGAGCCAATTAGTAAGTTTGTTTCGCACGCATTTACGTAACGTAACCGTATGTAACCGTATATATATATATATATATATATATATGTATACATGTATACATACATAGGTATATATATATTCCCGCAAACTCTGAAACTAATCCGTAAAAGCAACGAGATCTGTATACTATGTATTATACTATATACATATGTATATACTACTCTCTCGTTGCAACGTACTAGGGGTATATATATACAACAACTAGACGAGATTCGCGGGTCGCTATATAGATATATATATATATATATATATATATATATAAACACGATTTTAACATATATATGTGCAAAACATTGTATAGCTACACGAGTTTGATATATTTCCGTGTGTGCACGTTCGTATCGGATTATTATGCAACGCGAAAATTGATTTGCGCGCGCGCTCGCGCGCGCGTGATATGCAATATATATATATGTTATATCGTTTCGCGTAAAAAAAAAAAAAAAAAAATACGAAAATTTGCAATTTTTTTTTTTTTTTTTTTCATTCTATTGAATCGCTCGCAAATTTATTATACACGATTTTGTCATTCCCACGCGTTGATAATATTGGATTCATTCAGTCAGATGGGGAATATACGGTTTAACCCACGCGAGGTCGTTGCCAAGGACGCAAACGTATAGTTGGACTGCAGAGTTCGCTATCCCCTCGCGTAATGCGATTTCTGTACACGGAATTATATACCCATGGTGCATTTGAGCAGCTAAATTAGTTTATTTTTGATTTTATTTTTTTTTATTTTTTATTTTTTTTTTACCTACATTAGATCTCGTGAATACATATGTATACGTTAAAACCATATACCTACCTATGTACGACACAAGTATATTTTATAAATAAATAAAGTACGTTCCGAAATCACGTGCGTTATTATATTGATATATTGTGCATATTTACGAATTGTTCATCGTCGGCCGATCCGTGTCTATACCTATATCATACCCTACTAATACGACGCGAACGATTTTGCGATTCGATGGTAATTTCTTTTGCACTGTTTGCGTATATAGCTTGTATATAATAATGTTATACGCAAACGCTTTGCGAGACAGGGAAAAAGAGTTTCGTCTAATTCCGTTTTTTCCTTCCTTATTCTTCTTCTGCTTTTTCTTCCAATTATGTATTAGGAAATGGAAACAAAAACGAGAAACAAAATAATACATTATATGGGAAATTCGAACCGATTCGAAATTGTGATTATACATATCTCGTATCTTCTCAGCCTGCAGCATCTCGCTGTACCTACCCTGGCTGGTTGTTTAATGTTTAGTACTGCTGCATGTTCCCTCATCGATATTTATTGCTCATTAGCTTCCGTTCGTTAATCTCTATTTCTCGCTCGCTCGATCTCGGAGAGAGTCTTTCTCATTAGGTACACGTACATCATACGTATATAAATCAGTGTCTTAATGCAGAATTTAGTTTGACGTTAACTCGATAATTATAGTATATGAAAATTCTCCAATCACCTGTAACACAATATTGGCAAAAGCAGCTACTCAATCTGCAAGAGCAAAACGAAATACGATATTAATTTCAGCAGGAAGAACAATTGAAAAGAATTTTCTCGACCAATTTCAAGTCGTATCATCACGATATTCGGTCGTATCTACATGCCATTGGGTACTACCATGGATATTTTCACTGATATGGTAGAAAAAAACGGGCGTATCATAAAAATATTCAGTCGTATCTCAAATTCGATTCGTATCTCGCTCGTTTGGTGACAATAATCGGTCGTATCTTGGCACTGTGCGGTCGTATCATCAAAATATTTCGTCGTATCACGAGAATATTGATTATTCAAAATTATTTTCTCATTCGAGCGAGAGTATGCAACAAAAATACGGTCATATTTAGGTCGTATTATTGAATAAAAAAATTGATAGTTTTTGTTATCGCCGTTTTTTACTGCGTCCGAAAGTGTTATCTATTATAAATTTGTTGTTGTTGTCGTTATAGCAATGGAACTAATATCAAACTCCTCGTCTATAGTCGCTTCATCATCATCATCATCATCAGCAGCAGCAGCAGCAGCAGCAGGAGCAGCAGCAGTTCTGTTATATTAACAAATTGCAAATATGTACCACATACGTAGGTATGTATACGTATTTAATACATACACGCATACATCATCTATACGTATACGTATATTCGCTTCGATCTGGATTACACCGACGCTACTTATGTTGTTAGTATAATCAAATAGAATTAGATTCTCCACAACTCATCATCATCTAATCGCGTTGCCTAGGCTCGCACGATCAGCTGCCCCTACAGCGTCTATGGTACCTACCATCTACCTAACTCGACTACTCATTCGTCGCACTAATATATATATACATACTATAAGCAAAAGCACAGCATAGCTTATAGAATAGCGATAGTTATATATATATGTATATAAAAAAAACTACATATATATATATATATATATGTATATAATATAAACCATCATCGATAAAATTACGAGCACTACGACCATCTGCTACTGTTTCCACCTTCCGCGTACTGTTGCAGACGTAGGTAGTGTACATACATACTTCCTATCATTTAATGGATTTTTATTACCGGCGTGTACCTACCGCGACTTGGGTAAAAAAAAAAAGTGCAAAAAAAAATAAAAAAGAATTTTGTTTGCCCATTTTTTTTGCCCATTTTTTTCTCTACAAATTCTCTTCAAGATACGACGAAGAAAATCGGTTTTCGAAATATTTTACAAAAATTTTATTCTCATCTTTCTTGCTTCCTTATCCATTCTCTAGCTTCTTTTTACCTTTTTCTTTCATCTCAGGACGTGACGTATTTTGACGTTTAATTTCATCAGGCCCGAGGAGGTCTGCCTGCCTTCTATCCTTCTTACTCTCTCTCTCTCTCTCTCTCTCTCTCTGTCTTTGCAGTCTTCCACGGTATCGATCCATCCTCGAGCACCACAGAGTAAGCGCGGGGGTCCAGCTGGCCATAAAACCAGCCTGAAACATCTTTTTTTTTGATAGTGTAACGAATTCCCTGATAAAAACCCTGGTTGAGTATATATATATATGCCATACATATATATGTATAGAAACTCCGCGTTTAGAGCGAAAAAAAAAAATTAATCAACAATTATGTATCTCCGTTTCCTCTATACACACACACACACACACACACTTACATCGCGTGTCATGTTCCTTCGAGGGCAAGATTCCTCGTCAAATTTTGAGACGAAATTTCCTTTACCAAAAATTCGTGGGCCCAATAGTTTACGAGCTACGTAAGATCTTAGCTGGCTAGCTTATGTAGGTGGCGCTGAGAGCGCGAGTTGCGCAGTGCCCCGTCTGTGCGACCTACACGCTCTGCGATTGGTCAACTACGATCTTTCGTAGCTCGGAAACTATTGGGCCCACGATTATTTTCGACGAATGTAATTTCGCCTCAGATTTTCGCGGGGAATCTAGTCGCGAAATATCGCCTGTTCAACCTGAATCATCCCGAATCGAGGTACTCTTGGTAATTGAATTCGTTTGTAATTGTCGGTGTATAATTAATTGACGGTACGGTACGGTTCGACCTATCTCCGGTTAACCTACTGTAGTCCGACAGGCGTACTTACCAAACGTCATGTCCTTATCACACGAAGGTGTAATAATAATTATTATTCATATTTTAAATCTCGGAATAATTTAAAGATGTGTACATATACGCTTTCTATTCATCGATACGAGCTCTATAATCAGACATAATTGCCTGTTGGTTCGCTGAGGCAGATTTTCAACTCTCCATGCCTCTGCAGCATCACGATATTCAATTTCACTAGCTCTTCATTGCAGATACTCGGTCGTATCATCATAATATCTAGTCGTATCATGATAAATAGTTTCCCAAATGATGATATTTGGTAAAATTCGGATGGCATTCGGTCTTCCAGTGTCAAGAAAGTGTCGTATCATCGGAACATCGAGTCGTATCATCACAACATCGTGTCGTATCATCACAACATCGTGTCGTATCACGATATTGAGTTCACAAACGCGGATATTAGCTGCTATAATGACCCTACGCGTTTTGTATCACGAATATACTCGGTCGTATCACTACAAGATTGATGTTTATCTCTATAGAATGCAGTTTAATCAATTCCGTGCGTGTCCGACAATACCCACTATGTAATAGTCCAACGGTTAGATACCATCAGACATCGGTCTCTCGCGGTTACACATACACATATGTGTACATTCACACGTGTATGTGTATATATATATAATGATAATAATAATAGTGTGAAAAAAAAAAAAAAAAAAAAGAAAAAAAAAATCAATCGGGTTTTATAACCAGGTCAAATTTAGCTGCGTCGCCGAATATTTTTACGTCCGCACGATCGGTGTCGTCCTATTTTTACGTGATGCCACCTCCTCTTTACTATACCTACTCCTCTTTTTCATCCTCATTGGAATATCTATGTATATCTCTCTATGTATATGTATATAATTCTTACACAAACGTGGTAGGAAATTTTAACTACACTTATACACACACGCTCGAAGATTACAGACATTTTTATGTATATACATACGAATCTACATATATGTATAGATTTAGGCGTATATATAAGCAATGATGAGCCAATTTGTTGCGAGCTGCGAGCCGTTCGGAGACGATCGAGTATATAAAATTGTAGTTTTCGAACTTTAGAACAGATGTTTTCACAACTACTTATACATAGGTACATAATACACCTACATAATATAGCTTTATAAAAATATGGTGTTGAAAGTATTGTTTTTTTGTTGTTCTTTCAATTTTTTCTCCAAAAATTGCCTCATCTCTTTTTTCTTTCTCTCTCTCTCTTTTGTCAGACATTGATTGATTGATTTTTAATTTTTTGATTTTCTGATTTTCACACATCTACCTCACTCTCTCTCTCTCTCCTTTACGTAAATCACGTGCGAGCCCGACCGGATAAATAAATTGGGAATTATGTCATTTAATTGGACGATGTTTTTTTTTTTCGTCTGTTTCTCGTTACGTATAACATACATCTATGTATTACATAATATACGACATAGGTATGGTTTTGCAGACGTGTAACACAGGCCGTTGAACAAGAGAAAAAAAAATAAAAGTAAAAAATTGTTTCGTTAACGAAGAGATTAGGTTTGTAAGAAAAAAAAAAAAAAAAATTAATTAATCCACGGCATGTATGCATATTTTTTTTCTATTTTTTTTTTCACGCCGAATTTAAGCGAACAGCAAATGATTTCTGTCGGTAACTTATCGACCGCTTGTGAGTACGACTAGTTACCGACACCATTCTTCTTTTTCGATAATTTAAGAGAGAATACTTACCGACTGGATTGTCGTATCACGTATGTCAGATACCACAAGTCGGTAAGGTAGCTTTCCACGTATACGACCTACGGTTTTTCATTTTCCCGATGATACGATACGATACGACACGATACGACACGATACGAGACTGTCGGTAAAAATGAAAATCCAGGAATTTTCCGACACCGCTTAAATATACACAGCAACGCGTCGAGAGTTTAGTTTAGTTCTTCGCTGGGTATGGCCCGGTTATAAAGCGTGCCATTTCACGATCGGATAGTCGCGTCGCGTGTGGTTTAATCCGCTGCCTCGTTTAGTAGAAAATTTTTCATTCTCCACGACCCGGATAGAAAATCTACATACATTCATCAAATGGCGGAAAATAAACTGAAAAAAAAAGGTAATTATCATACAGAATTAAATTCGTCACTTACATTTCGATACGATAATTCTAATTTTAAAATCCTACATATTTTTCGCGAGTTGCATCACCCAAAGAGTTTACCACCTTTTATACACCTCCACGTATCTTTTTTTTTCTCTTTCACTCTACGATTATTATTATTATTACGCCTCGATTGTTATTCTGAGGAAAATAATCAACGCGGAAAAAAATGAATAAAAATAGAATTAATATCTTTCTTCGTTAACGAGTTAAATTCTCGTTACCACAATTGATACGATAGGCGAAAAAGTTTTATTGAAGAATAAAAACGGGGGGGGAAAACAGCTCGTCGCATGCTGCAGGTCGATTAGATAGCGAAGTAGAAAAATATGTGAAAAAATTGATTGAAAAAAAAATTGAATTAGGTACTTTTTTTTTTTCTTTTCTTTTTTTTCTATCCTACTTTTATTTAATTGAATTTTGTTATTTCGATTCAGATGCAGCCGGAGACCTTGTGCAGGAAGCAATGGGAAATTTCGGACCATGGCACCTGCTGATTGTAGTCTCACTTTCGTTGGTCAAATTCCCAGTAGCCTGGCACCAACTTTCTATTGTTTTTTTGGCACCTAATACAAAATTCGATTGTGCTTTACCGAAGAGCTACGATAACGCGACTAATAATAATAATAACAATAACAATAACAATTCATCGTCTGGTACTACGCAATGCGAAATTTTCGCGGGAAACGGATCATCGAATGAAATGTTGAAATGCCGTGAATTTCATTACGACAAAACAATTTTCACCTCATCTATCGTCACCGAGGTAAATCTCACAGAAATTTCAGAATTTTTTTCTGAAAGAAAAAAAAATCCAAAATCCAAAATCCAAAAATTTGGCAATTTCTTTAGATTTTGTATGCACGCGTGCGTGCGTGCGCGTGTGTGTGTGTTTTTTCTCCGCTAAATAACGAAACGATTCGTATTTTCAAAAAAAGGAAACAAAAAAACGCAAACGTTTTTTTTTTCTTTTTCACATGAATTTTGTTCATTCGCAGTGGGATTTGGTTTGCGATAGAAAACAACTCGCCAATCTTGTTCAGACTGTTACAATGTTCGGTGTACTAGTGGGAAATATGGTATTCGGAATGATAGCTGACAGGTGCGAATCAGAATCGGAATCAGAATGATTATCGTTAATTTAGAAAAAAAAGGCAACGTTTTATAATTATTTTCTAAAAATTGTTTAGAATCGGTAGAAAAAAGCCTCTGGTTATCGCTGTTCTACTTCAATCCCTTACCGGTTTGGCAAGTGCCTTTGCACCTTGGTACGAATTATTTTTGTTACTCAAATTTATCGCTGCTGTAGCTACGGGTGGAACGATGCTGACGAGTTTCGTACTGAGTGAGTATCAAAAAAAAAACAAAAAACAAAAAAAAAAAAAAAACTACATTCCCTCCCGCTGTGGCGGGAGAAAAAGTGCATTCCCTCCCGCTGTGGCGGGGGAAAAAGTGCATTCCCTCCCATTTCTTCTTTTCCAAATCTTCATTTTCACAACAGTAATGGAAATCGTGGGAGTTAAGTGGAGGCCGATATGTTCGGTTCTGTTCCACGTACCATTCATCGTCGGTCATATGATTAGCGTGTTGATTTCTTACCTCACCCGAACCTGGAGTGGATATCAAATCGTAACCTCGATCCCATCGATGTTATTGCTCGTTTATTACTGGTGAGTCAATCAAACGATCAAAGATATGAGAATGAAATTGAAAAAAAAAATAAAAAAAAAAACGAATTCTAGAACGAATTATTAATCTGTATATACTACATGCAATATTTATTTAGACTAGAGGGCCAAGGGCTAGTTGATAGACCAAACGTTATCGCGGTTTAATTTTTAATGAAACAGAGTAACACAGTTTATATTCACGCAATCCCAGTGTATATGTATGTATACATACCCACACAGCACAGGACGTCCATCGAATGTCCTTTTTATGTCTTATGCAGCCTATATATATCCAGGATCATTCGGATATCCTATGGATATTCTGTATATGTCCAGGATCATCGAAACATCCATAGGATATCCCATCACATTACCAAGATATATCTGACGTCCTGGGGATATCCCCATTCGATCATACACAGAAAAAAAGGTTCACTTGGGCCAAGAAAATTATATTGAATACCGAAAAATCTCCCGAGCCAAGTCAAAATTTTTTCAAACCAAGAGAATTGTCTTGGCTCAAGCAAATTTTTTTATTGACTGAAGAAAATTTCGGCTCACAATGCGAATTGCAGAAAATTTTATTGGAACAAAAATTTTTTTTTTTTAGCAATTTAATCCTTTTTTCTGTGTATAGTGAGAATATTGATATTCAGAGATTTTTTCCGAAGATATGATGAATCATTATATATAATATAGGATATAATTTTATTGAGTTGAGGATACAGATATGCAGTATTATATATAATATAAATATCATATAATTTCGGTCTATATTTCTTGTTTAATTAATTTTCGTTGGAAAAAACCAAAAAAAATAAACAATTTACAATCTTGTTTCGTTATGTAATACATACATACAATATATAAATTCATAAATTTGAAGATAATAATTATTAAGTAACATATAATTACATATAATAATAATAACAGTAATAATAACACTAAGATAAAGATTATGCTAATAATTAGGTAGGGATTAATTATCGTTTAATTGCGCGCGTACGAAAGAAATGCGAAAGAGAAGTGAGAGAAAAAAAATTGTCGAAAATAATCAGATTTTTCTTTTTTTTTCCCATGTATTAATTTTCGTACCGTTTTCAATTCAAGGATAATACCAGAATCGCCTAGATGGCTGTTGGCGGTTGGAAAGATATACAAGGCTGAAGAAATTTTGATAAAAGCAGCAAATCGGAATAAAATAAGCCTCGACAAAGTGAGGGAGGCTGTAGAGGCACATGAAAATTTATTGATCGATCGTATCGGTGTGATAAAAGAAACTGAAACCGATGGGACGAAAAAAAAATACAACATAGTAGATTTATTCAGAACTCCAAATTTGAGAATAAAAACATTGTGCATTTGCGTCAATTGGCTGACATGCGGTATCTGCTTCTTTGGACTCACACACTACGTTGGCACACTTAGCGGAAATATTTTTATCAACGTTGCCGCTACGAGTGAGAAAAGCCCTTTTTTTTTTCCCTCATCAATTACGTTAGAGAAAAAAAATAAAAAAAAATACAAACTTGCAAATTTTTCGCGAAAAAATTTTTTTTCGCAACTTTTTCTCCTCTTCGTCGAAAGTTGCAAAAACAAAAAACCACGAATTTGCAAAAATCATTCTTCTTTCTCGCCCAATTGGGTGGCAAAAAAAAAAAATAAAACAATTGTCTTCGCAAATTTTTCGCGAAAAAAGAAGCAATTGAAATTTTCATTTTCATTTTTGTTCTCGTTTCGATTGAAAAATGTGATATTTCTTACAAATAATATGAATAAATAATTTCCAGCGGCTATGGAATTGCCGGGAACTGTTCTCGTGCTTTATATGATATCGAGGGTATCGCGTCTGAAGATATTAATCGGTGGTAATTTGTTGTCCGGCATAAGTCTGTTGCTATTAACATTTGTGATAAATAATGCAACGGCCAAGATATGTCTAGCCACCCTCGGTCTGGTCGGTATGTCAATCAGTTTTCCGACCGTTTACCTGTACAGCACTGAGGCATTTCCAACAGTCGTAAGAAACATTGGTCTCGGTTTAGCGAGTCTATGCGCCAGGATGGGCAGCATGGTGGCACCGTTCATAGTCAGTTCGGTGAGTGTGAAAAGATTTGACAAAAAAATGAGAAAAAAAGAAAAATTATTTTTTTTTTTTTTTTTTTTTTTCAAATCTCGAAAAATGAACAAAAAAATGAAAAATTTCGAAAAACCTGGACTTTTTTTTTTTTTTCATTTTTCATTTTTCATTTTTCATCTTTCGATCCAATTTCAGGAACTGGTCGAGCCGTGGTTACCGGCTCTGATATTTTGTATCGGACCATTGATCGGTGCCGGACTGTGTTTATTGCTGCCTGAGACGATGGACTGCGATTTACCGGAAACCATCGAGGACGGTGAAAATTTTGGGAAGTAAGTCTAAAAAGTTTGAAATAAAAAACAAAAAACAAAAAACCAAGAATTTTTTATTTTTTCAATTTCTTTTCAATTTTTTTTTTCAATTTTTTTTTTATTTTAAACATATTCAGTCGTTTTTCAGGAAAGGACGACGATCTGAGGAAGGAAATAATTAGACAGTCTTCATACGGACGAAAGTATACTTAACTTGAATAGACGAAAAAAAAAAACAAAAACTCTAATCCAATATATGTGTGGTACTTTTTTTTTTTGATTATTATTGTGATATAGTATATAATATGTATACACGTATATGAATATATATATTTACCTATATTATTATGATATATGTGTTATTATATCAAGCTCCCCACATATTATCTTTTATTTATTGTTATTATTACGTTTACGATTTTTTTCCGATTTTTTTTACAATTTTTTTTACGATTTTTTTTACGATTTTTTTGTCCGCTCACTATCACTACGTTTCTTAATCTTTTATACTTAATTACAAATTATAACACGTAGGATAGATACGATATCGAAAACATGCAAGAAAAAATGAAAGAAAAAACAAATTATTTTACACGTTTTAGTCGTTTTTTTTTTTCTATTTTTCGAAAACGAATCTAAACCGAGGTATGAAATTTTTCCAGAATCTCAGTATTCTATCATTACACGGTCTACATAACTAGTATTATTAATACATAGGTAAAAAAATCATCAAGATGTTTGCTAAACACATATTTTTCAGCCTTAATTAATAAAGATCGAACGAACATCATTATCTGCACATTACGTATAGCAAGTATAATATATTGTATTGCACATATGTATAACAATTTTTTGGTTTTTTCTTTCATTTTCTAGTTTTTTTTCTTCCGTTTCTATTTCTATTTCTATTTCTATATTTTTTTTTCTTTCACATTCACACAAAATATGTATAATCAAACAACCCATAAGCGGAGAGCTTTACCACATCTCTATTCATTTTCGATTTGTTGTTATAAATAATTTATTGAAAAACAAGACAAAAATTTAATATCTATAAATAATAACTAGGTACATAATTATTATCATTATTATTACAGCCTAATAAATTAGCCATATATGTATAGCTATATATTATATAAAATTAATTAACCTAAATCAGTGACTAAAGACTAGACGATAAATAAATTATTCATTTCAGTTTTTTTTTTTTTTTGTTTTTTTTTTCTCGAAAATTATTATCAAAACAGAAAAACAGAAAATAAATTAATCAACAAAGAAGAAAAAGATTTGAGAATTAGGAAAAATATTACCTAAAAGCCAAAAAAATAATCAAAAATAAAAACAGAACCGACGAGGTTTCGAAAAAGAATTATTTATATGCGTTGATATATCACGACGGTGTTTTTCCCATGTGGAGCATCTTGCTTGGTAAACCGTTCACCATACCGTTAGTCTTTTTATGAACGGCGTCAATCATTTGATTACCATATTTAACCGTACTAGAAATCGAACCGAGCCACGATGACACCATACTTTTACCAGGTGATTTATCGACGTTCGATTGGGGACCTGGAAACAAAAAACAAAAAAAAATTAAAAACAAATTAAAAATATGAAACTTTTTACTCAATTCACAAAAAAACAAAAAAAGAATTTTACCATATTATCTACTATGTATGGGGTATTATAGGCATGTAATATACTTGCCGATTAAAAATTTCAATATCGTCTCGTTTACAACGATCGGTTTTTCCTGATGCGGAAAATGCTGTGATCCGGTTATAACTTTGACGTTGAATTTTTCGCAGTATTCCGAACTCCGTATTATATTCTCCAACGATACCTTAGGGTCCTCGTTACCAATTATTAACAATGTTCGCGTTATTATTTGATCCGATGATTTTGGATTTATCCTAGCGAACGGCAAACTTCGGTAATAATTTATCGCCCCCGTCCAATCCTCTGCGAAACGATAGAAAAAATTAGAAAAATTACAAGAAAAAAATTAGAAAAAAAATTAGAAAAATTACAAGAAAAATTAGAAAAATTAGAAAAATTACAAGAAAAATTAGAAAAAAAAAAATTGAAATAATAAAAATAGCTCACCTTTTCTGCTGAACGTGTATTTGTACGCCTCGACGTAATTCTTCTCATTATCTGTCTGATTGATTTGCAAATGTTTATAGGTATCGTTTATTATCGATATATCTTCCTTCAGGGCGTCTATTTCCGGCAAAAATGGCAACTGACTGAAGTGTATCCATCTGCGAATGAATAAACCCCCCAAAAAATAAAAAAGATGAAAAACAAAATTCAAATTTTTGATTTTTGAATTTTTGCATTTTTGAATTTTTGATTTTTGAATTTTTGATTTTTGAATTTTTGAATTTTCAATAATAATGATGATGTAATATGATATTCTCACTTGTCGTTGAATATGGTATCGTCGGCGTAGGATTGCCAATAAAAATTCGGATGTGGACTCGAAATAGCGACGAATTTGTAAATTAATTCTTCGTGAAGTGCGACCATGTACCATCCCAATAAAGCACCTAAATCATGACCGATAATTGTACAATTTTTAACACCAAGTGCCAGTATGAACTGTTTTAATTCATCTATCAGAGTTTCGATTTTGTAAGATCTTCGATTAGTCGGTTTATCGCTGTCGCCAAAACCCTTTAGGTCCAACGCTACGACTCTGAAAAGTAAGAAAAAAAAAAAGGGAAGAATGAACAATTTGAGAATAATAAAAAAAAAGTAAGAAAATCAATAAATTCGATCGTTTTTCTTTGGTGGCGAAATTTTTTTCATGCAATATAAAATCTTTCGGGCATATCCGCAAAGAACATTTTTTTTTGCGCTTACGGCCTTGTGCCATTAGTGACGCGAATTTATTTTTGTTTTACCTGTAGTTTTCGGAAAATGTTGTAATTTGTTCTCGCCACGATAGCCAGCAGTCGGGAAAACCGTGGAGTAATAAAAGCAGGGGTTTGTCCTTGTCGCCGGCCTCGACGTAATGGAATTTTACACCCTAGGGAAAATATTTCATATAGTTTGATTTTTCTTCTCTTCATTTTCATTGAAAAAAAGAAAATAAAACACAAAATAAAAGAAGAAATTTTAGAAATAAATGAATATTTTTCTTGAAAAATAGCAAGGATTAAAACCGTCGATAAATTTGTCACGAATTTTGAATCATCCTGTATATATGCCCTCTTCGAACAGTTATTACATATTTATATTAATATTTATCAAATATCGTGACTCGTTTATATACATATTATGTATTTAAGTATTTAACTTCTTCTTCTTCTTCTTCTTCTTCTTCTTCTTGTATGATAATAATGATAATAACAATATGTTCAGTACAAGTATAGAGAGAGAGAGAGATACATAGATACATACATGTACATAGATACATCATATTTTTCGTATCTTATCAAAGGTCAGACAAACACGGTATACATACATCGGATGCTTAAATGTGTACATATAATATATAATCGGAGTTACAAACCAACTAGCAGCAAACTAGTATGTACACATTAACTCGTTTCACTGGACTCTGTTCGGTTATGATTTTCTCGTTATTTCTTATAGAGTAGAAGAAGAAAATTGAAAGATTGAAAAATTGAAAAATTGAAAGATTGAAAGATTGAAAGATCGAAAGATCGAAAGATTGAAACCTTAAAAGATTGAAAAATTGAAAAATTGAAAAATTGAAAGATTGAAAGATTGAAAGATCGAAAGATTGAAACCTTAAAAGATTGAAAAATTGAAAAATTGAAAGATTGAAAGATTGAAAGATCGAAAGATTGAAACCTTAAAAGATTGAAAAATTGAAAAATTGAAAGATTGAAAGATTGAAAGATCGAAAGATTGAAACCTTAAAAGATTGAAAAATTGAAACATTGAAAGATCGAAACATTGAAAAATTGAAACATTGAAACATCGAAAGATTGAAAACTTGAAAAATTGAACAGAAATAAATGAGCAAATTTGTAAAAAATTATTATTAAATGATATAATTATTTTGTATAATTGATTAACATACATACGAACCTTTAGTTTAACGTACGAGTGCTTCCCAAGACTATTATCAACGAGACATAACGGAGGATTGTCTCTCTCAAGTATGAGGAAAAATTGATTTGGATTCCATGCCCACTTAATAAATCTTTTAGTTATAAGATAAACACCGAATACAAATGAGAGAAAATGGAGTTTTGTAATTTCCCAAAATGATATCTGTACGATTTTAAGATCTTCCATTATTATATTTTAGTTTTAATGAAAATTCCAAAATATTCTCCCCCTTTTCATTTATTTAGTTATTTATTTTATGATATTGTTCTTCGTTCACTTTATTTTATTTCTTTCTTTTTCTCAAATTTATTTGTTCATTAATAAATAATTCACTAGGTATAAAAAAAATTCTTGTATTATCAACAATTATTATAAAATAGGAATAATTTTTTTTATTTATATCATCTTTTTTTTTTTTCTTGAAACTCAGTTCTCATTAACGAGAAAAACGTGCTCTCTCGGAAGCTTACTTACTCATAAACTTTCTCACTGTAACTAACTCATCGCTCAACAGCTGGGTGTCTGACTCAATTTCACACACATACACACACTATACTTCCTCTCTATCTGTCTATATCTCTTTCTCGCTTTTTCTCCCTAGGTAAACTAACGAGCTACCTCTTATCCCTACGATAAAACAGATCTTTTTTACTCCGGTGGTAACAAACGGTCTTTGAACACATCGGTCAATCATCTGTCCCTACGATAAAACAGTTTCATATTTTACCTCAGTGGTAACAAACGATCTGAAATGAATTGCTTACTCAATCTATCCGTGTGATAAAACAGACTTATTTTACCCCGGTGGTAACAAACGGTCTTTAAATTCATCGGTCAATCATCTGTCCCTATGATAAAACAGTTTTATTTCACTCCGGTGGTAACAAACGATCTAAAATTAATTAATCAATTAATTAATTAACCAATTATTCCACTTATTATTATTATTTTTCTCTTAATTTCACGTTTTATTAATTTCACTAATTCGAATTCTATTTCAATTATGAAAAATCTATTTCTTCCTCTATTATCGTTTTATTTTAGCAAAAAACAAAAAAATAAATGAACAAATTCTGTTATTTATTTTTCACACAGTAATACTATTATTTGTCTTCTTCGTTTTTTTAATCAATTAATTATTTAATCAACCACACGTCGTAACAATTTTATTTTTATTTCTGTTTCAATTATATTAGACACAAAATCGAATACACGTTAGATCAATTTTATATTTCTATATGACTACGAAGTTCAGGTATATTTATAGTATTTATATATAAATTATTATCTACTTCTTCATTCTTCCGACTATATTGATAACCGCTTGCGTGAAATAAATAATTCTTATCAGTAGTCTCAACCGATGTCGTCTTCTCATTGATTCTTATCTAGATACCAGTTAAAAACGGATAAGGAAAGGGGCAAAGGCGTAATACGCGTGAAAAAAATACCTTTCTTATCTCATACCATTATAGAATTTTTCGGTATATTACTAATCGAACGATGATTCGTCTCTATTTACCAGAAACGATTTTCGAATACGAAGAATTCCACCATTTGATAAAAAGATTAAAAAAAACAAAAAAAATAAGAAAATCATTTCGTTTTTCAGTTGTTTTTGTAAACATTTATACAAAAAATTGAATGAAAAAGACGAAAAGACAAAAATGATTCAGAAATAGAGAATTATCTCGCATTTACCATACGATGGTAACGCATGGTCTCCGTTTGTTTAGCGTTTATCAGTTCGGATAAAACATGTGTTCTGTTTCACCGACTGTATTGAGACAAGCAACTGGCGGTCTCGTAACATCGTGGTGAACTTTCAAAGCTGAAATAAATTCTCTTCGTCTGTATATATTATTATTATAAGTTACACACACACATATATATATATATATATGTATAAAAATCGAATTCGAGTATCTTTCATCGTTTCAAAGGTTATTTTTTGTTTTACTTCAAAAAGATTGAATCCAAAAAAGAAAAAAAAAAATTAACTTGGCAGCGGTGGGATTCGAACCCACGCCTCCGAGGAGACTGGTGCCTTAAACCAGCGCCTTAGACCGCTCGGCCACGCTACCTTATAACAACATAACCTCCATAACGATGAATAGAAATTTCGTATCTTTCGCACACTTTTATCCACAAATTGAACACTCGCGTTCATTATTGTGTAAAAAAAATGGTAAACTATGAATATAGATATATGTATGTGCTATGTAGTATGTATTGATGCTGAATAGCCGTAAATGTGTGAACATATAAATATGAATAAAACAAAAAACCGTATATTTAGGTAATGAAAGAAAGGGCGGAGTCACGAAACACCCTGTATAGCTATATCTGTACAGATCTCTCTCTATCCTTATAGAATATTCATTGGCAATGGTTCGGGCGGGGGTAGGTAGGAGGATCTCTGGTTCGTTGCATGAGTTGGTAACGCTCGCTCGCTCGTAGCGAACGAACCAGACCTATACTAGTCGTTGTATAGTCTGTTACCCGGCTTGCGCATGCGCAATATACATGTACTCGACTGACTCGAGTAGAGACTCGACGCGATTGGAGTAGGAGGGGGGGAGAGACAACGCGAGGTCTGCTACCAGTCGGGGAACACACATACCCCAACCCTAACCCTAAACCTAACCTAGCTTCTCCCCAATCTTCAATTTCGATCCCTGGTCACGTACCGTTGTCTATATATATATACGTATCTAGTATATAAAACTATGTACGTTTCGTATATATATATACATGTTTCTTTCTTTTTGTTTAAAACCCTCATGAAGTATATATATACATGAAGTATGTATATATAGGCGCAGGGCGTTATACAAGGGCGGCCATTTTGTTATACGCGGGACTTAATATTCCCCTCTCATTTTGTAACCCTAGACGATGGCCGGGTATAAAGCAAGCAAGCAACCGAGGACGGACGGGACCTCGGGCGTCGCGTCGCTCAATTGTTCGCCTTTTTCATTCCCGCGGGCTTCGACGCCTAACTGAACTCACACCTCGTATATTTTTTTACTTTTTTTTCCCGCTTCCTTTTTCATCACACTTTCTACTGGGTGTATACATGTACATATGTATGTATATACACCATGTACAGAGGTGGGGTTGATGCCTGATGTACATGGCACGTTATATAATCAAACGAACGTTACATAGTAGCACATAGTACATATCATATACATGTGTAACTCGTTAGAGAACTTTCGATGAATGCATTTTTCACAGGGAGAGAAAGAATTGGGAATTGTCGTTGTGCGCCGCGCATAGATAGATATGCAAGGTTCTAAATTTTACGATAAAAAGTATAAGGAGATGGGAATTGAAGTTTATTTTTGCTTTTGGGAGACGAAGATCGCGTGGTAAGGGTTGTAAGTCATTAGAAATGTGTTTGAGTCATAGAATCTTGGCTCAGAGTCACTTTGATTCAATTTGAGTCAATCAAATTCGTATAAAACGTAGCGAAAGGTATTAGAAATTTATCTGAGTCGTTGAATAATGTCTTAAAGTCACTTTGAATCGCTGTAAGTCATGAAATATCGTCATAAAATCATTTCAAGTCATTCAGAATCTCGTGACAGTAGGTAAAAATCTAGCCAAGTCACCAAATACCGACTAATACTAACTGTGACTCGTTTCAAGTCATCAAATATCGTCTTGAACTCATCGTGACTAATTTCTAGTGACTTAGAATCACTTCGTTCATTTCTAGAGTCACTAAAAATCTCTCCAAGTCATCAAATATCGTCTCAAATTCACTGTAACTCTCTTCGAGTCATTCTGAATCTGGTAATTCTTTGCGAAAACTCTCTCCAAGTAATCAAATACGGTTTTAAACTCACCGTAACTCATGTCAAGTAGTACGGAATCCGCTAACTCATCGCAAATATGACTAAAACTCTATCTAAGTCATAAAATCTCGCTACAATTAATTCCAAATCATCCTGAGTCTCGCGAGTCGTGGCGAAAATCGTAAAAAATCTGGCTGACTCATAGATTACAACAAATTCAAAACCCGCTATTAAAATTGGCTAGAAGAGTCTTTGAGCCATAAATGACTCAGTTTGACTCGAGTCTTCGTGATTCTTACGGTTATTTCCAGTCCGAGGAATAGGTTTACCCAATTTTTGTGAGATTCACCAGCTTTCTGAGTCACAAGAAAGCCGAAATTCAAGAATAAAACATTTCGAGTCACACAGTAGAGCGATTTGAATCATCTTTCGTTTACGTAATCCTTTAGAGAATTTCGCATCCTTCTCTTCGCGACACCACCTCCGCGGGTATTTGAATTAATCATTTGACAGCTCTCGAAGCAGCAGCAGCAGCAGCTGCCGTCGCTTTATGAGTAACGAGAAAGAGAAAGAGGAAACGTACAGCAGGGAGGAATAAGACAATTAATTTACGTCGCGTAGCTCGTTAAAACAGGCGTAATCCTCTACTCGTTCATTTATTTCTTCTCTATATATACGTGTATAGGTACATATATGTATAATGTATTCGTATTCCATAGAGCGTTCATTATTTCCATATCTATAAGTGAGAAAGGCTGGAAGATATGCGTTAGCACGTATCGTGATATAGGTACCTACATTACACAGAGAATACGGGAGTACGTGCTTCCGCCTCATTTTTCTACCGGAACACTTGATTCCACGTAAAAGTTACCGGGATATAAAAGTCGCGGAATTTCAAGGACCGCAACTTTTGTTGGAGACAGTTTCACGAGAAATGAACGAACACGGAGATATTAGATATAATCTAAACGCGAATCGCAGTAACGAACTCGCGCAGAGAAGCTTTTCCTCTACATCATGATTCAGCTCCGCTCCGCTCGATGCTACGGAAAAATTTCACGGATAAAAAAGACGCGGTTTTTCAAACGCTACAACTTTTGTATGAAACATTATTTCGAAAATTCAACGACGTCTTAGATATCCGCAAAAATCAAAACTGCGTTTCGGAAATCGGCCACATCGAGTCGTTCGTCTTCCTCGTTGATTATCTCCGCGGTCTTAAGCGCTGCGAAAAATTTGCGTGAAAATAAAAGTCGCGTTTTTTCACTACCTACAACTTTCGTTCGGAGTTATTTTCGAAAAATTCACAAACTCGCGAAATAATGACGAAAGAAACAAAAAATCACGCGCTTATTCATATACCGAGAGTAAATCTGTGACCCGAAACATCAATCTTTGAATAATCCGTAACATCGAGGAAGTAGTTTGTTTAGTGGTTCTTAAGATAGGATCTGGTCTCCACCCGTGGCAAGGTATTACATAAAATCGTGTCTGTCCGTCCGTCCGTCCGCCCTCCGCATGCACCAGGCCAAAGAATCGTTACCACAGTGATTCTGGGATCTTAGATCCTAGATAGTGTCAATACGGGCGCCACCGGGTGTTGGAGTGTTCGTCCGACACCAGGGTGACTCATTTAAAATGTTTTTTTTTTTATATTTTTTGTCTAACAAATTCATTTCTCTTCTCATTTCAGATTTCACGGAATCTCTTGGTCTCCGCAGATGAAACAAGACGCGCATACCCACGTCCGCGTATGGTGAGTGAAATCGAAAAAATAAAAGAAAAATAATAAGGGAATGGATTTTGGAATTTTCTTTTCGCATTATATACCTACTATACAGCAGCTCGCGCCAGAGAAGAAGGCATTGTTGCCTGTATCCGCGCACCATTTTGTCATCCCCTATATACAGAGGGGGAACGCGAACGTTATCTGAAAAGGGGGTGGTGATTTTCACCGTTGTAACCATGGAAACCTACCATATATATGTATATGTATAGATAGCTGTGTATTTCCCTCGCGTTGCAGACTCGCGATCGCAGCTAGGGTCGTGGCGTTTTGTGACCGAAAAAAGAATAAATAAAAAAGTAGGGGGAAAATGAAGAAAATATAAAAAGGGGTACATGGCTTGAATTCATAACGTCGCCTTATAGTTTATATCCACCTACTCATTGAAATTCGTTGAAAAAACTGAAAAAAAAAATGAGAAATGAGAATTAGAAACGTGTGTGTGTGTGTTTTTTTTTATTTTTTCAAAATTCTCATCATCAAAATTGGAAACAGCAAATTTTATCTTTTGGTTTTTCTCATTCAAGCACGCGGGTGTTGAAAAATGCTCTTAAATAATGTCAGATCAAATCAGAGTCAGTCTGAGTCACTGAATGGCTTGAGGGGGTTCTTCTTAGTTATGTCGAGTGCAGTCTAGGCTAATAAGAAATCGTTAATTTCTTCGGTAATGAGATACTCGATAGAGAATAGTGAAATTACCTGCACCTTCTATTTCTCCGCGCTTGTAATAGCTGACAGATTCGATTCGATCGCGCTGCCGCAGTCTGCACTGCGAGTTTAACAAGATTTCGGGACGTTTTTTCTTTCTTTCGTTTTTTTTTTTCAATTTTTTTTTCAAACTACCAGCTACATAAAACAAAAATTAAAAATTACGATAAAACAGGCGCCGAAAAAGAAGAGAAAAAATTTTTGTTTCGCGGATACGCGCAAACGATGTTATATGGTGCGAAAAAGATTTTGCCACCTAAAAAATGTGATCGGTTTTTTTTTTTCTTTTTTTTTTTTTGGCACTTACGACTTTGCGGCATTATAGCGACGCGCGATGTGTTACGTAGTGTACATAGTACACTGTCTCTCGTCGCGAGTTTCTGCAGCAGTAATAGCTATAGCTATAGCTATAGCTATAGCTAGCTAGCAGCAGCAATAATAGGACCTTTGGGAAACGCAATTAGTGAAGCCGACTGATTTGTCGAGTAGGTGACTATATGTATTAGGGGGTAGATGGGCAGGGCAGGGCATGGCATGGCGTTGCAGGATAGAGAAGGAAAGGAAAGGAAGGTGAAGGAAAGGAGAGCGAAGGGAAGGGAAGGGAAGGGAAGGGAATGGCGAAGAGCCCTTGATGTTAAGCGTAATAGGGAAGGGTCCTCATCTCTCGACTCCTCTCGCTCTCAGGTTTGCGCGAAGTAGGCGCCAGATCGCTGTTCCGGAAAATTCTCTGCATTCGTATTCCCGTCATTTACTGAAATCATCCTCAAAACCCGGATCTAGAATATTGCAGAATTTTTCCCCAAAAAAATGGAAAAATAAAAACGAAAAAAAAAAGAATGAGTCACCCTGTGAGTCCCTTTTTGAAATATGCAACATACTGTGTATATATATATATATATGTAATACAATATAATAAAAGAACAGAAAAGAAATGTAAGAAAAAGGCGTGTGCAGATCGTGACGGTAGATTTTCTTTTTTTCCCCTCTCCAGATAGAAAAATCTACCTATGTAGTATCCAAAAGAAGCAAAAAGGTGGTATAGCATAGTACTGCACAATGGTTGAAACCAGACTCCTATTAAACCAAGACTCTTTGTGACCATACCCTGCCTCATTGTACACCCATTACTGTCATCATAGTTATTATTATTATTATTATTATTGTAATTGTGATAAATCTGTATTTGTATGCACGTATGTATGCATGCATGCATGTGTGTGCGGGTGTGTAGGTGTGTAGGTGAAACCCCAAGGTGTGAAAAAAAAAAGAAACATACTATACATAAGTTTCATTTTATTTCATTCTATTTTTATTTTTATTTTATTTTATTGTGTATCTGTGCCATGGTGGTAGTACGAGTGTGAGATGAGGGAAAAATTCGTGTTACACCTGGTTCTAGCATATAGTAACGGCGAATTTATGCAATCGGATATTACATCGAATTTTTCGAAAATTAAATACAATTTATTTTTCGGTAATTAGATACAAATTTTTGGATATTATACCGAATTAATTGGAAATTAGATATGAATTTCGGAAATTGTTGACGAGAATTTGGTTCTGTTTTTTTTTTTTTTTTTATGGGAGAAAATCGTTCTGAAATTGTTCTGAAATTTGGAGAGCGAAGAACGTGATTTTTGGTCTTTTTGTTTCTGCACCTGAAATAACGTTTCGAAATTATTGACAAAACGTATGGGTTTTTTTTGGTTCGAAAAATATTTCGAAACGATGGAAATGCGGGGAAAATGAAGAATTAGAAATTTAAAACGTATTTTTTTTTTTTTTTTAAGGGATGAAAGACGGTTCGAAATGACCGTGAAATTTGGTAGAGAGAAAGGAGAATCTTTATTTATACTCCTGAAATATTTTTTGGATTGATTTAAAAACGTGAATAACAAGAAGAAAAAGTAAAGAAATGATGTAAAAAAGGCATTTTTTCTTTTTTGGTCTAAAAATCGTTTTGAAAAATGTTGTATATAGATACTAGAGAGACGAGAATTTTTTCACCCTAAATCCTAATTCGTGATGTATAGTATAGTGAAGGTAGAAAGAGGAGGAGCCCCTTATGGGAAAAGAGTGGGATGTAATATACGGTCGAGAACCCCATAGAATCTAATTCAATATGGCGGAGTCAATTGAACGAGAACACTTCTAGTTTTCCCTTTATCCGCCTCTATATACATAACGTTTGGTATATATACTCTTGTAATAGTTGTAACTCTTGGACGTTTAGATCCGATCTTTTACCACTGCTGGAGATATGGTATAGAGGGGTTGAGTTTTACCCTATATGTGAACAGCCTCGTACTAGCAATTGAGATACAATCGACTTGTGGAATAGAATCGATTTACTAGATGCGCAGTTACGCGCTTTAAGAACCCTATTTTTACTTCTAAACGCGATTTTGGTACTTGGAAATATACTACACGAGCTTCCGGGTCCCAAAATCGCTAGAATATATCTCAAGATCGTTTTTTATAGTCGTATCACCTCAGGGGATAATCAAAAGTCGAAATATTCCCAAAGCTACATTCTTGGCTTGCACATTTTTACATTCGCGGATTAAAACGGCGATATTCTGGTTCAGAGTGAACCGATTTCAACGATCTTCAAACCAAAGGATGTAAAAATCTCCGACACAGATTTGAGGACAAGAAATTTCAAAATCGCTTCAAAAATGGCGACGGTATCACACTTTTAATTTCGGTTTCGGTAGCGATTTTGGTACTTGGAAATATACTACATGAGCTTCCGGGTCCCAAAATCGCTAAAATATATCTCAAGATCGTTTTTCATAGTCGTATCACCTCAGGGGATGATCAAAAGTCGAAATATTCCCAAAGCTACATTCTTGGCTTGCACATTTTTACATTCGCGGATTAAAACGGCGATATTCTGGTTCAGAGTGAATCGATTTCAACGATCCTCAAACCAAAGGATGTGAAAATCTCCGACGTAGATTTGAGGACGAGAAATTTCGAAATCGCTTAAATACTGGCGGCGGTATAAAACTTTTAGTCTCGGTTCTAGTAGCGATTTTGGTACTTGGAGATATACTTCATGAGCTTCCGGGTCCCAAAATCGCTAAAATATATCTAAAGATCGTTTTTCATAGTCGTATCATCTCAGGGGATAATCAAAAGTCGAAATGTTCCCAAAGCTACATACTTGGCTTGCACATTTTTACACTCGCGGATTAAAACGGCGATATTCTGGTTCAGAGTGAACCGATTTCAACGATCTTGGAACCAAAGGATGTGAAAATCTCCGACGTAGATTTGAGGACAAGAAATTTCAAAATCGCTCCAAAAATGGCGGCGGTATAACACTTTTAGTCTCTTTTTATTCCGTAGCTTCGAATTCTTGGTATTCGCAATTAGATCGTTATTATTATTTTTTGCACAGAGTGGAATAATATCCTTCTCCTTTCGTTACGTTCTCTATAAGAATATCGCTGCGAAGAGGCTATAGGTATAGTTCATTCGTAAAAAAAACAACGAAAAAAAAAAAAAAAAACAGGAAAAGAAAGAAAGTCACTTGTTAGCGAGAATGACTGTCGAGTTTTTCAAGTGGACGATGGATCCTCGTAGGTATATATTTAAATATAAGTATATACCTCTGCTCCAGCCAGCCAGTCACCGTTCTCTATCTCTTATTTATATTTTTCGAACGGTAGCCGAGTCTCGGTTACATTCTATATACTTCTCACGTATATACATATAGGTATACAATACAAATAAACAAATCTTCTGCCAATTACGACCGAGAACTCTGACTGACTGACTGACTGACCGTATGAAACTGAAATCGAAGTTCCAGTTCTTTCGCGAATTTTTTTTCGCATTTATCGGCTCGTCGCGAGTATTGGGTAATTTTTTCCGAATTTTTAAACCCCTGGTGTATCGAGGTATGAGTTTTTACGGAAAAAGAAAACTCCGAGAAAGTTTTGGCTCAACGAAATGTCGATCGGTTTACTGATTTGCAAATTTTTTTTTCACCTAAAGCAGAAAAAAAAACGCAAATTTTGAACCGTTATAGCGCATTCATGGCTGCAGCGGGTATATATGTGTATGTAATGTAGCTATGTTTCAAGTGGCAGTTATATGGGGTGCGATACGAAAATTTGAACTACCCTCAACACAGGGAGCAGCACGTATAAGTCGGAACCACTCGAGAACTCATTGACTTTGTTCATTGATTTTACGTCAATCTAGTCACAGTCAGGAACCCCTTATATGGTTATATGTATATATATACGTGTAGAATACATAGATAGGTATACGCTATACATACATGGGCGAAGGGGCTCCAGAGGAGAGACTCTCTTCTCTCTCTTCTCCTCTCCATGATGCGTTTATCCTAAACGACTAAAGCGACAGGACTAAAGGAGTTTTGGGGGACGCCTCCCTTTCGTTCTTGCGGAGGCTTGCTCCCTCCCACTAAAGAGAAATACGTATAGAATAGAGAATTGACCCCTCTCCGAACCCCGACCCCCTAGAGAAGAGAAGAGAAGAGAAGAGAAGAGAAGAGAAGAGCGAGTTGGTGACTCGCATTAGGGACACATGGCCGAATGACAAAGGATCTTATCCCTTGTACCAGACGGAGGAGAGGAAATTTACGGATATACCCTGAGGGATATTCGGCTACATAATATACAGGGTGATCAAAATCGAGCCAAATTCTCAGGGTAGCTAGATTCCTCGTCAAATTCTGAGAGCAAATTTCCTTTACCAAAAATTCGTGGGACTGATACTTTCCGAGCTACGATCATTTAACACTTACAGATGGCGCTGTCAGCGCTGTCAGCGCGAGTTGCGCAGTGACCCGTCCACGCGATTGGTCGACTAAGATCTCGCCTAGCTCCGAAACTGTTAATCCCTCGAATTTTCGGCAAAGGAAATTTAGCCTTGGAATTCCGCGCGGAATCTATCCTCGAAATATGAAATGCTAAAGTCGAACCACCCTGTATATACGACTTTAGATATATACATGGGCTTAGGGTGCAGAAAGTCGGCGATAAGGGTCGCGCGTGGATGGATATAGATAGATGGATGAATGTATGGGGGCTGGATGAGGGGCGGATTTTAGCTCAGACCCTCCATAACGCGAGTTCTATGTGAACGACTGCAGACGCCATTTTAAAACGGATGTTATTAAATATATCTATATTCTATATGCATGTACGAATTAAAAAACTGCATCGCTTGACTAATGCCACAAAGTCGTAAGGCCCAAAAAAAAAAAATCATCAATTCTGTAGTTTTTTTGGGACCACTCTACTTCACGGTTGTTACCACCGTTATACGAGAGTCTGGTAATCCGTCGGACAGACTCGGTTCAGTTTTTCTAACTAAAACTTGAAGATTTTCTATTTTTTTTCGGTTAAAACCCTGAAAACTGAAGATCATCTCCGTGAATTTTGTCGAGGGTATATTTAGGAAGCATATTTAGGAACAGAGATTAGAAGTAGATGGCCCAACTCTGATCACAGGACACGATGACTGTCCCTGTTCTTGTATGTCTTGTTTCACGAGGGACCTGCAGCACAGCCTTTCTGACCGCAGAAAGGGATTCGGGGATTATTACCCCCTTGTTAACGTCACTAGGATTATATCGACCGCGAAAAGTTAATCAGCTAAAATATATATTTTCACCCCGCCCCCGCATACCTACCTACCCATAGTATACACTGTACAGTATACACCCGTAGGTATATCCTTAGCCGTCTTTAGATAGATGTTGGTTTTTAGCTGCTGTCAAGGTCTCGGATTTCCGGAATCCGATATCTTTGTGCTTTTTCAATTTTTTTCTTGCTATACATATGCACATCACCAGGACTGACATAATTCACGTCTATATGTGCCTAAACGGTGTAAAAGGATGTAAGTTTGTTTTGTTTTGATTCGATCAACATTGCTACTTTTTTGTTGAAGTTTGTATAATCTTTAATCGCTTGTAACTCGCACAGGGTTCAATTTAGAGACTAGTTTCTGGGGACTTTTTTTTTAGCCAATTCAAATTCCTATAAAATACCTAGGTGACAAAATGACGTCACCTTAAGCACGGCTGAGTTATACCAATTCGAAAACTAAAAAACGAAAGAAAGAAATTGAGCTCGTTTGTTGGTTTGTTGGTTTGTTTGTTTGTTTGTGTGACGATGCATTGCAGCTGAAACTACAATATAATGGGCTAGGTATAGAGGCGCCAGACGATGATCGGCTTGTCTCGATATTATATATACATATTTTTTTGGTTTTTTAAACGGCCATATCTACCCACCTACCTATATACTTTTTACCTTTTTTCTTGTTTCCCCTTTTCATCTTCCTTTTTCTGTTTGTCTGTCTGTCTGCTTTTTTCATTCTTTCTTCTTCTTTGTTCCTTGCTTATTATTCTTCTCACTAACTAACTACTACCGCAGTACGAGGTTGAAGTCAAGTGATGACAGATTAATGACGAGGAGTCAAAACAAAATTTCAAATAGTCTTTGTATTCAAGTATTATACACATATGTCTATGTGGTTATTCCGAATGTGTTTCTCATAGTCTAGACAGCTCGTCTTCTCTATCGTAATGACACCGATGAAAAAAAAAAAAAAAAAATTCATATATTCGGTGTATAAAAAAAAGAAGAAGAACAAGAACAAGAAAAGAAGAATAAAAATCAAAAAAATATATACAGGGTTGAAAAACTTAGGAAACGTTGTCACGTAGCGATAGAAATTTAATAAATCATATATTACATTATATATATATATATATATACTGTACAGTATAAGCCCGTACGTATAGCATAAGAGATTCTAGAAGTAGCCTCCTACCAGGCCCTCATATCCCCATCCCCATCCCCATCCCACATCCTCATCCTCCGCATCCCAATTTCTGAGTTACAGTAGCAGTCAGTCGTCAGTTGCGCTTAGATCCATCTCGACATTCATTTGTTCTCATATTGCTCCTACTCCCAGCTTCCGTGAAAAAGGAGGAGGAAACGACGCGGGGGGGGGGGGGGGGGGGGGGGGCACCATAATACAACGAAATGAAATGAAATGAAACGAAATGAAACGAAACGTAACGTAACGTAACGTCTTTTGTTTCCGTTGCGTTCAACGTCTAGTATATTATATATATCTCCCCCCCCCCCGGGCCCCTCTCGGCTCTTTTCATTCATTGGATGTCTCGTTTCAACCGGAACAGCCATGACAGAGTATATTTTATACCATCGGAACAAATATCCTGCCAATACGATAACTTTGGAGGCGTTTCCGTGGGTGTGGTTTATTCATACTTCGGTTAAATTCGGCTAAAATCGACTCTCTCAATCTCTCTCTCTCTCTCTCTCTCTCTCTCTCTCTCTCTCTCTCTGTATTGTTATTATCATTATTGTACCTTTTAGCCCCCCCCCCCCCCACCCCCCCAAGCGCCCCAACGTTTCCCTTTTTCCCCTATCATAAACATCGTTGTGTTATACCCGGATGGTAAAGCAGTCTATAGATTATTCTATACACATGGTTTTATAACCTATACGACAACAGATGGCGCTCTATGTCAATAACTTTCTCGTTACAAGAGATATATTGCGCGCGCATCCAACTCCGCTTTCTCTCTTTATCGTCGCTATCTAATGATCGATTTTATTTCTCTCATATATATATATATATATAGTATATATATTATATTCTATTCTTTCAATATTTGTATAGTTTTTTTATTTTTTTTTTTTCAACTTTCTTCATTTTTTTCTTCTCTATTTATCTATCCGTCTCTCGTTTTTTTTTTTTTCTTTTTTTTTTCTTCCCCCGCTTTGTCGCGTATTGTGCATTGTCGGAGGGTGTCGCCGCCTGACGGTTCATATCCGAAGCTTTTAACATTGCGTGTAGTAGCATGTATAAAAAAAATAAAAAAAAAAAAAAAAAAAAAAACAAAGAACGTAAAAAAGTAATGATAAAAAAAAAAAGAAAAAAAAAGAAAAAAAAAATCACTAGGACAGTTTGAGAACGATGTTTGGCGAGATGAGTCCGAATACTGCGAGTATGTGCATAGCTTGATCGTCGCGGTCGGTAACGTAGGATATCTATATTAGCTTGTATACCTCGTACGTATGTATGTACGTAGCATAGCATAGATTCGTCGTAGCTTAGTATATACATATATGTATACACGTATAGATGTTCGTAGCTTAATCGCGTCGTAGGTGCTATACAGCTCGAAGCTCTCTTGGTAAAGGTCAGGGGTTTTAATATCCTGGACACCCACGTGCATCATCTGCATCAGTTATAGGCAACGATAATTCGAATTAATCAGCGCTAATTGGCGCGAGCCTTGAATACATACGTGTAACATATTATTATTACATGCGTGTATACATACGTATATGTATAATCTATATTTTCATTTTTTTTTCCAATTTTTTACCTCGAATTGGTGTTGTTTTTTTTTTTAATTAAAAACGAAAAAAACGAAACGAAAAAACTTCGCGATATCCAAAATCGTAGATTGCTGCGCTCTTATTTGCTTCTTTTCTTTCGTTTCGACGGATTTGCGGTTCTTTTTTTCAGTTTTTACCTCTTTTCGCTTTCCACGATCCATAGCTGGTGCTTTACCGCTGCGGTTTTACCCAACTGCTAAAACCATGTATATTGTATATGGGGCATTAATTATCGTTTTTTTTTTCTTCGGTCAAGATTGTGGCGCAGGGTGTTGCGGTGAAAAATAAAGTAAAAGGATTGCATGCAGTTGTACCTTTTCAACTCGTTGTCGCATAAACATATCAGTATATATGTGTGTTCGCCAAAGCGGAACGTTTATCTTCGTTTTTTTTTTTTTTCGTTTTTTGTCTTTTTCTTAAATACCTGAAAGCCAAGACAGTTCTGCGTGAGATACGGTGATGACACTAAACCGCAGAAACTCTAAACGAACGAACGAACGAACGAACGAACGAACGGAGACGAGAGAAAGCAAAAAAGAATTAAAAGAAAAATATACAGTGAGAAAAATGGAAAAGAACGAGAATTTGAAATTTTTTACCAATTTTTTTTCATAGGGTTGATGTTCAACCCTCAAATTTGATAAGAAAAAGAAAAAGAAAAAGAGAAATAAGAAGGAGAAGGAGAGGAATAAAAACGAGAGTATTAACGCAAAGGCATAAGAAAAGGAAAAGGAGAGGCGAAAGCTTGAGTTTCTCGCGAATCTTACTCGCAGGGTAGCAACCCCACAGAGGCATTGGGTTCGTGAGTTCCAAGCGTCAGAATATGGGCGCTATAAGGGTGGGTGTCGAATTTAAATAATCTTCGTGCAGCAGACTTTCACAGCTATAAGCGAACGAGCCCTGTACATACCTACCTACCACACTGCCACGAGCCAGTAGAAAAAATAAAGAAAGGGGGTAAGGAAGAAAGAAAGAAGAAAAAGAAAAATAGGAAAGAGGGAAGAGGGAAAAAAAGAAAGAAAGAGGGAAATAAATAAATTGAGAAAGCGACTATATTTCGACTCCCGAATTCGCCTTACTCGAGGAGTTGCCAGAGTTCGTTTTTTTTTTTTTTTTTTCTTCATATATAAGGGCGTCTCGCACCCTGTAATCTTTCGCCACGTGCTTCTTCCTCCTCCTGCTCCTGCTGCTGCTGCTGCTGCTGCTGCAGAGTCGCGTTAAACCGATGGGGTGCCCAAAAACGAGAATCCTCATCTCCCTGCATGCATACACCCACACACACGCACACACGCACGTATAGTATACCTTGAGGAGAGATTCGCGGTAGAAATGTAAGAGGAGAGAAGAGAGGGGTAAAAAAAAAAGGGGAGCGAATTTAGTAACTGACTTTATTTCCCTCCGAAAACTCGAGGAAACAAGACAGAGTTTTGTACCGTTTGTTACTGATGGTCAGGTTGTACATACATACAAAGATTAGTACACAAACGTCTAGATATATATTTACATGTAGTTATATAGACGACGACATGCTGTTGATTGGACGATATGTTCCTACAATGAAAGACGCATTGTAATCGATTTTTAGAGACTCACGATCAGCCTGATCCGACTCTCGACGTTTTTTACAACGTCAAAACTGTCTGTCCATGTGTTTAATCGAAAGAGATTTCTCCGGTCGTTACGTAACCGACGAATTCGTTGGCAAAAATTAATTCCGGTAATTTATCACTCATGTAATCGCGCAGGATGATTCAGATTTTCGGACCAGATTCAGCGCGAAATTCTGAGACTAAACTTTCTTTGGCAAAAATTCGTGGGTCTAATAGTTTCAGAGCTACGCGAGATCCTAATCGTCCAATCGCGACTCGCTCCACACGTGCGCGTCCGCGTCTGCGCAACCCACACGTTCCGCGATTGGTCGACTGCGATCTCTTTCGTATCTCGGAAACTACAGGTCTCACGAATTTTCCGTAAAGGAAATTTAGTCTCGTATTACCGCGGGGATCCTGCCCTTGAAATATCGTCAGTTCGATCCGAATCACCCGGTATATTCACTTTTGTTTATAATATAGTAATAAACGAGTCAGTCAAAGTCTCCCTCTCTCTTTTCTCTGCCACCTTTGAGCTTTGATCTCGACTTCACCCATTCCACCTCTTCGCTCTTCGCTCTTCACTCTTCACTCTTCACTCTCCACTCTCCTCTCTTCTTCTCTTCATCGTGTACGAATACGCATCCTGGATTCTCCCTCGGCTCGGCCCACAGCTGATAGAGTCGTCAGTGACGTCCGCATCACGGGATCGGGACGACAGATAATGTTTTATTATAATATCAAACTCGTCTTCGTACGTCTGATCCCTACCAATACCATGAATACTATCCTCATCCTTATGCTTGCGCTATGCTGCAGTATGCAGTATGCTATGCCTTAGTGTCCTGTTGAACAGCAGGGATCCGGACTCCAGACTATGATCGATTTGACGCGCGGCAAACTTGGCGCGTCATGAAACAGTCCCTAACCTAACCTAAACATTTCACTCACTTCACTCTCCTTTTTTTCTCTTTTCATTCCTTTTTAATTCTTCTCTTATTTTTCACCACGTTTCTCTCATTCCACACCATATGTACATTTTTCTGCTATAATATCTTCCATTTTTTACCGGCGAAGATAAGAGGGAAGAAAAAAAATAAAAAAATTTCTTAAGTCGTCCATAAGGATGTCCATAAGCCCACATAACGTCCATAACGCGTGCATAGATGCATAGAACGTCCATAACGCGTGCATAGGTGCATAGGACGTTCGTAAGACGTCGAATACCATTCCGTTTGGTTAATTTATCTTTTTTCTTCCCTCCCGACGTAACTCGTCTTATGTTTCTCCTATTCCACACCATATGTACATTTTTCTGCTACAATATCTTTCATTTTCTACCGACGAAAATAAGAGGGAAGAAAAAAATAAATAAAAAAATTTCTTAAGTCGTCCATAAGGACGTCCATAAGCCCACATAACGTCCATAACGCGTGCATAGGTGCATAAAACGTCCATAACGCGTGCATAGGTGCATAGGACGTTCGTAAGACGCCGAATACCATTCCGTTTAGTTAATTTATCTTTTTTCCTCCCTCCCGACGTAACTCGTCTTATGTTTCTCTTATTCCACACCATATGTACATCTTTTTGCTACAATATCTTCCATTTTTTACCGACGAAGATAAGAAGGAAGGAAAAAAATAAAAAAATTTCTTAAGTCGTCCATAAGGACGTCCATAAGTCAACATAACGTCCATAACGCGTGCATAGGTGCATAGAACGTCCATAACGCGTGCATAGGTGCATAGGACGTTCGTAAGACGTCGAATACCATTCGGTTTGGTTAATTTATCTTTTTTCTTCCCTCCCGACGTAACTCGTCTTATGTTTCTCTTATTCCACACCATATGTACATTTTTTTGCTACAATATCTTTCATTTTCTACCGACTAAAATAAGAGGGAAGAAGAAAAAAATAAAAAAATTTCTTAAGTCGTCCATAAGGACGTCCATAAGTCCACATAACGTCCATAACGCGTGCATAGGTGCATAGAACGTCCATAACGCGTGCATAGGTGCATAGAACGTTCGTAAGACGCCGAAAACCATTCCGTTTAGTTAATTTATCTTTTTTCCTCCCTCCCGACGTAATTCGCCTCATGTTTCTCTTATTCCACACCATATGTACATCTTTTTGCTACAATATCTTCCATTTTTTACCGACGAAGATAAGAAGGAAGGAAAAGAATAAAAAAATTTCTTAAGTCGTCCATAAGGACGTCCATAAGTCAACATAACGTCCATAACGCGTGCATAGGTGCATAGGACGTTCGTAAGACGTGGAATACCATTCCGTTTAGTTAATTTATCTTTTTTCTTCCCTCCCGACGTAATTCGAAGCTTTTAATCTCTCATCCCCCGATATTGCTGCAACCTTTTCCCTTTTCCACCCGCATTTTTCTCCCGTAATAGAGAGTATAGGAAACGCGTTGTCGTCGCGTGTTTCAATTATTAATCCTAAGAAAATTGTGTATTACCTGCGAGGTGATCTAATCTAATCCAATCCGATCTAATCCAATCTCTTTTCATCTCTTTCTCTTTTCGAGATGATTGTTTTCTTTTCCACACAATAACCGAGACGAGAGAAAGAGAGAAAGACGGGTTGATAGAGCGGATGAGAATCACTTCATCATAATCGGTCATCTGGATGGTCATTTTTGCTGCCTTCGCCTCTGCCTCTGCCCCCCATCTCCCCACTTAATTCATATAGCTATACACAGTGCCTATATTCCACGGTTTGGACCCCTGCAGCGGTCTCGACGCCCAGATATCTCTTCAGCTAACGAAATATCTCTTTTAGTATCTGCCTATATATGTATAGTGCAATACGACGTCGCTGACAACTAGAGAGAGACAGAGAGAGAGAGAGAGAGAGAGAGAAAGAATCTTCTTATTCCTATTCTCATTTTTTCTCTCGAAATATTAGGTAAACTTAGTTTTTTCGGAATGAGAAGGCAGGAATTTTGCCTTTTTTTCTTTTTCTTCTTCTTCTTCTTCTCTTATTTCGATCACCCGCGTAATCCATGAAGAGAGATGCATCATCGTTGATGTATAATTTAAAGCTCACCCCCGTATTTGCCTTTCGAATTTTTAAATTTAGTCCCTTTATGTGCTACCATGGTGGTGGTAGTGGATCTCGCTCGGTTCTCTCTACCCTGGGCTTTACTCACTTCCAACTTGCCGGTTCACAGTTTGGTAGGTATATATTCGAGAGTGAACATGGGCGAACCTTGACTCGAGGAGGTCGGAGGCTGGAGGCCTCATTACTAAAGCAAATATCTTATGTAGTCACTGTAGACTGAACACGAGAACCAGCTATTGAAGAGAAGCGAAGAGAAGAGAAGATAAGATAAGATGAGATGAGATAGAAATGGTCTTCGCCGAAGCTGCGAACCCTGAAGACGATGCAAAGGGATGAAAATAAATAAAGAAAGAAAGAGATTTTTATAGAGCTTGTATTTTATCCGTAATTCCTTCTTCATACAGAACGCCAACATCACCGTCACAACCATCACCACCCTTGAAGAGACTCCATCGAATCTTTTGCCAAGTTTAAGAAAAGAGAAAGAGAAAGAGAAAGAGAAAGAGAGGGGTTTAAGGGAAGAAAGAAGGGCTCCCTAAATGGGGTGGCGAAAAATGCGAGGAATTCTTTACACACCCCCTTCAGCGCGCGTGTTCATGGTATGTAGATGGATATGCTATATTCCAGCTGCAAACTGCTCTTTTATCAAAGTCGAACGAAATCTGCTGAAGATTCAGCGTAAAACTGCGTGAAAATCATACTCTATATTTTTCAATCGGAAATCTGGATCTTACGCTGTTAAGTATCGACGAAACGATTAGTTAACACCAATTTAACACCAAAACATAGATTTAACACCGTTTCAAATCGGTTAGATCTCATTCAGCTTCGATTAGCAACCATTTTTACATCACTTTGTCGCATTTTAACACCGATTTAACACCGGATATCGATTTAACACTTTCTGAAATCGGGTTAAATTTATCCAGCGTTGAATAGACCCGAGTTAAAATTTTTCGGAGATCATTTCGAGCTGTTTTAACAACGTTTGTGATGATTTAACACCGTTTTAACACCTTTTATGAATTAAACATTGTTGCTATCGGTTTAAAACCGGCGGCAGATCGTCTAGAACTAATTGGTTTTGATCTAAAACCTTCTGGCATGAATTTAGAAACTATTTTGCGTCAATTTAACACCAATTTAACACCAATTTAACACCTTTAACGAATTAAACATCATCGCTATCGGTTTAAAACCGGCGTCAGATCGTCTAGAACTACTTGGTGTTAATTTTTAAACCTTCTGGCATGAATTCAGAAACTATTTCGCGTCATTTTAACACCAATTTAACACCTGCCGTAAATAACCCGCTATTTTTGTTGACCGGAGTTGGCAGAACACTGCGTGACTCGAAGTGTGCAGTAACTGTTTTTCGCAAGCCGTCTGAACTCCACGGTTGTTAAATATGGGTTAAAGGTGTTAACGGGAGAAATGAACAAAACTGAGACCTACACTCGTCTGATTATTTCGATAGGGGTTAATCCCACGGAAAAACTGTAAGGAGTTAAAATGTGGGAAATTGAAAGGCGCGTATTTTACGTCCCGCGATATTTCCCGTAGGGCGATTGCCTCCGTAGATAAATCGATGTTTCTACCAAACCGAGTGATTTTCTTTGGTATAATTCAGCCGGCGCGCGCGTGTAATAAAGGTAGTGAAAATACCCTTCAGTATAGTGATTTCGGGGTTTGACTGAATCGTCAATTTGTCTAGCATTATCAGTACGGTAGGTGGGTAGGCAGGTCTAAAGGTTCAAGGTTTCCAAAGGCGCCTAAAACCTTCCTTCCTTCCTTCCTTCCTTCAAAGGCCTCACTACTCTATCATTCTCATTCTCTGGCCTACAACCAAAGGATTTCGTGTATTTAGGATAACAAGCTGTTCTGACTTCGATTCGTATTCAGGACCCGGAGGACTCCTTTATATTGACATATCGTCGCACGTGATCCAAATACATCCAACATTATATATCTACGAGAGAATTGAATTCATCGGACAAAACCTATGCCTATCTATATATATATATACATACACCTTATTCCTCGACGCTCCCTCACCCATTCCCATCCCCATTCCATCCTATTATACAACAGTAGGACCCACTCCTGTCTATCTCTTTCTATCTGCTACCGTAGTCCACACAAATCGTTTATAAACCCAAACAAATTGCTCGGAAGACAATCATTCGACGTTCATTTCATTTCATTCCATTCCCATTCCCTTCTCTTCCCTTCCGCATCAAATCACTACTAGGTACTCGTTCCCTACTGCAGTCCATTATATACCAGTCCCAGTATCTATCTGGTAGAAATTTTTCTACTCTTTTACGAATTTTTTTTTTCCACACAAATCTCAAACGTCGATGCCACAAGGTCGTAAGCGCCAGAACAAAAAACAAAAAAAAAAACAAAAATTGCGTTTTATTTTGGTGGCAAAATTTTTTTCGTGCCATATAACATCGTTTGGACGTATTCGCAAAATAAAAAATTTTCGGACGCGCTCACGACCTCGTGGCATTAGACACCTTAATTTTACATTTCAAAATTGTACGTAGACTCTCTAGTATTTGAAAAAAAAACAGAAAAAAAAAAAACCTGAGAGTATTTGAGTCGCGTTATACCGAGCGTATGTTACAGTGATAATAAATTCTCTCATTTGATACACGTAGGTATTAATAAAAAACAAAAAATGAAAAAAAAAAAAAAACTAAAAAAACAGAATACCTACCCGAAGATGGATATCCGTTTCAGATATTCACGCCCTTTTACAGCACGTTCAAATTTCTACCTTATATACGCGAACGTGTGAGGAACTGCATATATATATATGAATACTGCGCTGTTCCTGCTTCTGCTGCGCTAGTGCGGTGGTGCTTGCGGTGATGGTGAATACTGCCTTTGCCTTTGCCTCTGCCTCTGCCTCTGCCTCTGCACGAGCTCCGTGAAATGAATGCTTTTAGAAACCCTTTACTAGAGGGCGGACAGTTACTGCTTGGTATAAATATTATACCGAGTCAGGTCTGCTGACCACATGGCATGCAGACAGACAGACATACATACATACGATATTATATCCATTGCTTTCTCATACCGATATAATATCATATTCATACATACACGATATACACATTTTCGATGATGGAATTCAAAAAATTCAAAAAATTCAAAAAATTTGAAAAATTTGAAAAATTTGAAAAATTTCAAAAATTTACATCATTCAAACAATTTTTCACAACTTTCTTTCAAATCGTGATAAGAAGTAGATGGGGTACCTAGTGTCATATCGATTTGATTTTTTCACGAAAAAAAACATGTAAGAAACTAACATATTTTCAATTTGGATGAAAAAGAAAGAAAGAAAAGAAAGAAAAGCGAAGAGAAGAGAAAAAAATTTGGTCATATTTTTTGTAATTTTTATTTTTTAAAATCGCCCTAATATTATAACATGTATTATGTTTGTTTGTGTCCATAATATGACGCGTAACTTCCGTTTCCGTTTCTGCAACGCTATACATATGTAGGTATTACATATGAGCTCACAGGCTCTCTATCGCGGGGTTCAGTGTAATACGGTTCAGTTAAGTTAAGTTAAGTTAAACCACGAGGTTCCTTCTCTAGCTCGACGTTTATTCCGCCCTGAAGGCGTGACATGTTTATATCTAAACGTCAACCGCTGTTCATATTCCATTTAGAATCGCTCACCTCTAATTTTCTTTTTTTTTTTCCTTCTCTCTCTCTTTCCCTTTTATTTTTTTTCTTTTTTTTTATTTCCCATCAAATTTTACTTCTATTTTAAATTTTTCATCGATTTTTATCAATTTTTCTTTTCTCTTCTTTCATTTACTTTCCTCTTCTTACTTCCAGTTTATACAAAAAAAAAAAATAAAATAAAAAAAAAAATAAAGTTCATACGAAAAATTATACTATAATAGTATATTACCTTGTAAAAAGTCGCGTGTGTGTGCGCGAGTGTGTGTGTGTGTATATAATATAATACATATATCTTGATTAATCGTCCGAACTCCTGCTAATGGGACACTTTTCCATATATATATATAGATATATATATTATATTATATACTATATTCTATATATTCTATATACTGACACAGGAACAAGTGTCAAAATAATTCATTTGCTGTGAAATATTACCATTCTTTTGGTTTTTTTTTCTCTCTCTCTCTCTCTTTTTTTTTTTTTTATTACTTTTTTTACTTTTTATGCCGTACCTCTCACGAGACACTTAACGCTAATTGTTAAGCCATATATATATATATATAGTATGTATATAGTACGGTTACGATCTATTCGATCTAATTACGAAGGTCGTAAACCATCTGTTCATTATAATAGCTCCGAGAAGATAAAGAAAAGAAGAAGAAACAGAAAAAAGAAGAAATAATAATAATAATAATCATGATAACAGGGAAGAAAAAATGAAAATATGAGGTTGAAATAAAAATTGAAGACGAAAATACTAATTGTACTTTTTCACTTTTTTCTTTCTTCACTTTTCAAATTTTGAAAAAATTGGTAGGGAATTGAATTGTTCTTTTCTTTTATTTTTTATCTGAGAAATTTTCGAATTTTCATTTTTCAACGTTTCGTGTTACGATTTTGTTCTATACGGTTCCGAAAAGTTGAAGTTTTTTTTTGTTTTTTTTTCATTTCGCAGATTAGATTGTCAATGAATATTGTATGAATTGTGAAATGGAGTAAAATGAAGAAAAAATGAAAAACGAACAAAAAATGAAAAAGTGGGGGATAAAAAAATTTAGGACTTAGGAGAGAAATCGAAGACAGCGTTTCTGAGGAAGGAAAGGAAAGAGGAAGGAGTTTGGTGTAGTATATATATGTATATGTATATAAAGTTTCCAGTACATAAAGGTATATCATTGGCATGCTGGGCGTGGGTAACGGCGTGAAGTTGGCGCCGGCAGCGATAGATACCGCTAATTATCGATCGTAAATAATATTCGAGTCTTAGATATTATATATATACATATATATATATATACACTCATAGATATTATATATATATAAATGTGAATGTGAATGTGAATGTGAATGTGGCGGCTTCGATGCACGGCAGCTCAAAGCACGCGTGATCCCTATCGCGTTGAAATCGCGCGGATGAAAAATAAGAATAATAAATAATAAAAGAAAAGAAAAGAAAAGAAAAAAGTAAGAAGTAGAAGAAGAATTTATTTTACCACCTCGGTGGTGAGAGAGAAGAATTAAAGAAAGGAAGTAGCATGATCGAAGATCTGATTCATAAAACTCAACCAATCACATATATTTTCACTGTACAACAATAGATTCAAATTTATTCAGTCCACATGTCCATTTTTTATACTCTAATCAATTTTTCCCTAGGTTTTTCAACATTTTCATAAATTTTCAGCAATTTTTCATCATCGCATTTCAAAAATTTCCACCAATTTTCATCCATTTTCCATCAATTTTCATTAATTTTCATCAATTTTCTTTGATTCGTATGAATTTTCCACAATTTTCATAATTTTATTCTCGATTTCGATAATTTTCATTAATTTTCATCAATTTTCTTAGATTCGTATGAATTTTCGACGATTTTCAATCCATTTTCATCATTTTTTCCTCGATTTCCACGAATTTTTCTTAATTTTCATAAATTTTCCTCAATTGGTTAAAAATTTTCCATCAATTCCGATATCATTTACGTAACTAATTTTCATCAATTTTCATCAATTTTCTTCGATTAGTATGAATTTTCCAAAATTTTCATCATTTCATCCTCGATTTCGATAATTTTCATAAATTTTCCTCAACTGGTTGAAAATTTTCCATCAATTCCGATCATTTACGTAACTAATTATCATCAATTTCCTTCGAATCGTATGAATTTTCCACGATTTTCATCATTTCATCCTCGATTTCGATAATTTTCATTAAATTTTCATCAAATTTCCTCGAATTTTCTTCTACTAATTTCTAATTTTCGATCGTTTCTTCTGCCCACGTTTTCCCCTCTCTCCATTAATCTTGATGAACTATTTTTCTTTCCACCGACAGAAATTTTCCACGTAAAATTTTTCGAAAATAATTATCGATCGATTTTCGCTCGGTGTCGAGGCCGTCTCGTCTCGTCTCGTTCGTTTCGTCGTTCGCGAACCAAGTAGCTATACGGTATACTACACTATACTATACCTAACAGATCCAGGAAATTGTAAAGCGCAAATTTACGGAGTTAGATATCGCGTTACCAAACCCACTCTTTGATCTCGCGACACTCACAATTTCCCGTTGCTCGCGATACACCCCTATTTTCTCGGTGCTAGACGAGAGCCACCCTGATGAGAGGCCTGGAACCCCGAGCTACTCGCCTACCTATAATCACAAGGCTCTCCAGCACCACGTCCATCAAGGGCGTAACGTCAAGTTAAACGTTGAGACATAAAAAAAAAAAAAACTGAAAATGAAAATGAAAATGAAAACCAAAATACAAAAAAAAAAAAAAAAAAAAAATTTTTTTTTTTTTTTTGCACAGGATTAGATTCTTTCACTCTACTCACAGACCACGTTCGTTACTATCTCCGTCCCTTATCAGAAGAAAATCCGAAACTTGAGAGTGAAATTTTTTTCGCAACTTTTCTTCGCACAGTATTTTGGCCTTTCGTGTCTCTCCCTTTTTTCAATACTTCTATCATGGCTGGAAAGTAGATTAATTTTTCGGAACTAATCACCCTAGGCTAGGGCCAGGGGGCTGCTAGACCACTTTATTCATCCTGACACGTACTAGGTACTATCTTGCCATAGTGGGGAAAAGCCTTACCGCAAATACAATAACCCTTTGTTTGTTTCATTCTTCTTCTTCCTCTTCTTCTTCTGCTTGATGCCTCCGCGTCCTGCTACCACTATTTCGAGTAGTTCGTGATTCAAACAATCTAGACATCCTGGTAAACACTTCGAACCGTTTGAGCCTCGAGCGATTTTCTGTTTTCTCTCGTTTCTCGCCCACCTTTCTAGTATTTAGGTTGCTCGTCGATCTTTCGGACGTATATACCTACGTACGTACAGAACAACAGATAAGACGCAAATCTTTGCGCGAAATATATCGAGATTTTTTTCTTCTTCTTCTTTTCTAATTCATTGCAGTCGATAAGATTCATTCATTCTTACATTTCTGCGTCACAATGGAAAACGAAACGAAAAGAAAAAATAAAAAATAAAAATAATACAAGAGGGAAGAAAAGGGAGACGTTGGTAGACGAGGAGCCGAGTAGGAGGTAAGCAATTAAGTTTGAAGTGTTTCCTGCAAGGTGTGACTGCAGCAGTAGCTGCAGCAGCAGCAGGGGCGAAGAAACTCGACTGCTACTGCATTTGCTGTTGCCATATATATGTGCCACGGTATAGACGGGCGGAGCAAACTGCTACAAACGAAGCGAAGAGAGAGAAGAAGAAAAAGAAAAGAAAAAGGAAAAATTGAAAAAATAAAATATAAAACGTTGATAAAAGCTAGGCGCTAACCACCTGACTTATATTTCTCATCGTTTCTTGGCTGTGTATAAAACGAGGAAGGTACTACAGTAGCTGTAGACGAGCACCTACCGGCCGTTAAATGATCGTTATTATATTTAATATTTATTCGAAAAGGATGCGAGACACAGACAGACTCTGGTATAATCGAATAACCAATTGAGATTATGACACCTATGTAATTAGTTGAATTATCATCGACTCGTTATCAATTTATCGCCGTAAATAATGGTCCTAGGTTGAAAATGGCCGGACGAAAGTTGGAGGACTTTCTAAGACGCTGGTTTTATAATCAATAGATTTTTCTGTCAGATGTATACCTCGCAGTCTACAAGCTATTCATCGAACACATACGCGTATGGGTATATCGATTACTGTACACGTACTCTCTACGGATTTTTTTGATCGCACACACTTTTCGATATATCTTCGCTGGTGAAGATCTGACGAAAAAATGTTCCCCACAAAAGTTGCGCGTGTTTTGAAGACGGTTGTTTTATGTCGAACAAAATTTTCCGTCGGATGAGCGGCTCGCTCTCTAAACGCTCTGCAACGCGAGCAGGCCATTCACCCGCTCTCCGGTTCTCGGTGCATACACTTTGCCGTTTATCTCCGCGACTAGGGATCGTGCGAAAAAATGTTCCCCACAAAAGTTGCGCGCGTTTCAAAGACGCTCGCTTTATGTCCCACACATTTTTTCATACGACGTCTGGTTCGACCTGTATACCGTTTGGAGCGAAGAAAATATTCCTTTTTCGTCTCGAGCGATATTTACACCGCTCTTCGTTCCTCACTTTGGCCTGCCCTACGTCCATCCCATCCTCCAGTTTGTGTACCTACCTAATACTCGTGAGAGTTATTCGACGAGTAACCAAAAGAAACATAGTGACGGTACAAAACCGACGTCACCGTGCCTCATGCATGCGCATCGTCACGATGAAACGACAAAACATTAAAACACGTCGGTTGATCGCGATGGTAGCCATTTTGAAGTAAAGTAACGTTGATTTTTTTCTCTTCTCCTTTTCTTTCGGTGGACAAAAATTTCGAATTATCTCTGCGTACATTTTTTCATTTTTCTTACTTTTTTTCTAAAATCATAAAAGAACTAATTAATTAATTAATTAATTCATTCATTCATTAATCAACGAATTAATGTCAAATTAAGAAAACAACAGACAGAAAAAAGGATTTTCGCCCCGGAGAATAAAATAATAAAGAAGAAGGGAAAAAAGTTTGAAATAAAGTAAAGATATATAGAATTGAATTAAAATCCGTCACGTCACGTTCCCTGTCGGTTAAATCCGAATTAATTAAGCTGTTTGAGCGCGGCCCTCGTCGAGTAGCTTTTTTGTTTGCATTTTTTTCCTTTATCCGTATCTGACGAGACTTTTTTTTTTTTTTTTTACGTATTTTTTCTTTCGTTTTTCTATTTTCTTTATTTTTTTTTATTTTTCGATTTTATTTTACCACTATAGTTCGACCGAGAGCCCACTATACCTACTCATGCATATTTATACGTATTATACGGTAGCTGATTAGTCAATCGAAAGATAATCGGGGAAAAGATATGTGATTCAAATTCGAACGGAGAAAAGAATGTTTAGTTTCTTTTTTTTTTTTGTACGCTCCGAAACGTTTACAGGCCGAACTATACATCGTAGAGAAAAATCGACGGGATATGAAATGACCGTCTTCGAAAGACCCGCAACTTTTGTGGGAAACATTTTTTCGTACAGTTCCGATTTTTCGAAATATAAATCGAAAAGTGTCGTGCAACGAAAACTGAAAGAACGATAAACTCGACTTGACTTGGTCATGTTCTCAGACCGTCTAGACAGCGAACTACACATCTGACGTTAAATTTCTCGGAATATAAAACGACCGTCTTTAATACACCCACAACTTTTGTGGGAAATATTTTTTTCTAAGATACCAATTTGCGGAGATAAATGCGGAAAAGTGTCCGAAATGACAAAAAAAACTGCGGGTATTTTTCATTTCAATATCTTAATATCATCCAATATATTCATTATCGAAATTCGACGACATATGCAGCATATATACATAACAGCAGCTATTACATAGGCTGTAAAAACAATTTTCTGAAGTGGTTAGCACCCAAAAAAAATTGAAAAAAAAGTCTAGAAGGGTTGAAGACCCTGCAGTCTGTAAAACTGGTCCATCCGCATCTCTGTATGCTTCTCTCTCTCTTTACCACTCGCGCACCCCAACATAAACGTATTTTAATATACCCTCAAAAATCTGTCCAATATAATAATTGGTGTCAAAGATCGTTCGTTCAGTTTTTTTTTTTTTTTCTCCTTTTCTTTTCCTTCATCTGGTTTCGATGTTTCCACAGCTTGCTGTCCGCAGCGTTCGAAAGACCAGTGGACCAGTTTTGTTAAATCATCATTACGACTGTATAAACACGATGATCACGTACGTCGGTTTTCTATTTAGGGTATAATTCAGTATGAGAGGTCGATAGCCATACAATTCGAAAAAAAAAAATAAATCAAATCAAAAATCAAAAAAATCAAAATAATTCATAACTTTTTCGTTATTGCATACAGCCGGACGAAATTTGGATTCTCATCGTGGTACTTGGTGATATAGTTTTTGAGAATTAATTCAGATTTATTTGCAACTCGACGAACCGAATGGCGGCCATTTTTGTTTCTTAGATTTTTCTTTTCTTTTTCGTTTTTTTTTTCAAATTTATACGACGATTGATTATTCTTCTGCGTCTTCGTACAGGTATACCTACTTTGGTTTCTTTGATTAATGATACGACAATGGTTATTACGTAATAGTTGACGAGACGAGACGAGACGAGACGAGACGAGAAAAGGTAAAGAATAAATATCTAGAGGTCGATCTCTGCGGCGCAGTGGCAAGCCTAGGTAGATTTAGAAAAATACACCTTCAATGATACTATAAGGTAGTGTTTGCGGTCACGAACGAGGAGGAGACACTGAAATGAAATGAAATGAAATGAAATGAAATGGAATGGATTGAAGTGGCTCGGTTTTTTTTTTCTCATTTTTTTTTTCTTAATGCTACCTCAAAAATGGTCCTCCTAGTGATAATAACGTAACGAGATGAAGGAAGAAGAGGAAGAAGAAGAAGACTTGATGTACAAAAATTTGAAAGAAGTGTGAAGTCACTTCTTACGAGACAGTAGTAGCAGACCCAAAGACCCAGAGACTCGAAAGAAAGAGACCAAAAAAAAAAAAACAAAAAAAAATTCAAAAAGGAAGAAAAAGGCTTATTTATACGTATGCCTATATGCTGCATGCACGTATCACTTCTACTTCTTATTTATATAAATGACAAGCGAATATAATCATATTATCACCGTCTTCTCTGCACTCGAGTTTTTTTTTTTTCTTCTTTCTTTTTTTGGTTTTTTTTTCTTCAGATTTTAGTCGAGGAAACTTTCTCGAAGGATTGTACTACGTATATATGTACACACCTATATGCTTTATATTATTTTTCAATACATAGATGTATATGTATATGTATATTATATACGTATGTATATAAGCCTTATACTCTCCAGACTCTTCTCTTCTCTTCTCTTCTCTTCTCTTCTCTTCGGGGCATTCATTGTGTTTCGACTCGGATCGGTGAACTTTTTAGCTTCTGTATTGAACGGACTAGGGTACCAATTAAAATACCTCTTCTTCTTCTTCTTCTTCTTCTTCTTCTTCTTCTTCTTCTTTGAATGAAGAAGAAAAGAAGAAAAGATAAAAAGATAAAAAATAAAAATCAAAATCATATTCCTTTTACTACACCTTATATATACCTTACTCATCGTATTCACCATTCAATCACTCTTTCTCTCTGTCTCCGTCTCTCAGTATCTTTATCTTTATCTATCAACTCTCATCGCAATCATTATAATTGATTATATATTAATAAGATTCTTATTACGTATACAATTATTTATATACGTTTTGTATGTCTTTTTATTCTTTATTATATAACAACTTTAATATCCATATATAAGTACATGTACATATTCATTTTTCTCTATTCATCGATTTTACTACCTTTTCTTTTCTTTTTTTTCTTTTTTTTTGATTTTTTAGGATGAAATTATCATTCGTTACGTATGCTATTATACCACTAGATCAGAGTTATTTACAAAACTTTTAACACACACGATAACTACAAGTGTTATTAACCAGTGGTTCAAATCGCAGATCGATATTTCGAACCGTTTTTTTGCTATCATAGTCATCAGAGGCGGAAACGTAGTTTCTAGAACACACCTATTAATCATCAAAGGAATTGATTTCATTAGAACCAGTATGAGTCATGGATAACTACTGGTTTAGTCGATAACCAGAAGTGTTATAAACAAGTGGTTAAAGTTGCAGATCAAGGGCTTGAACCGATTTTCAGTTATCATGGTCACGAGTGTGAAAAATGTAGTTTCTAGTGCCAGCTGTTACTAATCAAAAGAACTGATTTCATTGGAATTAGTATGAATCATCGATAACCACTAGTTCAGCTGATAACCGAAAGTATTTTGAACAAGTGGTTAAAGTTGCAGATCAATGGCTTGAACCGTTTTTGAGTTATCGTGGTCACAAGTGTGAAAAATGTAGTTTTCAGCACTGGTTATCACTGATCAAAACAATTGATTTCATTGGAACTAGTATGAATCATCGATAACCACTAGTTCAGTCGATAACCAGAAGTGTTATAAACAAGTGGTTAAAGTTGAAGATCAATGGCTTGAACCGATTTTGAGTTATCATGGTCACGAGTGTGAAAATTGTAGTTTTCAGTACTAGTTATTACTGATCAAAAGTACTAATTTAGTTAGAACTAGTATGAATCTTGGATAACTACTAGTTCAGTCGATAACTATAAGTGTTATAAACAAGTGGTTAAAGTTGCAGATCAATGGCTTGGAACCGATTTTGAGTTATCGTGGTCACAAGTGTGAAGAATGTAGTTTTCAGCACTAGTTATCACTGAACAAAACAATTGATTTCATTGGAACTAGTATGAATCATCGATAACTACTAGTTCAGCCGATAACAGAAAGTATTTTGAACAAGTGGTTAAAATTTCTTCATGATATTTGCGCGCGTTTTTTAGTCGCGATGTTCACGAGTGTGAAAAGCGTATATGTTAAAGAACCAAGACACATATTTGTGGCCCAAAGGGGATGTATTGGGATTCTAAAAGTTGTAAAATTTCGAAAAGCCCGAGAGTTTGGGTGTACATAAGAGGAGAGCACCGAGACGGAGCATCAGCATAAGCATCAGCATCCGAGAACCTGGTGTGCAGGCTAGCCGTGGCCCCGGCCGTGGTGGCCGTGGTGGCCGTGGGGGTAGAGAGGTACCCCGGTTAGTTAGGGTTTGTGTTTGCGAACCGCGTTACCCCTAACCCAGGAACTCGCCCGGTTGGCGGAATTAAACGTTCGCCAGGGCTCGTTAACGCCATGAATATGTACCCTCCTACAATCCACCGTGCAGTAGGTAGGTAGGTGGGTATAGCAGTGCCACTAGGTAGTACGAGTATAGGAGGAAGAGGAAACCGAGGCGATGCGATGCGACGGAGTAAAACCCTACCAGTTCACCCGGCATGGGGGGTATGGGGCACGGGGCACGGGGCACGGAGCTTGCTATACCCAACACCATCGCCCATCACTTCCCCTGTATCTCATCGTGCGCGCAAAGCGGAGCCAACATTTAGATTTGCGGCTACTGTTTGCTGTTTAATATTCATGAACGTAATTCGTCGTCGTTCTCGTTCTCGTTCTCGTTCTCGTTCTCGTTCTCGTTCTCGTCGTCGTCGTCGTTGTCGTCGTTTTCGTTTACGTTACAATTTCCTTTGTTTAGATTACACAATTACGTTGCTATTTCTTCGATTAGCTCCGCCTCCGCTACATCCCTCGTATCTTCGTCGGAAAAAAAATCACCATAGCTTCGAATTTCTCCCATGTGTTTTGGAAAGCAGAAAATTTTCTCATTGTGCATAAGAGAAAAAAGAAAACTCCCGCACCGTGGGCGTCAGCCTCCATAAGATATGGTGGCGCCAGAGATAATCCGATCGGATAGTTTCATTCCCTCTAACTACTAGCATACTTCTATTTATCTTCTATCCTCTATCCGGCACGCATACGTCAATCAGGATTTGATTCGGTTTTAGGCCCCTTTACATGATCAGCTCACTGACTGACCCCATCGTTACCACGTCCTCTACAACAACACGCGTGGAGAAATCTCTGCCTCGTGAACCCGGAGAGCTGCGTTCGAAAATTTATCACTAATATCCAACGCGAAAAGTCGATTTTTTTCAACACGTTGTGCGCAAAGTTCGATTTTCCGCACGTTCCGCATGTGTTTAAAGATCAAAGTCACCCCCTTATTATTTCCCTAGGGCGAAAATACTTCACATTTGTCCGTGAATGAACATTTTCGCGCACTGGTATCGAAAAGTGACTATTACTGTCTTTTTTGTTCTCGAATTCTAAACGTAATGAAAATTTCTGCGCGATTCCGAGTTAATCCAAGCATCTGCGCGGGGGATTCATGAATCGTAAGTAAAATTCGCGTCTCTGAGCTCCTTGTAGTATTTTAGTAGCTACCCTCAGTCCCGGGGTTTGGTAAGAGTTTATAAGCATGTACCCGAAGAATAAGGTGGTATACTTTGCAGAGCGGCTAAACCCACTTCACTTCCATATTTACATCGTGAGTTTGGAAGTAGGTAGATAGGTATGAAGCAAAAGCAAAAGCAAAAGTAAACCAGGAGCAGCCAGGAGCAGCCAGGAGCCAGGGTAGCTACCCGGGGAAAAGCGAAGTTAGAGAGAAGCTAAGCTGATTTAAACATTCGTTATTATAATTCTTGGAAAGCTCTCTTCTTCTTCTTCTACTTCTACTTCGTCGCGCCATCACGGAGCTTGGAACTTTCTGCTTCTGAATATGCTGAGCCTTTATCTTCTTCATTCGTTTTCCATTCGTTTTCATTTTTTCTTCATCTTTCTTTCTTTCTTTTCGCGCATATAAAATTCGAGGGGACCGGTACGGCGACTTTTCGAGAAATGATCATAGTCCGAAATCAATTTATTTCATCACCAAAGTTCATTTCACACGAAAATATTTTTCTTTTTCCAAATCACGTGTCGTAAGGATTTTAGAGCACCGTTGGACCGATTCAGGTCATCTTGGGTTCATTTTCTTCAGAAACCAAATCCTCATCATGTGGATGTAGGAATTTTGAAAATTTTCTCGTTTCGGCAAAGTTATTTAAGAAATGAGTGATAACAATTTTTGCAAATTTGGTAAATTGATCATAACTTATGGCATCATTTTTCATTTTAAAATCCCCACATTCACAAGATGAGGAATGGTTCACCGGCGAAAATGAGACGTCAAGAGATTGAATTGGACCAACGGTGTGCCAAAATCCTTACGACACAGGATTTGGAAAAAGAAAAATATGTTTACGCGAAACGAACTTTGGGTGTGAAGTAAATTGACTTCGGACTATGACAATTTCTCGAAAAGTCTTGAGTCACGATTTTAAAAAAATCGACGAAACTACCTATGGGAAGAATAATTGCGAGACGATTATTCTTCCTGACAATTAGAGTCGAGGCTTGATCGTCGACATCAATTTTTTAACAAATGAAATTTCGAACGAGACAAGAATCAGCCGAGGAGCTGTAGCGCGAGGATTTATTAATTAATTAATTAAAGTAAACTTCGTCCAAACAAACAACGAAGACAAACTGCAGAGCGAAGGAGATACGAGATACGAGAGCATAGAGCCCGGAGATTTCCTTGCTGAATAGAATTATGCAGTGCTTACATGTCGCGGGGGAGCTTAACGCGAAGCTTTTAGAAGCTAGGTAGTTGTATTCTCATCCTCCACCTCCACCTCCACCTCCACCTCCACCTCCACCCCCACCTCCACCTCATCCCTAAACTCAGGATTGGTAGTTAAATGTTAAACATTATGCAAGCAGCTTACTAAACTTGGTATCTACGAGCCACTCATTGCACCAACACGCATTCGCCCCTTCCGGAACGATATTTTCGAGAAAAAAAAAAAAAAAAAAAGAAAATATATATTTCCAAACCGAACGCAAGGTGGCGATTTTCGAAATTCTATTTCCCAACAGCTAAGCTCGAATTCACGCACATTTCTCATGGAAAAATTCATTAGCCTCAGATATATGTATACATATATACGAAAAAGGCCGTGTAAAAAGTCAACGAAACACATTTGTCCGATAATTAATTAACAAAAGCGAATGATTTCCTGATGAATTTGGTCGTTAGAGAAAAAGAAGTGAGAAAAAAAAAAAAAAAAAAAAAAATTAACAAAAAGAAGGAAGAAATTTGTTAGTCATTAGTGCAGCAGCAGAGAGAGAGAGAGAAATAGAGCCGCACGGGCTGGTCTGATAATTAACTTTTGTGCCGTGCGCACGTGCTGTTGGACCCCGAAGGTATCCGTGTCTGTGTTTGGAGAAAAAAGAAAAAAAGACTCCTTTTTTTGGTTTTTCTGTTCGTTCGAACCGAAACGCGGTTTGAAAAAAATTTTTTTTAGCCAAGAATGAATCTATCACCTCGATTAATACCTCGCGGTCATCGTATGATCTATAAAACTCGAATTTGGCTACCCCTAGGGCAAAAATGTTCTCTCTCTCCCCCCGCCCCCCCCGCGTCCACCTCGGCGGGTTTTAATTAATAACCCCGTTGCAGCTGCAGCGTCAAAGTCGTGGTAGTAGTCCTCATGTGAGTCTTGACGTCATTACGGTGGTTTTTTGTTGCTTCCTTATGATATTTTTTTTTCTCTCCCCCCCCCCCGCCCCCCAGCCTCTGCACAGTCATAAGTGTATAGGTAGGTAGGTACGTGGCTGTTTTCATCAGGCGTTGGTCGTGGTCATTTTTTATTCAACTATATGTATGTATGGGTGTAGGTGTAGGTAGTAGTACGATGGACAGCACCGGACTGAGATATCGCTGATATACATCACGCAGCACCACCAACGGCGCAGAGGGCCAGGGGTACGCGGTCCTCGATGATTAAGCCATGCAGCCGAAAAAAAAAACACACACACCCTGAAATGCTGGCATATAGCCGATGGGTGAAGGAAAGAAATGGGAAAAAAATGTGGAAAACACCTCCGATAAATGTCCCTTTCCCTTTCCTTCGCATTCTCTAGCCCTGCACGTGCCCGAAGAAGAAGAACGCTGCATCCTGGCGGGGAGATATCACTGTGTGAAATAGTGGAAATCCCTCGAGTGGATGAGCCGGTAGCGCTGGGAAGAGGGAGTTTTATGGACACAAATGAGAGTCGTTCAAGACGCAAATGTCTCACTCGAAGCGTTGTAATAAAGTGGGAACCCTCGAGGTGGGATCGTTCGAGGGGTAATGATATTATTAGTATAACAGTCATCTTGATTCCCATGGTGAGTGGAGGCTATCATCATACGTCACGTGGCCCGGTGCTGTGGTAGTTCCGTTTTTTCTTCATATTTTTCTCCTTTTTCTTCTTCTTCTTCTCTTGGCTCATTTTATTTAGCGAGCTTCTCCGACGACGACGACGACGACGACGACTGCTGGCTGCACTGCTGCACGGTTACAAAGTGTGATGATCCTCTCGCGAAACGAGCTAGCCGCGGTTAACACATATGCGAATATGGGGTGCGAGCGAGATACTCGCTTAATGAAACCGTCAACTCTTGATTATCCACAACCCTTTTGATCTACCGGTATTATCTCGGAGATATAATGCGCGATTAGCTTTCTCGACGGTGCAGTACACACTTGGTGGACGGAAACCGAGCGAAGAAACACCCGGGTTCAGTCCGGTTAACGATATCAGCGAAATCGTGCCGTGGAATGGGTCGGAAGTGATCGATATTCGCGCAAGAGACACCGGGAGTGAATATCCTAGTGGGATTATGGAATCGGCGTGCAAAAATGATGGGAGAAATCCATGCGATGATGAAGAAACTGAGATGACATCGATGGTGGACATTGTGGGATTCGAGTGAACGAATGAACCGTTTGGAATGTTGATGAAGATGCATGCAGGTCGATACCATGATGTTCGGAGTGTCTGAAGGCCGGACGGCGTATCTCCAACTTCGTAGTTCCACCCAGTATGTGGATGAAGAGATATGGCAGGCTGTTTAAGAGGTTGAAGTGACCCTGGGTAAAGGAGGATGAGAATTTGTGGATCTATACATGACATCACCTCATTACCAAACCGAAAGAGAGCCGCGCGGTGCACAAGGCGAGTCGAAGCGACGTTGCGATCCTCATAGTTTATAGCTGAGAGACAAAAGAAGATTCCCGACTGACGAATTAACGAATGAGGCGGATTGACCCCGTCGGCATAACCCGGGTCCAGTCCAGTCCAGTCCAAGCCAAGCCATTCCATTCCATTCCATTCCATTCCATTCGTCGAGTGGTATATGTAAGAATGAAATTGAAGGATGTGAAGTGTAAGTAGGCGAAGGAGTAAAGACGTTGCCGAGGAAGCAGAATGAGCAGAATAAGAAGACGATGAAGATGGAGAAGACGAGGAAGACGAAGTGAAGAGAAGAGTAGCAGGGCGGACGTGAGCGGTAGAGATCGGGTTACCCAGCATCCACCACTTCTCTGACGAATTACTCCATCAGTCCTTTAGGGAGTCTGTATAGCAAAGCAGTGATTCTCCGTGTTGATCACTGGGCTTTTAAACGGGGAGTGGTTACGGGCTAACAAAATGGCGATCATGAATGAGAACCCGTTAAGCTCTGATCAGGATCACCGGAGACGTCAGTCATTCTTTTGTTCTCTGATACTGGCTTTCCGTAATGGGCCACACCATATTATAGCATCGAGGGCTAGCTGCTCCAGAGCACACACAATAGATCGTAAAACTATGAGAGAACCGAAGACTTTAGCTCGCTTTAGCTCGCTTTAGATAGACGGGAGGAACTCACCGATTAACTCATCTACCGCAGGCTTTGTTGTACTCAATGGGAGGACACTGTACATATTATTATCACCATCACACCGCATCATGTTCTTACGCAAACCCTCAAACGCTATTTATATTCATTTATACAGGGTCTCGATGTAGCTACAAATATAAACTTCACAACTATTGGGAAATCATATTATCGCCCTTATTTACGGATTCAGAATCACACGAAATTCGATACACTTTCGAACAACTGGTTTAGCACTCGAAACAATCATCGAAATCACCGGATCGGACTGTTCGATAGTATTTCAGTCCATGAAACTTGCTCATCCAATCGGAATAGTCATCCAAATGTAGTTTCCACACTGCCGGGTAGCTTCACAGACCAAAATACGATTTTGGACCTCTAAAACAGTCGGTTTGAAGACGATTTTCCGTCTGACGGACAATCATTGGACTGTGGTCAGTCTTTCAGCCCACAAAGCTGTCTTATCCAGAGGGAATAGTCATCGAAAAGTAGTTTCCCAGACTATCAGTCAGTTTTTGAGACCAAAAGACGATTTTGGGCTTCTAAAAAAATCGTTTCAGGTACGGTTTTCTGTCTGAACTACAATTATTGGACTGTCAGTCAGTCTTTCAACCCACGAAATTCTCTTATCCAAAAGTAATAGTCACCGAAAAGTAGTTTTCCAGACTATCAGGCAGTTTTTCAGACCAAAATACGATTTTGGACCTCTAAAACAGTCGTTTTGAAGACGATTTTCCGTCTGACGGACAATCATTGGACTGTGGTCAGTCTTTCAGCCCACAAAGCTGTCTTATCCAGAGGGAATAGTCATCGAAAAGTAGTTTCCCCAGGCTATCAGGCAGTTTTTGAGACCAAAAGACGATTTTGGGCTTCTAAAAAAATCGTTTCAGGTACGGTTTTCTGTCTGAACTACAATTATTGGACTGTCAGTCAGTCTTTCAACCCACGAAATTCTCTTATCCAAAAGTAATAGTCACCGAAAAGTAGTTTTCCAGACTATCAGGCAGTTTTTCAGACCAAAATACGATTTTGGACCTCTAAAACAGTCGTTTTGAAGACGATTTTCCGTCTGACGGACAATCATTGGACTGTGGTCAGTCTTTCAGCCCACAAAGCTGTCTTATCCAGAGGGAATAGTCATCGAAAAGTAGTTTCCCCAGGCTATCAGGCAGTTTTTGAGACCAAAAGACGATTTTGGGCTTCTAAAAAAATCGTTTCAGGTACGGTTTTCTGTCTGAACTACAATTATTGGACTGTCAGTCAGTCTTTCAACCCACGAAATTCTCTTATCCAAAAGTAATAGTCACCGAAAAGTAGTTTTCCAGACTATCAGTCAGTTTCTGAGACCAAAAGACGATCTTGGGCTTCTAAAAAAATCGTTTCAGGTACGGTTTTCTGTTTGAAGGACAATTATCGGACTGCAGACAGTCTTTCAGCCCGCAAAATTCTCTTATCCAGAGGGAATAGTCATCGAAAAGTAGTTTACCAGACTATCAGTCAGTTTCTGAGACCAAAAGACGATCTTGGGCTTCTAAAAAAATCGTTTCAGATACGTTTTTCTGTCTGAAGGACAATAATTGGTCTTTCAGCCCGCGAGACTAGGGAACAGTAATCGAAAAGTAGTTTTTGAGACTGTCGAATATCTCGCCCCGAAAGAATGAAATAAAAAAACTGTTTTTTTTTTCCTCGAACTGCAACACGTATCAGTCGCCGAAATCACGGTGTAACGATTCGTGTCAATTCGACGTCGATCATCATCCGCATACAGGTATGTGTATGTATGCGCATACATGGGCTGCTAAAAGTATCTATCAAGCTATCCGGACTGTGCACAAGGTGCGTAGATATGTAGGTATATACCCATATGCCTACGGTATGTACAGGGCATTCTGGCGTACATACCTAGATAGGTGAAGTGTAGCTATAGACGTTGGGTTAGGTATCGACCCATTCGGGTACCATCGCATCGCACCAATCCACGAATACCGCGGTAAAACCACGCCCTTTATATTTTCACGCCGATATTCCCCGGTGGGAAGTGTGGAAAATGAAACGCGATAGACCCCTCTCATCGGATTCTCCTCTTTCCCGCAAAAAAAAAAAAAAAAAAGAAAAAAAGAACAGAAAAAAACAGAAAAAAAAATGATTCGGAACATCCTCTGTCCTTTCGAATGACCATTTGGAATCAAGCAGCACATCGGAGGTCTGAAATTCTGCGTCAATCGTTTACGACACATGACATCGAGGCGTTAATTTTCTGATTTCGAAACCGACCCCCTCTGCAGATATGGGGCAGTGTTAGTGACGTAAGTTGCACAGAGAAGAAGCAAGAGTGTAATATAGGAAGGAGGTGGTAGCTACGGGCGTTAATGAGCTTTCTCACCCTCAAAGCTTCAAAAGCCGGTTACTCGACTGGTCTCACGATCAGTAACTCTCTCTCTCTGCCAAGAGAACATCAGCAGCAGCCTCCTCGCATTAGTAGGTGTAACAGTGTGTACTCTTGATCGAAGACAGAGAAAATTGGTGAGAATTGATGAAAAAATGGCGACGAATGATCGTCGTCATTTTTTCAACACGGTTTAATGGAGAATTTTTGAGTCGAGGAGAGGGAGAGAGAGCAGAAGCTACTCATCTAGTTGGCTTAAACAACACACTTAACCCACCGCTAGCTACTTAGGGCCTCTAAGTTATTCGACTAGTGGTAGTGGTGGTGGTGGTGGTGGTGGTGGTGGTGGTGTAGTGGATAAATAGGGCTGCTTTCTCGCCTACTACCTACCCCTTGCAATAATAACATTTCCACCCCATAATCCAAAGCTGCCGTTACTGCTTAGCAAAGTAATTCTTCTACATCCACATTCACATCCACATCCAGATCCAGATCCAGATCGACGTCAGTTTTCCCTGTGGGTTGCACCGAGGAGTGAATAGAAGTAACGATAACACAGTTGCGGTGAAAGAATATTTTAAACTGAACGAACCCATGGAATTCACACGAACATAACTCCATGTTGGAAGAAAGGTGTTTTGAAATGGTTTTTTCATTACATCTCGAAGAACGTTGACGATATCGAGTCGGAGGTGAATATCGAAAATGAAGTTTATTGAATCCTCTATGGAAAAGGTGCAACACTTTTTTTCTGTATCTTCATCGGTTCCGCTGTATTTTAACGCGGAATGTGTGCAACGCTCGTTCCATACCCTGTTGAGATATCGGTTTTTCTTGCTGTTTATTCAGTCCCAAAATACAGCGAAACGAAACGATATACGGGATGAGTGCATTGCACCTTTTTGTTGGGGAATTTAATGGACTTCATTTTTGATCTTCACCTTCGAATCGATATCATCGACGTGTAACGAGATATCGGTGATAAACGCCGAAATAAGAAAGCCCAGTTTCGATCAGAAAATCTGCAGACGACATTCATGGTGTTCTGTTGATGCCTAACTATTTTCAAACGAGTTTCTACGGTTGTAGAAATATATGTGTGCATCTGTATCTGTATGTGTATATGTCTGGAGTGTATTTATGAATAACGAAGGATCAGCAGCAGCAGCCCATAGGGTCCTGGTCAGGGTACGCTAGTACATTCTGCAGTGGGGGTTTGTCATGAGGCAGATATGTCAGGCGTCACTGGCCTTCCTAGCCCTATAAGCCGCTTAGCACCACAGGGTTTATGTTTTGCCAATGGGGCAGAGAGAGCAGTATCCACTAACGCCATGAACCCCATTTACTAACTACACATACATGATGATGATGATGGTGCAGGGGCATGAGGAACGAAAGAAGGAGATAGAAATAGGGAAGGGAAGGAAAGGGATGCCAGTGGTAGTCCTGGTCCTGTTCATATACACAGGATGCCAATGTGCGTGTGACCTTATCGGATATATCCCTTATTCCATATGTTTCTATTTTGTTCGGCTGTTGGTGTAGCAGATTTGTCGTACTAGGTAGGTATATACTTTGGGGATGAAAAGGAAAAGGTGTGGAATGAGACTGTTTAAGCAAAAAAAGCCATTAGCGTACTTCTTTTCTTTTTTTTAGAATTTATAGGCGTCTGAGAAACAGGCGTATTGAACCCAAAATACCGAGACACGTATTTCAGTAGCCGAAAATACGCCTCGGAGCAGAAATACGACATTTTTGAACCCAGGAAATCCTCCTATTCGGGGAAATCTACTGTCTAAACGGCGTAGTCTGGTTAAAAATACGCTTTTCTGGTCGTAAGAGTGTCGTATTAGAGATACTTGCAGTGTAAAATACGTATTTGGATCTAAAAGTCGTATTAAATTCGTTACTTAGTTGTGTTTCTCATTATTTTCTTCTCTCTTCATCCCTGACACATTGTATCAGGTACGTACGTACGTAGCTAAATTCGCTACGATCAACGAAGTTTTACACGCGTGCAGCCTCCCTCGGAAAAAGGACGAAAGAAAAAAAATAATGTATATTATACCCGGTACATAGAAGTACCCCTCTGACATAGAAATCTGACGACGATCTCTGATTTAGCAGTACCATGTTACACACATATATATCTATATACTTATATTATTATAATGGACTGTGTAGGTATATATAGTCCGCATTGTCGAAAGCGACCCTGTTCTCGCAGGGCAATGCCCACGCGGTTATATCTAACCCGTAATTAACGCCGTGCGAACTAAATGCAGTACATAGCTGTATAATATACTAAGGGTGTGTCGTATCCCGGCTGAAAATATCCTTTTGAATGAGAGAAGAATGGCGATGTTCTCCCCTGGCAAAAAAGATTTTTATATCTTAAAATCGCTATAACTCGTCCATGTTCAGAGATAAAATTTTTTGCAAATAGCCGTTTTGTAGGGAATTCAATTTCCCGCAAAAAATGTCCCCAGAATTATTTTCATAAAGTCAATGGTTCGGCCGTGAGCAAGCGTTCAAATCCCATTTTGGAAAATTAATTTCAATGAAATCAGGCTGATCAATGCCAATATAAAAAAATAAAAAACAAATATAATAAAATAAAAGTCGTATTTAAATCCTGAAAGGTTATTTTCATACCGGAATTTATAACCATAAACGGTGTGCAGAAACTAGCCTGAAGGATCGATATCTGAATGGTATATATATACCTATATATACCGTATGTACCCATTATACTTTACCTTAATATACTTACTCTCCGATTGATATTCCAGATAACACATAAATAGTAAATTTCACAATATAGCTATATATAGGTGAACTATCATCAGCGTTGTAATAATAATACGAATAATGATAATCGGCCATGATGTATATCTGTATCTTGATATCAGTATATTAATGACGAGAATAACAATGATAATTATCGTGTAGGTACGGTACGGTGTGCTACCTACCTACCTACCTACCTACTGAAATGAATTTAGGCCAGTTATATAGAGTAGCAGGGGTAACCCGAGCCGGCAATTTAATTCGATATACTGGGTATATACAGTCTGATTCAGACCAAGCGGTCCAGAATTTTTGGGACTTGATTCCTCGCCGAATTTCAAGACCAAATTTCCTTTACCAAAAATTCGTGGGACCAGCGGTTACCGAGTTGCGTAAGATCCGCGTCGACCAATCGCGGGACTCATAGGTGGCGCTGCGCAGCGTTGGTCACGCGTACGAGTTGCGCAGTGCAGCTGCGCGGTAGGTAAACTTCGATGTTACGTAGCTCGGAAACTACGCGTCCCTCGAATTTTTTGTAAAGGAAATTTAGCCTTGGATTTTCGCTGGGAATCCATCCCACGAAATACGACTCGCTGAACTTAGATCACCCTGTACATATGTCGTATATTAGTAAAGTATGCACCGAGTGGGATGAATCGTGGACCAGATAGAACGCAGCAGTAGCGGTGACGGTTCAAAGCCATGGTCCAGCTGCTGGTCTGATAAATGATTGTACATATGTACATATTTTATAGACTCATTAGCGAAGACACGCGATCATGTACTAACAAGAGCTGGTTAATACCGAATTCGACCCATCACAGGGCACAGCCTCTCCACATCCACATCCGTCTTCGTCTTATTTTCTGTATTTCGCTGCAGGATAAAAGCGTACCGGCAGTTGAATTTTGCCAGGTTCTTGAGTGCCCAAGAGGGCAGTGAGCGAGTTTGTTACATGGGTATATGGCCCGGCCCGCGCCTCATGTAAAGGAGAAAGAATCCAAGTACCTAAGTAAAGTGAAAAGGGAAAGGATCATGGACAATGAGAATTCGGGGTGTAAAACCGATTTTATAAAGATTTGGTGGTGGAATGGAATGGGATGGAATGGGATGGAATGGAATAAGGGGCAGCAGCATCACTTCTTCACACCTCTGTCCATTGACGTTACAAAACCGACAACAAATACCTGAGCAGCAGCAGCAGCAGCAGCAGCAGTCCTGTGACAAATAATAATCTTATACCTATCTCTATATCTGCACTGGTAAAGCTATGGCGTTTTGTACATAAAGCGCGAGAGAGCCGAACCTGGTGGGCATGAGGATAGAGGACGGATCCCCATTATGATTTTCACGGTGTATTGTTAGGGTGTCGAATCTGTCTACAAATAACCACTAGAGAGTCTATAATATGAGAGGAATAGTTACTTCGTAACAACTCCCTCTTCTCTCCCCTGTCGTGTATATCTGTCTCTATTTCTCGCCCGGTCGCTGGCATTATTTCGTTCATGCAACCCAAGGAAGGAGGGACCCTTCTAGCTCCTGCGCGTAGGTACCGCACCGCACCACACCGCACCGCGACCGCATTATCCTAAATATCTAAATCCCAACAGCTGTGGACGTACGGTCGTCCCCGAGGCTCTCAATCTGTCGAATTATACGGATTTTATAACTGGGAGTAATTTTTTTCACACAATTATTCGCCTGTTTGGCGTCGTATCAGGCGCTAAAAGGATGCTATCATCTTTCTTCGGACGCCCAAGTCGTATTGAAAGCTTCTTAAACAATAAAAGTCAGTCGTATCGAGGCTGATGCCATTTTTTTAGGCAATTATCGGGCTATCTGTAGTCGTATCAACGGTACTCGGGCAGAAAAGCGACTTCGACGGTTGTTGAGGTGGTCAATTGTCGTACTTTGAAGACTAATTGACCTCACAAGTCGCATGGAAGGCTTCTTAGACAATAAAAATAAGTCGTATCAAGGCGAAGGTCTTCTGAAATACGACCCAAGGCCTCCAAGTATTCTTCAACGTCGTTAATACGACGTAAGATTTTTCAGAAATGATAAGCCCAATCGAATCAGTCCTGAAAGACTTGAATACGCCGTAAAGTTGTGGAGATTATTCGAATACGACACACAATATGGGTTCTGCGAGGCGTATGGATAGATTGTTTAATTCAGCAGTTAGTTAGTCAGTCAGTCAGTCGTAGCCTGTTCTAGTGTGGAGATTGAATTTTATGATTCAGTTGATCCCCAGTGGGAGAACCGCTTTCTATTTAATGAATGTGGCCGAGGTGTCGGACCAGCAACTGTCAAAACACGAAGAAGAAGAAGAAGAAGAAGAGGAGGAGGAGGAAGAGAGTGATAGACAGGGACAGGGACAGGTCGAAGCGTGCTGTCGGGTTATACGAGTAAAGAAATAAAGAAAGATGAAAGATCTTTCAGCTATTTCAACGCTGTCGCGTCTATAACGTGATCGACTTTGTGGGTTATCCTTTTATATCTCTTTAAAACACCCGAGTGAACAAACCTCCGATCACCTATAGATTATATCGTCTATTGAGACTTGAGAGGCTGCCTATAATATTTTAACATTTTTATTTTTCGTTTCGGTATAACGTTAGTTCAAACCACTAACTGTGATATTAGACTCTTAATTTGAGGCTTTTGGTAAATACGTCTCGGATACGACATGAGGTATCGAAGAATTCTTAAACGAGAGACGAGACTTAAAGTATACTCATGTCTTGAATGGGGCATGACATTTTTTTACAGAAGTCTCAGATACGACACAGGATTTGAAATACGTCGCAAATACGACGTAGCGTTTCAGAAATTTTAGAGAAGTCTCAAATCTGACAAATAATGAAAATAAATGGGTTACAAAAAATTTGTAATACGACGTCTGAAATCGTTATACGTTTTAAATACGACAGAGAATTTTTAGAAACGACTTTGACACAACGTTAGATTTCGTGTCCGTATCGAATACGACTTGAAAACTTGTGATACGACTTTAATACGACATTTTTTTAATTTTTTTTTTTTCAATCCAATGCAACGAATTTTCTAAAATAAGAATCAGAAATTCGAGTTTGTTTCTCGATCCGTCGTAGTAAAAAAGCAACGTCGTAAGTTCCATCTTCGTTTTCATCGTGAACCGTCAAAATCTGTGGATATCAGTTGATTTCAGTTCAGGGTGGAGTCAGCGAGAGGGTATGTCATACCTACCGCTACTCCAGGACTTGCGCAGGAGTTAGCCTATGTAGCTTTATATACACGTATAATACGACTCGCTCCTACTGCACAGCAATGGGTCGATGGTTTCCTCTCCTAAAACTCCGAGCCCTAAACCTATGGGGATCAGTTACACCAAGCGGGCTTTTCCGATTGGTCCTTTTTGTCAACTACACCCACGCCTACTCAGAACGACGGACTTTGATTCCCGAAATTCTCGAATGATGATGTCGTATTTTTTTTTTTTCATCTACACTCCATATGCACAATGTACATACCTTCCTGTATATTAGAATAGGTACCTTCACGAGTATTCACTTCACTTGACACTGAAATTTTTCCAAGTACCTAGTTGAATTTTTTTTTTTTTTTCTCGTACATATATACATCTAATATATATAGTATATATGTAATCGAATGGGTTATTCAATCGTGTTAGAGTTTTTTTTTTTTTTTTCTCTTTCTTTCTTTCTACTTTCTAGCAACATTAGCTGTCAATAGAAAAAAAAAAAAAATCATTGATTGCGATTTGATCATATATAGATATAATTATTATTATTAATATATATATATAATATAGCAGATAGTAAATGTATAGGTATTATATATAGTAATATATATTATATACATCATTAGTAATATAATACTTGATTTAATAAATTTTTTTAAATTTTTTAATTCATTTTTTTTTTTTTTTAATAATATATTTTGTCGCGTGGCAATTTATGTACAAGCGTAAATAATAATAATAATAATAATAATAATAATAATGATAATAATAATAATAATAATAATAATGATAGCGTTTCATCAATTTTTTTTTTGTTATATATATATATACTATATATATATATATATATATATAATTTCATAATAATAATAATCAATAATGATGATAATAATAATAATAATAATAATAATAATAATAATAATTGTTATGTAACTACCTATATATATAATATAATATGTATAATATAATTGTGTTCGTATTATTATATATATATGTTGTGTTTCATATATGTATACAATATTTATATATATATATACGTAAGTTATTATACCTATGTATATGTATATATATATATAATATAGTTATTTTATATAGAATTGGGTTAAATACAAGAGTGTGTTACTTTTTTTTTTAAATTTTTTTTCGACTTTTTTTTTCTTCTCTCTCTCTCTCTCTTCGCTATCGATGCTATCTATAGAAAAGTTTCTTTTTTCCATATCTTTTTTTTTTTTTTTTTTTCTCTTTTCTTTTTTCTTTTTAACGAGGTATTGGGGGCAGTGAACAGAGAGGGAGGGAGCGAGAGTAGAGAGTTTTGGGTTTTTTTTTTCTCTTCCATTTTCTCAACTTCCGGAGAAGAGAAACAAACAAAAAAAAAGAAAAAAAATTATAAAAAAGAAAAAAAAAATTCTAATTTTTTTCTTCTTCTTCTTCTTCTTCTTCAACCTAAGCGTTCGATATTCGATATTCGATATTATATATATATACTATATATATATATATTCATATATAAATATACACATGGGTATATAATGACACACACACACACCCACACACACACACACATACAATTAATTAAACGTGAAATTCGAGTCACGTCGTTACAGATATATACCTAATATCTGTGTAGATGTATTTTTTTTTCCTTACATACGTATGTATAATTTATTTTTTCATTTTTTCATTTTTTCATTTTTTCATTTTTTTTTTCAAATATAGTATTATTATACTATTATTTATATAAAAGGTGATGATTTTTCAGGAGGGAAGTCGATTAATTAATTGTTTCTCTTTTTTTTTCTTCTTTCATTCATATAGAATTCAGCCATAAATGATAACCAATAACCCAATCAATCTGTCCCAAAAGTCAATTTTGAGTATACTAGTAAGTAATAACCGAATAAAAATAGTGATAAAATACACTCACGATTTTCCGCGTTATTGCTTAGGAAATTATTATTATTAATTATTAATTATTAATTATTAATTATCATTATTATTATTATTATTATTATTACGATTTTTTTCTTTTTTCTTTCCTCTCACTCTTTTTTCAGACCTCAAATGCATAATAAAGTGTCGAAATTTTCCATTATATAACACATAAGTCTTCCGAAAGAAAATCTTGTCGTATTTTAATTAAGACGTGTTCCAGACGTCTTATGCATATACATACATATATATATATATATATATCCCCGCATCTATATAATCTGACGAGAAGAAAGAAACGTTCTAATAAAAAAACCGAAAAAAAAAAAGAAAAAAAGAAAAAAAACAGAACAGACATATACTAATATATACGTATTTCGAAAGTAATTTTCTACCATGTTAATCAAATACGACTTTTGGGCCTCGTTGACGTATACAATAGTATAGTACATAGATATATATATATATATATATAAATATATAAATATTGAATCATCGAATGTCGCTTGGTTTTTCTAATTTTTCTTTTTTTTTTTCTTTCTTTTTGTGTTTTTTTCAATTTTTTTTTTGCCTTTTATTTTGTTTTTGTTTTTATACATTTTTTCGTTTCTTCTCTCTCTTTGTCTCCCTCTCTCTCTCTCTTTGTTTCTTTTTCTTTCTCTAACGAACGGCGATTAATTAATGCAATTTATTGTTAAGATTAAATCTTATTTATTTTATTTAATTTTTCATAATCTCATTTTCATATTTTCATATTTCGTTATTATATTAATTAATCGAAATTTACATTTACTCAACACAATGTAGCTCGATTTTTTGTCGTGTATCACGCGGGCGAAAACGGTCTGTGGATTTGGGGTGGTTTTGGATTTGGGGGCGGCGTAGCCATCCTTATTAAACCCTGACCTTGGGGATGACCTTGGGGGGTTTGGTGCATCGATGGTGGACTGCCCCTCGATGATGGGGTGTGGGGACTCGGTACCGCTACCCTCAGAGGACCTGTTACTGATAAATTTGTTGCTACCAACGGGGGACTGTGGGCCTCCGAAAGACTGTCCGATAAACGGGACACGCCGCCGTCGGATAGACGCGAACCTTCGGATAACCTCGATATTCCATCTGTTAAATGGTGCTGGGGGTGGGGGTGGTGCAGCAGACCTTCGTGCGGATGGAGCCGAGGCGGTGGCAAACCAAGCGGATCCGGAAGTCTGGAATTTGACAAATAACTTCGTTTTATTTTTTCACATTTTTTCAATTATATACTAGCTCGTTCGTCTCAGCGAAATATGTCTCGAATAAAAGTTGTAGAACAGATCGAACTCGACGATTTTTGTATGAAAAGTTTTTCGATGCAATCATCGAGACAGAAACTATAGCTGTTTAAAGACCCTCTTGTATCATGTCAATTGTTCAAACAATTGTTCATATTGATCGAGTTATTTTCAGATTATCTACTCGCTTGTTCGTTTTAGCGGAATATGTCTCGAATAAAAGTTGTAGAACAGATCGAACTCGACGATTTTTGTATCGAAAGTTTTTCGATGCAATCATCGAGACAGAAACTATGGCTATTTAAAGACCCTCTTGTATCATGTCAATTGTTCAAACAATTGTTCATATTAATCGAATTATTTTTAGATTCTCTACTCGCTTGTTTGTTACAGCAAAATATGTCTCGAATAAAAGTTGTAGAACAGATCGAACTCGACGATTTTTGTATGAAAAGTTTTTCGATGCAATCATCGAGACAGAAACTATGACTGTTTAAAGACCCTATTGTATGTCATCATTTGTTAAAACTGTATTAATCAAGTAAATTTGAAATTATATCGTCAGACGTTCTTTGTACCAAAAATCGTGTCATTCAAAAGTTGCCGAGAATATAAAGAGCGATGATTTTTGTCTGAAAAGTTTTTCCATGAAATCATCCAGACCGAAGATATCGTAATTTTAACAATAAGACTGTTTCGTATCTCCTTGTCTGTTGAAATGAATTGTAGTGATCGCGTGAGTTTCGAGTTATTTCTTCGTACGTTCGTCGCAGCAAAATATGTCTGGGATAAAAGTTGTAGAAGAAACCAAAACCGACATTTTTTATTCGAAAAATTTTCCGATGCAATTATCGAGTCAGGAGTTATGGCCGTTTAAAGATCTCCGAAAATTGCGTCGATCGATCAACCGGAAGTGAATATCTTGTCGTACCTAGATCCGAGGTCGCCCCTGGGTCCGACGGCTTGAAAGGGACTAGTTTCCGCGAGTCTGAAGATCCCGCCGCTTCCTATACTCGGATGATTGTGTTGCGGGCTGTGTGGTCCGAACCTGAATCCAGTAGGTGGAAATTTGAACGCTGGGGCATGGCCGAATCGAAATTGCGACTGTGCAGAATCGAAACGAAAATTTATTGGGGGTGGGGGCAGTGGGCCCAAAGAACCCAACGGTACGGGCGACGGTTGATGCGTCGGGGGCGGCGAGGACGACGGCGAAGGTGGCGACGTTCCTCCCAAAGAAATATCAGAATCTTCCGAATCGCTGCCCCCAGGTCCTGGGCTCAATGCTCTTCGCTGGGATCCACCTCCTGGACCCGATTGCTGCTGCATTCTGAAACAACAAAAAATGCAAAAATTGAGCATCAAGATTTCCTTTTTCATTTTTTTTTTCATGACAAATAGATAGCAATTCGTCTAACGGTTCGTTTGAGTATAAAGACCGAGGGCTTTCCTAAAAAAAATGTCATTTTGACTATTTCACGGTTTTTTTGAATGTCTGAATTTTTTATCAAACCCAGAATCCTTGAGTTTCGTTATAAAACGACATTATTGATATTTAACGGTCTTTTTGAATCCCAAAATGTTTCCTTATCACGGGAAATACACAGCTCAGTTTCGTAACGGTCTTTTTTTGAATTTATAACCTAAAAAAGAGGTTGTTTTGTCGAATATTCAGAACCGAGGAGCGATATACATTCTCTTTTTCTCTTCCTCTTTCTCTCCGAGATCGATGGCGGGACATAAACGGGCTGTACAGCACAGCGTCGGGTGTTTTCGCTGCTAATTGAGTCGCAAGTCGCTCTGCAGGTTGTCATGGCGACACGTCGTTACATCTGAACCGTGAACTTCTACTTCTCTTGTCCGCTTGTTGCTCCTGGTTAGGGTTAGGGTTAGAGTTAGGGTTCGGGTTAGGTTATACCCACGTTTCTCGCCGTTAAAACGACGTCCTCGTCGTCGCGATTACGACCACCAAATTTCACCACTTTACCCTAACCCCGGAGCCCCGAACCCTAACCCTAACTCCCACACTCATGAAATTCAATTCTCTAGCCCTGATTCAATCCCGATACTCATTCTTAGATCGTTAAACAATCGCGTTATCAAATCCCATGTTGCGAACACACACAATTTTACCGATCTCACCGATCTCACACAATCAGGAGTACAATTTTCTTATTCCAATCGCGTTATCACAATGCCTTCATAAAACCGATCTTACCGATCTCATCAATCTTAACCGATTTTACCGATTCCGAAGCCCAATTCCTTCTTTTCAATTGCGTCATCAGACTGCGCATTTCACAAACATACAATTCTACCGATTCTACCGATTCCGAAGTCCAATTTGTTCATTTCAATTGCGTCATTAGACTGCGCATTTCACAAACATACAATTTGACCGATTCTACCGATTCAACCGATTCCGAAGTCCAATTTTTTCATTTCAATTGCGTCAATAGATTGCGCCTTTCACAAACATACAATTTTACCGATTCGACCGATTTTACCGATTCCGAAGTCCAATTTTTTCATTTCACTTGCGTCAATAGATTGCGCCTTTCACAAACATGGGTACAATTTTACCGATTCTACCGGTTCTACCGATTTTTACCGATTCCACCGATTTTTTTAACCGATTTTTACCGATTTTGTTTTCTCTCAATCGAATGTAACGATTTGTGGCGATTTTTGCTGCCGATCGTTCGATCGGACTTCGATTTTTGTTCCGATTTGCGCATTTCTTTATCAATAATCGTGCAGATTGGTTTAAATCAAGGGAATAGCAACGACAATATGAGTAATAATTTTTTCTGTGATACATATTTTCGAAAAAGGAATAAAAAATCATTGTTTTACATAGTATTAGAGTATGTCTGGGTATAAATTTCAGTAGCTAAAATGCGTCAGCTGATATAATGAGTCCGAAGAATTAAAGTAAAAGAATTAGTATAGTCCGGGGTTGAGGAGCTTCGGTCGTGAGTCGTGAGTCGGTTATTATAGGGTGTGTCTGTATAGGTATACCGAGAACGGGCAGTAGGACCATACGCTTATAACCGATGACCAATCAACTTTTCAAAGGACGCGAAAAAAAAGAAAGAAAGAAAGAAAAAAAATGAGAATAATAAAAATAAAAATAAAATGAACGAAAAAGGAGAAACTAAAAATGATAAAAGTGAAGAAAAAAAAAGAGATGACTCAAAAAAAAAAAAAAAATCAAAAAAAAAAATCAGCTTATATAATTAGGAACCGCGGCGTAAAGAGAGAAAAACGAAAAGATCGGTATATAATATTCTGCGATGTATTATAATGTCGAAAATTTCTTCTCTCATTCTCTTCACACTGCTGCACATACTTCGAACGCGTTTTTTGATACTTTTTCGAAAATTTGAATATGCGGTGTCGAATTTATATAAATTTCGTAAAAAAGGTCTAAAACATGTTTCAAAAAAAAAAAAATAAAAAAAAAAATTCTATAATCTTAGAGATATTCTGAGTCGAAAATAGCTTAGGGTCAATCTGACCCTCGTATGATGCACTTTGAGATTGGATCTCTGCTAAGGGTTGATGAAAAAATTGATACTAAAAAAAAGAAACGAAAAATAAAAAATAAATAAAGGAGATAGAAGAATGACCATTTCTCGTCTCTGTTTTTCAATTCCTCTCTCTCTCTCTCTCTTCTCTTTTACGGCTATCCCTAGGGGATGGGAATCGAATAATACTCCTGGGGATATCATTTTAACAAAATCGTACCCCGTGTCACGAGACACCACTATTATTGAGATACGAATAGCCGTATATAAAGTAGGTATATATATCCGAAACTTCACATACACTAATTTCTATGGGTATTCTATTATATCCTCCATATACACATAGAGAGACACTCATGATGATATATATACTGTCTTTTTTACTACTACGACCCCATGCTAAATACCCACTATTTAACAATGCATATGTGTGTGTGTGCGTGTGTGTGTGTGTGCGTGTATTTACCTACGTCGACGTTTCTATATATCGTTATATGAGAGAGAAAAAAAAAAAAAAAAAAAAAAGAAAAAGGAAAAAATCTGAGAGCTGAGAGCTCGAAATGAAATGAACTGAACTGAACTGAACTGAACTGAACTGAACTGAAATACGCGGTGCAAGGCTTACAATAGGTAACTTGATACTGCCACCCCAATATACTATATGAACTGCCGAAAAATCTTCCAGTATGTGTATATACCTACTATTAGTCGTATATATATATATATATATATAATATGTATATATATACTGTGAAGTGAAGAGGACAGGGCGAGATTTATATTATATATAATATACAAACACACTATATATATATATTCGATATTAAAATATATAATATATAAGAGAGATATATGTACGTTTTTTTCGCTGTTCGATTTTTTTTTCTTACGTACATAGCTGCTAATATATATAGAGACGTTAAAACGATACTCCTGCTCCTTACTTCCTTCCCTACTTGTATATATATATACATTATACATAATACATGCATATATACTCGGTTCAATTTTCACCTGCAGCCAATTCTCAGCCAGATCTTCATTCATTCATTAATTTGTTCATTTCGAATATTTGTTCAATACGAAATAATTTTGTCTAAACAAAGAAACAAGAGAAACGAAAAAAGAAATCGAAAACAAAAATGGAAAAAATGTCGATCGGGGTATATATGTGGCGGGGTTAATGTAACCGTAAATATAGCACTGCAGTGTGTGCCCTCTTATAGGCTGCGAACAGGTAGTCAATGATTTGCAACATTTTAACCCTCTGGCACACTCAACTATACTCGCAGCATATTCAACTATATATACCTATATATAGGTCGTTTCACTTAGCTTTTAGAATCGAGTGTTTCGAGAACCGTCGCGTCGCCAGCTCGCCTCTATAATGCACATTATACATCCGATATAGTCAGCTGCCGAGTGCAATTATGGTATTCATTGTGAATTTCTGCTCAATTGATTGACTCGAAAAAAAAAACGAAAAAGAAAAGAAAAAAATTGAAGAAGAACGAAAAATTTCAAGTCGTTAGTCAAAATCCGAAAAAGTGATTTTTTTGTTCTTGTTTTTATTTATTTTTTTGTCTCCACCTCCGCTTCTTTTCGTTCTCTTTTTCTCTCGAATTTCTATGACAAAGTTTTTAACTGACGAGGGACAAACAATACGAGTGTATAAAGTAAAGTAGGTACAACCCGGAGCTCAAAGAGAGAGAAATGGGAGTCCACTAAGTGTTTGCCGAGGTCCCTGAAACGGTCCACACACAAAATCCTTTCTCTCTCTCTCTCTCTCTCGATTTTCTTTTTCCTCTTTTTCTAACGTGTGTCTTGTCTCTTGTTTCTTAAAGAGACGACTGTCGTGGGAAAAAATTGTCGAAAAAATTAAAACGTCCGTCACATCGTATCTAGTACTTCGCTACGACGCGGAGACACAGGGTCGTAGTTCTTACTCGGTATAATTGACCAAGAACAAAAAAAATGCGATAAAAATAGAGAGAATGAAGAAACGAACTGTACAGGTTGATTCAGGCTTGAGTGGGCAGATTCGTTGTCAAATTTTGCGACTAAATTTCCTTTACGAAAAAATCGTGGGTCAAATAGTTCCGGAGTTAGGTGAAATCCGCTTTATGACCAATCGCGGGAGTTGTAGATGGCGCGAACAGCGCCCATGCCCGCCATTAGTGCGAGTTGCGCAGTGACCCGTCTATGCGACCTATCCTTTCGTAGCTCGGAAACTACCGGTCCCACGAAGTTTTGGTAAAGAAATTTTAGTCTTAGATTTTCGCGGGGAATCCACCTTGAAAATATGGCTCGTTTAACCCGGATCACGCAGTAAAGTTTACTGTCTAATCCCGTTGTTTCAAAAAAAAAAAAAGAATTGCTCTAGAGAATTAAATGATGTAGAAGTAGGCAGGTTTCGGAATTATCGGTAATTGTAATCCTGTTTGTCAGGGAAACCGTCCGTTGGTTGGTCCCTCAATTTCCTCGTCACATCCCTTCCTCATTGGACCGTATGTAAACGGCTAATAATTAAATATTCGGTTCATTGATTTCGGCTAATTTTTACCTATTTTACCATTTCTCCCTTAAACCCAGACAGACGGAGGTGCCTTTACCTACTTATACCCGAAACATATTTTCCTCAATATAAATTATCATTATTTACGGTTTATTGAAGAGGAACAAAAGGAAAAATTATGCCATTCTCTGTAGCGAAAATCGGAAAAACATTTGGCAGACGTGGGAATAGAAATGGAAAAGGGGAAATTAGAAACCGTTGTAATCCTCTTAAACCGGTAAATCGTTTTGGAACAAAAAGGATGGAGGTAAACTAATAAGAGAGATGGAGAAATGAAGAGACCACGTTTTACGACTTGAAAGATCGAGATACAATCAATCCTAATAATTTCAACGAGTCAAATTTGATTCGTAATGATTTGGGCAAATTAACTCGAATAGTAGTTCACCCGTTTTTACCAATCAATTGCGTCTCTTAATTTTAGAAAATTGATTTCGAGCCTTGGTCTCGACGAATCGACTTGTAATTCTAACAATTCTGATGATCCTAACAAGTTGAATCGAATTTGTGGCAAATCCGGCAAATCAACTTGAAAGAAGTTTAATATAATTTCGAATTCTGGAAAAGTGAATTAAATTTATGATTCCAACTACTCGACTTGCAATCTGAACAATTCTGTCAAATCAATTTGAAGTAGGTATAGCTTGTGACAATTTGACTCAGATAAACTGCAATGAATTGATAATTCGAAGACGGGAAGCAAAGATCGTAATAATTTGCCTAAAAATAACGAATTGCGATTCAATTCAATGCGAAATTCCTTGGAGTCGTTTTCTCTTCAATTCATTTTGGCAATTCCTTCTCCTTGTATGAAAAAGTTGAATTCAAGTTTTGGTGAATTTGGCAAATCAACTTGAAACAAGTTTTGGTTTTTCAACTCGAGTTTTGGCCTGCAGTAAATTGAAATCTTGAATTTCAAATGACGGTCTAACTTCACCTATTGATTTCGATGAATCAATTTGCGGATATGGTGTCGCTGCAAAAGCACTATGGAAGTATGAAGATGGAATATAGTTTGCCATGGAGTTTGAGTTTAGTTTCAGAGTTAAGTTCAAGAAAAGGAGAGAAAGAGAAAGAGAAATAGAGAAAAGGAAGATAAGGAAAAGAGAAGTAGTATGAGGATGTTTGCTAGCAAACAGTTAAAAGGGCTCTTAACAGATCCTCTGCTAGTTTTTCTCCTCCAATTCTCGTTTCTCCCTTTTTTTCTTCCTCTTCCTCTCTCTCTATCTTCCCTCTTCTCCGTTCATCGTCAGACGTGTATACCCAAATAAGTAGTGGTAGTAGTAGTCGCTACTATAGTGCCTTGTCCTGTCGTCTAAAGTACAACGAGGATAGTGAAACGAATTTCTCCCATCAAACAGAAAAGAAAAAATAAAACCAATAGGTACGATCAGGCAAAAGACAATTTTGCATGAACCGAAGAATTTCTGGCTCCAAATTCGCGAACCAAAAACGAAGAAGCGTAAAAAAAGGGGAAATTTCTGTTCCTCATCATCATCACTCAATAATGACGAAGTCAATGAAACTGAGAATGCCTATTTCGATTGGCCAGGCCACGTGCCACTTGGCAGCTGCCGGTTGTTAGGTACCCCTACAGTGTCACTTGCACTTTGACATAGTACGTACTATGAACTAGGTACTAGGTACCTACTATGAGTAGAATAAGGATAAGGATAAGGAGGAGATGGGCTATGAGCAAGTTGCTTCAAGTAGTACACTTGAATAGTTGAATCGATTTAATGCAGGAAGGAAGCTCGTGGGTAGCTGCGACTTTAATACATACACCTATATATTGCCTGTATTAAATATATAGCTGTGTATATATACAGAGAATTGAATAAAACATACTTTCGTCGTTGGCAAATTTTATGTGCCAAAATTGTAGGAATTTTATTTCTTTTCTGCCATAGCTTCTCATCTTTCAGTAAATCAACCCGAATTTATATACATTATACTATATAGTATATAGTTTGAAAAAACAGAAAAAACAAAAAAATCCCATCTTGTAGGATCTCGTGTTCTTCATATCGTCGAGCTTCAGGTTTAGTTTTGGTTTATGGCATAAGTAGGAAGGAAGTAAAAAATGAAAGAAGAGAAATTAAAAATTGAAAAAAAAAACAGAAAGAAAAAAAAAAAAAAAATCGGTGGGTATTGGATTTCAGACGCGATATCAAATTGGCCGGGTTTCGTAAGCCGTTGCAAATTACCCCTTAAGCCTTCTGCTCCTCGGCGTCGCGGTCGTCTCGCCGCAGGGATCGTGTCTTCCTTAATTTTTATCACGTTGTGGCAAATTTTTCGATTTTCTTTTTTCAAATTTTATTCATCATTTATTAAAAAATAATGAAAACGAGACCAAAAAGCTGAGGGAAGAAGACGTGTTTTGAAAATATTCCAAAATTCGGGCAATTTTTGAGTCTCGGATCTCGGTTTACGGCCAATTTCATTTCGTAGACTAATATTCGGGGATATACCTATGTATATACGAAGTAGAGCATAGAGGGGTGGGGGCATACGGGATAGAGAGTACGCTTTGGCGTATGATCATTTTCTACCTCAGTAATAACGCGAAACCCCCACAGGGCTTAAGATTTCAATCCACCAAAGAGAATGGTTCGTTTCTAGAAAATTACTCTCCTCCTCGGTTTCGGCTCGGATATAATACATCCACCTACTACCTATACAGCTATAACTGCCTACCTACCTCCATATCTACGTGTAGTATGGTATTAAGGTACGAGGCTGGTTATACCCTCAGATTTTGGGGCGTATGATGGAACAGAATAGGGGAAACACCGATACACCTAGTTTAAGAAAGAAATAGAATAAGGAAATTGGAGAAAACAATATAAGCGAGAGCATAGGGGATCTCGCAATCGCTCTTACTCTCTTTGTCCATTTTTATTTTTATTTATCCGGGAATATTCCGTTCCCAGTTCTTAGCCGAGATTCAAGCAATCCGAATTATCGCAATGAGGCAAATTTGATTCGTAACGACTTGGGCAAATCGACTCGAATTTATGATTGTGATCATTTTTTTAGCGGATTGAATTGAATCTGTAGTCAATTCGAGTCAGTTTTGCCATGATTTTGCCTCATGGATTGCAATTCTTGATTCTAGAAAATTAACTTCGATCTCAAATCTCGACGAATCGACTCGCAATTCTGATTATCCTAACAAGTTGAATTTAATTTGTGGCAAATTGGGCAAATCAACTTGAAACAAGTTCAATGTAATTTCGAATTCTGGAAAAGTGACTTGAATTTATAACTCCAACAATTCGACTTGTGATCCTAACAATTCTGCCAAATCAATTCGAGGTAGGTGCAGCTTGTGAAAATTTTACCCAGATAAACTGCAACGAATTGATAATTCGAAGACGTGAAGCTAAGAGCGTAATAATTTGCCTAAAATAATGAATTGCAAATCAATTCAACCCGAAATTCCTTGGAGTCGTTATCTTTTCAATTCTTCTTGAAAATTGTTGCTTCTTTGCATAGAAAATGATGATCAACGAGTATAGAATCGTTTCGAAATCTATATGTAGTACGTATTTCCATACAACAACGTCGCATAGATAAATTGGGTATATTTAGGCCTTAGGGTATGAAATAGTACCCCTATCACAGAATGATATCCCCCGGTCGGTCAGTGGAGCATGAAACAGTTGAGCATCGACAATGTAAGCCAATCAAGACCCTGTAGAGGCCGATGGAAGGAAGACGAGGGTATGTATCACAGACTGTTGAAGTGAAGAGACGAGAAGAGAAGAGAAGAGGAGGAATGGGAAGAAAAGGGAGGAAAGGGAAAGGGAAGGGAAGGGTAATCGCTCGAAATTGCATTAAATTTAAATTTTTAGTTACGTCAATCCCTCGGGGAATACGCACGCCATCCACCATCCACCATCCACCACCCGTCCCCGTGGCTATAACGTCTACGATTATGATCGCCGTCTCCTGATCCCAGTCGGTCTTTTGATGCTGTGCGACAAATTGATCCATCCATCCATCCCTACCACCGCATATACAATATTCTATCCACCAACTCGGCCCTAGTCCGATTCTAATTCTCTGTATCCAAATCTTTGTCGAAAGCACAGAAATGCATGAAGTAGGGTATCATCGATTTGTCCGGATAAAAAACGAAAAAATACAAGAATTCAATCATACGATTCGAATTGATCAATTCGCATTCGCATTCGATTTGATAAAGTTTCGTTTTTATTTCAGGAATTCCTGGGCCAAAATTATTGCAATATTTTTTCAATTTGATTCAAGATGATTGCCTAACGTCAGGTAAATTTTGAATTCAAGTTGATTCGATGACAATTGTTCGACCAATTCTCACCGATCTTTGTCCTAACTATGAAAAATTCGATTTTGATCTTGACGAGAATTTTCAAAAATGTTTAAATCATTGATTGAAATTCCCGATCGAATTAGACATGCGATAATCATTCTTTTTTGGGTTTCTTTATAATTGAAAAACATGAAAAACATGAAAAGAAATGCAATACAATGCAATTAAAAAAAAAAGACAAGGAAAAATGTAAAATTCTTCGATCAATTCTTACCGATTTTTGTCCTAACTATGAAAAATTCGATTTTGATCTTCACAAGAATTTTCAAAAATGTTTAAATCATTGATTGAAATTCCCGATCGAATTAGACATGCGATAATCATTCTTTTTTGGGTTTCTTTATAATTGAAAAACATGAAAAACATGAAAAGAAATGCAATACAATGCAATTAAAAAAAAAAGACAAGGAAAAATGTAAAATTCTTCGATCAATTCTTACCGATTTTTGTCCTAACTATGAAAAATTCGATTTTGATCTTCACAAGAATTTTCAAAAATGTTTAAATCATTGATTGAAATTCCCGATCGAATTAGACATGCGATAATCATTCTTTTTTGGGTTTCTTTATGATTGAAAAACATGAAAAACATGAAAAGAAATGCAATACAATGCAATTAAAAAAAAAGACAAGGAAAAATGTAAAATTCTTCGATCAATTCTTACCGATTTTTGTCCTAACTATGAAAAATTCGATTTTGATCTTGACAAGAATTTTCAAAAATGTTTAAATCATTGATTGAAATTCCCGATCGAATTAGACATGTGATAATCATTCTTTTTCGGGTTTCTTTATGATTGAAAAACATGAAAAACATGAAAAGAAATGCAATACAATGCAATTAAAAAAAAAGACAAGCAGAAAATGTAAAATTTTGACAAAGAATATATGAACACATGCCTGTATCTATATATATATATATATATTATAGTTATGTATACTGTAAACTATATACAGGGTGGTAATTCGATACTTTTATACCCAGACTTGGACGTATGTGTATGTTACCCACATAGGTATAGGTACTATTTAAAAACAGTACATAGCTATACTCTTATAGCGTGTTCTGCAGCAGGATCACGAAGATCCTATCTTATTCAAGGACCAGGATCAGGATCAGGATCAGGGCAACGCGACAGTGTTGCGTTACACCAGGTCTACCTTCTTTTATATATCCCATATTATGTACCGGGTGTTCCAAAAAAAAAAACAAAAAAGAAAAAAGAAATATGAATAAATTATCAAAATGAATGAAAACTAAATTGATAAATAAGATAAAATGATTAGAGGATCATTTCATTAATTTTTTGTGAGTTTATTTTTTATTTTTTAATCGTTTTCTCTTTCTGTTTTCTGTTTCTCTTCTCTTCCCCAGCATTTCTCTCATTACGGTATACATATATATTCAATAACGTCTGCATTCAACATCTCTCGAATCGGGGGGAGGGGGCCCCCCGTTAACGTAGTTTATTAACTTAAGTCAGACGAGACTACCGTGCGTCGTTTAAAAATAGGTACGATAATTAAATGGCATAAGAAAAAGGGAGAATGAAAAGAAGAAGAGAAAAAAAAATGCGAGAGAGAGAGAGAGAGAGGGAAAAGACGGTTAAAAATTAGCTAAACGAATAAAATCTTTTTATAACCCGAAGAACCGAAAAACGAATAAAAAGAAGATAAGGAGAATAAAAATAATAAGGAGAAGCCAGGATTTCCGACTTCCTAATTCATAATTCTTTCGTTACAGTATATATAACTCAAATTTATATACATATATATATATGTATATATGTATATTACCCTTACGTCGACTCGGATCCCCTGTTATTATTTTTTTCACTTTGTTAAACCCCCCTCGGATTCAGCTTTTTTTCGCCCCTTTATTTAATTAGCCCCATGAAAAACCATCGTCGTCGTAGTCGTCGTCGTCGTCGTCAGGAAAAATAATTCTTTTCTTCCTCTCGAAGCGAAACTGACTTTACTCTTCTTCCTTTCCGCACTTGGAGACAAAATGTATGCTGGATACACTCTCTGCTAGATTTGTGACAAAAATGAAATGAAAAAATATAAAAAATGAAAATCTCATATGTATATGTATTTTTTATTCCTGAGGGATTCTCGAATCAATTTCGATGCGAATGAATAAGAAAAGAGAGAGAGAGAGAGAGAGAGAGAGAGAAAAAAAAATAAACTCTGGTTTGGCGTAGTGCATGCATATAGCGAGAGGGCTAGCTGATGGTTTAGCGGCTATACTGGAGCTAGGTGGAGTCGGTAAATCAATTTCGGTCAATTTCCCGTCAAGAATGGCCTCTCGACAACTAGAATTGACCTTAGAAGGACCTTTCCAATTTTAACAGCTCTCTCGGTTCTTCTCACTCCTCGAGATGTATAGTAATGGAAAAAAAGGAGAAGAAAAGAAGGAAAAAGGAAGAAAAAAAAAAAAAAAAAAAAAATAGAAAAAATACTCGAAATCTCCCCGAAAAACTCCTTTTCACTTCAATTTCCTCCTGCTACAGGCTATAAGGAGAGATCTTTGTCCAACGAATACTTGGATAAAATTTCAAAGGCTCGATTTGACCAAGAGTGACGTTCGTACGAGGGATATTGAGTGTGTTGGGTATCGAGGGCAGGAAATATCGGCAAAGGAACGAAATGATAACGAAATAAAGCCGACGAATTATTTGGAGAAAAAATAAAATTGAGAAGAAAAGTTCGAAATTTGATAAATTTCACACGCGTCGATGAGAATCGCGATGTATGGTCAAACTCGAGCGTCTGAATTCGGTTGTTTCTAATTCCAGTTTCGTTGATTTGGAAAAAAAAGAAATGAAATTAAAAAAAAAATGAAGAGCTAAGTTTTCGGGTTTTCAAAATTTTTTTTCGTTTTTTTCGTTTTATTTTTCGCGGACGTGGAATTGGGCGGGTGTTATTATATTTACGTTTCGTTTCGTCTAAAGTGAAATTAGGGAGTTGGTGGATCTAGAAATCCCTCGAGAGTCGGGAGTAAAGGACGTCAGAAAACACTGAGAGGGGATTCCCCGCGATAGAAGGCAGGAGCAGCAACAGCCAGCCAGCCAGCCAGCCTAGCTGTGAGATGATTATGCGATGCGAGTGCCGAGAGGAGGAGTGAGGAGTTCTTCGAGTGTTAAATTTGATAATCGAAGTTATGTTTCGGCAATAAACGCAGCAACTACGAATCTCCTCCTCGATTCTATAAGCCCCGCGGAGAATTGGCAAAAAAAAAAAACAAAAAAACAAAAAAAACACAAATTCGTAAAAATTTTTCTTCATGCATGAAGAAAAATGAGGAATACGAATCGTTGCATCGTCGATTAAGTAAGTAGTTAGGTAAAAGGACGAAGAGAATGATGACGAGAAGTATAAGGATGATAGAGTTGATGTGTTGCGTGTGTGTGTGTGTGTGTGTGTGTGTGTGTGTGTGTGTGTGTGTGTGTGTGTGTGTGTGCGTGTAACGCGCTAGTCGGTTGATGTTATCTTCCGCGTTTACACAAAAAGCCGAGAAGAGAAGGTGGTTTCCTCGTCGTGTCCCGAAGCACAACACACATATACTTATCTCTTTCTATCCCTCTCAACGAATTAGAGATAGCGAACGAACGAACGAACGAACGGTGTTTTACACAGAGTTAGACCTGAAACATGTGTGCGTGTGTGTGTGTGTGTTCAATGTTGTGTTGTGTTGTGTTGTAATTACGTAGTTATCGCTTATATACGATCGCACGATTAATTTCACGTTTTAAAATATTATACTCCACTCTACCTCCATTCTAACGTAACCTACCGCACCACACCACACAACACAACACAACACCACACCACACCGCTATAGTAAATTTAAATTTATTTTTTCGTACCCACTCGACTCGTACCTACCTACCTACCTGCCTGCCTACCTCGTTTTCTTATTCTCTTGTATATCTAGCAAGGCGCCCGGGACGTTAATAAAACCGCGATATTATATGAGTTTTTAATTCGTCAGCCACATGTGTGTACAGTAAAACCTGCACTTTCGACTACTCGTAACGAAATTTTTACCTCTTCCGGTCGGAGCCGCGCAATCGAATTCTCGGATCTCATCTCCCGCACGTATTTCGCTAGTTATCAATACGCCATTGCTTTCATCGACCCCATCATCCCATTTTTATTCCATTATGTGTTAGATCTTTCGAAGACGGATCCAACGGTATGTCTTTTTCCAAAATCCGTGCACTGGATCCTCAGAAATCTGGGGAAGAAGGTTTAGCCGAAAATCGCTCGCGACCCCGTGCATGAATTCCGGGCTTATGCATACCGATGAATCTGGCTTTTGAAGAGCTAAAAAGCTGGTGCATAAAAATGCGGGGTTTTGTTGAAAAAAATGAAAAAAAGGTGAGCTGATGGGAGCGGAGATCCACGTTATGGATAATGCGGATCATTCTTCAACACCGTGAAACTATTGTGTAAAGTATTTCTGTCCTTTGGATCAATAACGTCCCTGTGATAGGCAGTTTTCCATTCTCGATTCGGCTCCATTTTGTGGTGGAACCATTTTGTCAAATTTTCTCGAGAACTGGGTATAGAAACGGTGAATAGTCAGAATTCAGGGGCTAGGTTACCCGGTAGGTACATAAATTATAACACATGTAGCAGTTCACGTACCGCTGTAAATGCGAACCACTTTGCTGTAGGCGTTAGGTGTGTTATCAATCGGTCGGATCTCGTTGCCAGAAACTGTCGTTTTTCCCCTCAAATTACACGAAGAAAGAAAAGAAAAAAGGAAAAAAGAAAAAAAAAAGAACAGAACTAACTCGCGGCCATTTTTACACACGTATACATCACAGCCGGATGTGACGTGCTGCCGTTGTGGACGCCCATACAATTATTACCTCGTACTGTAGGTACTCTGGTGCTTGTACCTATCTCACCACTTCTAACATAGATGTAGAGGACGAAGACGAAGTGCACGAACCGCGCAGACAGTGGAATTACCGTTCTCCATTATGATACGAGCTCTGAACAAGGTGATCACGAGATCGATGGAAGTTCAAATTCGGATTTCACCGTGCGAGACTTTCGGAGTGGTGTTTGTCCAGCTCCTCTTTCCTTCCCGAGGCCCAATGATTATGGAATCGAGCCTGACGAGGCGTTTTCTGTCTTAGAAATACGGTGGCGAATGGGCAATTTAAATAATTGTGTTATGCTTTTACGGCGGCGGTGGAATTGTTGAATTGTTCCATGGACGGCAGTCCCCGTAATTGGTTGCTCAAATTATTATCAAACGGATCTCGGTGAAACCGAACACAATGGTGGTAACAGCAATTTGTTAAACTACACCGTGCACTATGGTCCGGTGTTCGGGGGTTTGGACAAGGCTAGTTAGCCAGTCCGTGCTACCGTCAACGCGATAAATAAGCGGGTAACAAAACTGTGTGACCGAACAGTCCGAAGTTCTGCTGGTGCGGATGAGGAGGAAGAAAGAGGGAAAATAAAAATTCCATTAAATTCATCACTCTGATTTAACCTCATGCCATGCATGGTACTAGTGTGACGAACAAGACGGACGGAGTGGAAAGCCCTCCGTGAATTGCCTCACAGTTTCTCGGCTGGAATATATGTATTATTCGTCAGGTTCATTATCCGCCATTCCTCCCTTTCCTCACGATCAGAAAAACAATCAGACTCGAACTCGGCTCCGCCTTACAGGCACCTACCATACACTATTCGCAAAACTACACCTGGAACACGCAGAACAGAGCCTGGTTACCGTATTCTTATTCCACGCTTTGACGCGCCAAGTCATTCGCAATTTTAACATCAACTTCCTGGCTGAGGTGCTCCTCGTCGTCGCTTCCAATTCTACGCTTCGGGACCCGGACTTGTGCTGCAGAATTCGCCAATTCTGATTTTCTGCAACGCAATTTCACCGAGCCTATCGGTCTTCGACGAGTAATCCTGTCGTCGTTGCACAAAGTCCTTTCACAATGAATCGGAAGGCGACGAAACTGGCTTATTGATACTTTCGGGAATCTCGAAGCGAGTTTTTTTCGGCCCTCTTTCCTCCTTATTAATCGCAAATTCCTCATTCCTCGGTACGTTAAAGCTGCTAACCAGATAGTGGAAAGCAAAGCAGTAGCATAAGCACCAGCAGCAGCTGGCAGGTGTATTTATACTGCGAGTGTGTGCATAGGTAGCGCCAAAAGTTGACAAGATAAGCCCGGAGGCGGTTCGAGGTACGAATACACACGTGCGTGTGTGTGTGTGTGTGTGCACGTATAGAACAGGCAACCAGCCACAACTCGACGATGTAAATCGCAAATTGGATTATAATTTGCCGGAGATAAGTCACGCTACTCCTCTACTCGGACAGACTGAAACGAAACGAAACTAACATGATCGAGAAGAGAAGAGAAGAGAAGAGAAGATAAAATAAAGATTGAAGTGCACCGAAGCACTAGCTGCAGTCAAACGAAGAACCGCGACTGCACTGCATTGCATTGCACTGCACTGCACTGTACATATGACATGAAGAGTCAGTTATGGAATGAATCCCGAAGTTCCATCCTCGTATTTCTTTCTCTTTGCTGTGTCGTTTTATTTTTTCTCCATTTCTTTCGTCGCTATACACCCTACTCTACGCTGCCAATTATTTAGTAATTGAATACTGAGAGGAGGAGGAGGAGGAGGAGGAGGAGGTGAAGACGAAGAAGAGAGTCATCGTTTAAATTATCATTCTTTGAATTGCAGTGGAGACATACTCGCTCATCGTTTCCTCGTTTGTCAAAGAGTCGAATGGAGAAGAAGATGACGAAGAAGAGGAATAAGAAAAAGAAGAAAGAAAAAAACGTGAAATATGCTTTTCTGAATAACAAGAATTTTATGGTATTAATAAAATGTATACACGAGTAGAATCACCCTTATGGTAATTACACTAACGATGTGTTCATTTTTCTCATTTTCATATATATGTATAAAAAAAAAAAAAAAAAAACGAGAAGGAAAACAAAAAAGAAACGAAGAGAAAGAAAGAAAAAGAAACTCAGTAGGGTTCTCTCCTCTTAGACGCCATATTTGTTTAATGACGTAGCATAAAACGCGAGCATATAGAATCGCATATCATTAACATTAATTATAAAAAGTGACTACGAGAGGCGGGTGAAACTTTGTTGCAGTGTTTCTCTGATAGAGAGGATCCGAGGAGTGAGGTTTTTTTTTTTTTTTTTTTTTTGGTCGTTGTCGTTGTAAAAAATCGATATTTTCTTTACACGGTATTGCGAGTAGAGATGTAGGATTGATTTTTGATAGAAGAACACGTGTGATCGGCTTCTAGCCCCCCCCCCCCCCCCCCACCCCGTTCACCCATTCCGATTTTCCCCCCTCAGTCTCGTTTAAAGCTTTTAAAGTGATCCTCTTATACACTCCTACACAAAGCTACATTTTTAGGTTAGGGGAGTTAGGCTAGGGCCTCGTATTCCAGAAACGAAAAACGTTGTGCCTCGCAGGGATTAACCCAAATGGTAATCCCGTAGGCAAAGCACTGCCCTCAACACGGGGTATATTATGTTTTTATAGCGGGGTTACACTCTCCCTCTCTTTTCTTTCTCTCTCTCTCTATCTCCACCTCCGTACCCGTCACTTGTTCGTGTTTGCTTGCTTGTTTGATCTTTGCACGCGCTTCAATTGTTTTTTATTTCCCATCAACGCTAGTCGCTCGCCTCGTTCGTTCGTTCGTTCGTTCGTTCGTTCCGAATGTCTACACACGTACACCCTCTCTCTATACTGATTCAATTTCAATTGTGTACACAGTATTATCTAAGTTCACAAGCCACCTTTGCATAAAAATAAACAAAACTGATCTAACCCAATAAAGAGCCGAGATATTAGACGCCAAAATAACGAGGTGACGATAACAATGGACCCCCGGACGGCCATATTGGATCCTCGTGCCTTTAGAAACAGGATTTTCGCCACTCCGCAGGTAATTTGTTATACGTGTCAAATCGTTTGTGTTTTCTCTATCTTCGTCACTGACCATTGTGTTCTATTATTGTGCTGCTACCACTAGCGCAGTATTAACGACCTTCGTTACCCAACATAAGAGGGGAAACTCTTCGCCGTTAGAGACAATCGCTCATACGTCTCTTTATATCACAATGATGAACCATATAGGAATTCTCATTCGAGTCTAAGGAAGCGGTTTTTGGGTCAGAATTATACTAGGTGGTCGGTCGGCTGGTCGGCTGGTTGGTTGGTCGGTCACATCCTGATGTCGTTTGCGCGTGCTGCTGGTATACCCGCGTAGCTAATTGACACGCGATATAAGAGAAGGGTATCACGTTGTGGTAAAGACACGTATACACTGTGTGTACCGAATTACATTATAATTTATAATACTCCCTCCCCCCCCCCCCCCCCTTCCTCGTCCTCCTCGTCGTCGTCCTCTTCGTCCTCTTCCTATTTCGTTTTTTTCGTGCGAGTTTGAGCTATTGGTAAAAAATTTCACCGTGATAAATCTGAAATTTAATTCGCCCCGGGGGTATGAAGAGAGTAGAGTAGAAAAACGACCGAGAGGAAGAGGAATGAATAGAGAGAGAGAGAGAGAGTATGAAAAACGCGTCGGTTGTTAGAATACCTGAAAAAAAAAAAAAGAAACAACCGTATTCAGATCCGCTAAAAAAAACATGAAGAGGCGAGGAAGAGGAGAGGAAAAGAGAGTTTTCATTCCGGTTATAAATTTTTAAACACCTGGAATCGAATCCCACTCCTCTTTCTCTTCTCTCTCTCTCTCTCTTCCTGCTTCCCGTTTCACTCAGCACACCATGTCACTGTGTACCTAACAGTCGAGTTAAGTTATATATCGCCTAAGTCGATAGTGTTTTGTTTGACCCCCACGAAGACCAATACCGTCTGTCCTATGCTCTTCTGTGTGTGGGGGGGGGGGGGGCGATGGGGGCGATGGGGGTGATGGGGGCGATGGGGGCGATGGGGGGGTTACCGCGCTGCTGTAGTCAGCAAAGCAAAACACACTCGAGATTCAACCTAACCGGGCCGAATCGAGTGTCACTTGTTTTCACCATCGGCGCCAAAACTCCCTAGGGATATGCGAGAAGTGAGTCTATACAGGCTCTTCAGGGGGTTCTAACCTCCTCTTCTCTCACTTCCTCGTCTCCTCTTCTCAAATCGATACTATGTTTTGTTTTTACGATGTCGCATGAAAGCCTCTTCTATTCTATTCTCCTCTTTATTTCAACATCGAGATGCTGTATGTTTATATATTTTTTTTAAACATTCAACCCTCGCGCTCTTCGCCATTCGAACCAATCGATAGTTCAGTCCCTCACTCTGTTCTCTTTCTCTCTTTTCTCTCCTCTCTTCCGGCACTCAAATCTGCAGTCAATTGTTTCCAGCTAAACTGTTTGCCTTTCAGAGAGAATGAGAGATAGAGAGATAGAGAGAGAGAAAGAGATGGGAGAGCACAGCACCCCAAGTTAAGCCGTCATGTTTACAGAACTAAATAGATGAGGAGGAAGAAGAAGACGAAGAAGAGGAGTAGTCGACGTCGTCGTCGTCGTCGTCTGTTTGTAAATGAAGAATTTGAGAAGGGGATCGTTTAGGCGAGAATACGGATCGGATCGGTACCGAAAATAGAAGAGGAAGATGAAGAGCCAAGACTGTGGAGACCTCGGGACTGATGCTGATGCTGCTGCTGCTGCTGCTGCTGCTGCAGGGTCCAGAGTGTGTGGATTAAGATTCAATACAGATTAGTTCATCTAGTTATAAATTCTGCCATGTAATGATTGCGCGACTTAGTTGAGTTCAGTCGAGTTGAGTTTTCAATCTTCGGTGTCTTACCAAAGCGATCGAGCTTATTACCTCGAGGATGAGAAGAAGGAAGAGGAGGATGAGGATGAGGATGAGGATGAGGAGGAGGCGAAAACAAGAATGAGGAGATGATGAGGAACAAGAACGCGAGGAATAAGGAACGAGCACTGTACGGTATGGCCGGTTATTCGACCTGTGGTATGATCTAGGTGAGGTTTTACAAACCGTCTCATGAAATTAAGACGCTTTCAGGGGGTGAGATAGGTTTTCAATTTGAAAACAATTAATCATCGCCGCCTTCCATACCGGGTAACGGCTTAATTATAAAACAATCACGTGCGCCTTAGACGAAAGAAGAAAACATCAGAGACTCGAGCTCGAATCTCTCACACCCTATCCTCTTATTCTAGTCAGTATGTGCTAAATCACCTTCGGGTCGTTTGTTACCTGCCCATCCATCCGTCCGTCCGTCCATCTCTCTCTCTCTCTCTCCCTCTGACTCTAAAAGAATATGTAGTCTGCTATCTAGAGAATCAAGACGGTCGAAGACACGAAATGAAACACCATCTTCGAGAGAATAAGTAAAATAAGAAGAAGTGGCGGCGGTGGTGGTGGTGGAAAAAAGACAAAGGGATTAAATCCTCATGGCTGGTCAGTAGGGAATTTTCCCGGATACCCGCACATCGTGAAATTGATCGTTTAGTTGAATCGGGACAGTGGCTCGGTTTCTTGTCATCAACCGTTCCGTTCCATTCTCCTGGTTCCTCCACCTATCCAGAAATAATCTCGAAGGAGAGATATGGATCTAGAAAAATCTGGAACGGTATCCTTCATTCATGCGGTTGAAGAAATTTCCTCTGTTTACTATGCGCCTGCACTGCAGTGCACACAAAGAAAACCCACACACCGATGCGTTATTAAGACATCGAGGACCTCCGTCAGTGCACTGCACTGCACAACGGTGCACATCGGCGGTAGGTTACTACCGCGCGCGGTCAGATTGTCAGTTGTTTAATTAACCATGAAACAAGGGAAGTTTAACTGGGAGTTTTCGGGCGAGGGGGATAAGGACACCATAGACGAAACCGCGTGGGACATTCGATACACCCTCATGCCTGCAGCAGTGAGGAGTATAAGGAGGAGGCAGAGATCCCTTTATGAGGTAGTCCTTGGAGAACACCATCGCATCGGTACCCTGCTGAATCCCAACTTGAGTAACCAGATACCGCATGATCTCGGAACGTTCAGGTTCACGTTCACGTTCACGTTCACGTTCACGTTCTTCGCTTTACTCGATGAGTTCGGAGAGTTGGAACCCTATATCACAGGTGCTGATGGCCATGGCATTATATACACATACTATACATACACCTAGACCGGTGAGAGAGGAACAGGTAAAAGAGAAGCTGGGCTGCAGCAGTAGCCGAAGAGAGAGGAGGAGAACATGTCTGGCGAAGAAGACCGGCTGCAGTAATTACCTAAAAGCTTCGAGCTCTGATCTAATAAATAGTTCATAACGGAGCCGGTGTGTTGTGCACTCATGGACTGACTCGGACTGAATGGTGAAAAATCGATACGTCCATCGCTAATGTCTCAATCTTATATACAATTAGTAATTAGCAAGTTGCAAGTTACTCCTGTACATCGCATCGCATCGCATCGCATCGCATCGCATCACATCGCATCGTTGAGCCTCCGGTAATGCCCAGTGTCGGATTCTCGAAGCTTAGGGATCGCTAACGAGCAGCGGGAGATAACGAGAGGGTACAATGGCCGATCTTTATGCTCACAGAGATTATTGGTAAATGCGATATATATATCGCGTGACAATCACTACTAGGGAATGAAATTCACCGGTTATTGGATATCCCGAGCATCTAACTGCACGGTGTCATGCGCACCTTTCGCAACCTCCTTTCTTCGTTTCGACCGTTTCCACAGCAGATTTTCAGTACTAAAGCCGCCGTGAAGAGGATCAGTGAATTTCGAGACCATCCAAGTGCTCTCTCCGCCTTTCGCACCGTCTTTCGACTTCCTTAAGCCACCGCGAAGAGGATCACACGATTGTCCAGACTCTCGCAAGCGACTCTTCAGCTTCACGAGCGTTTCTCAGAGTTTTGGAACCGAATTTCAAACTTTTTTCGCGGCTCTAATCGACCAGGTCCTGCGTTCAGTTTCAAGATAGGGGAAGTGGGAGGAGGCAAGTCAGTCGATCTACTGCGGCGGTCTCGTGCGACGGAGCGTGATTAATATGAAAGGTTCTAATATACTAAAGCAAAACGCCTAACGCGTCACGGGCCCTTTCCTTTCCTTTCCTTTCCTTTCCTTTCCTGCCTTTCCTTACCTCATCTTGCTCGCTTGCCCATGGTTGGGGCCCGACGATATTTCATTCTATTCCAAGAACAATGTCTCGATGGAAGGTATCGGTTACCTTATGACCCCTTTTATGCGCTGAGTACTCCTTTCAACGCCTCGAATCCTTTCACTCTATTTATGCTGCTCTACAGGCTTTATCTTCCCTTTGTTTTACCCGATACTCCCCTCCAGCTACAGCTCCAGCTCCAGCTCCGTTGAGAACAGATCTCTGATTTTCTTCCTTTCTTTATTTCACTCGGGCCATAATACGCGCCGCTGTTTCTCGCGGCTAATGAGCAACGATTATTATGTCTCTCGCCTCGGCCAACACACAATCGGCTAGGTCCTGATCCCGAAATTCGTTTATTTTCATCCAGCTTCATAACGATGATAATACATCCTCGGAAACAAAAGACGAAACGAAATGACTGACTGCCAAGAGATCACAGTGGACTACCACCTATATTCGTTCGTTTCTTACATCTATCCAATTTCATTCATTCGTTCATTCGTTCGTTCGTTCGTTCGTTCATTGAAGAGAAGAAGGAAAAAAGGAGAAGAGGCATAAAAAATGATGACGATAGAATAACGGACAAAGAGGATTGAATCGAGTGGAATCCATTCCATAAATAGAATTGCTAAATGCACGCACGCACATGCTCGCGTTTGGACCGCAAGGAATCGATCGATGCGAGCTATGCCAGCTATGCCATATATGAGACAAATTAGTTGCTTGTGGTCCAATATCTACCCCCCGTAATATTTCACCCCATCCATATACCGAGTGTTGGTGATGTGGGGGAACCCCCGTAGGGTTGGTGTGAAAACAAGCTTTCGTTGCCTACTGCAGGGCTGGCTGGTATATGAAACAAAAAGCCATTCAATGGACGGAAACGCGAGTGACAGATGCACCGATACACGCATGTACGAGTATTTGCAACATTTTGACGAGGACTAGGCGACGGAGAAATGAAGAAGAAAGGAAATAACGACGAAGAAGTGTGATTTTTTGCCGAAGAACAAACTCCACTTCTTTAACCATTTGCTAGTTAGCGAACTCGGCAATTACTTGTTTGTATTTCGATTGCCTTTATGTATAATATAGATTTTCGCCCGGTAATGGAATGTTGCTAATTATATTTCGATCTGTTATCCATTGCGGGTTTCGTTTTAGTTTTCGTTTCTTCTTCCTCTTCTTCTTCTTCTACACCCCCCGTTCCCATTTTCTCCTCTCATTCTGCCTTTCGCTTTATTGATTCGACGGGAATATGGAAGTAGCTAATAGTTACCTGTCCAACAAACGTGCGTTCAACTAAGGTGCTGCCTTACGTGATGGATTACTTACGTCAATAGTCGTGCCGGGGCGAAACATATTAAGTCTTTGTTTATCTAACGCGACGATTTATACAACTATGGTGACCTGCAGGCTGAGTCGAATGAGGGAAGGAGTCACGAGTCAACCGGCCCATAAATCGGCCATACATTGTCCGAAAAATTGGAATTAGTCATAACCCAGCGATTAGGATGATGTTGAGATCGTCGCATTTGTCGAAGCGAACTGCAGGTGCTGGCTAATTACTTTACCCCGATGGACATCACGGGCCTTGCAGGGTCACCGGGCAGAAAAGAAATACCCGGAATAAGAAACGGGGGCTTAACACACCTGGGAGATTATCAAAAAAATCTGATAAAACCTTGAGGGAGAAACCTGTGCGTTATTATTTTTATTGTTTTCTTTATTTTATCTTTCATTTTTTCTATTTTTCGTTTCGTTCCCCCGAGCCGAAAGCTCGGGGCGAAAAACCCTCCGAGATCGAATAGAAACTCGTACCAATACGGAATCAACTTTACATGTGTATACTCGTGTTGTGTACTCGTGTTCAGGGATCGGGGCTGTGCCATATACTCCCTTCCAAACTCACTCAGCTCTAGTTCTCTGTGTCTGGTGGTTGCTTCATGCTCTCAGAGATTGCTTGGGGGCTCTTCGGGTTCGGTTGTGTATATATATTGAATAACTCGCTCGCTGGACCGCGAAAATATACGATGAATTCACCCAGCGATGAGAAACGGAACGAGAGATACTGCGCGAGCTCTACATCTACTAGGTGCACATATGTACATGGATTTGGTTCGGTACCGACGGTCGTCGGGAGGCTCCTTATCGGTGATTTTTTTTTCCATCGAAACGGAATTAGTTTTTCAACCCGCTGTGGGTGAAGTTCAATTTTTCGCACGCGAACGCTAGCGCGATAAAATTCAACTCAACGCGCGTTTGTGGCGAGAAAAAATTCAACCAAATTCCGATTCGAGGGCAAAAAGTTTCACACTAGTACGAGAATCGACACTTTCCGCACTATCATCGAAAAGTACTATTTCTCGCTATCTAATGACGGGATTGTTTTCTCCGGCTTACCGATGGGCAATTTCATTCCAAATTTAACCGGCCAGACCCTAAAGCGTCCTATTTTTAAACGAAATTCGACAAGTTTCGCAAGACTATGAATCGAACAATACATTAATGGCTCGTTCGGGAATCGAGCTCTGTGTGTTTCTTGGCTAATCGTAAGAAACACTGGAGAGTGATTAACTGCAGGATGTTCCGGAACGATTTAATCTTAACTGTAAACAAGCCTTGCTATACGTGACAACAGGATCTAAAAATTTGTTATTCGGAGATTATACACCGATATCTTACTCGGAGTCGAAAATAGTTTAAACAAAAGTTCGAGCTCTTTGAAAGACACGGCTTTTATCTTCAGGCAATTTTTTCGACGGATCAAAACCTTGAAAGATAATCGTGGATATACGGCAGGCTGTTAGTCGATGGAAAGTAACAGTTATTCAAACTTATTCGACGTATGCGAATCATAATCAAACGATCATCTCGAGATCTTGGAGTTTCTCGATAAAATATTTCAGACAAAAGTTATAGCCCTCAAAAAGGCGCGTCTTTTTTGTTCGAACAATTTTTCGATAGATCCAACCCCGTAGAAGATCTATAAGGATGTATAGATCAAGGATCAAGAGTCATCAGCACAGTTCATGACTTTTCAATTTCCCGATAATCTACAGATCCTCAAGTTTCTCGACAAAACGTTTCGAACATAAGTTGTAGCTTTTAAAAAGGCGCATCTTTTTCGTCCGAACAGTTTCTCGATAGATCCTAAACCTTGTGAGATAAACGTGGCTGTGTGCATCGTTTACGAAATGTCGTATCTAAAAATCAGTCAAACGTTTTAATTTCGCGATTATCTCGAGATGCTCAAGTCCCTCGACAAAGTGTTTACAGGATAAGTTCCAGCTTTGAAGACGACGCGTGTCTTTTGTCCCGACAGTTTTTCGCCAGGTTCTATCCCCGGTATGAAAAACGCCGATATACAAGTCCAGGAATAAAATCGTTCGAGGTTTCCCGGAATGATGAAGTAAATCCGTCCGAGCTCTCTAATTCGCGATTAGAAATCTGGCAATACAATGTCCCCGGGTTTTTCCCCCGACATGGCAATTTCTGCTGCACTAATACACATGTGATACTGGTGCGATGTTATGGGGCTGGGGAAAATCCCGAACGCAGGTAGCTCCGTCCTTATTCACATTTCAAGATTTGAGTAGAGAAATTTTCTACAAACTCGTTGAGTATACGGGATTTTGATACCCATTAGCAGCAATGCGATGGTGGTGGTGATGGTGGTGGTGGTGGTGGACTGGTAAAACGCCATATAACAATAAACAATGCACACAATGATTTCGGTATAACGCATAGAACGAATTGTGTGAATTGTACCACCAGCTCGAGAGGTGGTATACCTACCTTATACCACCAACCACTCGACAGGTGGTAATCTACCGAAACCATACCGCCGCTGCACAACGGGCTATCCGCTCTTTAATGCCCTTCCTTAGTTATTGCGGGGGATTCACCCTGGGGAATACCTAGCCGACTAGCTAACTAGCTCAGGTGTTAACGGGGGCCCCAACTGCTCCTTTAATTTTCTTCAATTTATGTATGCGGGAGTGTGAATCGGAGTGCGCTTATCAGTTTTACTGAAAAGGTTTTATTTCTCGAGTAGTTACGAAGAGGAAGAATAAGAAGAAGAAGAAGGAGGAGTAGAAGGGGGCTAGACGACGACGAGGAGAATCGCTGTTTAAATCATATTTGGCGAAGAGCTGGGGGTTAGGTAATTTGAAAATCGTGAACCCGACGGGAGCGGGCGAGCCTGGGCGGCCACCATGGCCCTCCCGGCGGCGTTATGGTGAAATGAAATTACAGAACCCTCTTGCAGATTGTCGTCCTCCCTCGAAACCAACGAGGTTGTCCTGTACCAAACCCCGCGAGCATATCAAGGCAAGGCGAACCAAAAGCGACAAAGGCAGCTCGTTTAGCGCTATTTTGGTACTGCTGCTGCTGCCATGCTGCTGTTGCATGAGCTAATCGTAACCAACACAACAATTTATGGCTTACCGCTAAACGCTACGTCCACTAATCAATTCTCTATAAAGATTAACCCGAAGGGTCAGTCTTTGAACGCTGAGGGTTAATACCCGGCCTTAATAATCCGCGTTTTTAAATCCTCGTATACGATGTTATTATGATATGAAAACTAGCGGGATTAGACATTTATTTGCATGGAATTCGGATCTGTTCAACTTTCTCGGATTCGTAACGTTTTCATTTTTCCGATTATCTCGAGATGCTTGAATTTGATCAGAAATTGTTTCATACAAAAGTTGTAGCCCTTTAAAAGGTCCGGATTTTTTGTACCAACAATTTTTCAGTCAATTCAACCCATCGGAAGATACACGATGATGTATAAATTCACGATGACAACTCATCAACGTATTGTCAAATTTACCGAACGATTCAATTTCCCTATTATATATAGACCCTTAAGTTTCTCGAAAAAGTCTTTCCTACAAACATTCTAGGTCTTAAAAAAACGCGTCTTTTTTGTATGAACAATTTTTCGGTGACTTCAACCCGTTGGAAGATAAACCAAGATGTATAAATCCATGATGAAAACTGAAGACATACGTCGCTGCGCATACTTAAATTTATTTCGCGCGATTCAACTTCCCGATTATCTTCGGATTCTCAAGTCTCTCGGAAAAGAACTTCATACAAAAGTTTTAGCCCTCTAAAGCGCGCGTCTTTTTTGTACGAACAATTTTTCGATGACTTCATCCTTTTGGAAGATAAACGAAGATGTATAAATCCATGATGAAAACTGAAGACATACGTCGCTGCGCATACTTGAATTTATTTCGCGCGATTCAACTTCCCGATTATCTTCGGATTCTCAAGTCTCTCGGAAAAGTGTTTCATACAAAAGTTTTAGCTCTTAAAAAAACGCGTCTTTTTTGTATGAACAATTTTTCGTTGACTTCATCCCTTTGGAAGATAAACGAAGATGTATAAATCCACGATGAAAACTGAAGACATACGTCGCTGCGCACTTGAATTTATCTCGCGCGATTCAACTTCCCGATTATCTTCGAATCGTCAAGTCTCTCGAAAAAGTGTTTCATACAAAAGTTTTAGCCCTTCAAAGCGCGCGTCTTTTTTGTCCGAAAGATTTTTCCGCGACTCTAATCCCTAATAAGATAAACGAAGGTGTTTCCAGTCTTAGTTTTATAACTCACCGATTTTTAGCTGCGGCTGCCCTGTCTCTCTGTCTTCGATTTTTGAACCAGTTTCCAACCTGTGTGGGAGTAAGTCCCGTCGCTGCTGCAAGTTCCCGTTTTTTCGACGGGTTAGGATAGGGATCCTGGAGGTACCATTCCCTGAGTAAGGACCTTGTCCGTTCCTTGAAGCAGTGTGTCTTCTGTTCCCCATCCCATATGGTCCTAGGAAGCGGGAACTTCTTTCTAACTCTGTACTTATCGACCGGCCCGAGTTGTCTGCCTCGTAATTTCTCGGCCTCTTGATAGTGCGCCTCAAGCCACATGGCCTGAAGTTTGCCATGTGAATCTTTGGTGAATTTATGCCGCTCAAGTATCGCGTAAAGTTCGCGAAAGTGGCCCGAATGGTAGGCGACTATCGCTCTGGCTCTAAGAACCGCCTCGCTTTGGTTTAACTCCTGGATATTTGGGTGCGCAACCGGCAGACTCCATAAAAATCGGGCCAATCTTTCGATGTCTCCACTTTCCTCAAGCGTTTCGCAAACCGTCGCGACTTGGCCAACCGTAAACGAGAGGGTTGGCAGCGCGAATACCGGCGCCGGTACTATGGGACCGTTACTCGTCGCTCCTGTACTTCCAGTTCCAGCTGGAGCGACGGCCGACATTTCGCTAGTTTTTTAGTTCTTCTTTCTTCTTATTATTCACTTGAAATTTTCATACGGATTTATTCACCGCGGAAAACTCTATCATCACTTTACTACTCACAAAGTCCGGAAGAAAACTGAGAGGGGGAACCGGTCGAAGGGATCACTGTGTTCGATGATTGAAGAAGCGCAAGGGATCTGGTGGTTTTTCGTCCTCTCCTTCCTATGGCAACGCTGGGAAAAGTGCTTTCCAACTTTAGAAAAGCTTTCGAAAAACGTTCCACGGAGTTCGTCGATGAACCGAAGAGGCTTTTCCCACTAGCAGATGATCAAGGTGCTTTTCGGAAGTCTCTTCAACAGCAACCGTCGGCAAGCTCTTTTCCAAGTTCATAAAAGCTCGGGAAAAACGTCCTAGAGGATTGGCCGGACGTCCAAATCAATTCTCGTCGACTCTTCTGGGCATAAGATTGTGCCAAAAGTTGCCGAAGGCGTTGTGCCACATTCCCTCGACCATCAATCTTCCGATTTTGACAAAAGTCCCCGACAATCGTTTCGCGCACTTGATCAGATCACGAAATCAAGTTTCCCGATTCCTCCGAGTAGAAAACGACCTCGCGAGTCGGTTGAGTCGACGATCGACGTCCTCCCCAGCGTCAAGCGTCGGAAGAGGTTTCGAAAAAATCGTCTAGTCGATTTTGCGATCAAAATCCGAGTCGATTTATACCGTGTGAAAATTTGCCTTTCGAATAGTCCCTCGAACACCAAGCGTCGGAAAAGTTCTTTCACAGTGGAAAGCTTTTGCCTATAAGTTTTCGAAGTCGATCTTTCGCGCGGCGGGGATCAACGAAATTACCGATTTCCTTATCCTCAAAGATCTTTTGCTACGCGCTACCCTGCAGACAGACAGACAGAACGGATTTTCCGTCAATAAAAATTAGTACGTGATCATATTGCAGTTCGTTAATGATTTATTTGCTTTTTTTCTTTTCTCGTTCAAACGGTGCCGATTTCAATTCGCCCTCACTTATTCTTGATAAATAATTTATTTGACTTTAAATCTAATATATACTATATATATATATATATATATATATCGATATTATTATTATTATTATTATTATTATTATTTTCAAATAACATAAATTAGAAAAAAAATAAATATATATCTAATCTTTAGGATCCGCTCGATTAAAACGTCGGCGAGGGGGGTGGGTGGGGGGGCGGCGATGGGGCCGGGGGGGCCGGGTGGCCGGGGGGGGGGGGGGGGGGGGGGGGCGTTGAAGTCACTCGATCACGATCATTTCGACTGTATTATAACATCCTCCGTATAATAAAATAGACCGAATAATATATGCCACCATCCACTGTATTTTTTTTTAAACTTGCTTCTAGAATATTGCATTTGTATTTATTATATTTATTTTTATTTATATTATTAATTATATCTTATTATCATTATCATTATTATTATTATTATTATTATTATTATTATTATTGTTATTATTATTATTGTTATTTTTACTATACACGTACAACACCTTTATATTTTAATATAATTATTGAATCGCAGCACTGTGAAACCAAGAAAAAATAAATAAAATGTAATGAACTAAAAAAAAAAATTTTCCAAAAAATCGTACCAACTTCACTTCGCGCACATGGATCGATGAAAATCCGCACAAATCATTGAGCGGGACGGCAGGGGGGTGGCTGAGACGGGGACGGGGGAGGATGATATATTTTTGTTACTTTTCCTCAAAATCGTTCGAAATCGTATCCTCTTTTTTGTTGTTTTTGTTGGTGTTTTTAAAGTTTTGGTAAAATTTTTCTTGTTTCCGATTGTAACTTTTTTTTCTTTTTTTTTTTTTGTTATAACTGTGATCTATGAAGATCAACGGTGATGATGAGTATGATGATGATGATGATGATGATGACGATGATGATGATAAAACACGCGGATATTGATATGATACCGATGATGGTCACACAGAGTCCAGTTTTTGGGCTGTTGCTTCGGTCGGATCAGATAGCAAACTGGTTTCGTTTACAAGCCTGCGTCCCTACCCCAGGTCTCCCCTTCATGATACGTTTGTCCGTCCAGGCAGCAGTTGTAGACCAGGAGCGAGGAGAAACGGCACCACCACCTACCACTTCCACCACCATAACCACCGCCACCACCACCACCACCACCACCACCACCACCACCACCACTACCAGCTCTGGTTCGGAGAGGAGGATAACGGCGGAGGAGCCTAGGACCGGAGCTTGGTTGAAATCATGAAGAGAGAGCGAGAGAGAGAGAGGGAGAGTTAAAGGAGCCGGCCTACAATTGAGGAAAACGTTCACCAATGAGAAAGCCACGACTACAGAGATGCTTCACTATTGGCCAGATCCTAGCCGCGTAACCATGACGACCTTTATTCGACCCTAGCCCCCTCCATGTCGCCCCTTCTCTCTCTCTCTCTCTCGCTCTCGATACATTTGGACGATTTTGCTCCCGGTTTAATTATAGCCCCCTCCTACAATTCTTCCCCCCCCCCTCTCGCACCCCGTTTCCGCCCCTCCCCAATCTCTCGATCGGAATACAGGAGGGAGGATATCCCCTCCAGAGTTGTGCCCCCCCCCCACTCTTATTCTCTCTTTCATCCATCGAGCCGGGAGCCCTAAAGTCGAAGTAACAACCCACGCCTTCCGCGCGGACCGACGCGACTTTCTCGTCATACAAGGACAGGCGTCGATGGAAGCTGCAGGGTTATGGTCGGATTATGAAAACGATCATATCTTCGGGAGCGTTCGAGATGGGGAAAAATTTGTTGAGGAATTATTTTTGCGGATTTTTCACACCTTTCAGGTGACCCATTCGCCAACTCGGTACCTTCGTTGGGTATTGAGATATGGCGGTTTTTGTAGCCTCATCACACCCCGAAGATCCAGAAATTCGACTCTTCGCTATCTCGTCCTGAATGCGGGACCGCAAACGGGACGAAAATCGGTTTTAGAATCCTTGAGGAAGTTGAGGGACGGTCCTTATGCGGCGTCGCGACCATATCGAGCGCCGGCGGCCTGCAGGTCGCTCGCTACTCTATAGTCAGCTTTAGACTGTACGGGCTTGAAGCCCCTGCAGTCTCATTCCGATATTTTGTTCTTCGTCCTCGTCTTATAAATCCGCCTGCAGGACACGAGTTCAGGGGCGAAATCGGCCAAGTCGAATTCCCGCTATAACTAAGATTTGGGACTTTCCCGCCCGGTATATTTAAGTCCCTGCACAGGCTATGGACTGTTTGGGATTTCTGAGTGTCGAGAAGACAATTGGGGTACCAGCAACGCACTGCGGGGGTTCCCTTCTGCCGATCTTTACCTATTTATAAGTAAGTTCTACTGCTGAAGTTACGATCCAGGGATTTGGACGACTGAAAGGTGGTGGCTAAACTGGGAGGGACCCCATGCACCCCATAAGACGTCGGGGAATATACGACTGCGATTATATTGTCGTCGGGGCCAATTAGCCCTTTACTGGTGGTACCATTCAACGCGCTGCTGTCTCTATACCTGTGTGTACACTGCACACCTAATTTCGAGAAATCGAAATTTAGCTACATTCTATATACTCATGGGAAAGTCCCACCCGACAAATTTGAAACCCTTGGCTTGAGCAGGTAGGTATTATCGACTTAACTCTTCCCGGATCGTTTCAGGATATATATATATATATGGACACTGGCTCTGCCAAAAAATTTTATACAACCACCGATAATTCTTTCAATTATTTATCAATATTTATAAAAATTTTACGGAAAGACTCTACTCGGGTTTTACAAGTTCCGGAAGTTCTTCATCGCCAATGGCACAAACGACAGACTCGTTTCTGAGAGTAGTATAAATCTGCTGAAATTCTGAAAGCCCGATAACTTCGACCATTTTTTATAAAACTTGATGGAATTTGGTGTGCGACCGTACGCTATTGGCTCAAAAACGTCAGAATTTTTTTGGAAATTTTTAGTCACTGAAATTTAAAACGGCTGCGATGATTCTATCATTGTCTGAATTTACCGAAATTCTAAAAAGTCGATAACTTTGACAATATTTGATCAAACTTGATGAAATTTGGTGAGCGACCGTAGGCTATTGGCTCAAAAACGTCAGAATTTTTTCGAAATTTTAAGTCACTGGAATTCAAAATGGCTCCGATGATTCAATCATTGTCTGAATTCATCGAAATTCTAAAAAGTCGATAACTTTGACAATTTTTGATAAAACTTGACGAAATTTGGTGAGTTGATGTTCGCCAATGGTTTAAGAACGTTAGAATTTTTTCGAAATTTTTAGTCACTGAAATTCAAAATGGCTGCGATGATTCAATCATTGTCTGAATTTACCGAAATTCTAAAAAGTCGATAACTTTGACAATTTTTGATCAAACTTGATGAAATTTGGTGAGTTGATGTTCGCCAATGGTTTAAAAACGTCAGAATTTTTTCGGAATTTTAAGTCACTGGAATTCAAAATGGCTACGATGATTCTATCATTGTCTGAATTCATCGAAATTCTAAAAAGTCGATACCTTCGACAATTTTTGATAAAACTTGACGAAACTTGGTGGCTAGTTGTCGGTCATTGGTATACGAAGGTGAGAATGTTTTTCAGAATTTTTAATCACCGTTATCGAAGACGGTGTTGATTTTATTAATTTTCTAATGAAACAGTTTTCCTCAAAGAGTGAAAACTTCTTGAATAATTCTCAAATCTTGATGAAATCTCGTGGTCTGGTCTTCGTATCCCTTCTTTCTTCTTCCTCATCTCATTTTCAGCGAAAGTGAATAGAATCTGTACAGCGGAATCCGAATCTATGTGAGAGTGGCGCCAAGGAAGTCCTTCTTCTTCTTCTTCTTCTTCTTCTTTGCGGCGAGGTGTTTACTCAGGGGTTGACGCGAGACAGGAGGTTTTAAGGGGGAAATGGGTAAAATGGGGTGAAATTTGAGGTTCGTCCCGTTACTCTCTCTCTCTCTCTTTCTCTCTCTCTTTTTCTCTTTTTCTCTGCTCTGAGGAGTGAAGTGAAGTAAGTCTAGGCAAGACGAGGCGAGACTTGGAAGAGGAAGAAGAGAATAAGAGGAGAAGAGAAAGAGGAACGAATCTTTCCGCCTCCTCCGAGTTCAGGCAGCAAGTCTCTTCCTCGGAGCTGGAGATGACGAGGCGCATCTGGGATGGCGCCATCTCGATTTGTTTGTTTTACTTCGCGGCGAACGTTCTGCCTACCTACCTACGTATCCCCCATCTCCTAAAGAGAACCCCATGCCACAAGGTTTCCCTATGCTATGCTGTGCCATGCTCCTTCCTCTAGCATCACCGCATCACCCTGAGAAGAATTTTTCTCGGCTAATGAGGTTGTCAACGGACGTTTAACAACCCCGACTACATAATAAACTCAATCTTTATCTACGTTATGACAAAATACTAGACGTAAATTATTCCCGGACTTAAATGCCGCCTATTCGACTGACCAAGACATTTGACGAAAATATCTACGGGAGATAAAAGACGCGGTGTTTCTTACGCTACAAATTTTCTCGCGAACATTTTGCCCTCCGATAATTACCTGACGAGTTATGACGAAGAGTTTAATCTCCAACTTATTGTTCATCGGATTTTGGAAATTTACAATCATGCATTTATTTGGGGTAAAGAGACAGGCTACAAAAAAGTTCGTTGAACATAAAACGTGTGTTTTTATACCCTCTACAACATTTGTTTGAAGCTATTTTTCATACCGTGTATCCCTGGTGAGTTGTGTCCGAAAGTCAGCCAGAGCTCCGCGTCAACGATTTTAAAAATCGACTACATCAATTATTCGGGTCAAAAAGACGATTCACAGAAAAGTTCACGGGACACAAAACCTGTGTCTTGATATGCTCCACAACATTTGTCTGAAACATTTTTCGACACAATGTGTCCCTGTCGAGTTATGTTCGAAACTAGTGTCAAGCCTTGCGCGTCTGTTCCGCAAATCGAAAATCTCATTTGTTCCTATCAAAGCGATGTTGGGCGAAAAAAATCGCGGAACAAAAACCGTGCGTTTTGATGTGTTCTACGAATTTCGTATGAAGTATTTTCCGCTATGTCAATCGGCCTCGGGGATAGAACTAAAATTGTGAAAAATGAGATTATCACTTTATTAATGGCCGTTTGTTAATTCGTTAACGCTCGTTATGAGTTGGCGTAACAATTCATCTATAACGGTAGGTATGGTGCATTCACGCACGTAACTACGGGCTGAAATATAGTAATAATAATCATTTAAACGGATGGTTAGCCAATTATCGAGTCATTTGTACTGCAGTGAATTGTTGGTACATACTACACAGCTCGCCTGCCTCCTCGCCTCCTCTACGTGTATATTGTGCTTAAATTTTGCGAAAATTATTCATCACCATACACCAGTACCTACGTTAAACATATTTCACGCTGCCACGATTCGCGCGAGAATTTTCCAATGCGGGAGTTTCCACCATAGCGATTTGACCAGATTTACTAATTATAATCTTATGGGGCTGCTGCTGATTACTTCCATCACCGCGATTTTATGAGAGCTGCGGAAAACCGTGAACACAAAAAAAAAAGGAAATTCAAACTCGCACTTACTCATTCCTATTATACTACATATGCACGGTGATTTTCTAGACGAGGGTGTTATTGCTGTCTTGTCTCTGCAGCGTACGGTACGTCAGACGTCACTCGGCCTGAGACGTGTATGTACGTACGTATAGAGATGCGTCGCGTCGCGTCGCGTCGCGTCGGGACGCCAGGAAGTTTAAATGGGAATTCGATATCGCGCAAGGAGACGACGACCTACACGTCTGCATGCGTGTACAAACCGTGCAGAGAGTCACAAAACTCCAAGGTGTTTGTTGTTACGACTACTACTTCTGACAATTCGCTTAGAGTAGTAACTTATGTCTGTATGGCTGACTTATATTACCGTGAATTCTTAATGGTCCTAATTCGAGAGTAGTGCCTTTGCTTGTATCAATATTCGACCAGAAAACTGAAGCGAATACCAAAACGGGAAAAACGCTGCGGAAAACGGGAAATGAAAATTCCAAATTCTGGAAAATCGATGTGGGAGCAGGTCTCTTTCGCTTCACTTGTATAGTCGATAGTTGATACTGCGGCGATAGCTGTAATGAATATAATCCCTCTATACAAGGTGTGTATATATGTATATGGATGGATGGGATTAGGTGTGAAGTAGCTGGTAATATAGGTATAGACGAGTAATAAAATATGCAAATTTTTGAAGGATATACCCACCCGTAACGCGCGGATAGGTAGATAGCCACATCTGGAAGTAATTACGTAGTTTCCTCAGGTGCAAGACCCTAAGTATTACCAGAGTCCAACTACCCTCTAAAAACCCACCCCACAAACGCGAAATGGACGTGACTATTCTCGAGGGTCGAGGATTAGCTCCGCTCATCATTTTTCCTTCTCCTATTCCCTCGCTGTATACCTTATTCCACTGAAATTCTACTGTGACCGTAATAATTCTTCACTCAATTCATGGAACATGGCATTTCAATGTTTACCGTGGCTCTTTAATTCCCGTATTCGCTCGGAAAACATTAGAAAAAATAACGAAAATTTCAACACATTTCAACAACAGAATTAAACCCGATTTTCCTCATTTTTAACGAGAAGAAAATTAGACAAGTTTGTAAAGAAATGAAAATTTTCAACAACATTTTCGAAAGAAAATTAAACAGCTTTTCCGTTTTTTCGATAACAAAACTTTTCAAAGTGTTGGGGAAAAAGATTGAATAATTTTCTCCGACGAATTAGAGGAAATCGGATAATTTTCCGCATCGAAAATAGAAAATTGAACATATTCTTCGTTCTGCAGAGAAGAGGATCTGAAAATTTTCAAATTTTCCGTGACAAACACCGACGATTTTCCTCATCTCGCGACGATAATTGGACAATTTTCCTGATTTGAATGAAGAAAATCGTTCATTTCGAAAAGAAAATTAAACGATCTCCCAACTTTCCCGGACACGATTCGACGATTTTCTCACATTTTCAGGTCTAAGGTCGTTGAGTTTTCATTACTTCGCGAAAGAAAATTGGTCAGGGTTTCAATTTTCACAAACAAAAGGAAAGAAAATGAGGAAAAAAACGACCTCGAGTTTTTATTCTAATTTCGACAATATCTCGCGTAGTACTCTCATAGTTTTTCCGGAAAATATACCAAACCAAAGAGTAGGGAAGTAAAGAAAAATTTAGAGCGATCGGTGCCTCGGATTTGTTAAGCGGCTTTCCTTTCGCACTTTTAAAATAGGGTCTTCATGATTTTCTCTGAGGCTAAGGGATTTCCCCGCTTTACTCTAGTATTATATTATACATCTATGTACTAGCGGCAGAATAGGTACAACGGTAATAATAGTTTTTCGGTACATAATGCGTAAATACGTTTACATACTTATACGGGGACCGAAAATCTCTATTTCTCTCTTTCTCTCTCTCTCTCTTTCTCTCTTTCCTTCTCACTGTATATACCTATAAGTATATACTTACGTACATACATAATATCTGACTGACTGGCACAAATTCACACCTCGGCATAGTGGATTATACAAATCCTACTGCTGCTGCAGGTATTGGGCAACCGCAATTCCTCCCTTATTCTCGGCACCCCTACCTCGATCACCCTTCTGATGCTGCTGCTTTACCTCTTAGACGCCATGTTTTAAAACTCGCTACAACTCATGAATAATTATTAGGGTATGTTGGGAAAATGGTGAAGTTAGAATGAAAAAAACATTTTCGTGAAGGAAAATTGAGAATTTTCTCCATTTTTTTTACTCCGATAATGAAAAAGTCGGAAGTTTTTCCGACGAAAACTCGAAGTTCTCTGATTTTTCCATAGAGGAAATTCGGGAAAATGAAAAATCGTTCACCTTTCTCGCCGAGAATAGGAATAGCCGTCGATTTTCCGGAAAATTCTTTGAGTTTTCCCCCAACAAAATTGAAAAGTGAAAATTCTTTGATTTTCATTCGGAAAAACGTATGATCGTTGTTTTTCCTGACGAAAATAGGAAAATTCTTCAAGTTTGATGATGAAAATTGAAAAATCGTTGATTTTCCGTCATGGAAAATGAGAAATTCGACGATTTTCATGGGAAATAATTACGAATTCTTCTCGAATTTCATTAAAAAAAAATTAAACAGTTGATTTTGACGTGTTAGATTTTTTATTTTCCATCGATTATGGTCATTCTAAAAACGCATCGATAAATCGCAGATTTTCATGTATATCGCATTATAAAAAGAGTATATTAGAGTATAATATCTACACCCTATGTATGTATGGTACATACGTTAAAACGAATCGAGAGCTCATTGATGCAGAGGTAATCCGCTTCGGCAGTGAGCTAGGTATATATACAGTAAATATATACCTATATACCTATATATACAGAGCTACTCCTCGCCGATAACATCGCCAGATTTATTTTCATTATTCATTTTCACCCCGGTCCCTGGGCACCAGATACTTTTAGCTTTATGGTATGTAGTACCTAGTTAGGTGTGACCTGGACACAAGGATTACACGCCTAAACTAAACGCGCACCACGGGTCCTCGGATTTTCATGTTTGTGTCCACTTTATCTGATATACATCGTCGAAAAAACGATCATTACTTTCAGGCAATGGGGAAAATTCGTTTTCTCACTTACAAGTTGCTTTTATTTTCCGGAAAAACTGATCTTCATGAAATTCTTCAAGCTACAATAGGAAAAAGTTTGAAAATTGTTCAATTTTCATGGTGAAAATTTGCGAAAATTTACGAATTTTCTTACGAGTTAAAATTATTGTTACATTTCCCGTCAATGAAAATTAGGAAAATTCTGAGCCTGGAAAAATCAGCTTTCTTATCGGAAAAATAATGAAAACTGTTGAATTTTCTTTCCGAAAATTGATGAAAACTGTTGAATTTTCTTTCCGAAAATTGATGAAAACTGTTGAATTTTCTTTCAGAAAATTGATGAAAATTGCTTGATTTTCTTGTAGAAAATTGATGAAAATTGTTTGATTTTCTTTTAGAAAATTGATGAAAATTGAAAATTGGATCGTTTTAAATGTTTCACGAGTAAGAGGGTAGACCGCAAGCATTATAGTAATTTTTTCCGGAGGATTGGCTCTCGCCAAATTATGGTTTGAATTAAATATCGAATTACGGACATCCAATATCCATCTATCTATCTATCCATCCCAAACGCAGCAGCAGCAGCAGCAGCTCGTGTGGCAAGACTCTAGTCTATAATAATTCTATTCAGGTAGAAAACGATCGGTATAATAAATATACTATGGGGATTTTACCACCATATAATATTATTTACAACCATATATATACATGTATACGTATATATATAGGTATACGAATTATACACTACGTCCATTTACCGAATACTATCTGCTTTAACATACACCTATAGGTAGTTCGTAACTATCCTATACCCTGTAACCCAATAGCCTTATGGTGGAAAGATCATGGTCCCCTGTACAAAGGATGATCGCTACATCACATGCGATCAAGAAATACGTCAGAATGGATGACGGTCTTCGAAATGCCCCTTCCCCTCGCCCAAAGAAAATCAAAAAACCAAAAAAAAGACCACGGGCGTGAAAAATGAATCCAAATTATACGTGTAAAAAAATTTGTTTATAATTATTAATTACGATTGATTATTAGTAAACTATCAAATTTTAATTGGATGAAGAAAAATCGCGGCTTTCTTTTAAAATGCCGAATCCTTTCAAGGAAGAGGTTCTCAAGGGTTGCGTTTCGCCATTCATGCATTCAAGAAGAAGAAGAACCCTTTTTCTAAAATTTTTATTACTATTTAATGAAACATCTTTATTATATAAATTCTCAACCCCTTAGGACGCACGCATCGGTTGAATGGAAATTATTTCATTGAAAATTAATCAGGCATGTTTACAGAGTCTATTATTATTCATTATTCGGTTACTATAATCTAGTGGGTGTATACTGTATACCATATTTATTGTAGTACCACAACAAAGAACGGGGGATATAATAGAAAAGAAATATGAAAAGAAAAGAGAAGGGGTTTTTTCTTTTCTTTATTTTTCTTTCTTTTTACTCGGTCTGAATTAATCAGAAACGTGCTTTTCTATATTTCGTTTTTTTTTTGTCTTTTTTTTTTCTTAGCACTTCACAATCATACATCCGAATATTCTATTCAAAGATACGAAAACACACGTTTAAAGAAAAGAAAAAAGAAAAAAAAATCACAATCATTATTGTTAAATTTTTACATTATTTCCCTCTATCCTTTTAGTTCTGCTTTACCGACGTTAGTTTTCATCCCTCTCCTCTTTATCATAGTCACCAGTGTTGACTGAGCCGGGGCTCGTTGCTTAGTCGGTAATATCAGCATGGTCAAGAATTTTATCGGTATCGTTTGGATCATTGATGATATTTTTGTAGGTGACCATATCCACGCGTCTTGATCTTGTCTTTAATTTTTTCTTTATCGGTTCTGTGGCGAAATAAGAAATCGCTATGAGACAACCGATCAGAGCAAATACCCCCAAGGTTAGCCAAAGGCCCAGATAATTAATTCCTTCGCACTCGAACTGATCGATAGGAATTCCATAGAACCATCTGTTGTGCAATTCTCGCGGGGTTTCGCACCTGGTGGAAGAAGAAAAATTATCTCAGTCACTTTTTTTTTCCCCTGAAAATGAAAAAAATTAAAAATCGTATTAACTTCCATTTTTTTTCTCACCACATATGATCGCGATAATTTCTCGTCGCATTAAGCGCGAGGATCCATCTCGCACCGCAATCGCAATGCCAGGGATTATCTTGCAGATCGACTACCGTGGCTCTATGCATAATCGGCAGTAGGGCAGGCCCTAGGTTATCGATCGAGCAATTTCTGAGATAGATCCGTTTCAGATCTAGCAATAAATCGGTGCCGGGCGGTAAAGCCCAGACAGATTTCAATCTCGGTGAATTTTCGGCCGATAATGTGGTCAGCTTCTTTAATTTTTCGAGATTATTCAAGTCCAAAAATACTAGCCTGGGCATGAAGTTCATTGTGAGAATTATCAGGTTCGGAGTATCCAGTCTTCCGAGCTGAACAATCCTCGTTGACGATATATCGAGCTTTTCTATACTGGTCGGTAAAACAGGCAAATTTATCAATGGGTTAGAAGCCAGATTAAGGTGCCGGAGCTTTACCAACGGAGTGAACAACTCAGGGGGGAAATAGGAAGCCGATATATCGCCGAGGTTCAAATCCACGAGGGATTTCAGACCCTTGAAGGCATCGGCGTGGATCTTCTTACCGATCGGGTTCGCGTTCAATGCGAGAAAGTGCAATTTCTGAAATCGAATGAAATAAGAAAAAATTTTTTTTTTCATTTTTTAAAAAAAATCAGAATATTCTCAATTTCACTACACTCACCTCCAAATGCTGAAACGTCTGATGAGTAACGAGCTCTACCATGTTGTTCGACAAGTCGAGTATCTTCAATTTGGCAAGATGCCTACTCAGCGCTGTATCGTTTAAAAATCTCAACTTGTTATGGCTGACATTTAATTTGTATAAATTATTGTTGTCCTGACATGAGAAATAAAATGTCTCCAATTTGTTACGCGACAAATCTAATATTTCAAGATTATCCAAATTCGCCGAACAGTCGACAAAAATGTCGAACAAATTTCCCGCCAAATTCAACTCCGTCGCTTTTTCGACCGCGTCTGTCACGGACCCGTTAAGATCCGTGAAAAATTTTTCCTTCGTAAGGCCATTCCAAGAAAGATCGAGCTGCAAAGAAAGAAAAAAATAAAAAAAATAATGAGATTAGAAAAATCGCTATTTGCTCTGAAACTTTTCTTTTTTTCTTTTTTCTTTTTTCAATTTGCAGCAAATTAACGCAACGAACCAAATTTCCAGTCGTCGAACTCGTAGAGATTGCGAAAATGAGAATAAATCCGAACCACATTGTTGAATATGTTTGATAAATTATTGTTGAAAAATTGTCAATTTTTTTGATTTAAAAAAAAATCTTACTAAACGTTCGTCGCCCAGTAAAAGTAAGAAAAATTAGCGAATTATTTAACCGAAGAAAGCTTTGACTGGAACTGAAACCGAGTTCAATAACGATCCACGGAGTAAGAGGGCAGCGGGATGGATATGGGGATTGGAAAGATCGTAAGGTCAATATCGAAAGGGTAATAAACCAAGTTCATAGATAGATAATTTATGCACACATGTAGTGATAATCGTATTATAATCTCTTTACCATACATGTGTAACGTGATGAGCATGTGGTAATTATCTATCCAACAATTGTTTTTCTTTCGAATTGAATTTATGTGTTTTTCAAGACTAATCTGCACACTAATTATAGCACGGTTTTTTTTTATCCTCAAGTCAATTGTCCATTAATTTGGAAAATTTCTTCGTAAAATTTGAGGAACTGGCGGAATTCTTACCCCGTGAAAATACGTGAAATTTTAGAATTTACTTTGTGAAATTGAAAAAAAAAAACAAAGAAGTCGAAAGGAAGACAAAAAAATTCTCAAATTTTCTTTGGGAAAATGAAGAAATTCTCTAGAACTTTCTTTATCGATCAAATGATGAAACCTCGACGAATTTTCTTCGTGTAAAAGATGAAAATTCTCAAGTTTTCTATTCGCGCAAGATGAAAGTAAATTGTAGAATTTTCATATTTTTCTTTCTTTGAACAAAGAAGTATGAAGATTCTCAAAATTTTTCTATGCGTAGAATGATTTTGGAATATTAGTCGGATTTATAATTTGCGATGACAAAGAATAGAAACAAAAAGACCCAGAATCATCATCATCTAATTTTCATTTTCAAATGAGTAAAAACCATACGAATCGTTGAATGTATGTATTTCTTTTTTTTTACAACGTTACGCGAAAAATAGCTACGTGTAATAATATTTTCTTACTTCATAACAAATCTGCGCAATAGCAAAAATTGAATAAATAATTAATTAAATTGATAAATGCACGATATGTTAGAATAATAAATTGTTTATTTCGATTACAATTTCATCATGTTTTTTATTCATTTTGTTATTTTCATCCCAATTAATCTACACAAAAGCATTATAACACTTATCTGCACACGTACTGCAGTGTATCAATGTATGATTAATATACCTAGGTATAAAATGATATTGATTAACGAATTATAAAAATTTTTCACTTTTATTATCTTACAAACTATTTTAAATTCGAAAAGAAACATTATCTTCATTTGGAAATATCAAAAATGAAAAATGAAAGATAAAATACACACGCATACAAAATCGAAAGTCAATTTATTTCAGGGAAAAACAAAGAAAAATAAGAATTACAATTATTATTGTCAAATTTTTACATTATTTCCCTCTATCCTTTTAGTTCTGCTTTACCGACATTAGTTTTCGTCCCTCTCTTCTTTATCCTCGATCGTTGTGGTCGTTGAAAGTTTCATCGTAGCGCCTGGATTTTCTAAGTCAAATTTCGCATTGTCAAGAATTTTATCGGTATCGTTTGAACCAGTAATTTAAAAGAAAAAGAAAAATAGAAAAATCGCTATTTTCTTTGACAATTTTCTTTTTCTTTTTTATTTGCGGAAAATTAAGAACGAACCAAATTTCCAGACGTCGAACTGGTAGCGATTGCGATAATTAAAACAATTCTCAAGTTTTCTATTCGCGCAAGATGAAATAGTAAATTGTAGAATTTTCATATGTTCTTTTGAAAAAAAGTATAAATATTCCATCGATGAATTCGTCAATCAGAAATGGAAAAGTTCCTAAAATTTTGCATTGCATAAAATGATTTTGGAATATCATTCGAATTTATAATTAGCGATGACAAAGATAAAGGAAAAAAAAAAAAACACAGAACCATCATCGTCGTCTAATTTTCATTTTCAAATGAGTAAAAACTATACGAATCGTTGAATATATTTTTTCAACGTCACGTGAAACAGCGACGTATATATAATGATATTTTCTTAATTCATAACAAATCTGTTATACAAATTAAAATGATGAATATGTACGATATGTTGGAATAATATTAAAATTGTTTTTTTCGATTGAAAAAAACATCATAAGAATTATTACACGTACCGTTTATTAATATACAATTAATATACTTATGAAACAATAATAGTTAGCGGATTATTTAAATTTTTCACGATTGGTAAAAAAAAGAAAAATTTTTTTTTTGGAATGAAACATGTCTGAGTTTAGACTCTATGAAATATATTTATGGACTTCAAGAAGCTCCTCTTTTATAGAAAATTGTATGCAATTAGATAAGAGTAGGTTTAGGTATACACTGCTTGATAGATTGATAACGAGCGACGATCATCACGATTTTTGCACTCAATCGGATGAGGAGTTCCTATTTTTTTGGTACTTGTGGAGTGCCTGCAGTCGCCTTGAACACTAGGGGATTAGAAACGCGGAAAATGCTGGGCAGCATGGTAGCAAGGGTTCCAAAAACCTCTTCAGACATTCCCTGAAACATGAATAGGTCCTTTTGTCGCCCTCTTCTTTGATATATCTGATAAAATCGGGATTAGTAGCTTTAAGTCTGACCTTTGGGACGAGGAATTGAAGATTCTTCAACTCTGCTCCGCCCCATGAGGCCATTTCTATCATGAAACCCTTCACGCACTTGAATACCAGCTCAGCTCGCTTGGTACACCAAGCCACAGTCATGTCCTGTTGATGGAAACGGAATAAAATGAACATGGAGAGGTGTTAACATTCAATGAACATTTACCTCCGACATTTCGTGCACTAAGAGCACAGGTATGGTAAGAGTAGTCACGTCATTGCTGCATGCTGTCTTCAGGATGTTTCTGAGCCCCAGTATGGCTGGATGTCGAGAATTGATCTCCCCTGAAAAAAGAATCACACACAAAAATCCCGAGGGGGTAACCACTTCAAACTTGTGTGTCCCATCTATTTCACATTCAAAATCATTTCATATGATTTCACAACTATTTCATATCATTTCACAGGCATTTCACAAGCATTTCATACCATTTCATACGATTTCATACCATTTCATACCATTTCATACCATTTCATACCATTTCATACCATTTCATACGATTTCATACCATTTCATACCATTTCATACCATTTCATACCATTTCATACCATTTCATACCATTTCATACCATTTCATACCATTTCATACCATTTCATACCATTTCATACCATTTCATACCATTTCATACGATTTCATACCATTTCATACCATTTCATACCATTTCATACTATTTCATACTATTTCATACGATTTCATACGATTTCATACTATTTCATACGATTTCATACTATTTCATACCATTTCGCGATCATTTCAAAAGCATTTCATACCATTTCACGAGCCTACTATTTTATACCATTTCATACTATTTCATACCATTTCGCGATCATTTCAAAAGCATTTCATACCATTTCACGAGCCTACTATTTTATACCATTTCATACTATTTCATACCATTTTACGAGCCTACTATTTTATACCATTTCATACTATTTCATACCATTTCGCGATCATTTCAAAAGCATTTCATACCATTTCACGAGCCTACTATTTTATACCATTTCATACTATTTCATACCATTTCGCGATCATTTCACAAGCATTTCATACCATTTCACAAGCATACCATTTCACACTATTTCGCGATCATTTCATACCATTTCACAGGCATTTCATAACATTTCACAATCATTCCAAACAATTTCAGACCATTTCAGACCATTTCAGACTATTTCAAACCATTTCACAATAATTTCAAGATAAGTTTATACCATTTCATATCTAACTGTCCCAACTATTTCACGAGTAGTTACCCCCTCGAAAAATCCCCTCAAAGTGTATTTGATTCCAAAGGGTTTTACCTGATCTGATAGAGTCCTGAACCACCATATGAAATACAATGTGAACCTGGGCGAGGTTCGAGTGACGAGTGATGAAGACATCTCCTATTTGCAGACTCTTGCTACCGGTTGACTTCTTCGCCTGAAAATAAGGAGTCGAAATTTTTTAAACACTGGACACAGCCTCTGGGATATAAAAGACGCGATATATCAACCTGTGGGTCGCTTCCCTCTCTGTGATGGGCTTGTCTCCATGCTACAACGTCCTTAACATCTTCTCTGAGCTTCTCTAGTTGCTCGTCGATAGCAGGAAAGTGGAATTCGGTCGTCAATTGACAGATTGAGCAGAGTTCTGAAAGAGAATATCAGTAACTAAGGGAAGATCAGCGGAGGTAATCTGTCCCAGACCTTTGGTTATCCCAGAATAACTTCCGACGTGATTGTCGCTGAGTAAAACAAGCCCGCAAAGATCATTTGAGTAGAGTCCAAGCGCCGTTTGGAGTCTCTGAGGGGTCGGATCCAGCCTGAAATAACAATCTCGTCAATATCTGGGCTGGCGATTGGCGACGGGGCTCTAAATCTCACCCCGAATCTCCCCTCTCTGTTTTACAAAAGTCGAATACATCCCCCGTCATTATTCTTATGTTGTGCATCTGCTTCATCTGAGATCCCAGGTGGATCGTGAAGCTCTCCTCAAGCTCAGGGAAGTCTGCCGCCCCCGCTCCACCCTTGGTGCCGCCAAAACTACTCAAAGTGTTTCGCATAGGGGGCGGCATTTGCATCACCGGTGAACTCCTGCGGTTTTATATGATCAGTTTGCATCGCTTGGTCGTTTTTCATCGACTGAACAACACGAAGAGGAGGATTTTGGGACAATTGCACACGCTGTGGCCTTCAAAGTGATGGAAATTGCCATCCCAGCTTTGACCACGCTCTGCTCTTGAGTTTTATCCGTGTATTTAAATCTGTGAAGACCACAGCCTGCGCAATTGTTCAAAAACCCCGGTTTCTAGAGCAGAATCCAGCTCTGGACCTACACAGGTGTTGGCAACATGTTGGTCTGCTGTTCTTCAAGCAGTCTCATGATCCAGTTGCGGTACTGCCTCCTCTGCTCAAGCTTCAAAGCATCCAATCTCGAGCCCCAGTGTCCCTGGAGCAAGCTTTGCTCCTCGAAATGTCTGCCCAACATATCGTTGATGGATCTCTCAGTCGATCCGGTCTCCAGAGTTTCAACAGCGACTTTGACTTCCTCGGTTTGCCTTTAAACCAATTTTACCATCATAGAATGAATTGGGACTGTAATGACTGGGAAGGGCATTGGTCACAAACTTTTTCGTCAGTTTTTCGAACTCTGCATCCCTCTGCTGAACCACATCCGTAACAGCTCTCCCAAACTCGTGCTCTGCTTGGAGTATGGTCTCCAATGATGGGGAATGCACCAGTCTGTGATAGGCTGCAGCGAATAATTCCTCATCAGTTGTTCCGCTGGGCTCTGCATAGGCGGCGGTCTTCTCTTTGTAGATTTTCTCCCAGCTCTTTATCACCTCTTCGACGTCAGTCTCTCCCTTCTGAGCAGCGTTGATCAGAAGTTCTGCCTTGTCGTCGTGGTATTCCAGGGTCCATTTATTCACCGCAATTTCGAGAGAGACTAACAGTTCATTTTCCACATAGCAGGGCAGTTTGAAAGCTGACATTATCCTGTGTGTTAGTTCCTTCGTCGAACCATTGTGCGGAATTCTCAGAGGAATGGAAAGCTCGTATTCCTGGGACGTCGTACAGGTCGGAAATTTGAATACGAATAGCCTCTCCACACCGTCTTTATTCGGCGTCATATTTTCCCCGCTTTTGAAACCCGTTTTTTCGACTATTTTGAACCGTTGGTGTTTGAATTTCCCGCCTTAGTTAGGCTCGGACGTAACGCCATCTGTTGGATTCAGGTGGAACTGAAATTCCCAGTCGGCAATTATATCTTCAATGTCTTAGAAATCGTTGATGGAATGAATGAATGAATGAATGAACGAATGAATGAATGAATGCATGAATGAATGCATGAATGAATTAACGAATGAATTAATTCGCTATCACATCTCAGCGACTTACGTTATTCGATGCGTTCCGATATTATGCAGCTTGGGGAACCAAGTTCTTCGCTTTTACCGTATGATGGCGCCACCGCCCTGTCAAAAGGCTAGATTCTCGCCCGCACTAGAACGATTCGAAACAATTGAATTTCGGATAACTTTTACAGCCTCATAGCCCCCTTATCCTCAAAGATTATTTTTTAAATAAATCAGGCTTGTTTTTCGATCGAAAATGCAACAAAATTCACACTTATTTCAGCCTTTCACGCCCCCCTGTCTTGTTTACTCTCTTCAATTACTTTCGCCACGATTATTCGCTGCCTTCACAATCTATGACCAAGGTTCATCGATGCTCCGCCATTTTGCGTCCTCTTGAATCTTTCGAATATCTGTTCAAAAAATTGGGAAAATCGTTCCTGACTTTTAGTTAGGATCATGATTTCTTTGTCCACCTGAAAAAGGGGCGATGCATGTTAGTTTTCAGGCCGATAAACGGGCGAAATAAACCGTTTTATAGGTTAAAAACGGGTTTACGTATTCGGCGATGACGTCACAACGAGACTCGAGTTATCGATACTCGAGTTATCGATACTCGACTATCAAACTTCTCGAAATATATCGACCATCGATGAAAATTGCCGGCTTTTGTCACTTTCTCAACTTGTTGTGGCTTGCCTGCGCTTGTTCTTGTTGTATGTAATATAAATCATTTTTTTGATTCAGAGGTTAGATCGTAACGATGAACGACATTGTAGAGAATGATGATAACATCATCGAGCTAACCGACGCCGAAGCCGAACTATATGACAGACAAATTCGACTCTGGGGACTCGAGTCTCAAAAACGGTGAGAAAACTTAAAAACTAACCTGAAAATCGGACATAACCTCAACACAACATAACCTGAAATTGAATTTTCACGATAAGTGGATAAAGTCGATGAATTTTTGGGAACAAATTCGTCCGTTTCGTCGGATAATTCGAATAAAAGATTTGAAATTTCGATTTTGAAAAAAAAAAAAAAAAATTTTTTTTCGAAATTTTGAATTCGATTTTAAGTTTGAACAAAAAAAAAAAGAGTTGAACATCGGAATCGTCTTTGTTGTTCGAATTTTGAATTCGATCGTAAAAAATCGCACCGTTATTTTTTTCTGGTTTTCAGACTGAGATCGGCGAGGATTTTGCTGATCGGTTTGAACGGTTTCGGAGCCGAAGTAGCCAAGAATATAATACTGGCGGGCGTTAGGTCGATCACGTTTCTCGACGATCGTGAATTGACGGAATTGGACATATGTTCGCAATTTTTGGCGCCAAAAGATGGGATCGGAAAAAACGTGAGCGTTTTAGCGTTTTTTTTCGGGAGAAATAAATGAAGAAATAAAAAACAGGAATTGGATAATTTTGAATTCGTTTTTTGCTTTAGCGCGCCGAGGCGTCTCTCCCTCGTGCCAAGAGTCTGAATCCGATGGTCGACGTCATCGCTGATAAAGAAGGCGTCGATTCTAAGCCGGATACATTTTTTGCAAATTTCGATGTAGTCTGTGCCTCCGAATGTTCGATCAAACAATTCAATCGAATAAATACAATTTGCCGAAAAGAGGGCGTGAAATTTTTCGCCGGCGATGTATGGGGAATGTTTGGATACACCTTCGCCGATCTCGGAACTCACGAGTTCGTCGAGTACGTGAAAAAAGAAATTTGCCCCAAAAACAACTAATTTTCATTTTTGGTTTTCATCAAAAATAAATAAATAAGTAATAAATCGTATTATTATTTTTCAAGGGACGTAGTACAGTCGAAAAAAATCGAACAGACTAACGAGGGCGGAGATCAGCCGGTTCAATTGGGAAAGGATAAATTCGAAACTGTAACAACGACTGTTAAAAAAACATCGAAATTTGTACATTTCGAAAATATATTAGAAATCGATGAAAATCTACCGAGAGACGGAGAACCCTATTACTTATTGAGGAGTGAGCGAAATTATTGTCTTTATTAATCGGATTAAAAATTAAATAATCAATTGATTGATGAATTGATATAATATCTTCTCATGTTTCAGTATTACTAAACTTTCGCGAAAAATATGGTCGCGACCCTTTACCAACTGACCAAAACGATACCACCAGTCTCAAAGAAGAGGCTGCTATTGTTATCGAGAAATACAAATTGGGGAATAAGATCGATCATTTGATAAGGTGAGAAACGAACTAAAAAAAAAGAATTCACATTAAGATTTTGTATTTTCGTTTTTTTGGCTCATTTGATGAAGAGTCGAACTATGGAGAGATGTACAAAAATTGAGAAAAAAAAAACAAACAATCGAAAAATTTACATTATTCTTTTTTTTTGATTTTTTTTTCTTCTTTCTTGTTCCAGCGAGAATCTTTACGCCCAGATAAGTCCGGTCTGTGCAATAGTTGGCGGTGTTATGGCACAGGAGATAATAAAGACAGTATCACAGAAGCAGTCACCGCACAATAATCTATTCTTATTTAATCCCGATACCATGTGCGGAAAGATACTGTGTCTTGGCCAAAAATGAATAATTAATACATTATTTTTTTCGTCTAACTTAAATATCGATGTATTTTTATAATGATAGAAAAAAGAAGAGAATCGTATCGTTTCATTTTGTATTATTTTTAGTTTTTTTTTTGTTGTTTCACTTCGTTAATTCAATTCATAAATTAACGATAAATTATTACCTAAATCTGCTGAGTAAAATTGAAAGAGAAAAAAAAATAATTTGTTTTTTTTTTGGTTTTTTAAAGATTTATAATATAAATAAATAAACGAATAATACGTGTAAATTTTTTGTTTAGTTCATTATTTCAAAAAACCTTCCCCTATATATTTTTTTTTCATAATATTGGATGCGATTTCGAATTGGAAGATAAATGGATGAGGCATGAAAATTATTTCGAAGCTTTATGGTGTTCGAGAATTTTTTCTTGCTTTCTTTATGGGTATATAATTATAGAGGCTGTTGAGTAATTCCTGTTTCTTTGTTACACACACACACACACACACAGGTATGTATATATAAATATACTATGTACATATATATATAATATAATATATAACTAACTACTCGGTAAATACGAAATTGTTTTTTCCTTCCTTATGTATACACAGTATATACATCCGTAACGTGACCTAATTCGTGTTTCGTGACATATTTAATGGTTCAGATTGGTCGAAGGAGAGCCGGGTATAGGGTGAATGGTTTTTATTATTTATGCACCCACACCTATACCTGTCCCTGTACGCAGCCATACTAAACCAATAGGTATAACAATACAGGTCGAATTCACATTTAGCGGGCCGAATTTTCACGCTAAATATTCCTCGTCAAATTCTGATCATAAATTTCCTTTACCAAAAATTCGTGGGCTCAATATTTTACGAGATATACACGTAAAATCGAAAGCGCGGAACTCGTAGATGGCGCTGACAGCGCTGCGCGCGCGCGAATTGCGCAGCGCCTCGCTAGCGCGATCTATACGCTATGCGATCGGTCGACTAAGATCGTACGTATCTCGGAAAGTATAGGTCCCTCGAATTTTCGGTAAAGGAAATTTCGTCTTAGAATATCTCCACGAATCCCCCCCTTGAATTAAAAATCAAAACACTCGGTCCTTTGAATTTGAATCACCCTGTACACGCACGTGTATATCCAAGAAGTTTATTTCTATCGTTCGGAAATAATTTTTGCCCCATTCTGTCTCACATTTTCATTTTCTTTTATTTTCTCTCCATTTCTCTATTCTTTTTTTCTTCTTTTTCTTTTTCGTTTTCGTTTTCGATCGTTCGGTTTGCCCCTAATTTTTACGACCAACTATATATGGTCAGGCACGCACGCACCTTCGTTTATATTCATTTACTATATATTATATACCACATATATGTACATAATATTTGTATTTTTATTATATATTTTTATATAATAATAATAATAATGAAAATAATAAATTCGTCTCATTATATATGTATTGTCGAATAGGTATTTCCTGTGACTCATTCTAGTATATAGGTCTTGTACGTACGACGTCTTACACTACCTAAAGATACAGGTATATAGGTGTGTATATAAGTGGGAATGAGGTAAACAATTATTTAGGTATATATGGGTATATAGGTAGAATATATAGTATATATATACATGATATATAAATGAGTATAGAGGAAGTTTTCGCGTGCTGGAGATATTACATACGTATATAGGTATTATATATATATATACAGGGCTTACAGTCTATGACTTACTGAATCGATTCTAGGTATACGTACCTAGACTAGGAATGTGAGATCTATGACCAGATTATTTGAATAATAAAATAAGGAAGAAAAAAAGAAAAAGAAAAAAGATAGAAAGAGAAATAAATGTACTGAAATATATTTCCTATGATTCACATATTATGTAGTGTTATAAAATTTCAGTAAAAAGTCAGGATTTTTACAACGATATATAGATGATCGTGTCTGAGTCCACGTTTTTGGAACTAATGAAGGAAAAAAAAGAAAATCAAAAAGAAAGTTGATCGACTTTCGATCAAATGGGAATTCCAAATTTCTGTTCTATTTTATATAATTCCGGATGAATGAGGATGATGGGAAAAATTTATATTCGCGAATTCGAGGGGGTTTACGAATTATTCATATTCATATATGAAATTCAGTGATTCGCTATATATGGTATATAGGCCTCGAGGGTATAGATATACAAGGAGAAGGGATATAGATTAGGGTGCTTCGTTTTGTGCGAAGATCTGTTATATCGTTTTTTTTTTTTTTTCTTTTTTCATCATATTTTCGTTGATATCTGGAAAACGGCTAAAGCTAGAAGAATTGTGTGCTGAAACAAATTTACAGTAAATTCAATTCTCTACAAAAAAGGTCCGATTTCTTAATCGCCTAGAATTCACAGTTTAGAAGATAACGGGACTTGAATATTAACAAGTATTATAACGCGCTTTTTGAGTGTGAAAATTCAAAAACTGTTTAAATTGGAGTCAGAATTGGAATTGAAAAAAAAAAAATTCCTCGTCATTTTATTTTCTTTTCTTTTTTCTTGGAGGGGATCGGGAAATTTGTCATAAGTATAACAGCGAAGTATAAAGACTTATATGCGAACTACTGTATGCGGTTCGGTATTACTTCGTTGGGGTTCTCCGGGGTTTAGGGATAGGTAATAATTCAACCTTTTGTTCGATTTCGTATAGGAACATTATTTCAGTTTGTGTCTCGAAATGCTTTTTGGATTGCCATAGAGGTCTCGTTCTGGGAGTTCATTTTTTCTCCATTTTCTTTCATTTTTATACATCCGAGACTCGCGGAAAAATATGTTTCACTTCCTGCCTCCTACTTTCTGAAATATTATATATATGGTACAGATTTTTTTCTTGCTTGTTGTTTTTTTATTTTTATTTTTTCTATCAAAAAGAAGAAAACGTTTTATATATTATTTATATATACTCGTATGTATTATACATTATATATGTATATGTATAAAACAAGAGGGCTAAAAGAGAAAGAGAGAGAGAGAGAAAAAGAGAGAATAAGAAGAAGGCCACGAATCACTCGAGTGTAATAATTGCTCTCCCTTTCTGCACCCGGGGCGGAAACAGATTTCGATTTATTTTTCTATTATATATTTTGAATATAATATATTACATGTTCATTTATTACATTGGAATTGCGAAGAGAATTTCAAAAATCCAAGAAAATTACGTTCCATTTACTTCAATCGATAATTTCACTGATATCTCAGAGACCGTTGAGAATATCAACTCGTAAGTGAAGACCGAAGATGCAGCTTATTGAATTCTCCATCAAAAAGGTTCAACACATTTTTTCTCTATCTTGATTGGTTTCGCTGTATTTCAACCCGGAATGTGACAACGATCATTTCAGGCCTTACCGAAGTTCCAGTTTTTGTATAGATAGATTCAGCCTCGGAATACAGCGGAACTGATAGAGATACGGGATAGATGTATCCCACCTTTTTTATGGAGAATTTAACGGACTACATTTTTGGTGTGAACCTTCGAGTCGATATCATCAACGGTTACCGAGGTATCAGCGAAAGAGTGTCCGCGAGTACGAGTGCACTTTGATGTGTGGTTGGAATTGCTATGGGGTTCCGAGTCCTTTGTCTCTAAACCTGAGGTGCCTTCCGATTTTCATCCTCAGTTTTCCTCGCGGGGTTATTACCTACTTATATTCATATTTGAGTGAAATTTGTTTCTCGTTTGTATTCGAGGATGCATAAACTCTCACATGGGTATGTAAAGCGTGGGTGGAGGCACCCAGGGGTCTCTACCTAACGTTTCAACCAGAAACCCATAAATATGTAATAGTAGTACATGTGTAGGGGGTAGGTATAGCTCGGGGCCCAGTTTCTGCGGGGGTATATAGAAACGTGGTGTAGAAAAATAGGGGACGGATGGTAGAAGACGAAGAGAAAAATAAGTTGGAATATGGGAAAAGGGAAAAAGGGAAAAGGGAAAAGGGAAAAGGAAGGAGAGAGCGGAGCACGAGCAGCGCCGGTTGGTATATACGTAAATCACTTGAACGAAAAAGGACGAAGGAAAACACAATACGCGATATCCCGACGCCAGGCGACGCTTTTCCTCCCCATACTCCCACCTCGAACCTCATACTCCTACCATAGGTACTGGGAAAGGCAGGGAATTGCGAAACCCATAAGTCACTCAGTATAACGCGCTATGCTATGCTATGCTATGCTATGCTCTAAGGCTACTGTACGCGTATATTGCCAAAAAATACTTTAAAGTACCACTCTGCACCCGGGAATCGGTAGCACATAGGATGATAGGATATCAGAAGACTGAACATATACTCTCAAAGAGCATACAGAGCTACTACCCCGTTCCGTTGGATATAAGAAGAGCGTTTTAGCAGCTCTTAACGTTTTTAGAGATCGACCATTTTTATTATTTATACCTACGTACGTACGTACGTACGTATGGTATTCAATCAATTCTTTGATAAGACGCTTTTTACATCCCTAGGGAATTATCAAAAGTGGCAAAAAACCCGAAGAGAAGAAACCAGCTACGACATTAATCATCCGCATTGCATTTTGGAAAATTAATTTTACCGTCCCCCGAAGTTTCCGTCACTCGTACGATTTTTTTCTGATTTCGTCGAGTCGCTCTCGGTGTTATCTATTTTTTTCGAATTTTTATCTCCCGCAGATCTCGAGGTATGAATTTTTTTAATCATTCTTTTTCGATTTGGCGACTGAAGGGAAAAAGAATTACCCAAATTTGGAAAAAAGAAAATATTCGAAATCGATATCCGAGATACAGCATCGATGAGATATGGATTATATATAGGTGATTTGTAAGAAACCGGAAGAGCTTAACCTCGATTTAGTCTCCTCCAACGGACATAACGTCCGCTATCCCGGTTCCGATTTGATGCGGTAATATTTTATGTAGCTTTTCATATTTGGGGTGAGTTAAACGACCCGCAAGTCGGCGAGGGCGGCCACTGTCCACTCACGCAATACAGGCCAATCCGAGAAAGGAGCCTTTGTGGTCAAGGAATAGCTGTTACTGAATATTGAATGGAATTATTCATCCCCTAAATGAAACCCAACGAATTTATTGCACACACCCTTATTTTTTTTATTTTACAAATTCTGAACTGGGTTCCTCTGACGTAGAGAATTCTGATTTACGGCACAATGTAGCACAAACCCAGCACAATGTAGCAAACATGTCACGATGTTGCACAAGCCTAGCACAACGTAGCAAACGTGGCACAATGTTGCACAAATATAGCATAATGTGACACAGATCTAGCACAATGTTGCATGAATCTTGCACAATGTAGCACAGGCCTACATTTGGTGAATTCGAAAATGGCGTGCTAACTTAACACGCATTATTCCCCGTCTCTAATTTCTTTATCCATACGTAATAATTTCGAATTGAAGTCTAAAAGCTTTTTGGAAAGGGGTTGGTTTCGTCGAAGGGTGGTGAATAAGGGGAGCCCAGGGTGGGGGTAAGAAATCTGTGTTTCGGCACTAAATATCAGAGTTTAGTAATTTTCCTATTGCCTATCTACAGCCCGAAGATGAAAAGCGGAAATGAATAAGTAAGGAGATATTTACGCTCCTGTGTTAGGGCTGTATCCAAGGGTTGGGGTTTCGGCTGGGGTTGGGGTTGGGGTTGGGGTGGTGGTTGGCTTATATATTATCATCCTTACTCTGCCGCGCTGATGGTATATAGGTACAAGGTACGCCGATGAATTTCTCAAACGAACAATTAGGTAATTAGACGCTCGAGGCTGCGGCTATATCCCATCTCCAAAAATCTCTCAAGGATTTAACCAGCCTTGTTATAAATAATGCGATTAACAAAGGAGATAAAAAGGTCTTTCGCAAAAGCCAGAAATAAGAATTTTACCGGGGGATAGACGTTTTCGATTATATCTCCGGAGATATTGATCATATGGGGTTCGAGGTCCATATCAAAAATTAAGCTGGTCAAATTATCTATGAAAAGGGTGGTACACATTTTTCCTCTATCTGTACCGGTTTCGCTGTATTGTTACCCGGAATATGAAACCCATTATCACGTTTATTCGAAGCTCTTACCAGAATTTCAATTTTTTTAAATACATTTTCAGTCTCAAAATACAGCGAAACCAATCGCGATACAGGATAAATGTATAGAACCTTTTTTATAGAGAATTTGATAAACTTCATTTTCGATATTCACCTTCAACTCGATACCATCAACGGTTACAGAGATATGATGAAAAAAAGTGTAAAGTGAAACGTGATAATATTTCGGAGTAATAATTTGTGTGTAAAATCGTAAAAATTTCGTACTTTTGTTTTCAATTCCCGACTTCCCTATAAGAATAAGCGAAGAGTCTCATTCCTTTTTTGGGATTAAAATGGTGAAATCTAGGAACTCTCCAACGCATAACGAAAAGTATTATTATTCGCGTCATCAACATCTGGAGTTTATTCGTGATAATTTTCTCAGGATTTCGGTTCGGTGATTCCGGGCAGGAATAGGTTCTTGGGGGTTCTATGGTGCGTGCAGAAGATATACCCTTTGGATGTTCATAGGAAGTCGAGAGGGGGATCTCATTTGAATCCGAATGGAGACGATTTTCGTTGAAGAGCCTGTCATCTCGATGGAGCTATAAGGTTCTCTACAGAAAATTGAGAGTTCGGAGGGTTTTTAAGGGGCAAAAGGGGCCAAAGGGGAGAGAAAACGGGGCAAAAGGGGAGACACGTATATGTATAGTCAGCTATCCCAGAGACAACCGGGATCGTTTCACTTTTCCCGCTTTCCACAAGTGTGATGATTCTCGCAATATGTCAACGGCAGAAATTTCTATTCGACACCCTATTTCCATCCCTTACCTTTCCATCCCCTTTCCTACACCACATACCCATACCCATACCATATATATGTACCATAACGTGACATAAACTTCGCATCATCTATTCCTTTTCATTTTTCTCTCATACAAATTTTATACCATGAACAAAAATTATCGAAACAATTTTTCGGACGATTTTCAACGATTTTTGAATACCATGACGACTTTTTCCATCAAAACGAGGCATATATACAGGGTGATTCAGCCAAAGATCGTCATATTCCGAGGATAGATTCCGCGCGATTAGTCGAAGACTAAATCTCCTTTACAAAAAAATCGTAGGACCGCTAGTTTCCGAGCTAGGCGAAAAAATCTCAGTCGTCCAATCGCAGAACGCATGTAGGTTGCGCGGACGTGGCGTACTGCGCAACTCGCGCTCTCTAGCGCCACCTACAACTTCCGCGCTTGTTCGAAACTGGGATTTAGGCTGCATATCTCGGAATCTGTTGGTCCCACGATTTTTTGCTAAATGAAATTTAGTCTCAGAATTTAACGAGGAATCCTACCGCATAGAAATATTAAATATTAAATCTGAATCGCACTGTATATTTATATTCAGACTAGTGTAGTTATTATATACATTAGCGAGTGCACCGCAAAATGCATTTAATGAAAGTTAATTGGCAATTGACAACAAAACGCATTTATAAGTACGTGGGTGCAATATATTGCTGATGCTTCTAGTATTATTTTATTTACACACACACACACATGCACACATACAAATTTTTGCTTGTGTCTATTTGTGCATTGGCCCGTACGTTCCATGTACACAATATAAACAATACTATATACTATACATATAGGTATGGATTTTCTAAATCAAAGGCACATTGATGACAATGCTTACGGATGCAATGGGTGGTGCAGTTCGTATATATATAGGTATAATAGATCGAAAAACAATTGATCATGTATACATATGTATGTATGTATGTATACAAAAGTCAATAAGTCGCAGTGATCGTTTTAGGATGTGGGTATGCACGTAGTATTAGTGGTCGTAGTCGACTAGGAAGAGAAAAAGGATGAGGACAATATATTAGTAGGCCATTATATAGTCAAGCACATAATTACTATAACGAATAAAAGCCCTTAGGAAGGCACGCGACCGCGCGACATCTGCTATATTAATAATAACAGCGCGATATATGGCTATAGGCCACATAGAATAGAATTGAGAATTGAGAATCGAGAAGAATCAACCATACATGTATATTTGATCGCGTCGAAGTGTCACAACGAGATCAAAAGATGAAAAAAGAAAGACAAAAATTGCGCATGCGGTACCCGTGGGAAAACTAATTACTCCTGCAGGACGTTGTGCTATAGCAGACTCGTGAGGACATGTGATTACGATGGAAAAATTTCGTTTTGTTTCTCTTGGTCCTGATTTTTGGAGAGAAAATTAAAAAACACCGTGATGAAGGGTTCGTTTCTTGGACAGGGACGAAGGGGGTCAGCCCTGCGGGATTTACTTTCTCGCAGGATCAACAGGCGTGACTCTTAATACTCAGACCCATAAGATGAATAATAAAATCTCCTCTCTCTTGGGCATTATTCGGCGACATTAATACCGAAAGAGAGAGAAAGAGGGAGAGGAAATGTTCTCCAAAGTGGCGCCAGGGGTAAAGCGAGTGGATATTAGTACTGCTATAGAAGGGATGAAGAGAAGAGAAGAGAAGAGGGTGCAGGGGTGGTTTGTTTTAAGTTTAACAGCTCTCTGTACACGCTATGGTTTAAATTCCAACCAAGGAGGAGGAGGAGGAGGAATAGACGAAGAAGATGAAGAGAGAATCTTCGCAGTTCGTTCCTTTTCCGCCCTGCCTCTTGCTCCTTCACATTTCACCCCTGACGTCTCTGTCACAGCTCCCGGCGTGCTACCAGCTCCTGTCTTCATTACTTTAATGGAGTGTGATCCCAAAGTCGGTGAACTGATCCCATACCTTCCTACCTTACTACCTTACTACATTCTCAAACCTTACTACAGCGCTTGACTAAATCCATATGGATAATACTTATCGAGGAGAAAACAACCGGAAGCAACCCCCGCGGGTATTAGGATCTACTGTATACGAGAGCTGGCTTTATGCTAAGCATAACGTCGATACACTTTACTCCGCATAGTAATAAGAAGAGGATTACCCCAAAAAACATCATCCGATTCTTCGAATTTCGCGGATTCGCACACCTACGAGAATCTGTCCTAATGAATACCTCAATTCCCTAGAATCCCTCACCCTGACAGCATTTAATATTGCCCAAAATTGTAGCAACATTGTAATATTGCTGCAATGTTGCTAAAATATCGGGCAATATCGAATGCAACATTGTGATATTGCTGCAATTTTGCTACAATATCAAATGCAACATTGTAACATTGCTGCAATGTTGCTACAATATCGGGCAATATTAAATGCAACATTGTGATATTGCTGCAATGTTGCTACAATATCAAACGCAGCATTCTAATATTGCTGCAATGTTGCTACAATATTGCTACAATGTCAAATGCAACATTGTAATATTGCCGCAATGTTGCTACAATATTGGGCAATATTGAATGCTGTGTGGGATATTTTCTTGACGGGGACCCAAGAAGGGAAGGAAATTGAAACAGTTATTTGATACTGAAGCGAATCGGGCTGTTTCTCTTGCTGCAAGGCTGCAGATAAGTCGAGAAACGCGAAGAATTAACGGTCTACTGTGTCTGACATGTTTGCTTTGGTGCTTTACCAGACCCTCGAGTAGCTATGGGGTACGCGTACCTACCTACCTACTACCTTGGACTCTCCATTCTTTTAGGTATAAAATATAGGGTAGGTATGTGTGTACATGGTATGACGTATTCAGATTCAACTCCTTATTTGAAACGGCATTATACTATGTCATTATGGTGTAAAGTGTAGCAAATATACTCGAAAGAAGAGAGAAGATATGGAGGATGATGAGGAGGGAGGAGAGGGGAGGGGGAGGAGAAAGCCAATTAAATCTGGACGTATGAAAGGAGGAGGGATTTTAGAGTTTTGATTAAACACCGACGGTGCTAATTGGCGCAGATCCCCTTTTCTATTTTCCATCTTTTTTTCTACCTCTGATTCTTCTTCTTCTTCTCTTTGCCGATTTGGAACCATGACAGACAGACAGAGAGAGATAGTAATTTAACCACTCTGATATCTCCGAGTATAGAGACGAAGGATAGATACTGCAGAGCTAACGTTGAGGATAATACCAAAGTAAATAAGTATGCAGTCGACAAGGGTTGAGGGCAAACAGCCCCGGGTTAATACCAGACCGGCGTAATTGATTACAACATCAAACTGACTTGTAGTTATGGATCCTTGCGCAAAGTGCCACCCGAGGCGCGTATACGCGTGCAGGAATAGTATTGATTATGGACAACGCGCGAGGGTAATATATGCACAAAACACCAACATACTACCACTTCGCCACACTTATAACTAATTCAACCGAATTTCGACGCCACTTACATGTTTTTCCAACACATTCACGATTTTTGAGTTTTTTTTTACCCAAAAATGGGCCTTAAAATCAACGTTTTTGTACCAGCGGGCAAAAAAAGTCGGTAGCGGGCGATAATAGTAATATTGTGTCCCAAGGGCGTAAAGGAGCTTTTTTTTAGACCGAGTGTGGAGTCGGAGGAACAAAAAGAAAAAATTTAGCTACATACTCGGCGTGCACGTTTCAAAGTTACGACATGTCGGAAATCGGAGCGAGTAGAGTATTAAAAAGCTCGAGAAATGAGAAATAAAGATAAAAGCTACGTACTTGGCCCGGTACATTTCCGTCTGTTGAATAATCCGCGATAACGGTATGACGTTTTCCACTTTTCCTCCTTATCCTGCAGTATTTTCTAGAAGTTAAACTATGTGACGATCCGGGAAATATTAGGGGTTCTATAAATCATCGAGACACTCGTATAAAGATATTTCGGTCAAATGACGTACCACCACTACGAATCGGGGGATGAAATTTATCACCGCTATTGCATTGTCATATTTTTATCGCGCTGAGAAGACTTATTTTTACCCGCCATCAACGGTATACATTTATGTACAGGGTGGTTCACATTTTCATCGTAGATATGTACATAATATTCCTTGTCAAATTCTGAGACTAAATTTTCTTTACCAAAAATTCGAGGACTGAACGGTTTACGAGCTACGCGCAAGATCTCAGTTGACCAATCGCGGAACTCATAGGTGGCGCTGGCTGTGCGCGTGGCGACGCATGCGCGGTGTCCGCTCTGCGATTGGTCGACTGAGATCTTACGTATCTCGGAAAGTATAGGTCCCTCGAATTTTTGGTAGAGGAAATTTAGTCTCAGAATTTCGCGGGGAATCTGGGGTAGGAATATGGAACCCCTGAGAATTGAACAACCCTGTATATACGTGTATGAGCGAATTTTATTATTATTATACGGTAGAATCAAAACAGCATTGTAGAATACTTCATCTCGATCGTAGAATTTCCGACTAGAATGCGAACGTCAAACTATTGTGTGGCTCAATCTGACCGTGCGATATTGCTAGTTGTCGGGGCTGTTCCTATTATATCTTCACTTCAAACCCCGCAGCCCCTAACAGCCACCGCGACTACTCGGCTCATCGACCATACACACATTATACTCGTGGCTGAATATATACCGCTTGTAAAAAATAATCTAACCGTAAGATTTCCGATTTTCCATTCATTTCCCGGAATTTGATATTTATTTTCATGAAGATGCAGTGTTTAAATCTACTGAAAATATTTCGAAACCGAACAGATTTCGGAATCGATCATATGTGATGATGATGAAAAACGATGATGGTTTCCGCAACGATGTGTCTCCATCCGCAATCCATAATCCAATGTGATTTGATATATTGATTAGAACTGCGCAGAAACCTCTAATCAGCCGATTCATACCGATTGCTCGCCTGCCACATCCGGTAATCCGTCGATTATAACGCATCGGTTGAAGCCCTTACCCTCATCCCCTATTATATCGCGGACGCAAGACGTAGGTACTCGCAGAGACAGACGATCGCTCGCTACCGGATGCAAGCAAATACATATATGCGCAGAACCATGTATATAGAAACACCAGCAGCACACAGGGTGCTCTGAAATCTCTGCACAACGATCTGTGTGTGGACCCGCTTTAGCGGGCGGAAAAGACATCTCCGCCCTAGGGCCAAAAGAAGTCCTGTTTTGCGCCCGCTAAAGAGGTTGCGAAGGGGCATTTTCGGAGCAGGTGTGAAGAATAAGTTTTTTCGAATCTGCTATGCAGACGCCCGGGGTAATTCCCTTTCCAAAAACTCTAAATCCGATTTTTGGCCGATCAGCACTTCCAGAATTCGCGCATCTTGTCATTAGGGGCACACCCGATGTGTCCACAGATCAGTCCACATCCTCTCTCTCTCTATCTGCACATGCATGCATGTGCGGCGTAACTTTGGCCCAGTAATTGCCGTGGCCAGTGGAGTTCCAGATGCTCCCCAATCAGCGGGTATCCGTCCGTATACTCTAGGTCCATATATACCTACTAGTAGGGTACACCCACACACATGGGGAAAATGTCTGTCGCGATCACACCAATGCACTGCATGCAGCACAAGTGTGGTCTGGTCGTTCGGTAGGTGCCTACTGCGGCACCCTGCACGCATGACGGACCCGTTTAATTGGCACTGAGCACAATGGATTATCACCGAGGAGTTTCCGTTTTTCGAAAAAGTCAGATTGCTTTTTTTTCCCTTTTCCCTTTTCCCTTTTCCCCTTTTTTCTTTGAAACAGATCAAATTCCCCGTATATAATTGTGATGTGTATAACATCATGGGCTTGACCCTCGTCCTCTCGGATTAGGTCCAACATTTTTTGACTAATAATGACTCGGATTTTTCTTTCAAAATTTTTCAAAAACTGTCTCATTCACTTACGATTTTTGGAAATGATTAATGAACACACCTCGGCCTGCATGATCATAAAATCTGGGAAAATTCGGAACAATTCTGTTTCAAATATTCGTGAAACCAGTTTCGGGGCTCACTTTTTTGTCAAACCATTTTCGGACCTTACAGGATCTCATCCCACCCGGAGGAGTCGAGAACCTTGTTGGTCAATTAGTGGTCAGTTGATCGTGAGTTTGTTGATGGAGGTGCGAGGGTCGGCTGATCCTGACTTCCTCGTATTATTATTATTTTTATTATCATCATTTTTGTCAAAAATGTCTATTTTATACCTATTCCTAATCAATCAATATCTTTCTATTTTTTGAAAAAAGCTGAAACTCACACTAAGCTAGTTTTTAGCTGATATCTCGGTAACCGTCAATGATATCGAGTTGAAAGTCGATATCAAAAGGGAATATTATTAAATTTTCTATAAGAAAGGTGCAATACATTTATCTCCTATCTCGATTGGTTTCGCCGTATTTTGAGTTCGAATATCTAGTGAAAAAAGACTGAAATTTCATTAGGACCGGAAATATAAATGTGATAATCGGTTCCAAATTCTACGTTCAAACAAAGCGAAACCAGCGAAGATACAGAAAAAATGTGTTCCACCTTTTTTATAGCAAATTTAATAAGCTTCATTTTTGATAATAACTTGAAACTTGATATCATCAACGGTTTTCGAGATATCAACGAATTTCTCATATAGTTGCACGAGTCTACGTCTCTTTTTGCAATACAGCTTGTCTCAAAAGAAAAAAAAGATGATACACACGTTGTTGATTATTGAATATCCTTAATTGACAAAAATTTTAAATATGTATTGCATGTACATAGTATATGTACACGTGGGCTGTAGTGTGCGTGCAAGGGGGGACGTAAGGTCAGTGCCGCTAACATAATATGGTTACTGACCGCGTGACGTATAACACTATCTATATATAGTATATAGTATATACTATACAGCCATATACTTTACACTCTGCATCACTCCTCTTTCCTCCTTCTTCCTCATCGTAATATATACTACGAGCGAGTGTTTAAGGGGAAGGGGAAATACTACGCCTCGTAGTAGTATGTAGTACTACGCCTCGCACTGTACATAATCACAATCATGATGATGTACTGCATAAACTATACCGTGCAGCACCACACCGTGCAGCCTTTCACTTTATACGATTTATATAACATTAACATACATCGTTATACAGGGTGATTCAGATCGAGCGGGGCGTAAAATTTCGAGGATGGATTCCCAGCGAGAATCTAAGCATAAATTTCCTTTGTAAAAAAATCGAGGGATCGCTAGTTTCCGAGCTACGTAAGATCCAAGCCGACCAATCGCGGAGCGTATAGGTCGCGCCGACGCGCGCACTGCGCAACTCGCACACTACAGCGCCATCTATGACTTCCGCGCTTGGTAAACCGGGGTTTAGCATATCTCGGAAACTATTAGTCCCACGAATTTTTGGTAAAGGAAATATGGCCTCAGAATTTATCGAGGAATCTGTTTGACCGTGAATTACATTTCGTTGATAATTATTATTAACATTCTAATTACAAGAATAGTACAAGTACAAGAATATGAGGAGAAGACGAAGAAGAATATAAAAAAGCGTTTTCTACGTGTTTAAAATTATCTTAATCATTGATGTTAATTAATCAATTAATTAATTCAAATTAAAAACTTGAGATAAGGGGGAAACGTCTTATTATATTATATTAATCTCGCTTCGCCAGATATGAACAATTTCAACAAATTACAGTCAGATGGCGACACGCGTTCTCATCCTCTCGCATATAATACACAATATAGTATATTGAATGATTAAACATGCTTCTATATAATATTGTACATACCTATGTATATGTAATAATAGAATTGACGAAAAGTAGGTTAAAACGTAATGTACATACATACATATGCATATGTGTAAGGGAAATATATGTGATTTTCAATTCGCGATGCGTAGAATCGTATGTATATATTATATATATATGTGTGTGTGTGTGTATGCCATATCATATCATGTCATCCACACACACATGTATATATATAGTATATTAATTAGACTGTCTTCTTCCGTCTTTATCCCACATACATTTTATCGTCATCATTCTATATATATATATATATATATACTAATTTATATCTATATACTATATATATGAGATAACGTTATCACGGTTATTATTTTATTTTATTTTATTTTATTTTAATACATAACCATATACGTATCATATTATATGTTATATTATATTAATTAATGTACCTATGTATGTATTTATATATAGAATCCTATAATCTAAAGCAAACGAAACTCGAAGCTATATATATAATATTTAATTACGGAAATACGCAATTATCTATTTATTGCTTAATTACGTTTCAGATAATTATATACAGGGTGAGTTTTTTTTTTGTCAAAATTAGGATAAAAAAAAAAATAAAAAATTATACATTCATATTTTTTCAAAAATAATTTTCGTTTCTTGGTTTTTGAGACAAAATAAAAAAAAAGTGATGTATGTATGCATAGGTATATATTTATACATATATTTACGTGTGAGGTTAATTTGCGGTTTTAAGCCTCGACCCTTTTCCCTGATTCACTCCCTTCATCCTTTGGTTTAATAAAAAAGAAAAAGAGAAAGAAAAAAAAAAAAATAAGAAAATGATAGGTTCTCACCGATAATATAACGTGGAGAGAATCCGATTCCCATGATGCGGAGAGTTATACCCTCAAAGGGCATGTATATATGTATATATATACTCGAAAACGCCTACTATATAGAAGGTAATAGTTATAATAGTAAGTTTCGGTTTTTTTTCTTTTTTTTTTTTTACCATAGCTGCTGTTGACGGCTACCATATACATGTATATACCTGTATTTATATGCATATACACGTACAGTAGTACATATACGATGATGATATAATATGTATAATAGATATGTATTTATTTCTAATAATATAATATATACCAAGGGATTGTTAAGAGGAAACGAATTATACCATATAAACTAATACATATGTGTATGTATGTATATATTTATTATAGCATATATACCTACTACCCCTGACTTTGATAATGGTCGGGTTAACACTGGCTTACGGCACGTGACCAGACAAAAGTTAATCATCGGTTATCGTTCTATACCTCGCGTAGTATTTCTTTTTTCTATCCTTTATTTTTTTCTCTTTTTATTTTTTATTTTTTTGATTTCTCGTAAAATATAGTGTATAACATATGTATTTATTATATACACGTGGACCGGATCGGTTTTTGGCAAAAAGAAAAGGAAAAAACGGGAGGCTGGAAATTTCGTCACTTCTTCGCGGCACTTCGAAGTAATTTCGTTGAAAATTTCAAGGCAATCCCTTAGACCCTTCGAGTAGAAAAGAAATGGAAACACCTTTTTCCCAAGTTTTACATGCTTCGCCGATTTTTGGAAAAAAAAAACGAAGAAAAACGGGAGGCTGAAATTTTGATCACTTCTTAGCGCTACCTCGAAGTAATTTCGGTGAAAATTTCAGGGCAATTGGTTAGACCCTTCGAGTAGAGGAACAAAGAAATCGCATATTTCCGAAGTTTTACACGTTTAAGAATTTCGAAAATAATTCAAGTGCTGCATATTTCGAAAGAGCTCATTCACGCGCGTAGAATGCACTGTGGGAAGTTGGGATTTTGTTCATGCATGGCTGAGATAAGTGGAGTTGAAAATGTAGCGATTAAATTTTTGGTATAATTATGACAGCGATGTAAATTGAACCAATTGGTTTCATGCTCTGTAACTGTTGGGGACATCTCATGTGGTAACAAGGAATCTGAATCTGTATTGGCGTCAAATTCGATGACATCCGGCCAAAAACCGATCCGGTTCACGTGGAATACCCCATATGAATGACGTTCTTGAAATATATGAACAAATTTTGGTATAATCACCGCATGATATCCGAGAGAGAGAGCGAGAGAGAGAAAATATCGTATAACACCCTTCGCTTGTGGTTGTGCGGTAGTGGTAACCACCCTTTGACACCCGGCGAAGTTCACATTCATACTAATCTGTTGGCTGCTCGTAAACCGTTTAATTTCGTTCGACGATAAACCGCCGCGCGTTGGTCTGTATACTCCAAGTCTTTATTACTGCCTCTTCAACCCCTTCCAACCCCTTCATCCGTGTATTCAAAATGATCCATTGGCATCGTCCCAAAATTTTCGTAAAAACACAAGAACGCAAATAGAAGAAAAAAAAAGTAACGAACAGAGAGACCTAACGGTTTGTATGGAAAGTGGAATGGATTGGCAATCAAATATATAATACATTCGTAGGAAAATCCTAGAGAGCGAGAGAGAGAGAGAAATGAGAAAGAGGGAAGGGTAGAAAGGGTGGTAATGAAGTAGGTTTCATATGACTGATATATGTATATTCCGAGATTTAATGATGATCCTAGCAATAACTCTGGGATTAGCAGTGAAATTCTGTGTGATAGTATGCCTAGGTATATGTATACACCCACGTCGTATAGGGGCGAGCGATGTCTGATCACCAATCATCGGTTATGTCTCCTGTAATTAACTGATGTTCTCTTCCCCATATAGTAATCGGTGTAGAATCAACAGTTTCAGGCTTAAAGACCGCGCCGAGAATGAATATAGACTTTTATTGGTTCACGAACGAGTCGAATGTGTCGAATACGACCTCAATATCGAGCTGTTTCATCGTATAGAACACTCATACGACCTGAACGGATCTACCTCTCGTAATACTTCGCGGATAAGACTTAAATATGATTTTTTTCCCATGATACGACATTTGATACGACCGAAATACGACTGAATACGACTCGAATATATTCCATTTTGTTGAGATCTGTTGAATACTGTCCAAGTCGGAATATTTTTCGTGAGATACGACTTAGATACGATACGACGTTTTTTTTGTCGATAAACTTCATGTGTACGATTTTAATACGACTATCGTTTTTAATTAGACTCAGATTTTGTTCAAATTGATAATAAATACGACTGTTTTATTATCTAGCGTGTCAAATACGACCATTTTACAATCACATACGACTTAAATACGACTGCTTTTTCTGAAAACTTTAAAATACGACAAGAATAAAACAATATCAATATGCATTTTTTTTGCTACGTCTCCGCTACGACCTCGCCGAATTTCCAACTATCGTTTTTAATTAGACTCAGATTTTGTTCAAATTGATCATAAATACGACTGTTTTATTATCTAGCGTGTCAAATACGACCATTTAACAATCACATACGACTTAAATACGACTGCTTTTTCTGAAAACTTTAAAATACGACAAGAATAAAACAATATCAATATGCTTTTTTTTGGCTACGTCTCCGATACGACCTCGCCGAATTTCCAACTCTTCCGTGAAGTGCAACCTCCGGTTGAAGAAACAATTTACTTTGTCTAAACAAATAGCGAATGTGAAAATAAAATGAATAGAATAATGATACGTGTTGTCGTATTGGTTCAAAGTCCGTAAACTTCCTGGTGAATAATTGCTTGGTAAATGATGTGGGTAAATAATTGAATCGGTATGAAAAAAAAAAATAGTGTATGTATAGGTGCACTGAACACTAGCTCTAATTACTTCCCACTGATGTTGTCCACACATACACGTACCATTATTAAAATCAGATACGACAACGCGAGCAGCGGCGCTGCTCCTCCGGCAATTACACGTAGTTAGTCACTCACCGCACCAAGTAGCTTTCAGTATATAGCTATAAGCTGCTATGTATATACATAGGTATATATATATATATATATAGTCGCGTAACAGTGAATTATAATAGATATACTGCCACAGATACGAAGTTACAGGGTGGCAGTTATTTATTGAGCAGAAAAAAAAATGAGGGAATAATGAAAATTGAAAAACCCTTCAGAATAAGGCCGAAAAGATATCCTCGCGATAGGATAGCGCTTGATACGCATTTTTCGTGAGGTAGATCAATGGGTTGTGAGTTTTTGATATTCGAACAACGTAGGGAGGTTACGACTTTTTTTTTTGACTTTGTATTACCCGACCGGGTTTTGTGCCAAATTATTTTGCGAGCTGGGATTTTGTAGATAATTAAATTGCCTACAAAAAATGTGTGCAAGACCAAGTCTGTAAATCGAACGGTATAAGTGTTACAAGCGTTTACAGTAGTTAATTTTGAAAATTAGGTCACTGCCAAACTAGTGACTTTATGAACAAATTTCTAGGGACATTTTTTGCGGAGAATTAAATTATCTGCGAAACAACACCTCGCAAAATTCGTTACCACCAAACCCGGCCGAGTTATGCCAATTGAAAAAAATATTTCTCACCATTTCTCAGATTATTTATTAAACGGGGAAAAGGAGACTCGTGATTCATTGAGTATTTAAACGCTTGTTCACGGCTAAACTATTGACTTTATGAAAAAACTTCCGGGGACATTTTTTGCGGAGAATTGAATTATCTGCAAAACAGCATCTTGCAAAATTTGTTATCGCCAAACCCGACTGAGTAATGTCAATTCAAAAAAAAAGAAAAAAAAAAAATTTTTTTCCCCAGTTTGTTTAAAAGATAATGACTTCATCGATGATTTCTCTGCACCTAGGTGCAAAAAAAAAAATCGAAAATTGATAATATTACCACGAAACGACACACCCCGTTATACATATTATCGCCCTGACCTCCGTCAACGGTGGTTATACTTTACCCTCCTTAAACATACCGAGGGGTGTTTGCAGGCAGTCGAGCCGAGAAGGGGTTGAATGCATACATATATAGGTGGTACCTACATACGTGCGATACATGCAGAGTTACAGAAGCCACTCTCGCAAATTACTCTACGTTTCAATTATAAACTGACAATTATCTAGGTATCTTACTGCATAGAAGTAAAAAAGAAGTAAAAAATGAAAAAGAAATGAAAAAAAAAAACAAAAAATCGATTCTACCTTCTATATCTATCCTCGAGGGTATTATAGATCCTGAAGGGGTTCATTCTATCCTATTTTATCAGGATTAGGATTGATCTTCTGTAAATTTTACATCATTTTCATTTTTCGTTTTGATTAAAAAAAAAAAAAAATTGTTCTTTTCGTTTCTTTTTACGTTTCTATTATTTTTCTTCTGTCTTCTCTCTTCTATATGTTATTCTAAACAATAGACAGGTACACTATACCTGTGAAATGAAGGAGAAAAGAAAAATGAAAAAAAAAAGAAAAAAGAAAAAAATAGAATCAAATGTTTTATGAGCTTTAATCAACGTTAGGTGGATTATTTCATTTGCGCTAATGAAATCAGTGTTATCTTTTATATACCTAGACAGATAGATGGTATATAACCGGGTAGGTCGAGGATAATAATTACACAGAGCGAAGAACGATTTTTTTCTTCTATTTTCCGTTTTTTTAACGTAATTTTTCAACAATCGTTTCCTTTTTTTTCGCAAGTATATGATATATGATGGAAGTATGTAGAGAGACTCAGATAGAGAAAACGTACCCATGTAGGAAAAAACCGACGAAACGATCGAAGAATGAAAAAAAAGGAAATTTTGGAAGAGAACAAAACAAAAAAGGAATGAATGAATGAATTTTCATTTTTTTTTTGGATTTTTATCATTTTTCAAGGATTGGATAATTTCGTGGTCATCTCCTTGAGCATCTGGTTACACATAGCTGCGTAAGGATTCATCTCTACCAATTGACTCCTTGCGAATTTCGATCCATTTTTCGAAGCCTTGGAAAAATCCTCCCTCGCCTCGTCGAGTTTTCCATTTATTTTGAAAATTATACCTCTCTGACAGAGCGATCTCGCGCCAACCCTTCCTCGACCTTTACTCAAGTCCAGTGCCAGGTTGAGGTCCTTCATCGCTTCTGTGTGAAGAAGAAGGAGAAGAAGAAAGAAAAAAGAAAGAAACAGAAAAATGAAAAATCAGAAAAGCTAAAACTGAAAATAAAGGAGAAATTTGAAGAAAAAAATTAAAACTGAAATTTTTTGAAAATTTATACACCAACCTTCGTTGAGACCAGCTAATCTCAGACACTGGGCTCTGTCGTTTAATATCATCGGAGAATTCGGAAATATTTTCAAAGCTTTATCGAACAGTTTTAAAGCCTCGTCGTAATTTTTCGACTCAGTTTCGAAAATCGCACGTTTTTGGATATCCGCTAATTCCGGTGTCAATTTCTGCAATTCGTAATCCGGCTCTTCGTCATCTTCTGCAACGATAATAATTGCGAAAAATAGAAGATACATCATTTTTTTTTTTGAATAGTTCAGAAAAAAAGAATCAAAATCAAAAAATCAAAAAATCAAAAAATCAAAAAATCAAAAAACTTGTTTTTTCTCTCCATCTTAAATTCTATTGACATCAACGAAATTCACACTTTTTCGTTTTCGTTTGTCTCTGCACTCACGTGAAATTCGGGAATCCAATTCGTCGGAAAATTCGTCGTAGTTCGATTCACCGAGTGGCAAAAGGGGGTTGAAAATACTGTTCAACACAGCTCTGTCGTGTTCACTGAGTCGATGCATGATTCTAACTAATCGAGAGGCGGAGGAAGTTGGAATCTTGGCAGAAAAGTGTTGAAACAGGTTTTTCCATAGATTCGTATAAAAAAAATATGAATAAAATTGATAAACATATACCTATACATAAACGAATAACACGTTATATAAAATCGGTCTCCCAATGCCACCCACTTTCATATTGCACACATACATACTAGCGAGTATGCAAATTACATATGAATACAGGCTCTTCCGTACAGATCTATCCATTTTCGAAAATCAAATTCGGTTTCAGTCGTAGAAGAAAAAAAAGAAAAAAATATGGAACAGGAATTTCGAACCTCTATGATTGTTGTGTTGTGTATAAGATTCAAAGTTTTGACCCAATCTTATCAATAATCGAAAATCAAAAATCAAAAAAGAAAAAAAAAAACCCCGAAAATAACAATTAAACTGAATTCTAACAACACTCGTGTTGTAATTTATATCCTAATATCAGCATACCGATCCCTAGGTACCCCACGACCATCTAGGTCTACCAATCCTGTTACCTAAAGCAGAGAATCTCTCGTGGCTCACTAGCCTCAAGGTAGATCAACGAGAGAGAGAGAGAGAGAGTAGAGAGAGAGTAGGGAGAGAGTCCCCTGGGATCGAGCAATGCCTTTGGCTTTGATGTGTTACACACATGATATTGTGCTCTGTTCCTGCTCCGCAGCTACTGTGGCTATGGGCTATGGGCTATGGGCTATGGCTATCGCTATATTGCTATGGCTATGGTATAGTGGCTATATCGTTGTTAATAGGTTAAGCTTTCACAGCATATCGGCTCGTCTATCAAGGCGGACGTCGATCTCGTGGTGAATTCTGGGAGCAGAGAATTGAGGATGAGGATGAGGATGAGGATGAGGATGAGGATGGGGATGGGGATGAGGAGATCTGTCCATCTATCTACCTAGTATATGGATATATCTGGATATATAATATCTAGAAATGCAATTACTACACAGATGGGATTATATTCTCGTCGTTCACCTGACAGGTGTCTACGTCCCTATATATCCACGTCGTTATAATATAAACTCCGTTAATGCCCAGGATCTGTGATTCTGAACCCATATGATACAGCGGATTTCGAACTATAGACGCGTATTACATCGACGGAAAATTTCCCACGAAAAATTGTCGCTACAAAATTTGGATTTACGATTTCAGCGACGATTCGAACGCTATGACGGCGATGAGAAACTAGAAATTTTTTTAAACCGAAATAGGAATGACAGAAAACTTGGAAAAAAAAAGAAAAAAAAATGACGACTACATGATCTGGATTTTCGTTTTTTAGCGCAATTGGAACACTTTTACGGTAGTGAGAAACTGGAAAATTTTCTGAACCGAAATAGGAATGATAGATTGAATAATGGTTAGAGATGATCGATGGTCGTTATTATCTGTTGGCATATGCATCCAGCGATATTTAGGCTCAGTATACACTGCACGTATAGTATCAGTAGGTAAGTCGTCCGAGAATCGCGAGGTATAGCGAACGATGATTTGTGGGCATCAATACGACGCGCAACAACCCTCAACCTCAGCATCATTTAGGCATGTACCTAGATATAGGTAACAGCATGAGAGCGGGGTTGGTTTACGCCTGACGTATCTCACCGATCATAATTACGTACTGCAGTCGGCCAGATATTTCGTATACTAGGCAAGGCAGCTATAGATGATTTACAACCTCAGCAGCTTACACCTTGTCACATATGCATGCATGCATACACACACACATGCATACATGCATACGTATTCAAGAAATTTGCATCGAACATGGTGGAAAATGTATTTCTTTGTTCTTTTACAGAAAATTTTGTTTTTTTTGTTGTTTTTTAAGAATTCGAAAGTAAAAGAAAAGGGGAAAAAAATGCTCCGAGAATTATAGTTGGGGTGCGCGGCGTATACCTAACGACGTTGTAAAATGGGTGTATGGAGGCTTGTGTGTAAAGTGCATCTCGTGCAATCCGTGGACAAAAAAAGAGAGGAGAAAAAAGGCAAAAAGGGGGCAAAAAAAGAACAACTCTGAAGCTAAACTATGAGTCACCTGTCTACCTGGTCAAAGAGAAGGGCGTTAACGTTGGAGTAGTGGATCATCGTCACGGTATCTGCACCCAGGTGCCTCTCTACTGTACTGAAATGCAATGCAATGCAGTGCGATGCAATGCGATGCGAAGCGATGCAATTCAATTCAATGCACCGCTAGTAGTGGGATAAAAACTTGTTTTGTGTAGGTATATGGGGGTAAAAATGATAGAGAACAGACGAGGATGGGATAGAATAGAGTAGAGAAAGAGAAAGAGAGAGAAGGTGAGTGATAGAAAGAAAAGAAAAAAAAATTAAACGAGGTGTTGATCAGTTTCGGAACCGAAACCCCGTCTTTTTTTTTTTTCATAAAAGTTCAATGACTTTCTTGGTACAATTTGCAGACTAGTTCTGTGGACAATTCTTCGCATTTGAGAGTCCTGAAAAGGCGACCTCTCCGTTGTTGATGCGAGAGAGGAGGCTGGGCTGGTCTATTAGGTTAAATACGGTTATAATATAGGCGAGGGGGTTAAAGGGATATAAACACTAAACAGCTAGTAAATCAAGACTCGGGTTTTGGGCCTTAGGCCAAGGGTCAGTAGTCAGAGGGGCCACTGGGTGTGGCAGTTGAATGGGCTTACACGCGCAACAGTGCAGCAGCAGCAGCAGCAGCTAACGTATTACTAGAACGATGATGTATTCAACGATCCGGAAACCGGTGACCTGGAAACTATTCGTCAGGATCAGTTGTACTGGCTGTTACTTATCTTCCTTTTCACTTTTTTCACCGTTCGGTTTAATCCATATGTTCATATCTCATCAAGTATTCTTGTTCTTAGCGATCGAAATGTTGAAATATATCTGCTTGCACACCTTTCGCCGGAATTCATACCCTGATCCTCTTATTCCTTACATCGAAAATCAGCAGCTCTCACTTTTTCGTGCAGAAATACTTCAAGTTTTCCATTTCTGTGCATGAAAAGTTGAGGATCTCTTCATTTTCTTTCGAGAAACACTAGGATTCACACATTTTCGTGCAGAAATACTTCAAGATTTTCATTTCTGTGCATGAAAAGTTGAGAATCTCTTCATTTCCATTCAGGAAACACTAGGATTCGCACATTTTCGTGCAGAAACACTTCAAGATTTTCATTTCTGTGCATGAAAAGTTGAGGATCTCTTCATTTTCTTTCACGAAACACTAGGGTCCGCACATTTTCGTGCAGAAATACTTCGAAATTGTCATTTCTGTGCATGAAAAGTTGAGAATATCTTCATTTTCTTTCGAGAAACACTAGGATTCACACATTTTCGTGCAGAAATACTTCAAGATTGTCATTTCTGTGCATGAAAAGTTGAGGATCTCTTCATTTCCATTCAGGAAATACTAGGATACAAATTTTCGTGCAGAAATACTTCAAGATTTTCATTTCTGTGCATGAAAAGTTGAGAATATCTTCATTTTCTTTCGAGAAACACTAGGATTCACACATTCTCGTGCAGAAGTACTTCAAGATTGTCATTGATGTGCATGAAAAGTTGAGGATCTCTTCATTTTCTTTCGAGAAACACTAGGATTCACACATTTTCGTGCAGAAATACTTCAAGATTTTCATTTCTGTGCATGAAAAGTTGAGGATCTCTTCATTTCCATTCAGGAAACACTAGGATTCGCACATTTTCGTGCAGAAATACTTCAAGATTTTCATTTCTGTGCATGAAAAGTTGAGAATCTCTTCATTTTCTTTCACGAAACACTAGGATTCGCACATTTTCGTGCAGAAATACTTCGAAATTGTCATTTCTGTTCATGAAAAGTTGCAAACCTTCCAAGTTTCATTCAGAAAATATAAGAGTTCGCATATTTTTGTGCAGAAATACTTAAAATACTTTAATTTCTGTGCATGAAAAGTGGAGAATCGTTCAATGTTTGTTCAGGAAATACTAGAATCTTCATATTTCTGTGCAGAAAAAATTGAACGCTTGGTTTCTCCTTCAGGAAAATCTGCAGCTCACATAATCGCATGCAGAAAAACCAGGACGCTTTGACCCCCGTGGATGAGAATGTGAAAATCGTCCGATCGTCAGGAGGAAACACATATTTCTGTGCAGAAATGTTAAAAAATTTCGGTTTTTGGGCATAAAAGTTTTGAAAATCATTAGTTGGGCGTCTCCGTGCTCTACACGCGTACATGCGTGGATCAGGATTCAGCAACAACGGCAGCAGGATTGAGCTTAGTGAATTTAATTGATTGAGCGCGCGCCCCATGCCTGCATTAGTCTCCCATTAATAAAATTTCAATGTCGTTTAAAAAAGGCTTGCTGGTGCTTATAGTGTTGACTTTTGAACAACGCGGAAGATATTTGACCATTTTATAAATGACCATTGTCCGCGTACGGTGTATACGCACGTTGTAGTAAGGCTGGCTGCGGGTTCAAGTAATGCCGGGTCATGTATGCATAGCTCGAACCTCATCGCGAGAGGTGATTAATACCGAGAGGGTAGTAAAATCTGGTCAATTTATCAAATTACGGGGTGGAAAAACGAGATAAAATGCAAACTCGTGGAAAGCTAAGCTCGAAACTCGAAAACGGTTTGTGTCCTGCAACTGCTGGTCTCCTCTCTCTCTCTCTCTCTCGCTTCCTCTCTCTGGACAATCATCAGTCGTTCGCCCCTCTTATGACACTCTTTCCACGTGTGTGTGAGTATCAGCGGTGTGACTAGTCGATGGAAACCCATAGATCCGCTGGAGGGTTGCAGTGAAACACGTGAGAAATGACCCTGCACCACCTTTTACGTGGACGAAATGACTGGCTGTTGACCGTTTTAGATACGCCATAAAAATACATACTCGGCTCAAATGTCATGGTGTCTTTTTTTCTTTTGGAAAAAAAAAAACAAACAAATGACGGGCGTGAGTTATCTACATCTCTTGTTTGGCTACACACACTCGAAATATCAACTACTATTCGCCGCTCTTCAAATTCTGACCTGCAGGCCGTGCTGACTGAATTATTAAACTAATGGAGTAACCTGATGACGTTTTACACCGGATAAACGAGATCTCTCACTTATATGATGCATGGGTGCCCATATTATTTGCATTATCCCATCCTTTGACCATCTTTGAAATTTTTCGTTTCTTCGCTCCATTATCTCCCTCCTCAATTCATTTTCTCCCTCCTCACTTCGTTTTCTTTCCTCAAAAAAAAATCATTCGCATCATCTCGCCCTTGACCATCTTTGAAATTTTTCGTTTCTTCGCTCCATTTTCTCCCTCCTCGATTCGTTTTCTCCCTCCTCATTTTATCTTCTTTCCGAAAAAAGAGTCGAAGAGAGAGAAAAAAGTGAAAAAAATAAATACGATAAAAAGACTTTACGACATCTTGAAGGGACGACTTGGTCTTTTGTCAACCTATTCACAACATCACGCCCTTCTTCTTTATATACCCGGGTAATTTAACCTCAGGAATATATATATATATATGTCGTATATAATATATATATTCTATTGGGCGCATGGTCTGCAGCGTCTTTTATTTCCTACCCTTAAAACTGGTATGAAAATTTCTTTGCGCCGGATAGTTTTACTACCGATTTCGTAACTAAATTGTCTCATTACCAAAATACTAAATATTCGTGGGGGGTCTCGGTTCGTCAACCTTCTTCACATACACAGATGGAGTAGTACAATAGAAATTACTGCACTAGTGGTAGTATAGCTTCGCCAGTCCACCTCGTTGTCGTCTGCTAATTTGCATCATGGTTTAAACTGGTCTCAAAGCACCGGTGAAGAAAAAAGTCGAGAATCGAAAGAGGGAAAGAAAGAGGAAAGAAAATCAAAATCGCTGCGAGACTATTCTTCATTTTTCTCTTTCATTTTTCTTCTCGTTAATCTGCATTTTGGAAACTGGTTTTAGGTACGATTCGAATTGATCATCCTTGCCTCTTTGAAATAGAACAGAAATTTATATATCTCGTTGATAATCTGATATATATTTGCATACGATGTCCTCTCGGAGATGGGGCAAACTAAATTATACTGCTTGATCAGATATGATGCAGAGTCCTGAGTACCCACCAAGCGCTTTATTCAATTTTGCATGTTTGCGAATATGTAGGTACGTGTACGTATTATAGATGTATGTACATACCTTATAGTCAGCGAACTTCATTCACTTCATCATTTCTCTATTCATTCGTTCAGGTACCTTCAGGTTTCCACGTCCTTTATTCTTCCTTGTTATTCAACAAACGATCTCAAATTCGATACGAACGTGCATGTGAATGACTTCTAACTTTGCGTACTTTGACTTAACTGATCGACTGCGGAAACCAGATGCGAACAAACCGGATACGAGGATGCGTGCACAGGATGTCTTGAAATGTACAAAAATTTGTGCAGAATCATGTCATCATCGTACAAAAGATGTTCGAAATCAGTTTATCGACGATATCTCGGAGACCGTTGATGATATCAAGTTTAAGGTGAAGATCAAAAATGAAGTTCATCAAATTTCCCATGAAAAATGTGCAGCAAGTTTTTTCCGTAACTTCATTAGTTTCGCTGTATTTCAACGCAGAATGTGATAACGCTTATTCAAGGCTCTACTAAATTTTTAGTTTTTTGTTGGATATTCAGCCTCAAAATACAGCGAAACCAATAGAGATACAGGATAAAAGTGTTGAACCTTTTTTATAGGGAATTTGATGAACTTCATTTTTGATGTTTACTTTTAACGCGATATCTTTGACGGGGGATGAGATATGAGTGAAAAACTGTTTCGCAGTATCGCTGTGCTTCGATTTTGTGAATATGTCTCGATGAAATTTCAATCATTCGATATGTGATAAGAGTATCCGTAGATTTCGGCGAGTAGAACATGAGAAATCTCGAATAACGATCGTGGTACGACTTCCATTTGGAATCCAGCCCCATATATATCCCCGTAATGCATTTTATATAGGAATGCACGCATTACGATTCGTGTTTAACATCGTAGGGTGCGCGGATTGTGCAGCACTGCTAAGGAATAAGAAGAAGGGGTGTATGCATTACGCGAGGGACAGGACGTTGACCTGACCTGGTGAAACACATACGGTTATATCCTAGCGTTTGTGAAACGGTGTGACGTAATGTACCTCCGCATATGTATACTGCATACTTATACGTATAATAATACGCGTTGGTGAATCTCCTGCGAGACGCGATCATGATGGGGAGGAAATTCTGCAAACGCACTATACCCGCGTATGTAAAGGTATAAATGTACTCACATACGTGCAACGCTCGCGCGAACTCCAGTGTGCAACTCGGCGCTGCAGAAAGGCGGCTTAACAAAGAGGGAAAAGTGGCGAACTGATCCCTAGGCGTATTCGTCCCTGTATCGCGGATTTCAGAAAGCTGCAGAGAGATGTGACGACGAATCCCGAGGTATCGGAAACGGAGAAAATAACACTGTAGAGCATTCCGATGCATCCTAGGGATTTTTTTCACTATTCCCCACGATCTAGGGATTTTTTTCCATCATTCCCTACGATCTGGGAATCTTTTCCACCATTTACCAGGACCCTAGGGATTTTTTTCACTATTCCCTAGGATCTAGGGATCTTTTACACCATTCCTTAGGATCCTAGGGATCTTTTCCACCATTTCTTAGGATCCTAGGGATCTTTTCCACCATTTCCCAGGGCCCTAGGAATTTTTTTCACTATTCCCTAGGGTCTAGGGATTCTTTCCACTATCTAGGAATTTTTTTCACCATCACTACATCATCGTGATTTGGAGAATCGATTTAACGAATCAATTTGCGCCAAGATTTCATGCATTTTATGAAATTTCATACACCATGGAAAATATTGGAATGAATATATTCCTCATTTATAAAAACCGATTCACCACACATATGGACCGATACGGTTGGCAGGTAGGTGTCAGAAAAATACGTAAGGTTTACTTAACGGGTGTGTGGACCGCTGACAAGCCCAGAGTCCGTATAGTTGAATAAAAAACGAGATAAAATGTCGAAAAAAAAAGAAGAAAAGTTTTCGTTCTTTTTTTTTCTTTTTTTTCTTTCTCCCATACTTTTATCATTTTTTTAATCGTTTCTCTCGTCGATCCTATACACACCTGATTGTGACACAATGAAATACGAAAATTTTACATTACAGTCCATCCCTCAGAATGTTGAGACAATTCGAGCTCAAAAAATGAACAAATAAATGAATGAAAATAAAATTGAAACAAATTTTACCACATTCTGTGGAATCCCATTCGCCAGGTGATTCTCGCGTAAGAATAGCGCGTCGAAATGTCTCAAGGTACGTATAAGGTGTAACTAAAAAGGCATAAAACCGAATTTCCGGTTCGTAAAATTTAGCGAAAAATATATTTTCTGCTTTTGTTTACGGAATGAAAACGACTTGGGTATTACAGGGGTGGAGGATTCGGTTGTTAAAATTCATACCGCAGACCTCAACCAACCCTTTCCTTCCCTTATTCTTCTTCGCCTCATATTATATTCCGAAGGTAATAATTCCAGGTTCCTTAATTCCTGAACACATCCGCTAATTATTGTTATAAATTATTGTTATAAATTATTACAAGACGTCTCATCGTCTAATATTCTTATTTTGTATATTATACAGGGTGAATATTCAATATTCACCCTGTACAATTTATATAGATATTAATTTCTGTGATTATACGTGTATATATAATGTTTTTCACATATTAGGTAGATTATGAAATTAACTTGGACGGAAAATATGCACGTATAGTGCATGCAGGGAAAAACAGACTAGGTACCCATATCTATAGTATAAACCCTAAATAACCCCACACCCTTGTGTGCGCAGATAACCAGCAGGCTACTCTATTACTACTGCAATAATCGTGAACGTGAAATTTCATGTTTACCTGCATATATATATATATATACTGTACATATATATGTATATATATACGTATTATAGCCACGCTCTGCAATCCATTAGACATTGCTCGTAAAGGATGCCCAGCCTACCTGCCCCCATATATCATGTATACCTATTGTAAATAATTTTCCCATTACTATACAACCGTATCGTATATTTTCATTCTCGAAATAAATGAAAGATAAACGCAAAAGAAAAAAAAAATGGAAAAAAAACTCGAAAAAGTTGTTTTTCACACGAGTGTCGGAAATAGTATATTACATACCTAGGGCAGTAAAATAAGGAAGGTCCCAGATCACATGTAATTGTCGTCCGAGGCGAAGCCGAGATCGACAAACATGTGATCTGGGGCTTTCTTATCTACTGCCCGAGGAGTGTATACGATTTTTCGCATCGACGGAGCCGAAAAAACGGGAACTTCGTTCCGCGCAGCGGGACGAAAGTTGTCGCTTTCGGCCCGGAGGTGAGAAAATTCTTTTTTTTCACCCGCATATCCCACATAGAGATTTCGATATCCGCTTAGAAAACGAGAAAGAAGAGAAATACAGAATTAGAAATTCAACATTCGCGTTATTATCGCCCGGCAATAAAATTAAACTGAGGGACGAAAAGTTTCTTTCTCGTATACGTCGCGTATCTTTGGATCGTACGTATAGTATAAAGCGATACAATGATGGGGGGGGGGGGGGGGGGGGGGGGGAGTGCGTGTAGATCTATATACCATATCCATATCCATGAACAGTGAACAACAAACGTGTATCGTGATAATACGAAAGTAGGTACTAAACACAGGTATACGCGTATACCTATACCAACCCCTACCTACCTACCTAGTAGGTACCTATCGCCCTTGTATTATTGCTCGTCTGTATTGCACCGCAGTAATGTAAATAGGAATACTATAGCTATAGGGGTTGAATTTTATTCTCTGCTATATCGAACTGCAGCAGCTTGCATAGATATGCATATTGCTGAATCACCCTTCGAGTGTGAGATAAAGAATTTTTATTTCCCTCTCTTCTCAGTTTTTCGGAAAATCAAGAAACTGACGAACGGGAAAAATCCGATCTTTCATGATTTTCTTTTCTTCTTCCTTTTTTCTGTTTTTTGTCTGTTTTTTTTTTATTTCTTTCTGGTTTCGATAGAGTAGAGATTGTTTTTCGCTGTTCGCGTGATTGTGTACATACAGCAGCAGCACCAGCAGCATAGTACCTACCCCGTTGATGTGAAACTGATGAAAATTTTGTGGAAACCTGTCCGAACGTCCAGTTCAGTGAGCGACTGGTTTTAAGTCAATTTTCGATGCAATATACTGGTGGTGCTGATAGAGTACGTATGCATGTAGCTATGTTGATGAGTTGAGCCTAGTTTCTATGGCGCATTCGCTGCTAATGAAATTATATCGCATTGGCATCGAATACCCTATATATTGGCGAATTACGTTTTCATACAGTGCCTTTCATCCCGATTCCATACAGCTTTATCTACAATCTTCTGTCATTGGCACGGAATGCCCTATATATTAACAAATCACGATTTTATACAGTGCAGCCTCTCATGCCAATTTCCGACCGTTTGTCATTGGCAAGGAATGCCCTATACTATTTAAGCAAGTTCTTTTTTTATACAGTCCATTCGATGCCGATAGAGTACGTATACATGCAGCTATGTTGATGGGTTGAGCCTAGTTTCTATGGCGCATTCCCTGCTAATGAAATTATATCGCATTGGCATCGAATACCCTATATATCGGCGAATTACGTTTTCATACAGTGCCTTTCATCCCGATTCCATACAGCTTTATCTACCATCTTCTGTCATTGGCACGGAATGCCCTATACATTGATAAATCACGATTTTATACAGTGCAGCCTCTCATGCCAATTTCCGATCGTTTGTCATTGGCAAGGAATGCCCTATACTATTTAAGCAAGTTCTTTTTTTATACAGTCCATTCGATGCCGATAGAGCACGTATACATGCAGCTATGTTGATGGGTTGAGCCTAGTTTCTATGGCGCATTCCCTGCTAATGAAATTATATCGCATTGGCATCGAATACCCTATATATTGGCGAATTACGTTTTCATACAGTGCCTTTCATCCCGATTCCATACAGCTTTATCTACCATCTTCTGTCATTGGCACGGAATGCCCTATACATTGATAAATCACGATTTTATACAGTGCAGCCTTTCATGCCAATTTCCGGTTGTTTGTCATTGGCAAGGAATGCCCTATACTATTTAAGCAAGTTTTCTTTTTATACAGTCCATTCGATGCCAATGCATACCCTCCATTGTTTCGCGGATTGTGAGCTCATTCGTCTTCGTGAGTATTTCACTCAAATGCCCTATACAATATCGTCATAAATGATAATAATAATGAAAAAACAAAAACAGAAGACAATCCTGACAACTCTCCGCGTTGTATAGGTACAGAGTATACCTATATATATAACAACGGTATTTCCAATATAGCTGCGTGTTTCGCTTCACCATGGGGTGTTATAACGGTGTTAACACCAGCGATTGCACTTTCAATCCTTCTATAGTTCATCATTCTCTATTGCATGGTTAGGTTACAGTTAGGTTAGGTTAGGTTAGGTTAGGTTATATTGGCTTTTCCCACACATTAACAACCGAACAGATCCCTAACCTATACCTGCACCACCCGTACGGGATGATGGAATGCACATATGCATTTCGAAATCATTTCGGGTCCTCCTCCTCATTCCCGGTTGAATCATGATCGGGGTATTGCACATATGCATATGCATACATTCATTCGAGTAGAGCAGCGATCATCATCGTTAACAACCAACCTGCGACAAATAGACAGAGAGAGAGAGAGAGAGCGAGAGAGTTGAATCTCGCGTGATTACATACTCTACAAAAAATTTACCCCTATTCGTTGTTGTCCGGTTCTCGCGAATTTCGACGATCTGCATTCTCGTTTATTTTCCTCGAAACTGTACACGAGATGTATACAACAAATTTCGAAAACGAAAAAAACGAGAATATTTCAGCGATTTTTTTATCGCGTGAGAGAGAGAGAGAGAATGAGAGAGAGAGAGAGACAGGGGAAGAGTTATGGTATACGTTTGTCGAATGTAACGGAATTGAACGGTGAAAAGTTTTTATGGTTTTGAATTTGATCCCTGTATAGTACCATGATGGAATCACTGTGTCCCATTCACGTGTACTACACATTCACTGATAAAGTCTGTTGTAACATGTACGTATATACACAGAGTAGGATCTCCGATCGTTCGAAAGATATAACTGCAGATACATGCTGTTGCAATTTCACAGGGCATGAAACACTGACTTCATTATTCGGTTGTTAATTTTCTCCTCGTCGTTTCAAATCAACCATATATGTATAGATAGGTGTACCTACCCATACGTTTGTACTGCACATACTGCCATGTACCTATACAGTTCGTCATCGATTTTGGCAGCTACCTAACTCCACCGATGATTGAGGATGGAAAATTTTGCATAAAACAAAAAAAAAAAAAGAAATAATTCATGAAAGAGAAGATGAAAAACAATGCACATTCAGTCCCGAATGATGATTGCAGTATAAGGTATTCCCATGTCATTCCCATCTCGTACTCGAATAATAATCCCAGTTACTGTTATCATCATTCTTGAATGTATGTGTGTGTATGGTTTTTTTTTTATATTTTTTTCATTTTTTTTTTTCTTTTTTTTTTTCACGAACGGGACACACAGAAATAATAATTATGCCTGGCAGGTTCTTTCCTGGCTTCAGTCAGCCAAGGATGACGACGTTGTTTTAATCACAAAGTGAACACACTGCAGCGGTAGTAAAGGGGATGGTTTGGTAAACGTACCTATATGTGTATAACATGCGTGTACTTTCTGCACATCAGATACTTTTTCCTCGTTTTTCCAATTTTTGTCATTTTTTTTTCTTCTTTTTCACCTCTTTACTCGCGGGGTGATCCTCGTCCTCATCCTCATCCTCGTCCTCGTCCCTTCTTACTCCGATTCTTTATCCTCTAGTCTACTTTGTCTCCATGCAGGGTGGATAAATCGGGCTTTGTGCTTACGACACGCCTACGCGTGCGGAAATTACTACTAATGCAACCGAACTGATAGATGTATGTACGCATGTATGTATGTACTCTACATCTACACATATGTGCGAATCGATATCACATTTGTCTCGTATTAATGATCACCTCAGTATAATAATTGGAAAATGAGAATGCGAAGTAAGAAACTGAAGAGAAAAGAAAAAATGGCAAGAAATTGATGAAAAATGATCGAAAAATCGGTTGATCGGTGTAATCATTGACAGCGATTAGAAAAATGGGATGAGAATGATGAGAAGAGATGATCGATTGGCTGCAAAATAAATCGGAATGAATAAGAGCTTGGATCAGATGATCAGATGATCGGCATAATCGGCAAGGATGAGATGGAGGAATATAAGATTTTGAGAAAGTAAAGGCGAAGAGAACTGAAATTGCTGGAAATAAAGATGAAATATTGAAGACCGGTAATAGTGGGATTGAATATGATTGAGAGATCGGAAATCGGTAAGGACGAAATGGCTGAGAGCGATGAAAAGAAGAAAGAGTGAAACTTGGAGGTAGTAATGATGTGGAAAAGATGAAAGATCGGTTGATGATGAATCCAAATGAGTTGTGAGGCAAAAAAATCGACCAAAAAAATTGAAATCGTGTTCCGAAATTCGCATAGAATGGTTGTGGAGAAAAATCGTAGATCGGCAAGTAGCCCATGGATTGTTAGAATCGCCAGACATCGGTAAAGAGAATGGTAACCAGTGCTTGAATAGAGTAAAAAAAGGCCTGAGACCGGGGGTCGAGATCTTAAAAAATTCTTGTAGCGTTAGTTCGTCTTTAAGGGGAGGACGTTGCACCCTGTGCAGTATATGGTGAAGGGGTTTGATACCACTGGCACATATATGTAGATGATGATGCATCGGGGCATACAGAGAGAAGAGAGTAGGGAAGCCGAGTGGAGACATGTGTGGTGCGTGCATGTATGTACCTTGTAGCTTTGTATATAGGTATGTATTACGGAATTCCCCACTTCTCCAGCACCTGGTGGTCGTCGCGACGACCCCTTCATCTAGGGCGCTTGATACGCGTGGAAGACGCACCCCTAACCACCAGACTATGGTGGATTCGTGCGTATGTGTGTGCGAGGGAGCGAGAGAGAGAGAGATGGGATACACCTACGATTACATGGGAATAAATATCCCATGCGTATGTACATCGTCATCATCATCATACTCCGGGGTGCAACATGGCTTGGTACCACCACAGTACCTATACCCACCTACCCACCTACCTACCTACCTACCCTGTACCCGTACCCTGCAGGGTGCAACAATGGGCTCTTAGCGTCACCATAGCAACCCCATCATCAATGCAGCCTATGCCTTGGTAACAGACCGACAGATCTTGAAGGAGATGATCTGACTCTAGGTATGAAGAAGGTGGTACACTGAAACTTGAAGAGCTAAGAGAGGTGTTAAACGGTTTTTATATTGTTAGGAAAGAACTTGAACATAAAATCCTAGGGACTTTTTTCTTTTTCATTTCTCATTTTTTTTTTTCTCACTCGCCTACTACCCCGTACGATTTTGTCACTATTATAATTCTCAACATCTACAGATAATCAGAACTTATCACACCGCACTGCAGTCCTTACTTTCCTGTCTTCAAATAGTAAAGTACCCACTCGGTAGAGGATTCTGTTAAGTACTAGGGATTTTTTTCATTATTCCCTAGAGAAGTTCAATCAAATACTGAACAATTTTCTCACCTTACTCCCCCCATACGGTTTTCCCGACTATTGATTCAACCTCTACAGAGTTACACAACTTTTCGCACAATTGTTACAGGATTCCGTTGAATCCTAGGGATTTTTTCCATCATTCCCTAGGATCTTGGACAATTTCTGGAAAAAAACTGAAAATCGGTTGGTCACGTAACGGATCACTGCATTTCTGATCCCTATGCCTAGTGATTTTTACAAATCCGTATAGAAACCTATCGTACATAAATTTGTCAGAAAATTAAAATTAAATGATCGTATGCGGTGTATGGGGATCACATGGGGTTCGCCGTTAGGCGTGTTAACCCTTTGATTTAACGATCTGCAGCAGAGGAAAAAATGAAACCAAACGAAACCTCTGTATGGTAGGCATAGTATATCCTGGTGTCGTATATCGAATCGTTAATTTCACGCTATTGTTAATCATTTATCACCTATGTGTGTGCAGTATTAGCCAATTAGAAAAAAACCCCGAAACACCTGCTCAGATATACGCATGTGTATCTATAAACGGAAATAGAGTTTAATATACCGTCCAAATAGCATTTCAAACCCTTTTCTTAATTGGATTTCGATTTTTTTTTTCGTTTTTTTTGGAAACGAGATTTTCTCTGAATAATATTTTCTATAGGAAATGGGGAAAAGGGTTCGAAGCATATATAGCATATGTATCTGTATACGTACATACTACCTAGGTTTATGTACATACATACATACACATATTCTGGTGCAATGAGCATTGGCATTGAGAGGCATTGATTAATGACACGCCTGTTGCAGTTTGGTTACAATGCAATTTGCTTTGGCCGGTTATATACCTATATAACTATGTGCTGTATACATGGATACATGTATATGTATACACATACGTGCAGGGTAAAGGGCAGGCCGTTTGGTTACTTGCTTGTTGCACACATGTGTTTATACATATGTATATAATATATACATATATATATCGTATGTATCTATATACACGTATATATTTATGTATACAGAAGTGTGTTTGTACGGTATAGTGACAAAGCCCTGACAAGTGTGACACGGTGACATGCAGCCCGCGTCACATCGCTTCAATGTACTATAGCGTATACGCATGTGTATAGATTCGGGATCGACGACAACCAATTAATCACCGTATAGTGTATGTACAATGTACACACATCAAATGATGCCTACATATGTATATGAATAGTGGAGAGATCGAGAGAGCGAGAGCGAGAGAGAGAGAGAGAAAAAAAGAAGAATTAAGTCTTTTTTTTTTTAAATTAGAAATCCAAAAAAATTTTGACGACACACACGCCAGAAAATTTCAATTTCAAACGACTGAATTCACGTATGAAATTATCCTCTGATATAATAGTGCTATACGTATGCACACCATATGCTATAAAATGCATATATGCGGGTTTTATCGTGGAATTAAATCTTCGCGCCTCGCTACGCGTTCTGGATTAGTTAGTTAGTTGCGTTAGTTGCGTTAGTTAGTTAGTTAGTTGAGATAGATGCTTAGATAGGTATGGTAGATATGTAGCTTGGTAGGTACTATATACTTATTACTTTACAACCCTATCCCTCTTTTTACAGTTCACTGCATATGCTATATGCACATACCTACTATATACTTCATAGAGTATATAAAATAAGTATATAAACGAGCCCTGAGGTCGTTTCGTCATTTTCCTCTCGAAAGTTAAAAAGTCATTACGTGTAATCATATCTCCGTGTTATTTATAGCGATAGAGTCGTTTCTACAGGGTGAATCAGGTCACGCACGCCAAACCCCGAGGACAGTATGCCCAGCGAAATTCTAAGACGAAATTTCCTTTACCAAAAGTTCGAGGGACGAATAGTTTCCGAGATACGTTAGATCGTAGCTGACCAATCGCGGAGACTGTAGGTGGCGCGTGAGTGCGAGTTGCGCAGTGACCCGTGCGCGCGACCTATACGCTATACGATTGTAAAACTGCGATCTTACGTGGCTCGGAAACTATCGGTCTCGCAAATTTCCGGTAAAGATGATTTAGTCTTTGATTTTCACCGGCAATCTACCCTCGAAATATGGTCTCTTCCACTCGAATCACCCTGTATACATACACGTATGTAGCTGATTTAAAACACCAGAGCTATTGCTGCAGCGAGCGCGTCAAACCAGAAGGGTTCTTTTCATCCTGCCTATGCACCCTCCAGCTGTGAAATTCCGTCTCTAATAGTGCATACGCGCTGCGCTGTGTAGAACATCGCACAGATGCGAAAGGATGAAATGAAACAAACTGAAATCGATCAGAAATACGATTTTATCGATTTTTTTTCATTGATAAGAATTAGGAACTAATTACATAGAAGATGAAAAAAATAGAAAGAAATATCAATTTTACCGATCTTCGGAACACAAATCGGTTCGATCATTATTTTTCGACGATCGGGTGTGCAGATACACACGTCTTTATCTGAGGATTCTAGATTCCACAAATCATGCCTATGTGTGTACATATCGATTTCTATGTACATGTGTACATGTGATTGCGTCCGACTTTGTGTGTGGGTATTTATTGACCGGTATACATCCTGGGTTTGGTTAGTGAGCGAGTGTACGTAGCGTTCTGCATCAGGTTGAGTTACGGGGCTGTGGACAGTGTGATGCATTGCCAGGGAACTCGAGGATCGGGGACTCTAACACCCGAGGGAACGGAACTGAGCTGAACTGAACTGAACTGAACTGAACTGAACTGAACGGAACCCCTTCCCTTCCAGCCTGTGAATTATTGGAATATTGATGGTCCAGCCCTTAAAGTGCCTCAATTATATACCGATATTCCCTATACTTTGCGGTGGGTGAAGAAACAGAAAAAAAATTACCGGTCGATCGTTTCGATCCATCAGATTCTCAGGAAACAAGAAATTTCATGTTTCTAATCGTCAACTAGTCTCACCGATCTTTTTTTTTTCGTTTTTTCTCTCTGTATCGGAAGATAGCATGATGCTCGATCGTCTGTTGCCAACGAAAAATACCGATTTCGCTCATTCTGATAGCGAAATTCAACCGATTCACGGCTTAGCAGGACTTTGAGTACCGATTTCGATGTATTTTCTGCTAAACATCAACGGATTTATCGATTGAGATTAAATTGGGTCATTTCGGTGCAAAAATTGAACCGATTTTATTGTTCGGGAAGATTTTGAGTACCGATTTCGATATTTCCGATCCGAAATTTGGGTGGATTTACCGATTGGATAGCAACAAAACGTTGAATTGGTTAATTTTGGTGAAAGAAAGCCAACCGATTTACGGACTAAAGTATGTACCGCGTAATTGAGTGCAAGAATAATTAGTCCCAGCTTCCCTCTCACCATAATGTATTTATATCTTTTATTCTACGGAGCAGTGGAATGGATAAATGAATAATTAACCAGCCCCAGTCCCAGAATCAAATCTTCGTTGAAATAAGACAAATTCCAATTCTTTATCTTATTTCTCCGGACATCCGCGCCTTTTATATCTTCCGCCAATAAACTATTGATACCAATTGTCCCCCAGGGATCAGGAGAGCATTTCGTATTTCGTTATCCCTGCAGAAGTAGGGCCGATGGGGATGGGGGGAGGGGGTCGACTCGAGCATCCTTTCCTCTTCCTAGTCAGGGAAGATAAATTTATTTATATACGCATGTACGGCTATATACCTTTCTCTATGTACTTGAAATCTTCTCATCCTTCTTAGGACCAAATTTGAAGGTATGAATGGATGAATCGTTATAGTATCGGTATCGGCGTGTATAAAAACATCGGCATCTGTTCCGCACCGAACGATTACCGCAAAGTATAAACGTATTAGCATATAGTGAAAGGTAGGTACAGAGGAACGAGCGATAGAGATTTGCATTTTATTTTAATTCCGGTAATCGATCGACATCGAAATCGGCAGAGAACTGCTAAGCGAAATTAAACGAACGAATGAACGAACGAGGGGAGGAGGAGAGAGAGAAACCACTTTATTTTTATTTAAAGTGAAACGAGTAACGGATACGCATTAGCCCGGATGGGGAAACTAAACTTTTAACGATTCCCGGGTCCTGCATGCCCTCGGGAAATTCTAACGGCCAATCGACCTAATCCATTCACTGAGATTTTATAATCAAACGATTTGCGGATACGTAATACAACGCGACGCGACGCGATTAGCAATAGCACTGATTGAATAAGATCGATGAAATTTATTCCGAATTTGATAAATCGGACGGAAAAATCGGCGACGATTTTATTCATAAATCATCATTCCTCATTCTCCCGATCCAGACATACATTTCTGTTTTTTTTTTCAACAAATTTTTTATCCCCGATTTATTACCGTTCAGGGAATTCCCCTAAAAACACCTAAATTATTGAACCGCTGACGTAACTTCACTGACCTGCCCCAAGTAGGTCGGGTCGGTCTCTTCGACCACGTGGAGTAGCTTTAGGTACAGAATGTATAGTGCATACCTCTATACTCATACCGTAGGGATATGAAACGGATTTAAATTCGCCCGAGTGCTTTTAAAATAAATAAATAAATAATAGAACACAAATAGTGGCTGAATAATTTTTGAACAACGATTTTTGTCGTTTTTTTAACAAATTTTACACACCTACGGATTTTACAATCTCATGAAAATTATTAACAACGGAACAATTTTCCTTCATTTTTTCCGAACATTCTCATAGATTTTCTTAACGAATTTTTCACGATTTTTCACGCGTACTTGAATACTGAAACTATTTTCCGACCCTCAATTTATTTACGCTAATTTCCCAACTTGCAAAATTTTCTCCAATTTCCCTAAGATTTTCCGACTTTTCCCAAATATTATAAATTTCCCGATTTTCTAATTTCCCAATAATTTACCGTCCCTCTCACTACCCAAGAATTTTCCAATTCACAGAATATCCTCAATTTCCCACAGATTTTCCGGCCCACGCCAAGATTTCCCATTTTCCCGAAGTACATTCTTACATTTTCAAGAATTTTCCTATCAAAAACTGTTTTCCCGAAATTTTCTCATCTCCAGTCTCACAGTATTTTCCAAGTCTGTAAAATTTTCCAAAATTTTCCAAAATTTTCCTCCCGTTTCCACACAATTTTCATCGCAATTTATTTTTCCAATTTCACCGATCCATAAATATTTCCCAACAATTTTTCCGGGCTCGTCAACGTCGATTAATAATTTTCATCTGTAATTCCAACTGGCGGAAAATCATCTTTGATATGGAAAGTCCCTCTCAAACGACATAAACGAAGGGAATGAAAATTTGCGGGAAGGGTAGGGGTATCAGGTACGCATATTTATTCTTGCGTTTATGTGTATAATTCTGCACATTTAATATACCTATATATAAAATATGTACATATATATATATATATATATACATATGCGTGTGTGTGTGTGTGTGTGCAAATTTTTTTAAATAAGTCGACGTATATATATACATACTATCCGCGTACCGTATTATGTATTAAATATCTGTATATATGTATATGTATATGTATATATATAACACGTGCACATATACATAGAAAAATAAATCCATACATATATTGTACTACACGGATCGCATTATACTGTACAAAGAGAACGGCATAGCGGAGTGCGGGGGGGGGGGGGGGGGGGGAGTAGGCTGCAGTAGCCTCGGTGCACTTCAGCAGCGAGAGAGATAGAGATAGAAAGAGAGAGAGCAATCTAGCAAGCGCGAGTAAGTATAAGCGAGCGAGTCAGCGAGCGTCGTATTAGTCACACACCATTTTGCTACCAGGCGTGACGCGATACGCGTATAGACTCGTCGCGTCCGCGTCGGCCTCCGTTAGTTTTTTTTTTTTTTTGTGATCGTTAATTCCGAACGATCCCCTTTCCCCACCTCTAACCTCAAACTTCAAACTTCGCTTCTCGTCTTCTTCTTTCGCGGAGTATATATAGTATAGTAGCACTGCATTTGACTGCCCGACTGCTCGCCTATAACCTGACCTAACCTCACTTTTCACTTTTCTATACATCTATCTCTCTTCAGTATTTTAACCCCTATACTATACCCATACCTGCGTTTTATTTTCCCGCCGATTTTAACGAAACGAAAATGGCTCCAACAACTCTGTTGACAATGAAGCTCTATATATATATATAGGTATACACTATATGTATACTATACGTTGATCGTCGGATCATCATACATATATGGTCACGTGGCTAGATAGGGGCTTTATACATAATGCAATGCATTCAATATATTTCTGATCTATTGTTAAACTATACCTATCGCTATCATATATACGTATACATATATAACCCATAGTGTATGTAAAATATGTATATACAGGCTCTTCGATTTAAAATCCAAAAACTTTTATATGCAACATTTCTTTTTTCCCCCCCCCCCCCCCATTCTTCTTTTCAGAAGGTGAGAAAAATCTTTTTATTTATATGCGTCACGGAGGTTTGGGCAGGGGGGGGGGGGGGGGCAATAATTGTAGGATTTATGCAAAAAAATAATAATAATAATAATAACAACAAGGCGGTAATGACGACGCGTGCTTGACGGGTTGCAGTCGCCCCCCTCCGGTGGGGCTCGGTGACCGGGGGGCGGGGGCTGGGGGGGGGGATATGGTATACGAAGTCGTAGGGAAAAAAGAAGAATAAGAATAAGAAGAAGAAGAAAAAAAAAAAAGAAATGCATACAAATACATATATATATATATATATCACCCCACCACTCGTTGCTCACCCCGAACTCAAACCCCCGTTTGTATAACTATACAGCTATATAGTTGACGTCGGTCGTCGGGTGACATCAAAGTTATATACGTTATACACCGGTACGTCAGAGAGAGAATAGAGAAGAAAGGAGAGAGAGAGAGAGAGAGAGATAGAGGTACAACATGCGCTAAGGCAGAACTAATGAGATTCACTTTACCCCCCCCCCCCCCGCCCCTGCCACTTCCCCCTTTCCACAGCCCCTTTTTTTACCCCCGTTGCAACGACTTCTTTGGCAAGCGAGAGAAATAGAGAAAGGGGGAGAGAGAGAGAGAGAATTGAAGATTGAAATTAATTATATTATTGTGTATTAATTGGGTCGAGACCAAAAAATTTGTTTGGTCATATTTTGGAGGGAGATGGATGTTTTTTTTTTTTGTTTCTGTTTTTTTACTTATTTATGTTCATTTGCGGATTAATTATGTAATAAGAACAGAAAATTTTTTGTTTTTTTTTCTATAAATTTTGGATTTTTAAATTTTATTATAAATATAGTCGAGACGGCTTAATTATATAATTATTTAATTATTTAATATATCGTGATCACGCGTATAGTTTTTTGTTTTTTTTTTTTGTTTTTTTGTTGTTGTTTGTAATATAAATTAATAAACATGCGATTTTTATCATTATTGTTTTATCTCATATTTTACGCTTTAATAGATTATCATAGTCGCTTCCAATGTGTATGGTCAGAGTTCGATTGTTTATTGTAAAAAATGATTGAGCCCCGATAAGATAATATAACGTTAACAAACCTGACCTATGATTTGTTTGAACAAATGAATATCGAGGTCCCATGGTGTAATGGTTAGCACTCTGGACTTTGAATCCAGCGATCCGAGTTCAAATCTCGGTGGGACCTTAAAATTAATTTTTTTATTTTTTATCTTTCATTTTTTTCGTCTTTTGGATTTTTTGTTTCTCAATTCACGCGCGGATATTACTATACATATATTTAAACATCGTTTTTAACAATCGTCGGTATCGATTCGAGGGTTTTTTCAATTTTTTTTTCTCATTTTCACACACAGACACACACACACAGACGCAAAGCAAAGAAGAAATTCACTCACATTGTAAGACAAGACAAAATAAAATCAAAAATTAAATAAGGAGAGAACTTTTGTATCTTATAAGTTAATGATAATAATAATAATGGTAAGGGGGTGATCGTAAACAGTTTTTTTTTTTAAAGATTATTACCCACTACTCGAACTACTACGATCCTCGAGCTCTTCCTTCTCCTCCTTCTCCTCCTGCTCCTCTATAATAAAGTTAGTTAATCAAGATGTGACAACAGCCCCATCAAAATCTCGCCCGATCGTAAAATACTTTACCAATTTAAATTTAAACGGCATCATCTTTGCTCGAACGTCTCGTCCCAACCCCCTGTGAAATCCTATTCCAAGGGTTTAAACTGGAGTAATGTAAGACGAGGAGGTCTCTGCGGTTAACGAGCCAAGAACTTCGTATAGTAATATGTATGTAGTTGGATATGGGTAAGACTGAAATTGCGATTAAGTAACAGAGCTGCGAGGTGAAAAAAGAATTTCATTTTTCAACCGAAATTTCAAACTGAAGAAGAAAGTGAGCTGTTTCAACCGAATCTCGCGTCGATTTTGTGAGGTATTTTCTATTTCACTGGGAGACTGACGTTAAAGTTGGAATGAAATCGTTTAGGGGTAGATTGGAATATGCACGTTCATCGTTTTCGGTCCTAAGGGCGAAGAAGAGAAGAATGAGGAGGGATAGGGTATAACTAATTTCGAACCCTTATTGTTAGTTGTAAAATGTCTTATCCGGGAGAGATAATACTTCGTTGAATTATAAGGGTAGTAGGTGGTGAGGGTGGGTTGCGTACGTAAGATCGTTCAGAATAGTACAAATTCAAATGGCATTAAACGGTCTGCAGCGTGACTCGAGGGTTGATTGGATAACAAACATTTTATTGAGTTTAATTTTCGAAGTGAGGCCGAAAAAGGTTCTTAAATTTTAATAGGGATTTTAGCAATAAATAATATTATGTTATGCACACGAGGGAACCTCGAGCACACCCCCCCCCCGAAACTGTATAAGCAGCCAGCCTAAGGCCAAAGACCTGGCAATTAAATAAAATGTGATACGTTCGAGGGTTATGACTTGAATCTTTACTCTTTATTACACATAAAGAGAGAAGCTCTTTATTTTTATTTTTTATGTTTTTTTTATCCAACGGTTCAATATCGAGTTTCAATTCTTTCTCCCCTTGTTCTTCAAAGAAAATGAAGTCGATATTTCCCCAGCGAAAATCCCGAGGCTCTAGCCATTTTCAAACGGCAGCTATTCTAAGCTTCAGCCAATCGCAGACCAGCTTTAAGTAACGGTCGTTGATTCGATTGGCCCGATCTTCGTATCGCTATAATTCGGAAAGTATCAGTCCTACGAATTTTTCGTTCGAACCAAATCTTCTCGGTTTTTGACAACGCACAAGACCAGGGGGTTGAGAATATTGAGAATTGAAAAATGCGGCGGTTTGAGAAGATTTTTCATCATTTATTCGCTCAATTTTTTGTTTTTACACCGGTGTGTATATAAGGCGCGTTATTCGTCGTTCGAATAAATGTTTAGAGCATCTTGGGCCAATTTCATCTGTGAGACTAATAAAAGTCTGATATTTAAGATTTACGTCCCGTCACGGCAATTATAATATGTCTTTTATTACCCCCCCTCCCTTGCCCATACCCTCTCGCCTATCGTACCTTAGTCGTTCAAGTTTGGCCGTAAAAATGTTATTAGGCCACGCTTTCCAGTTTCCCATCGACGACGAATGGCCGAACGTCGTTTAAACAACCAGACGGGAGAATTTTTATACTCCCCAAACTCCCTTCGAGATAGATAGAGAGAGAGAGAGAGAGAGAGAGAGAGAGAGAGAGGAGGGCGTAAAAACGATCACGTGCTCTCGCAGCGTATACCTTAGTTCGTAAAATTCATACACACACACGTAATAGCCTGGGTACCGGAAATGGGCTGCGTTTCTTCGACGTACGTCAAACATTTCCTATATCTCATAATAATACAATGTCTGAACTATTTTACAGCATTGTAACAACCCCTAAAAACTGTTTGCCTATTTCAAACCATCAGCGTCTATGTCAAATGCTTATTTTTATCGCTCGTTGTAGCTCTGAGACCTTCGTCTAGATATTGGGCATAAAATTCTGCACATTTTAGGCCAGAAAGAGCAAATAGCAGTCGCCTAGATCTTCCTGTTTTACCGACTGATCGACGATCCATCATTAAACGCGTAATCGATGCACGGATGCATGGAAATCGTCGATCATCATCAATCGATGGAACTAGAAGCGAGCCAAAATTACCAATTTTTTCATTCCAGGATCAAGGATCGGCGTTTCCCGATGGATAAACCGGGAATTTCGACGCCTAGAGTTAGAAACGTCGGTAAAACAGGCGATCGAACCGTGTGAATGATATTTTGTCTCAATATTTCGAACCACGAATGAATTGTTTTCCAATTCTTCGGCCGATTCGGATGTCATCAGAAATTTATATCTCGACAAATGCAATTCGTCCCTCTTTATCATTCATGACGTAATTAATTATTCAGGATTTGAGGAGGGAGAGTGTAGAGATACGAGGCAGTTTCTTTTCCTCGTTAACCGACTCGGCAACTAGTTAACTCAGGTTCGGTCACCCGTTTAAGTACCTATAACTGTACGTCGCTGCTGCAGTTCTCTTAGTCGTTTGAAAAAAACTACGTTTATAGGTTAGGTTCGACGTGCTAGGGTCCGACTGTACTAAAACAACGGATCTTCATTACCCCGCTATCTGACTTAATCATGAGCATTAGAAGCCTAAAAGCAAATGCAATAACATTCAAAATTCAAAATTCAAATTTCCGTTTCTCCTTCGCATTCTTCCGATAATTTTCCCCTTCATACAATCATGCGTGCATAATATCTCTTCCGATATCCACTCTCATATTACGTCCTGAAATTTCGAGGTTATCTTTTCAAAATTGTTCCACTTTCATTCGGGAGGGTCCGACTGTGATGTCGTTAACTTAGCCAATTCAACATACAGCCTTCGATAGCTCAGTTGGTAGAGCGGTGGACTGTAGTTGGAAAGTAATGCAAGAGAGTGGCATTGGCGAAAAGAGACATCCATAGGTCGCTGGTTCAAATCCGGCTCGAAGGAGTAACTTTTTTGCGATTTTTTTTTCACCCCTTTTTTCTTTTTTTTTTCTTTTCTTTCAACACGAGTGCGCTATAGAATTTTCAAAAATTTGAACGAAGCGAAAACTTGCTAAAAAAAGATGAGAATCGAAAAATGCGACAAAAAGTGAAAAAAAAACATCAAAAAGCAAAAAACTTGAACGCTTCTATTAATCGAAATCATCCCCCTAAATACCTCAACTGTCAGTCAATCATTCGGTCAGCGGGTTGAAGCGGGGTGAGAAAGAAGGGAGAAAAGAAAAGAAAAGAGAGAGAGAGAGAGAAAAAAAAACCACTCAAATTAATTTCAAGTTGTGTTGCAGTATCGTAGAAGAATAGAAAACCATGCAGGGGTCGGGGCGTAGCATATTCTCTGACGTATCCTTATAGTATATCGAAGTTGACATGCAATCAGTGCTGAACCCCGTCACCCCATTTCGTTCAGCCCCCCCCCCCCCCCCCTAGCCCGAACCCCCGGCCGGGGGGGCGGGGGAGAAAATTTTTCGGCTCCTACTGTTGTCGGAGCCCTCCCCCCCCCCCCCAGATCTGTCTCTTCATTTTTTTTCTATCTTATATTATTATTTTCTTTACTGCAGATAGAAGAGCCCCCCTTCCTTTCACCCTTCTTACGGTTGGTTTAACTTTGACTGACACGTTACCGCTCGGTATACTGTAACTTCAAACCAAAACCTCTCTACCCTACTATACTGCTGCAGGTTCACGATTTTAGGGTAGACTGTATATAGATTGGCAAACAAACACACTTACGGTCATAGATTTTCTCCCATAATCTTCTAACGTGAAGATCGAGTTGAGGTGGGGATTAGGGGAGAAAAAAATCAAAAATCAAGAGTCAAAAATCGAAAAACAAGAAAGAATAAAACAAAAAAAAAAACACAAGAGCAGATTCAGATTTATTCGAGGTTGTCAGAGTCTGACTTGATCGAGTTGGCACGGAATGACCCATACATGCGAGATTGAAGGAGAGAGTTTTCGAAATTGAGTGAGAAAAGAAAGAAAGAAATAAAGAGAATGAAAGAGAGAGAGAGAGAGAGGGGGAAAAAAGTGCGGGTGCAAATGCGTAGCTTGGGAGGGTGAAGAAGTTAGGCCATTGTTAAATCGTTTTAGATTAAATCATAGTCATGTATATAGACTGTAGCTGATTTTAGGTTAGGGTAAGGTTAGGTTAGGTTCAGTTACTGAAGGATGATGATTCGTCAGATATAGATTAGATTTACACAGTCGAACGCCGTTATGGTTGAGTAGACGAACGAACGAACGCACTCGCTCACGCGTCGCGTCGGTAATAGCCCCCCCCCCCGTTTTTGAGATGATAAATTCTGAGTGGGGGGGGAGGGGGGCTACATAGTTGGCGTGCCCCCCCCCCCCACTCAGAATTTATCATCTCAAAAACGGGGTGAAGAAAAAAATTTGAAATTTACAAGACTTGGAAAATTTTCATACCATTTTTCTTCACATACCTATATATGCTATAAGTGCAATGTATACCAACTTATGTATATACCTATGTATGTGTTAATTTTCTATATATTATCACCATTTCTCAGGGACGACTAGTTTCATGCATTAGAATTCCTACTAATTATTATTTATATATATATGTACGTACTAATACATAGACGTATATATCTATATATTTATTATACAAATTTGCTTATATGGCGAGATAGAATGGAATCTCGTTTTGCCATAAGTATCAGGTACCTACTAGGTAAGTATAAAAAGAAATTAAACGTTTCACTTCGTCGCTTGGAAAATGAATGAAAATAGAAAAACAGAACACACATCCTTCATCTTTGTCTTTTTTTGATGAATTGAATTTTTATTTCATTTTTTTTTTCATTTTTCCTTCTCTCCTCGCTTGATCGTTGCTGCATATTGATCGATTTTAATATTTTACGAACCGGTACGATATACCTATATACACATATACTCGACAGGGTAATTTGTCGGGCGTATAATTGGCTTATATAGTACAATACACACATACCTTTGTACTGTATCGTAGAGGAAGTAATAATTATTAGTACCTACATATAGGATGAAATATAATTTAGTATGTAAAAAAATATTGACATTCGGCGGTAAAACAAACTCCGTTTTATTGCTGTACATATACTAACGGTAATATCCTAGATCGGTCTTTTAGGCTGCCTATAGGGCTATTATAATACCATAAAGATCAAATCGCCTTTTGCATTTAACTGACTCTCAGATATACACGGCGATTCAGTCTAAACCAGCCATATTTTCAGGGTGGATTCCCCGCGCAAATCTGAGACTAAATTTCCTTTGCCGAAAAATCGAGGGACCCATAGTTTCCGAGCTAGGCGAGATCTCAGTCGACCAATCGCAGAGCGTATAGGCTGCGCAGATGTGGCACTGCGCAACTCGCACTCTAGCGCCACCTACGTCTTCCGCGATTCGCAACCTGCGATCTTGCGTATCTCCGAAACTATCTGACCCACGAATTTTTGGTAAAAGAAATTTAGCCTCAGAATTTCACGAGGAATCTTACCCAATCGATCTTATGCCCATAATGGGATGCGGTTCGATGTTCTTCTCGTCATCTTGTTGTTGTTTTTCTCGTCGGTAAAATGCTTATGCTATACTCACTAGAATTTAATGCGGCTATACGTACACGATCTTTGTAAATCTTATTCGGTTTCCTAAACCCCTCCGATCCGATTCACTGTTTGTTTGATTTTTAAACAGAACTTAAATGGAATTTCTCGTTTTATCAATGCGTGCAGGAAAATACACACTGAGCGATATATAATGCCTTGTTTTTCACATGAAAATTTCTTCTTTTTTTCACGAGTCATTCGAGACACGATGGTATATCGTGATAAATCGGCTAGGTTTATTCAATCACCTAAAAATTCTGAAAAAAAAAAAAAAAAAAACTTTCCATTTTCTCGAGAAGGTTTTCCCTATGGCTACACGACACGGAATTAGGAAGAAGTAAATTGGACTTTCAATTAAAATCCCTATTCTCACGCAGTTCCTCTTTTTCTTTTTTTTTTTTCACTCCACTTTTCGATCCTCCGAGTAAGTTAATTTATATATCTTCTGTGGAAGACAAGAACGTCGTCTGATCGTGGACGGGAATTCTATGTGTGTGTATGTACGTTTCGCTTTGCTGGTGGGGGGACGGCGCGGGTGCTGCACTGGCACTAGTGCTGCTACTGCTGCTGCTGCTGCAGGGGCCCTTAATTATCTAATTAATTAACCTCAATCGAAATGATGAGTAATTTCTCGCTCCGGTAAACGTCGCTCTTCGTACGTCACACTCACAGGGCGATTTCCGCTCCGCTTACTCACAAATCGATTACAGGACTCCCATACCTATACCCTGGAGTTGGGACGATCTTATAACACTGCAAGAGTCGTGTTACGCCGTAGGAGAAATTCTGCGGTGTTTCCCGATTCCAAAATCCAATTCCACGAGTGTTCGTGATTTTTTTTATTTTTTTTTATCATTTTTTGCGCACCTTTTTTCTTTTTTTGGTCCATCTGGTTTTCACATTTCCTCACAGCCTCTTATTTTTCACACTTTTCCATGATTTGATCACCATTTTCCAAGATTTCACACTTTTCCATGATTTGATCACCATTTTCGAAAATTTCTTATTCTCATTTTCATGTTTTCTTCGTTTCTAAGAAATTGTCGAGTTTCCTTTTCCGTCAATCTTCACGGTCATTGAAATGTTTTTCAATTTTATCATCATTATCGAATCCTGTTTGATCATTTTCAATAATTTCTAATGATTTTTGATCATTCAAGAATATCAATGTTTCATTTCCTCATCGATTTTCACTGATTCCAATCAATTCGAACGATTTTTCGACGCATCTTCGATATCTGCGCGAATGATTTTCTTTTCTACTAATCAATCTTCAAGATCATTGAAATGTTTTTTAATTTTATCATCATTTTCGAACCCCTTCTCATGATTTTCAATGATTTTTCATTCTTTCTGATAATTCTAGAACATCAATGTTTCATTTCTTGATCGTTTTTCATCAATTCTTATCAATTTGCATGATTTTTGGACGCATCTTTGATATTTCTATCTGCACGAATGATTTCTCAACGATTTCGTCTGTTTTCTACTTTTCTCACGAATTCGTAATTCTTTCTCTCGTCATTTCTCACGATTTCAAATCATTCTCGATCATTCATGATTCACCTTGAATGAAAAAAGTTGAAGAAAATTGATTAAAAATCATCATTTCAGGGCCTCTGATGAATTTTTCTGAAAAAACAAATCGAAAAACATATAAAATTCAAGTTCTGAACTCCCGTCTATCAAATCCTAAAACCAAACCGATGTCATTTTATTAACAAGTGTTTTCACAGTTGATTCGCATACTAAAAGCCTCGAGATTTGATCTCTGGCTTCCCTAATACTTCGGCACAGTATAAGTACCCCTAAAATATGCCCAGCTCGTTGTTCTATTTAGTTAGTCAACCCTGCCCTCGAGGCATATATTATATACATACCTAAATATATATATATATATTTGGTATATGGATGGGAGCCACCAAGTGGCGTTGAAATATTAGACAGAAAGACACATCGAGGTTCCCTTTCATGTGCTAATCTTTTATGTATATTTATTTAATCAAACGTATCAAAGTAAAACAACCTTTACTCCCTCATCTTGTTTTTTTTCATTCATTTTTCTATTTTTTTTCTTTCATTTCTCTTCATATCTCTCTCTCTCTCTCTCTCTCTCTCTCATTATCATTTCTTCTTCACACACACAGCCTCGGATCCTATACTTTTCGTAAAATTGATGTTTTCACTGTATTCGCATTAAATTGAAATTATTTCACACCATCCGCAAGAAATTCTTTCTTTTCTTTTCTTTTTTCTTCTATTTCTCACCCCTGTTGTCGTATAGTATCCGAATTATCACATGTAAACATATCCGATAGCTTCGTTCACGCAGTTCGTGTTCTTCGGGCTCATTTTTTTTAAGTTTCGATGACGTTGACGGGAAATTTTCTTTCTTTCATATCATTTTTTATATTTTTATTTCCCGTTCTTCTCCCCTCCTTTCCTCGTTCTTAAATCCGACTCATTCTGACTTCGCTGGATGGATCGATCGCGTGTGATTTTTCATAATGTTTTACAGAAGACAAGGATACTTTTATCGGCTGACAAAAATTTTGCCATTTTTCAAATATCTCGACATTTGGGATCCACAGGTATTAAACGAGATTTGAATTTGATTTATTTCTTTTATATGAAAAAGAATAAAATAAAATACAAAAAGATAAATAAATCGACAAATTTTTCATACAAATTTTTTCTTTTTTTTCAACATAGTCTTTCGTTCGTGAAAATCTCTTGGACAATCTCCTAGTCTGCATGACAGTATATGGGATATTTTATTTCGGTCTCTGGTACGCTGACAAGGTATGTGAAAAAAATATATATGTACGTAAAAAAAAAAAGGAAATTTGAAAAATATGCGAAATCGAAAGAAAATTGCGAAAAAAAATAAGAATTCTTATTTCATTATTCATCTCCGTGTAGGTCATCAAAAGTATCGAAAAAATTAACGAGGAAATGTCCTCAGCGATGGAAGATAATAAAACTGTAAGTTCTTTTTTTTTTCAATTTTTTTTTTCAAAAATAATTAAAAACGATTCTAATTTTATTATTTCGATGAAAATTTTCCGACAGTAATTTTACGTAATACAGGTACTTAATACGAAGTTTTGTTATATAGTTCTTCTTTGATATAATATAATCTACATGTCAATTATTTTCTCATTTAACTATCGTTCGTTCATTTGTATTTTTTTTTCTCTTTTTTTTTTTGATTTTTTTTCTTCTTCTTTTATCAATAAAATTACGTTTGGAAACGTTTAAAATTCGATTTTCCGTACTATTAGGTAGATATATAGGTATGTGTATTAAAATAACATACATATCACGTAATATGACCGCACAGCTATAGAAACAAATAAAGATATTAGAAAACGATTAAATAGGAATTTTTTTTTTTTAAACGAAATATACACACATCTTATTTTTTGATTGTTTGATTTTTTTTTGATTTTTATTTCTTCTATTATAGCTAGAAATTTATTTAGAATTTATGATAAATAAATAAATTATGAAATTAATCGATTGATTAATTAATTAATTAATTAATTAATTAATCAACAATAATCACCCGGTTATTAATATAGAAATTGGACGATTTGATTACTCTGAAAAAAAAACGTGTCGAGTACGAGGAGGTGGTGATAAAAACGGTTAGTATAAAAGCAAAAAAATGAATAAAAAATTAACAAGAGACAAAAATAAAAAAAAAAAAGGGAAAATTCAAAAACGTATACGAAAATCATTGACAAAAATTTTATTTCACGACTCGGAATTGCAGAAAGGAGTACAGCGTCAGACGGAAAAGTATCTGGACGAGGAAGTGAGTGGGGAGTGAATATGAGGTTGAATTAAATTTGAAAAGAAAAAAACAAAAACAAAAATTGATTTTTTTTTTTCTTTCCTCGCAGTTGGAAAAATTGAGCTTGGAGCTTACGTCGACTGTGAATAAACTCGGTGATCTTGAAAAAGTTTTCGGAAAAGTAATTATTGAGTTATTTTCAAGTATTTGACATTTTTGAAATTCGATTCAAAAAAGAAAGTGAAGAAAAAAAAAAATAAAAAATTTCATCTCGTTGACGTTTTTATCATCTAATACTTCTAATCATTGTTGGCTGGTTATTTTCAGTGCAAATCTATCGGCAGCACATTCAACACTGGAATTTCTACCTCTGGTCCAGATGGTGAATGTATCGAAGGCGTTCAATACTCCGCGGAAAAACCGGAGGACGTTAAGGTCCGGTTCCCTCTTTTTGTTTTTAGCTGATTCTATGCTATGAAAAAAAAAATCGAATAAAGTGTCAAAGTCATCAGAAATCGACAAAAAATTATCGACAAATTGTCAGATATAATCGACAAGTAGTCGTAACATTGGAAATATGATAATTATATTACGTAGAATTTTTAACAATCATTTAAAGACTTTCGAGAAAATCATTAAAATTCAGCCGAAATTATTGGAATATTATTGAAAATGATTTTAAAATACTTGGAAGGCATTGGGGATAGTTAAAATTTGTTGAGAATCATTGAAGAAAGAAGTTTCGAAAATCATTCAAAAATTATCCGAAATCATTGGATAATGATTGAAAATGATTTTACAATACTTAGAAGTCGTTGGAAATAAGACTTGTTGAAAATCATTCGAGGTATTTTAAAAAATCATACAAAATTATCCGAAATCATTGGATAATGATTGAAAATGATTTTACAATACTTAGAAGTCGTTGGAAATAAGACTTGTTGAAAATCATTCGAGGTATTTTAAAAAATCATTCAAAATTATCCGAAATCATTGGATAATGATTGAAAATTATTACAACTTATTGAAAGTAATTGAAAAAAAAAAAGAAAATACTGAAATTCATGCAATATCGTCAAAACGAAATAAAAAACATGATTCGAAATCATTGAGAAATAATGATTAATGATCAAAAACAATTGTAAGATATTCAGAAATGCGAAATAACTTGAAAAAGTTATTGCAAAATGCTAAAAAATGATCAAAAAAATGTCTGCATGCTCCTGAAAGTCACGCAATTTTTTATTTTCTTCAATTTAGATACTGGAGCCGTCATTCCCGCCGCCAATGCCGCCAGAACCCCCTCCCAGAAAGTATGGAATCTTCGTCTCCCGGCCACCAGGTCATCGTGTCATTCCAGGAAGTGGACCACCACCTCCTCCCCCGGTTCCAAAAATCGGATTTAAGCTATCAAGCGTCCAATGAGTTTTCGGACTTTGGTAGTACGTGCTTTATCGCTTTGGTTTTTATTTTCGGTCATTTTTCTTCGGCTCGGTCATTTCAGAATTCAAATTTCCCAAAATTTGATGACGAGAGAGAATTTTTTTCGAGCTTTATCCCCGGTTTTTTTATTCTGGATCATTTTCTTTGGTTTGAGAAAGTAGTTTTCAAGTTTTTGACCATTTTTTGAAATTTGGTTAGTTAAAAACAGCAAAAATTGATTTTCGAATGAGTCATCGTGTCTATTTTTGAATTTATCATTAATTTTTTTGAATCGTCATTGCTCAGCCGTGTTTGAAGATAAAAAATTCCGCGAGGTGCCATTTCACAGGAAATTCAAATCTCTACAAAAAGTGTCTCCAGAATTATTCTCCTAACGTCAATAGTTCAGCCGTGACAAGCGTTTAAAGAAAATTGCTTATAAACAGGGCTATAAACATACATCGAATCTCTCTGTATATGTAACTTGTTTACCGATCAATTTACAGACTTCGTTTTAAGGATATTTTTTTCAGTCCATTTATGGCTCTGTAAAATTCCACTGTCCAAAATTGATTAGCATAAAGTCTCGCCGAGTAATACCAATTAACAAAAAAATTAAAAATAAAAATCAATTTCGGTTTGAAATGACACACTCTGATATGTATTATATTATACCTGTTGTAATTTAATATAAATTTATTCCAACCGCGATATAATTGATATATATCTACTTGTTACTTTTGAATTTATATATCATATACATATAAACATATATGCACTCAGGTATGTATATCTATACCGTATAATTGCTGCGAAAAGGGAAAGTAACGACTTTCAGACCACATATACCGGGTTCAACCATACATGTATGTGTGTGTATGTGAAACCTGATCCTTACGCAAGAGAAATGAATTATTATTATATATAAGTACGTATATACCTATGTATCGGAATATATTTCATATATATAATGCGAAGTTGAAAAAAATTATATTTTCTTTCAGGTGGTGTGACGATATACATTTTTTTCACATTTTTTCACATTTTGCAAATTTTGCAAAATTCTTTTTCTAATTTTCTCCTCGTTTTTTTTTCTCTCTTTCCATTTTAAAAGCGTAAATATCCTTAATAGAAAAACGACTTTCCAACGTTTATGTATTATACATGTATTTTATATACATAGGTATGTACGTGTACCTAGGTACATACACATACATGTATACACTTTCATCTGGCCAAGATAATATCTATATACCTGTTGCCTTAAAATCTCTCGAATACTCCATGTAATAAACGATCGCACGTGAAACTCGGTTCAATAAACTCTCTTATATAAATCAATGTATTGATATGGGTACATATATATATACCTGTGAGTAAATGTGCATAATATATACGTTAGGATATATTTGAGACGTTTTTTTAAAGCCATTTATTTACGTATTTTGAGGATATTCTCGGTATCAAATACGTCGTCTCTGTCTTAAATAAATCGGCAAAGTCGTGTCGTATTTTAAACATATGTCTGAAATTTTTTGATTTATCTTTCAACCACTTCCGGAGGCGATTTAATCTTCAAAACGTCTATCAAGCGTGTGAGAATTTTTTTTTTTTCGTGTTCTCAAACTTATGTCAGAGATTCGTCGTATTTTCAAAACGTATTTTAGACACGTAGTGAATTTTTGATACGACTGAAACGAGCAATACATTTTTATAAGACTCGATTCAGGCTAGTGTCGTATTTTTGATACACTTTTTACATTTTGCAAACGTTTTACAAACGAATTTTCAAATTTTTGTATTTTAATACGACTTTGAGACGCACGTCGTATGTTTTTATACACTTTTCAGACTCTTTTCGTATTCTATGACCTCTTTCCATATCTTAGTCCTGTTGTTAATACGATTTTCAGACTCTTATCGTATTTCAAATACAACTTTTGGTGTTCTGGCGTATTTCCAAGACGTTTTTCACACGAATCTTGCATTCCAAAATTACTTCCGGACACAAGTCGTATTCGTAATACGACTTTTAGACATTTGTCGTGTTTCCAAGACGTCTTTCATACGAATCTTGTACTTCAAAATTTCTCCTGGACACAAGTCGTATTTGTGATACGACTTTTCGGAATTTGTCGTATTGCGAAGGCGTCTTTCACACAATTTTTTGTATTCCATTAATAAATCAGTACCGCATCAGTTATTCGTCTCGTTTTTTTTGTCACTTTTCTTGATGATCGTTCTCTAACAAAATCTGAAGAAACAAATCATTGACTCATTTACCTTCACCTATTATATGCATGTACCTAACTGAGTACACGTGGTATGTGTATTATATATACAATCTACCATGAATATACAATAATGATAACAACAACAACGGATGACTTTCACTTTCTTCTTCTCCGATCGCAACAGCTACGACGAGGATAGTAGTCCTCGTAGCAGTCCAAGACGTATAGTCGTCGTTGTTTCGGTTCGCAAAGCAAAGTGAGACGGAAGGTTAAACTGGTGTTTCCAGTCATTCATTTCATTTTATTTCGTATACCTTCGTATCCGCAGTCATTCTCTGGCTATGAGACTCGCCGGTTGAGTTCTCGCTTCGGTATTTCGAAAGATAGGAGGAAAAAAAGAAAAGAGAAAAAAAAAGTCCGCTAAAGAGAAAAAGAGAGAGAGAGAGAGAGAGAGAGAGAGGAAGAAAAATAAAAAATTTCATCGTAGGATTTTCAACAGATTTTGAGTTTTTTTTTTCGTTTCGTTCGCTGCTGCGTGTTTTTGAAAATCTGAACATCGATAACCCGATAACGTGGTGAAATTAGTGGAAAAATTAAAAGAGCGAGGGAGAGATAGAGAGAAAATCGCAGATCGTGTTCAATCGATTAATTATTGAAAAATTAATGTCGAGGACAGATATCGAATTTTCAAGTGAAAACTTTTTTTGTTTCGTCTCAATTCGATTGGGAATACGAAGCGGAGGAATAAAAAATACGAGATCGATCGACTGTAGGAACTAATTAACAAAAGATCGGCAAAAGATCGGCAAAAAATCGGCGAAAATCGGCAGAAAATCGGCAAGAGGAAAAAATTTCAAAAATATGGATACGGGAACGGTACGTCTGGTGATATTCGTTGGTATGTTCCTGGTGTTCGCCGGTGACTACACTTCGTTAATGTCAACGATATTCGGTACTAATGCCGATAAAAATGGTACAACGGCACTAAAACGATCCCAAGTATCGTCGTCGAGTGAAGATCGAACGGAACGGGACGAAATGGTTTCCAGGACACTGTCGGAGGACGAGAATTTTTTGGTGGATAACGGTGAGGGATTTGCGTTGGGATAACATCGAAAAAACACAAAAAACAACAAGAAAACAAAAAAAACTATCGAAAACGAATAGAAATTTTTTTTATCTTGACTGTATTGTAATTTATTCTTTAATCTTGAAGGTTTTAGAAAATTTGAAATTCTTTTTCTATCTTTCAATTATTTATTGTTTCCGGGTTTTTTTTGTTTCGGTTTCATTCGGGTCGTTTTTTTTTTTCGATAGGTTTTGTAATAAGATTCGAAAAATGGGAATACGAAAGGAGGAAGAGGAAGAAAATAGAGAGAAAGAAAAAGTGAAGAAACGATAGGAAATGGAAAAAAAAATCATTATTTTCTGCTAAATTCAAGAATAAAAAATTCAATGATTTGTAATTGAAATTTTCTGCAAGGTAATCGCGTTACGTAAACGGTATGATATTATTTATGTATATAAATATGTATATACATATTATACATACATACATGCATATATGTATATAAAAGAGGTGAAATACGGAATAGAAAAGTAAAAAATCGCTTTTTCATATATCAACGATAAAATTTTTTTCATTCATACGTATTCGACTCGTGGATAAAAATTCAATTAGTGATTGAAAATCAATTAATTAGGGACAAGAAATGAAAAACAAAAAACGAAATTTCAATCTTCTAAATTCTCTCTTTTCTTCATCTTTCCATTCTTCTCGATTCGTAGAAGAAGAAAAAAAAAAACAAAAAAAGAACGGAAATCGTTTGATATGTAGTACAAGGATTGATCAACGAACCAATAAATCCTATGATTATAGTTAACGCATCTTTGGTTTTTTTTTGTGTTTTTTTAATTTTTTGATTTTTGTTTTTTTTTATTTTTTCACCATTTTTATTACTAAACAAAATTAAGTTTTTTCTTTCTTCAGCATCATTTTACCTTGCACATAATCCATAATAATGTGTATAGCTTAATACATTTAATGACACGTGACTATAAATATGGATGATCATAAACCTTCGAGTTTCTTTATTAAGCGAACAGTCCTATATTATTTTATTTTATTTTATGTTATTTTAGTTTATTTTTTCTCTTTTTCGTCAACGAGGGTATATCCTTGTGCCACTAACGAAAAAAAACAATCTTTGACCATACAACAATATTTCATTATCATTATTCATTATTATTATTATTATTATTATTATTATCAGTTGATGAGCAAAAAAATGAGAACAAAAAAGAAATTTGTTAATCTTTATCAACAAAAAATTACGATTCTTTAATTATAATTATCGTCAATAATTGGATGAAATAAATTTGCACACCTATATCTCTCTCATTGCTTTTTTCTTCTTCAATAATTTCGTTTCTATTTTTTGTTTTTTGTTTTTTTTTTCTTACTTTCATTTTCAATTGCTTTAATTAATTACGATATTATACAATTCACTGGTCATTCATTAATTATTTAATAAAAATAATTATTTCACCTATAGTTCGCGATTTAATTTAATTTCATTTAGTTCGATTTTATTTAATTTAATTTAATTTAATTTAATTTAATTTAATTTAATTTTATTTTATTTTATTAAAAATCAACAGGTATATCAGCAAAGGCCAAACTAATGTCTACGATAAAGAGTGCTTGTCTACCTAAATTGATATGCGAATTAACGGCCTCGACTAATCAAGATCAACTTAGCGACACTGAAAGATCACTTTTGAATTTAATAAGGTGAGATTTACCACATTTATAATTAAATATAGTTATCATACCTCGATTTTTTACAGTTTAGATATTTTTTTTTTTTAATTATATACCGAGAGTTTTCGGTGAAACTGGTGACCCCCCTCCCCGCCCCTGGGGCCCAGGGGTCACCAGTTTCACCAAAAACTCTCGGTATATAATTATATCCATCGCAATAATCATTTCCTTGACGTGGTTGCGTATATATACTTAGATTATTATCATTGATAGATCTATGCGTCATAATATATAATTATGTACATATATATTTTATATAAAATTCCTATAGCTATAAATATATACCGGATTTACCAGAATAGTATCGCGAACCGTTTTTTCCTGTTTCTATTCCTTCTTTCTTCTTCTTCTTTTGGTTTTCGCATTTTATACGAATTTTTTTTATCTATCCTGGATTTTGAGTAGTAAATATATACCATATAGCCACACATATATATATATATATATATATATATATATATATATATATATATATAATATAATAGAAATAAACAATAAATAAACAATTAATAACACACAAATACGGAATCTATGGAAAGTTTATATGTTATATATGTATATAGGTGTGTAGTCCATTTATTTGAAGGATATAAAGGTTTATATACTAAGGTCAAAACCAAAGTATATATTATACAGTCAAGTCACATATATACTATATATCCTACCTATACAATTCATGTATACAAATTTAATGATATACACGTATATACACATTTATAAATATATTTGTTTAATTTATTTATTCATTTATCATTTTTTTTTTTCTTCTTCTCTACGTCAAGGAAGGTTTTTGACCTTCGTATATATACATACATACATGTATATATTGGTCAAGGTACTTCCGTAAATTTAAATATTTTTATAAAATAATTAATAAATTTTCACAAATTTTTTACTTCCTATTTTTCCTAATGATTTTTCGTAAGAAAAAAATCAAAAAAAGTCAAAAAAAAAAAATAGAATAAAATCAAAAATCATATATACACCGCGTTTATAAAGTATATAATACTAATTTTTTTTTCTTTTTCTTTTCTATCTCATTCAAATTCAACTGCGGTTATACAGCCTCAGTGACGTACTAATTATATTCTATTACGTTACTCAACATTTCGCACTTTCTCTACTACTCTCTATACTATATATTAAATAAATATATATACTACTATACATAAGTTTTACGGTGTTATAAAACATCAAAGTTTTCTTTTTTTTTATCGATCGATTTTATTTTTTACCTCGATTATTATTTAAATATATAAAAAGAAGGAAAAAGATAATCAATTTTTCATTTTTTTGGTTTTTGTTTTCTATCAAAATTCTTTTTTTTTTTTTTATTCGTTTTGCAATTTTTGTTTTCTCTCTCTCTCTCTTTTTTCAATATTTCGACCATCAAGAATAACATATTTCAAAATTCGAAAGAATCGATCTAGTTTTGGTTTTTTTTTCTCTGTGTTTCTGTCACGAATCTCAAAGATACAAAAATACTGACGTTCAATTAGTACATAATACCGACTTTTGGATTTTTTTAGATTTTTGATTTATCATTTAGACAATTAGCTAATTGCTAATTAGCATCAACTCAATTTTCGTAAATGATGGACATCTGACTAATACATTTTTCACGTAAATATATAATATGCTATACGAGTATATATATATATATATATATATATATATATGTGTTAATACTTTCTCCTAAAATTATTAAAACTACTTTCTCTATATGTAGTACATATATATATGTATATAATATATATGCCAAATGCTGTATAATCTTTTATTTTTATTTTTTTCTAAATAATTCTATTCATTTCAACAAAGAGTTTCTTCTTTTATATAAAATCTAAATAAATTCATATACATAGTACATATTATATATTATTTTCTTCTTTTTTCACTATACAATATCTCGAAACCAATTACTATATCATCGTTATTATATTAATATTAATTATAATTCCAGAATCTAAATCATAGATTTTTTTGTTTTTTGTTTTAAATTATATTTAAATAAGAAAGAGAAATTTTCTTATCAATTTATTATTCTCATACATAGATTTATGTATTATATAGTAGTAGGTAACATCAAATATGTTATAGTCAAATTATTGTACCTTTATATACAAACAGGTATATAGTTTTATACGTATTACCCACCTGGCATACCTAGGTATGTACTTATAGAAAGTGAATGCATTGCCAATATCGAGTACTTGTAACCATATGTACTACATATATATATATATACTTCGATTTTGCCTTGTACCTATTTCTACTCATTATATATACGTACATACATATAGCAATTATAGCGATTGACAAATTTCGTTATTTTATTTATTTTAATTATCTTAAAGATACCTAACATACCTTGTACCTATATGTACTATATTATGTATATAAAATTCACGTTATCGCATAGAGATAGAGAGAACTGGCGTGAATTCTTATAACAGTATATAATATACAGTAGAGCGAAATAGCTGTCTCAAGACTTTTCGGGCAATCGAGTAAATAAACTAACACATAGATGTGTATATATATATATAGTTATATATTATACACCGACCAACAATCCGAAATAATACCTCTTTTCCTATTTTTCCATTCACACGTAAACCCACACACACACACACACGCACGCGCGCGGATAGTAATAGAAATAAGAAAAAGAGACATAGGTATGTACGTACGTATATCGAGATAAAAGCAGCATGAGCTGGCGAGAAATGCGATCCATTGACCCGATTTTATTCCAAAACTACGACGAACTAGTGAACCCAAACCTCCGCAATAAAGTCCGTAAAGAAAATAGAAAAAAACAGAAATAAAAATCAAAAGAATATTCCTCATTCCATTTATACCTATACATATTATACAGGGTGATTCAAACCAAGCGTATCAGATTCCCCGATATAATCTGAGACTAAATTTCCTTTACCAAAAATTCGTGGGCCCAATAGTTTCCGAGTTACGCAAGATCTAAGCCGACCAATCGCAGAGCGTATAGCTCGCGCTAATGGCGGGCGCTCGCAGCGCCACCTACGCAAGCTAGCCAGCTAAGATCTTACGTATCTCCGAAACTAGTGGGCCCACGAATTTTTGGTAAAGGAAATTTAGTCTTAAAATTTGACGAGGAATCTCGCTCGTTCGACATGAATCAGACTGTACAGTTTACATAGTATAGGTAGTACGTATGAGGTATAAAGCTAGTAGCGTTATCTGTTGCCCAGCTCCTCCTCAGAGTTTCCGCTTTTCCAACGCTCTAAAACCCCGAAACCACTGCCGAAGCAAAGCAATTGCTGAATTGTTATAGCCATAGCTCATATCCGGGTTTGATAATACTATGGAGTATATTATAGTGTGTGTGTGTGTGTGTGTGGGTGTGTGTGTGTGGGTACCAGCCAACGCTGCAATTCCGTACCTAGTATGCACCGAATTACTTACTTCTGTCGTCGCTTTCATACTCGAGAGAGATTTATAGATATGGTTGAAAAAGAGTTGGAAACTAGGTACCCACTCATCCCGCATGCCCTCGCAGCTCTCGGCGGGCATCATACCCTAGAGACCTATTCGTATTTTCGTTTCATAGAATATAGAACTAAAATAAAGATAAAAATTATCATAATTTTCTAACACCTTTCAAAATTCGTTTGGAAATTATCAACACCATATAAGTTTAAAAGTAGGTTGAACAGATTTTGATTTTTTGATTTCCGAAATTAATTTCTTTTTCTTTTTTTCTTCTTCTTCTTTCACAGAGACACCAGCCTCAGTACAACCGCCGAAGTCGCGTCAAGATATCACTTCGCAGCACACATGGGGCAGCTGATATCCGGTCTGGAAGGTCAAGGGTGTCATAATTTTTATCCAACTTGTCCGTTTCCGGGTTCAAGTGTTCTAAGTATGATGAAAAAGGTCAGGCTGCGTTGATCCGGGCGCTTTCCTTCTTTTTTTGTTTTTTTGCTTTCAAGTAATCGCTAGATTCATATTTTACCGTTTATTTTCAATAGTTTAGTTTTTTTTTTTTTTTTTTAAACGTTGATTAGTGTTTTAAGTCATTACAACTATAATTACGAGTGATATGATAAGTAATTCTTTGATTAATTAATTAATTGATTAATTAATTATTATTATTATTATTATTATTATTTAGTTAATTAATGAATAACTCGATAATATAATTATGACTGATGAGTGATAGATAAGATAGCGAAGCTAGTCTAATTTTATGGGAATATAATGCAAACGATATTTTATTCCGTTTGTTTTGAGATTTCTTTTCTATTTTTATTTTTATGAAACGATGTTTTTTCCAATCACTAGGCTTCAGCATTTATTTATAATAAAATTACTATAATAAAGCCAATATATATCTGTCCTCGTATAACGTATGAATAAGTTGATAATATACTCCGATGATTGTATGATGTATAATAATTTGTGTAAATAAATTTTAATCTGTTATTGAAACACATGGTTTACGAAAAAAAATTGCTTCGAACCACGCCCCGTCCTTTCCCCGTTTTCGAATAAACCGATTTCGAGCTTTACTGCAACATGGCGGACCTCGTGGCCCACCTCACGACTTTGACCTATTCTCTACGTTCCTAGAGGCGAAATTTGTCCGTGAATTCATAACCGAGAGTTTCTCCTTGACATGCACGACGCGAAACTGTCCACGTAACAGATTTTCGAATTTTAGAAACGGCGGCAATTGCGGATGAAGTTTACCGCCCGCAGCGCCACGGCAGGAATCTGCATCATACTGAATCCAGGTTGAACAGAAAAAAAAAAAAAAATCTGGGCTAATCTATTCTACTCGAAGGAAAATCTAGGCTGGCGTCGTTTGAAATTCATATTGGTATGTCTCTCCGTAATGTCTGCGATGACACAAGTCTGTCAACGCACTTGGAAAATGATAATATGTATAAACAGGCGCAGGTACGACGCTAGGTGGAGAATATATTCGAAAAAATCCGCTTAGCAGTACGTTCACACCACTGCTGCCACCATTACCCATACATAATAATCGTCAGACTCGATTTCGAGCCGGTGTTGCAACACGCGGTATTAACAACCTGGTGGGAATCGACTATCACTTTCTCTCGGTTTCTGACCACCGCTCGACCGGGTGTCCGCGTACCAAACGGCGACATTCAAGGATCGGTTTTAAGCCAAGGAAGACAGCCACGTGGAGCCGCGATCGGGGATCAAAAAACGGGACCGAATACCCTCCGAGTGAGTAATCGCGACACCCCATCACCCCTCAGTCTGTATCGGAGATTTCTCCATGTCCAGGATGCACCTACCGAGGATGTTCTTCGCCCTGGGAGTGACCCTGCTTTTGATGAGCGGGATAACCGCCGCACCGAGTCCCCAGGAACCTGCGTTCGAAATTCCCGTCCAGTTGGTGGGATTCCCAGTGATAATAGCCGCCGTCAGATTGACGAATTTCGTCAAGAAACTCGCCTACTCCTTGAATCCAGGTGAGGATATGCACATTTTTTTTTTTTTTGCCTGGATGGTACTTTCAGGCGAATACCTAATCACCTGGTTCAATTCACGGAATTAGACACCTACGTGAGTAGGGCGAGGAGGTCCGTCGGGCATGTCGAGGACGAAGAACTCCTCGACGTTGACCAGGTGGAAAAGAGACTCGTCAACGAGCTGGGATCAGGAGTTTGTGTGTACGAGAGAGTGTGCTCAAAGTACGCAGGCAAATCGCTTCAGAAACGGAACCGAGACCGTGTGATGGACTGGGATTACATATTCAGGTGAGTTGCGATCAGGGAATGATGAAATGTCGTTTTTCTTCACATCTTCATTCACTGACCCACCAGCGTGCCGCGGCGAGGAATGCCCACGGCTTTCGGCCAGTATTTAAAACCAGAAGTGAAACTGGCAAACTTTCTTCAATTCCCTGATGGCGTCTTAAATGTCACTTAAAATGGTCGATTTTTAAAAGCGGTCTGTCAGCCTGATATTCGATAGGCCTTTTGCTACTGTCGTCTGAGTACCCTTTACTATGTACTGTCTTATTCCCGACTTAGTAATCGCGAGTTCCATTCCGTGGTGAGGAAACGGGCTGAAGGCTTGTCCAGTGATAAGAGATTAGAGTTTTGAACAATTCTTCTCAGAAAGTGAAAGGACAAAAACGAAAACAAAAACAAAAAATATTAAGTAAAATAAAGAAGTGGTGGACACGGCGGATATTTTTACGGCGACAAATGGGGGGATGGGGGTGGTCTGATAAGTGTTTCAGTCGAAAGTCTAGACTGGAGTAGTAAAGGCATTGGCGACGGAGATTTTTATCTTTTCAATGTTGTGACACGTTCAGAATTTCGGATGGTCCCGCCTCCCAATCGCTTGTCACTAATTTTTCTCCTATTCCCTTTTGCTTTTTATTTTTTTGTTTTCTAGTCGTTACAAAGTTTCACCGGATCGAATGAAGGAGAATTATCTTCTCAGTGTATTTTTGGGAGAGATTGTTGCCAGTCCAAGACTTTGTCATCAACTTGCCAAACGGGGACGAGCATGTGACGATAATACGCTAAAGGAATGATTTGACTCGGTTCAAAAGGGGCCAAAGGATCCAATCATCTAACGCCAAATCAGAAACGTTTCATCAAAATAGTTTAATTGTTTTTGTACATACATGTGCTATATGTCTATTTTACGATTATCGATTATGTTATTCGTTGTTTTTTACCCTGTTATTGATGCATCGATTTTTTCTTCTTGTTCAGAAATAAACGGTGTCTAGGATAACAAACGTTTTTCTTTTTGTTTTATTTGAATTGATTCTGTTACTCCGTTGCTTTCATCATTCGGGTAGAATTGAAATTTCAAATTTCAATTCATGTTTCGTCGATTTGAATCTTACTTCTTGAATTGAAACATCGATTTGATGGGATCTTAATTGAATTTCAGTCATTCGAATTGCAATTTTCTCAACTTGAATAGAACTTCTTGAATTAACGATATGAACAGCGATTCGAATTGAATTGTATTAATGCGAATTTGAAATGTTGAAATTTGGATGCAAAATTTCGTCAAATTCAATTGAATTATGTGTTCGATTTTTATTGAGAAACTCTTGCATGTATTTGAGCATTACTTACGTGAGAGTGAACTCAGGAACTCATCGATTTCGCAACCCGAGTATACATGTGACGTACGTTTGCACGTATCTCAGTCCATGAATACCGTTACTTTGCATTTCAACTATTTTACCGGTCGACTATAACGTCTACTCAATTCTGCAGAGTGTAATTACGTTTTTATTTGCCGAATGTAGGTCCTCTCAGGAGAGAGAGTTGCTCACTATGACGTACCACAGGTATATTAAGTATATGTAAACCTACGCACAAAACCCGCGCAAAAACTTTTGCAAACAACTTACCTTCTTCTGCAAGTATTTAACGACAGTTTCGCATAATCCTGCGGATGGATTACATCGTTTGAAAGAAACACAGAGTCTGAGTGTAAACTGAAGTGTAACGAATTTCCAAAAAAGCACTTCCAATAAACAATTCAAATCATTTGCACAAGTTTTGTAAATCGATCAAATTGAAACATTTTTCTTAATTCGAATTGAATCTGAATTGAATTGATTCCCCCAAGTCGAATTGGTTTCGTTAATTTTGATTGAATTCAATTCATTGGACTTGAGATTTCTTAAAATTCAAATTGACTCTCGCCTGTCCATTTTTTTTCTTCAATTTGACTCAAGTTCTATTAATTCATAAATAAAAACGAAAGGAAGTGAAATAATGAGGTCCTTCGTGTGTTCATCAAATGCGGTTGATTTTTCACTGCATCTCTTCATCTCGTCTTGGTCTTTCTTCGCGCTAATGATTTTCCTCAAGACTGAAAATGCCGAATCGCTGGCCATCCAACAGCCGATGAAATCACCCGAAGAACAAAAACAGCTGCCTGAATTAAAAACCTGCGATTTTACTCTAGAGCTGAAGGACTACAGTGTCTCCGACCTCCTGCGGTGAGTTTCTTTTTTGACACCGATTCCTGGTGCAGTAATGAACTACATTCCAATTACGAAAATTTACTCTCATCCAAAGCTGCACCGATGATCTTGCGGCCGATTCGCAGCCTCCGATAACTCGGGCATTTCCAAATCGACTCAAAACTCTAAAAAAATCGTTTTACCAATCAAGTGGTCGACAGGGTTTTGGCCTCGCCGAATTCCCCTATGGGGAGAGACCTGATGCTCCTTTTTACAGACCTGGTGGACCGGTGAGATGAATTGAAAATTCGCGAGTCATTAAACCAGAAATTTTTGCCCTAGTGTTAAAATGAATTGTGTATTACTTGTGCAGAATTCAGATGGATTTTATGGAAATCAGGGGCCCTACGATCCGTCAGAGAGTTTTGGCTCTGGTCTGGTTGAGGCTCTGGATTCTATAAGCCAATACGATGACTTGAAATGCGTGCCAAGACTGCTATGCGAAATTGCAACAGGATCTAAGCCTGGGGACGGAGAATACAAGGCTTCGACTTTCGGGGATTTTGGCAAAAACACTTTACTTGGGTGGGTAGATCTATGATTCAATGATCTGTTGCTAGTTTCAGTAAATATATATATATATATATATATATATATATATATATATATATATATATAAGTATGTATGGCGCCTTAGGCTCAGCTAACTGCCACTCAAGGACGTGGGTCTTGCTGCCAACAGGTGAAAGTAAATCCGAGAGAATCGACCATCTAGGTTTTAATAAAGCGCTTTATTTCATCGCAATATTGAGGACATTGAACTTGGAGATGAAATTCATTAAATTTAATTGTTTCGCGATGAAAGTTTAATTTCAATCGAATTTTTACCCAACAATTAAAACTTAATTAACATTCAAATCGCTTCTCGTATATTAGAATTTTGTCCTTCGTCTGAATTGATAATTTCAATTCAAATCGGATTTAGAAAACTGGAATCGAAGTTTCTCTCGTTCAAATAGAACAGTGAAACATTCTATTGACATGTCATCATTCCAGGTCTCTTCGATCGGATTTCATTCAATTCAGACTCAAATTGTCAAAAATTCATCTGGGGATTCGCATGTGGATCAAATTTTCCGAAATTGAATTGAGTTCAATTTAATTCTAATACATGATAGATTCTTTTAGTTCAGACTCGAGTCCTCGAAATTTAAAATCAACATTTCAATTCAAATTTGATTTCAACGAAGAAAATAAACCATGAATATTTTATCAGACTACTGACGTCCTACAATTTTGAAGATACATCGCCACTCCTGGCTTTCGGAAAGGCGGCCTTATTGGGCTACTCGAGTAAGGGAGATCCCTCGATTTGCTATGACGAGTACGTCGGGTGTCCAACAAACCCTCGAGACCTGGTTCACTACTTGAATAATCACAACGGAGGATTCTTTCGGTTTTTCAAAAGCGCTCGAAGAAATCCAGGTAGAAAAAGAAAAAACCAAAAAAATGCAGTGAGCCTGAAGATCCGTCGACTCAATTTCACAATTAAAAAATTTCAGCCCCTCAAGGCTCTAACAGAGTCGGGTTCTCCCTCAAAGCACCAGCTCCACCCCCAGGACTTTCGGGTCCAGAATCTGACCGCACTGGTACAGGAGAGCTGAAGTTCGACACACCAGAATCTTCGGCACGTCAAGATGGGAGGAAAATCGTGTTTCAATTATCCAACGACGATTCTTCCAGGGTCGTTTTTCCCGACGAAGAAACGAGTCGAGATCGTCAAGAAAAATCGCTGCTTAACAGAGCAACGAAGTCCCTGAAATTTGGCGGTTCGACAGGATTTTTTCCACATTCTCTGAAGCACGATGACTCAAGAGTTGCAGATCCACCGTTTTTTCCTTCGGTGAGTGGGAGATTTTCCTCAACTCAAAACTCAGATCGGGAATTGATTCTTCTCTCGTTATTTCAGGACGACGAAGACTCGGAAAATGTCAACGTCGTTTTTCAAACTGGCGAAGATTTGATCGAGAATAATTATCACTCGTATATCAGAGAGGGACGTTTACTGCAGGCTAATGATCAGGAAAAATTCACATTTCCTGCAAATCGGGAAGAAAGAGACTCCAGTTTTGACTCAGGAGTTTCCAGACTATTTCCTCTGAATTGAATACATCCCGAATTCAAATTGAAGAACAGAGACGTTGATTCTTGCCTAAATAAACTCGAGCCATTCAACTGGACAGAATTCTTCGAGGAATTTCAATTCAGTTGAAGACTTGAACAGAAAATTCAGTCTGACTGAATTGAAATTTGACTCAAAAGGATAAAGAATTTAGTTTCAAGTCACCAAGAAGAGTTTCGACCCAATTGACAATAGAAATAAATTACAATTCAACTTGACAAAATTTCGGTCCCATTCAATTCAAATCAAATCAAATTATAATCGATTCAAGCGAATAAAATTCGACTCGCCTGAGCGATTTGCATTTTTATAAATCAAAAAATTGCAAGACTAGATGTAACCAATGAATAAAGTCTCAAATACCCGAAATAAAAATTCACCCGTGTTACAATTATCTCTTTTAACTTATGTCAGGAGTTGATTCGTCCATGTGTTAAATTTCACAGGTTGACCGCTAGCGCCTAATAGCCAGGTCAGCTGACTTCCCTGTAAATAACACTCTCCAAATAATTTCCCCCCGGGAGCAAAAAAAATAAAAGGACTGGGATACGACTGTCCGATTCGGTGTGATCGGTCGACGATAGGTAACATATATATGTATCGCAAGGTAAAAGGCTACTGTGTAATTATTTCATCCATTCTGGCGTGTAATTCTCTTCGTCCATGAGGGGATAATCGGGTACCACGAATACAGGGATAAAGGGAGCGGAGGAAGGGGGGTGGGTTGCCGAAGGGCGTGTGGCCTGGACAGGGCCAAGGGGTGTGCTACTGACAGCATGAGACAATTGGCCTTCCAATACACACCGCGAATCACTTTGTACCAATAATTCGCAACGGAGTATATAATAAAAGAAGAGGGTAGTTTACTTCATGCTATTTTCATTAAGGACCTTCGACGAAGTCGTTTCGCTCTGTTCTGCCGAAAGAAATCAAAATCGAAAAAAAAAAATTGGCAGGATATAAAAAAGGGATAAAAAATTGTCCTCCAGGGCTGGAAGGCTGAGACTGAGACTGGGTCTGAGGCTCAGTGAATATGAATAATCTTATTCCATTAGGGGTGGCATTATTTTCCCCGAGCTATGCGAGCATCAAAGAGGATCTCCTGCATATCGTATTACCGTCATAATTCCATGTTATTAGGATCCTATGCCGGTTTCATGTCGGCTTACCACACCCCAAGTGCACAGACAAATCCTTTTGAATTGAACCGGGTGCGAAGAAGACGCGGTTGTATAGGTAGGTGGGCACCATGCCGCAAAACGACGACAAAGGGGATATGCGAAAAACTAAAAAACTCATTACACCTTTTTGGGACCCGATTCTGATTTTTTCTTTTCTTTTCTTCCTTTCTTTCTTCACCTCCCGTTTTCGGGGGAGAGATTCTATTCTCTCGCTTTGTCAGGACGTTTAACAGCCATTTATTAAACCCTAAACTCCCGCAGGATTCGATATTGAAACTATCCATTATGGGGAAAATAGTTTGCTGCTTTTAATTGGCTAATTGAATCGAGTCTTCCTCATAAGCCGAATTGATTTTTCGAATATTGTCGAAACACAGTCTCCTTACGTATTTTTCAAGTCGAATTGATCCTCGTTCATTCGAATTGCATCTTTACCATTCGATTCGATGAATTTTCAATTCAAGTTTAGTTAAAGCTTGATAAATAATTTCTCGATAATGAATCGAAAATTTGACTCAGACTGAATTGAATCGAATCAAATATCTGACTAACGATTAAGAATACATAGGTAATTGCATTGAATTTCTCGTTAGCAGAATGGAAATTCGACGATGCGTTTTCTACTTTATTTTTTTATCTTGAGTGAAAAATCTGGTGAATACATTCGATCTAGGATCTGTTATTAAGCCCCTGGATATCTTTGCATTTTAATAACCAACATCCCGTATGATCGACCGTTTGATTTTGGCCCTGATTCCCCCCTGTTCCTTCTCATTCTCCTCTCGCCACACTGCAGTTCTTTTTTTTTTTTTTATTCACTCCTGATCGGTCGAGCCCACCATAATATACATACATGTGTGTATACATGGACGTATATAAGAATGAAAAAAATCCCTAGTCGAAGACGAACGTAACGGTAGAAAAATACAGGCACGCGACCAGAACGCCCGCTCAAAGCTGATCCCTGGCACGTGACTTGAATGCTGCAATCAACGCGGATGACTGACGTCCCATCGGGCATTCGCCGATATACCAAACGCGATATTTATAGCCGATTTTCAAATGGCTAGTAGATTAGTTTTCACCAGGCGATGACTGACGGCCACTAAGCCCTTTTATTCTCTCACTCCTCCTTCTCCTCGGTTCTATCCGCTCCTGCAGCATAAAATTATTCATCGATTAGTTTCTAAAAAGGCTGCAGAACGTTCTTGGTTTTGTAAATTTTTGTTATTCGTTTTTCAATTTGAATTGAAATATCGACTCGATATTGAACTTGGATAATTCCAATCTGGGACGAATTCAATTCAAGAAATTTTCAACAAGTTGAAAGAATCGAATTGAATTGTAATTGAATTGAATTTGATTTTATTTCATTTAATTTAAGAGACTTGGTGTAATTATATTATTAGGTGACGGGGGGGGGGGGGGGGGGGGGAATCGTGTGACAATATATTAGTTGAATGAAATTCCGATTTTCTGGTCTGGATAAAGATCAGTGTCAATCCCCCTTTTCGAGGATTCACAAACCGAGCAATTTATATGTTGATTTTGACTGAATGGTCAGACCTCGGCGAGGGGACGGATCAGGATCACGATCTTTCCGCAGCAGATCACACAATAAGCCCCCTTTCCTCTTCTCCTTCTTCTTCATCGCATATTACCTATTCACCCATTTGATATTCACTTAGCCTTTGCGGATAAGATTCATTTTTTCTCTCTCTCTCTTTTTCTGATCGTAAAATCGCAGATTTCACGAGCCGATCGCATGAAGTCGAAGATTCTTTGAATTAGAAAAATAAAGTCTCTTTCTTTTCTCCATCCATGCATGGGCGTGAATCATTTTCTCACATTGACTGAGATGTGATTATATGGTGTCAGTAAAACCTCAACCACTTCTCTTCACTCTCTATTTTTCTCCCTCTCTCTATCTATCTATTTTTTTATCCCTCTCTCCGTCTCTCTCTTTCTCTCACTCCATCCCCTCGGCACTTTCCACCGCGGTGTATTATTAAGCCGACAATACGTGGGGTTACTGCGGCTAGCCTATGGGGTTGAAATTCGACTCCCATGAGCTGGGTACACCCAGTAATACAGGAGCATTACGGTTACCCTACGAACACGTAGGCGTATGGGGCGTTCTGACATTCGAATACCTGATAATTACGCGTATATGGCTGTAATAAGTCTACCGCGTGGGTATAACCGTGAGCAAACCAACTCAGCAATCATCATCCAATGGCAATATCTACGTGCAGAAAAAAACAGAAGAACTTCGCCTTTTTGTTGTCAAGAAAAATTGACAAAATTCCATTTCGATCAACGTAAGACTCAATTTGACTCGAGTAATCGAATTGAGTTTAATTATCCATTCCATTTTCACATCAATTTCAATTCAAATCAATCTAACAGTCGATTTATTTCGAAGAATTGAATCGAATTGATTTTTCCTATTCATTTAAATTTTGTTCACTTCGAGTGAACTGCAATTCAAATTCGTTTGGTTCGAGTAAAACTCAATTCAATTCGAACACTCGAATTGATTTGAATTTTTCTATCCATTTTCACATCGAATTGAAATTAAATCAACCTAAGAGTCAATTCAAGTCGAAGAATTGATTCTTCTTTTCATTTTCACGTCGAATTCAATTCAATTTTCTTTCGTTTGAGTAAAACTCAACAATTTCAATCGGAAGAAAGTAAATAATATAAGAGTCAGAGGGATAGAGACAGGGAGTTGGAAAAAAAAAAATTGGGGTGTTTGTTTTTCTTTTTCATCGGGTTACAGTTTGGTGGTAATTAATATCACTTGAAGTGGACCAGAGAGCGCAGTGTTTGACACTGAATTAATTCACACCATAGCTATAGATAGGTAGAATAATTTCAGTCATAATTCAACCCTTTAGTCGTTACTCATTTCGGGCTGAGCAAGTGGTAGATTTGCCGCAAGTGACTTGCGGTATGCTAATATCATACTGATGCAAATTTTTGGGCGTGGTTAGGTGGATCTAGGTAGATAGTTCGTAGAGGGGAGACAAACGATCTCTAAAACTGAACGTGAAATTCTGATATAGAATACAGAAAGAACGAAGATGTTTGATTAAAGAAATTCGATGAAAATGAATGAATTTTGAATCGAAATCAATTCAGATTTGTAGAATTCAATTCTACTCGAGAAAATTGCAATTCACTTGATAAAAATTGAATGACGATTCTGCACGATTAAAGTGATTCGATAAAAATGAATGAATTTGAATTGAAATCAATTCAGATTTGTAAAATTCAATTCTACTCTATAAAATTGCAATTCACTTGATAAAAATTGAATGACAATTCTGCGTAAATGGAAAAAATTTGAAAAAAAAATTTGAAAATTGCAATTCAACGAAGAATGGTTAAGATTCTTTGAAAAATCAGCGGATTAATTTATCAATCAATTGCGTCATTCTACGATCTAACCTTGGATGACGAAATCGGCCTTGGTTAACAGCCGACAACAAGATAAGACGTGTAACGTTATCGAATACAAAATCACGAGTTGTCTTCATATCGCTGAGATAATAATAGGTTCTTATATGAAAAACCGCATACCGTATAACATATAGTCTTCCTCAATAAGAACTACCGCACACTGCTACCATCATTATCACATTTTTTAGCTACCGACTGATAAGAGTACATACATACATATAGTATATATATAGTATACATGCGTGTGTCTTTAAATAGAAAATAGAAAATGGGTATAATTTTCAAAAATCTGTGGATATGTACTCGATGAATATACGAGAGAGAGAGAAGAGAGAGAAGAGAGAGAGCGAGTGTAGAAAAAGAAAAATACATAAATAAATGATAACAATAATTCGCAACGGAATCGATATCTCAAGTGGTTTAGTTCACATCGAATGACTCACATATGTATGTACATATGTACGCGTTACCTATATCTATATAATATCTAGATACACATATCGTAAGGTAGAGGCATGCTCATGCTGTATACCGACTAAATTCTACCAGACTGCTTGTCGCCAGTCGTATCTCTATATACCTATACATACATACATACATACATAATATATATATTTACCGATTTTTTTTTCTTTTCTTTTTTTCTGCTTATCAACCTAGTCACCAGATATACATACACACATATGAATATATACGCACATTGTACGTTATAGTCAATGACTCAAGTATGTACTTCGTCATTCGTATATACGTAGTTTATTATACATATGTGTGAATGATATATTATATAGTATGATGCTATATTAATTATTGATCATTTTGTAAAGCGAATAATATGTTAAAAGGACAGTAATTAAAAACAAGTCATTATATTATATATTACATATGTACATACATGTACGTACATATATATTAATAATAAAATATTGTGCATTGAAACGGTGAAAATTGATCACGTGTGGTTATGCACATAGTCTACTAATGAAATCCTACTGGTAGGTGGGTATATATATATATATATATACACATATAATACATACATACATATAGGTATATATGGCAATAATTTACGGTTGAATTACAATTTCGCTGTTATATTGATGTCATTTTTCATTAATATCGGGTCTTCTACATATACATGTACCTATATACCTACCTGTATGATGCCACGGTGTATAGGCACCCACATATATCGATGCACCTAGGTAGTACAATGCATATATGTATACATACTACATAGGTATAGGTATTACTGAAGGGCAGGTAATATTTTACGATAGGAAGCCTCCCGGTGCAATAAAAGCGAGCAAGGGATATAGTATGTATACATATAATAGGTATACATACCTAGTATACATGGTAGAAATTTTTTAATCCTAACAATTTTTTACAAACTTTTATCGAAATTGGAAAATTTCATAGTTTTTCACCAAAAAATTAAACATTTCCTTAGTTTTTCCATTTTTCACATTGCAGATTCTCGTAGTTATTCGCAGCTTTTCACGAAAAATTGTAGTTTTCCGTTTTTCACATTGTAGATTCTCGTAGTTCTTCGCAGCTTTTCACGAAAAATAGTAGTTTTCCGTTTTTCACATTGTAGATTCTCGTAGTTCTTCGTAGCTTTTCACGGAAAATTGTAGTTTTCCGTTTTTCACATTGTAGATTTTCGTAGTTCTTCGTAGTTTTTCACGGAAAATGTAGTTTTTCCATTTTTCACATTGTAGATTCTCGTAGTTCTTCGTAGTTTTTCGCGGAAAATTGTAGATTTCCATAGTTTTTCACAAGAAATTGTAGATTTTCGTAGTTTTTTCATTCAAATAATTGCAAATCCCCGTAGTTTTTCGTAGTTTTTCATCGATTTTCATGAAAGAATTTGCAGATTCTATTAGTTTTTCATGAAAAATTGTAGAATTTCATATGAAAAGGCTACGAAAAGTTAGAATTCTCTTAATGAATTATAGAAATTCGCAGAATCATTTTCACCATCCTTTTGTCAAAAGATGCATAATACACTGTAGAGATTCGTTTCATTGTTCTTTATCAGAGAAAGTCTAATCAGGATTTGTAGATAAGTAATTTACACATGGTAGCACAGCCGCCGAGGTAACAAATGGCTAATATCAGGGATTTTCACCGAATAAAAAAAGGGAAAGAAAATGAAAATCCTTTTCTATGATCTTGTCTTTCTTTCAGGAATATGATGCGATCTAATATTTATACACGGAATTTGAAATCAGGGTTCAAAATTCATTGAAGCTAAATCGATTCATTGAATCAATAAGAAAAAAAAAAGAGTTTTTCTTGTTTTGTTGTTGTTGTTGTTTTCTCAATTTTTCTATTACATATGTGACAGGTGACTATTATACTAATATATAGGCATCGTTACAGGTAGTCAGTCCTATTTGCGCAATATTGTATCGAATCACTCTATAGTCAGTCACTACATAGTGATTCAGAGGCTTGAACCGCGATGACGTGTCTCCTCCATACAGTGAGAGTGAGGTGCATTTAATCGTTAGTCGGTTTTCAGACCGCAGGTGCTAAATTGCGTTACTCTGACGTATTTAACTATAACTAAAAAAAAAAGAAGAAAAAAATAAATAAATACATAACTGAACAAATACCTACAGATATATCATATTATATATATAACGAGTTAAATGAACGGGGGGCGATGAATCATATAAAAGATAAAAAAAAAAAACAAAAAACAAGGAAACACATCAACAATTTTTCACAATCATGCAGATTGAGAGTGAAAAAAAAATTGAAAATCCTATTTTTTTTTTAATTTCAGATTTTTTTCAAAAATTTCGAATTTGCTATAAATTTGTTTATTCAATTGCTATTATTATTCTTATTCTTATTTTTTTAATTTTTCTATCTTCTGCGGAAGATGAGAGAAACAGATAAACGATTAGGGGAAATTTCAACGCGGAGAGCGCGAAAGGCTGCGCAGGTTTGAAAACTACGGTGAATATATATACTGTTTGCAGCAGTATGTATGTAAATGTTATCATATCGTTGCTGCTGCTGCTGTTGCTGCTGCTGCTGGTACCGAAATCTGCATATGGATGTGAGCCGGTTGTAGCTACTGCATGCATCTACCACCAGCAAACTACAATCCTAGCAAAGAGCTACCCTGTTCTGTACTGACACATCACACAAGGATTTCCTCATCCCGCATGGTGACACGTGCAGACCTCGATCCTGGGGCTCCACGGTTTTCAATATAGAAATAAAGTACATATGAAAATAAACTTGGAAACGGAATGAAAAAAAAAATTTAACATTCAAAGATGTGTCGAGTTATTGGAAAATTATACCCGCAGACTCACAGATGATTATGTCACGTTTACCCCCTTTTTTAGCCCTTTTTCCCAATTTTTTCAATCGGTTTCACAAATTTTGGTCAAGTTTTAGTCAATTTTCCAAAATTTTCACAAAGTTTTAGTCAATTTTCCAAAATTTTCGTCAAGTTTTGGTCAATTTTCCAACATTTTCGTCAAGTTTTAGTCAATTTTCCAAAATTTTCGTCAAGTTTTGGTCAATTTTCCAGAATTTTCATTATTTTTAGCGAATTTTCCCGAATCTAGATGAAGTTTTGTCACATTTCACAAACATCCGAGTTTTCCAGAGTTGAGAGAAAAATTCCGGAACGTTTTCCGGACTCTTCCAAAGTCGAAAGAAAATTTTTCAAGATGAGCCTAAATTTTCTAGCTTGAAGGGAGAAATCAATACTGATTTTCCTGACTCTTCTAGACCCAAGAAATAATTTTCGGACTTTTCCCCGACTCTTTAAGACTCGGGGTAGAGGAAAATTATGAATATTTTCCTGGTATTTTTCCGAGTCGAAGAAAAAAATTCACCCGACATTTTCCTGACTTTTTCCAGACCCAATGAATAGTTTCTGGACTTTTTCAAACTCAGAAAATGATCCAATGACATTTTTCCGACTTTCACAGATCCAAGACCAGTGCAGAAAAATAATTTCCAGATTTTTCCCGACCTTTCAAGACTCGAGAAGAAAATTCAGCGACTAATTTTCCGACTGTTTTAAAATCTTCAAAATATTCCCATTCTATTTCTATAATTCGAATCATCTCGCATGGTCAATCGTCGTATCACAGTGCTATGCGTGACTAGATGTAGATACTTGATTAGTAATTTGCGACTAGTGTCTTGTGGTCCAGATCAGGTTCAGTAGTAGATTGGTCTGCGGTTGCATCTCTGGTAATCAGATGCCCAGATGCCGTGTCTCCGGAAACCCATTAGACACCCTATAAACTGTCCCTACCTCGGACCTCGGTACGGCGTCTTGTCAATGCAACTGTATCCAATACATAGATATAGGAGCAAAGTGTATCGATATATGTATAGTACATTCATCTGATGGTTTATATCGGAATTTGTTGCAAGCAATGTCACGTGAGATGAAAATTTCATCATATTTGATCATTTTTTCTGCAAAAACATGAAATTCGCATGAAAATATTCCCCGACAAAGTTTGTACGAATCGAACAAGTCCTAATTTGTCCAATTCCGATGAGCCGGTCGCGAGATATGAGAGTTTGAAGCTGTTAACGCCATTTTTTAAATGGCTGCCTACGTTTGGGTTCCACCTCGCGACTTTAGGTCTTGATATCTATTGTCTGGGTATCGGGAATGGATGAATTAAGATACTGGCTAATTTCCGCTAACCTGCAGTATAGAAAACCGTTTACATCATAAATATTCGTTGAGTAAAACGTTCATGATTTAGAAACAAAGTTTTTTCTCTTTTTAGTCTTCTAACCTCCAACCATCATCTCTGACGCGATATATTAATATCAGAGATTGACTGTCGAATCCGTGCAAATAAATTCAATATACGGTTGATTGCAGTCGCACACAGTAAAAATTTTTTTGTAAAATTTAACACAAAAGCTTGTGTTAACCACTTTTTTAACACAAAATTTGTGTTATTTCAACACAATCAGTTTATGTCAAAAAAGTAACACAGCTTTATGTTAAAACTAACACAAAACTATGTTGAAATTTTGTGTTGATTTGAGAGTAACATTTAGAAAGTGTTACTTTTGTGTTAGTTTTAACATAAAGCTGTGTTACTTTTTTGACATAAACTGATTGTGTTGAAATAACACAAATTTTGTGTTAAAAAAGTAGTTAACACAAGCTTCTGTGTTAAATTTTACAAAAAAATTTTTACTGTGCATAAATTATTGCTAAAATAAATTATGGAGAAAAAAAAAATCGAAATAGATTCTTAATAATTATTGGGGGGTAGAGGGGATGTGATGATGAGTAATTCGAAAAAAAAGAACAATATATTTATAGTATATATATGTATGTATATACGGTTTAGTCGTGTTCACATTTATTTAATAATATAATATAAAATGAAGTACAATAATAATAATAATAATTAGAATAATAATAATAATAAATCTAGGTATGGGTTATCATTTATATGTATAATATATATATAATAATTATATAATATATATATACATAATATAAGAAGAGTTACAAAATATTTCGACATATATATATGATAAATGACAATATAATTAATATTATATATAATATTACAATAATATAATTATTAATGAAAGACTTGCGGGTAGCGAAGAGATGCCTACGTAATACATATATATTTCTCTCTCTCTTTCTCTTTCTTTCCCAAAACTGACATTATTATTATTATGATCATTATAACGATAATTATTATTATTATTATTATTATTATTGTTGTTGTTATTATTATTTTAAAAAATTACAAACTATATAATTATTTTGACTGCTGCTACTCTCTCTCTCTCTCTCTCTCTCTCTCTCTCTCTCTCTCTCTCTCTCTCTTTGTCACTGCTCTGTGCTGTGCAATTTCTCAGTTCGTTGTCAACGCCTTATTTATTTATTCATTTATTTATTTATTTATTTATTTAATTAATTAATTAATTAATTAATTGTTTAATTATTCTTTTTTTCTCTCAATTATCTTGAAGATATATATATATATAACTTATACACATAAATAATACACACATTACTTTATATTTTTAATAATAATAATAATATTGTAATTATAACAAAAATAATAATAATAATGATGAATAATGATCAATTAAAAAAAACAGGCGAGTGGAAGAAGAAAAATAAAATGAAAACGAAATTTCGATTAAATTAAATATAAAATTAATTACAGCTAATGATAATAATAATAATAATGATGAAAATTCACTTAAAATTTATAACACAGCATCGTATGAATTTATACTATATAACTTATATATTATATAATATATATATATAAAAAATACATATATATTTATATATGTATGAACTAGGTAAATAAACAAAATAAAAAAGTGATTATAAAAAAAAAATAAAAAACAGGTGGTAATATATAATTATATTATTATTATTGTTATTATTATTAATTTTATTATCATTATATTCTAAATGAAAATAGATCGAAAATTAGAAAATTTGAGTAACTGCAGCAGCCTGCGTGTATCTCGGAAATTTGCCAGACCGCAAAATGACAAAAATCTGAGAAACTCGAGGCTATTCATTATATATTCTGATAGGAGAAGACAAATTTTCCAATAAAAATAGAAATTAGAATAATGATAATGATAATAATAATAATAATAATAATAATAATAATAATCATAATCATAAATCAAAGTATCTTATTTTCTGGAGCAAGACAAATTAAAATTAATATGTATGTACTATCATCACGTGACCGTCAATAAATTGTTATAGTTTGGTTTTTTCTTTTTTTTTTCATTTTTTCAAGGTTATTTAGTTATTATTCATATATTTTTTTCTTTCTTTCTCTTTCTTTCTTTTTTTCCTGAAACGCAAGTTATAAAAATTTATAATTAATATACGAAAAATGAGAACGAAAAAGAAAATAAATTTATCGGAAGAAGAGAGACGAATAGGAGCTAGAAAGAACAAAAAATAAAAAAATTTTGATCAAGAAAAAAATTTTCGCACCTCTAAGGCGCCGTGTGTGTGTGTGTGTGTGTGTGTGTGTGTCCCCGTTTGTCTCATTTCGTTCGAAAAATACTGAAAAAAAAAATCAAGATCTCTCGATCGCAAAAATCGCGTTCCTCTGGTGTTTTTTTTTTGTCTTTTTTTGTTTTTTATTATTTTTTTTTATTATTATTTGGTCGCTTCTTTGGATTTGGTCAGCTGGACGAATTATTATACACATATATAGTATATCATTATTATTATTATTATTATGGTTATCATTATCATTATTATTATTATTATTATTATTATTATTATTATTATCATATAGGTATAATGCAATATAATATACATATATAGTATATAAGGGTAGTTTTTAAAATAAATATTTCAATCATAGATATATATCTTTATAATCTCTATGTACCTTTTCTTTGTAATTTTTTTGTTTTTTGTTTTTTGTTCTCTTTTTTCTACTTCTCTTCGTCTTTCAATAATATTGATTGCAAAATTCTGTCGATTCGTCGATATTTTATGGTTTCCTTTTTTATTTATTTATTTATTTATTTATTTATTTATATTTATTCATATTTATTCATATTTATTTATTTTCTTGTTTTTTTCTCCCTTTTTTCGTTATATATATATATATATGGTTTTTTGTTTTTCGTTTTTTGTTTTTTCCTTCAGAGTCCAGACTCTATCACAAGGCAGTGCGATCGAGCTTTTGCGTCTACGATCAGCGATGTGTGTGTGTGTGTGTGTGTGTATACGTTTTTTTTTCGTAAGAAAAGAAAAAAAATAAGAAATTTGAAATTAATGAATCCAAAAAATCGAAATTACAAAAAAAAACAAATGATCGACGGTCGATACCCTATATATATATATATGTATAGTAACAAAATTATAATTTATTTATAATCGTGTGCGGTGGGGCCGCACACTACATCGCGGGACATTTGGCTAGAGGTAACGTATATATATGTATTCTTTTTCTCAATTTTTTTTTTTTTTTTCGTTTTCATTTTTCTATCTTTTTTTTTTTTTAAGCATTTTCAATATTGTTTTTTGTAAATAATAATAATAATAATAATAATATATATTATGTATATATCTATATACGTGTATATAATATGAGCAAATACCGAATGATGAAAGAAAAAAATCACTTTCTTATAAATGAATATATATTATATATAGGTATAGGTACAAAAAAAAAAAAAAAAAAATCAAAAACAAAATTAGAAACACGCAAAAGCAAACAATAATTAATCACAATATCAATCTTAATGCAACAAATATCCTCAATATGTAATAATCAATATAAAGTCAATTTAATATCGATCGTGTAGTATGTATATTATCTAATACCTACTAGTATATATAGTATAAATTATATATACTACAATTATTATATACATATATATATATGTATATATGTAAATAATAATTAACAAAATATTTCATAATGTTTATAATTGTTGGTCCGGTAAAGACTAGTCAATTATTACCTAACATATATATACCTCGTTGTTGCGTTAGTATATATATATATATATATATATATATATATATAATTATATTAGCAACATTCACGGGGCAGACCTGCACATCCTCTTTCAAATAAAAATAAAAATAATAATAACGATAATAATAACAATAATAATAATAATAATAATGATAGTTATGGTAATAAAAAAAAATTGTGTAAAAGAAGAAGAAGAAAAAATATATATATATGTTAATCTCAATCATCTTCCTCACTGAGCATTATTATCTGTGTGTATTTATTTATTTATTTAATTAATTATTTATTCATTTATAAAACTAATATATATATATATAAATATATATATATAGGTCGCCCCCGCTAAAATAAGAGATCATTTGAAAGTTGATGATGATAGTAAAATTAATATATATATAAGAATAGAAAAAAAATTAAAAAAAGTTATAAAAATAACAATAATAATAATAATAATAATAATAATAATGTGGCAGTGATTGAAAATAATATATATACGTAGATTGAGAATAATATACCCATATATATATATATATGTATATGTACGTGTGCAGTGTCTGTATATATATATATATATGTAATGTATAATAATAATAATGAGAGAGAGTTGAATAATTAATCAATTAATTGATTACGGTGTTTTTGAAAAAAAAAAAAAAAAATTCGTTTCTTTCGTTTTTTTTTTTTTATTTATTTATTTTTATTTTTATTATAATATATAATATTAATATAATATAGTATATGTATAATAATATACGATTAATAATATATATAATATAATATAATATAATATACTTATGTAGTAATTATTAATTATTAGATATTCTTCGCTTAAATTTATTATTATTATTATTAATTATTATATAATATATAATATATATAATATATAATATATAAGAGATCACAGTGACGCTTTGACGCGCGGGGATCTCGGGCGGGCGGGCTGTATATATGTACTACTTTTTTTTTGTCGTCATTTTCGAATTTTATTTGAATTTTTTTTTTGATCTTTTATCATTGTCATTATTATCATATTCATTTAATTGAATATAAAATTCCTCTCTTTTTTATTTATTTATTCATTCATTCATTTGTTCATTTTCAACTATTGTCATGTCGTGCATGGGCGATCCAACGTTTGTAAATAATAATCGTTATTTTAAAACGATTTTTAATATCGCGCATAGTGTAGAGATCGACGATAATATTGATATCAACCGATAAGAGAGAAATGAGAGAATCGTTTTATGATATAAAATAAGTCAGAAAACTATTTCGATATCTCTGACAAGTAACGGTCGAAATTCAAATTACAATAGCCTAAAAAAAAAACATAGAAACAACTTCGACGCCTATGGATCCGTCATGGCCGCCGTAGTTTCTAGTGCCGCGCTCCAACTCGCTACTTCGGATCGATTTATCGTCCAAACGAAACGTTCGATTTTGACGTTTCAAATATTTATCGGTACTACGGCGCTGGCACGATGGAAAAATATCGATTTTTTATTTATTCATTCATTCGTTTCTCAAATTTCGAACAATTTAATGATCGAAATTCTGAATTCACTCGCTAATACTGCGCGCTATTAGAAAAAAAAAAAAAAAAAAAACTAAATGAAATAAAATAAAAATAATAACAAAAATTATCCGTTATATGTTTACAGCCTGCCCCCCACGATCCACAATGTCACAGTTACAGCTTATATCTTTCTTTCTTTCTTTCTTTTTTTCGTTTTCCTTTTTCCTCCTTCACGATCGACGAACTCCCCTCTTTCGACGATTCTGACATATAATGTGTAGAAAAAAAAACCAAAAAATTATCTCTCAGAGTTTTTTTTTTCTCCTGTTTCTTTGTTTTTTCTTTTTTTTCTCTCTCTTTTACTTTCTTTCTTAATACGTTTAGTTTTACTTTTACGTTCAGAACTGCACAGCTCGAAGATGAAAAAAAAAGAAAAAAAAAAAAGAGTTATTTTTTTTTCATTTTTTTTTTTTTTTTACAAAAAATTACTTCAGCTATACGATCCGGTCAGATAGGACCGATATCGTATGTATACATACGATGGTCGCACGACGAATGATCAAATTATCATTCACAATATTATACTTTCGATAATAATTTATTTATTGATTTATTACAATTATAATTATTATTATTATATAATTTTCTTGCGTTTTTTTTTTTTTTTTTTTCGTTTCGTCTTGTAGTCTTTTACTACTTTTCCATAATATCGCCTCCTTCGAAATACCGGTATACGCAAATTATATATATAATATTATATTCTTCGTACGAGAAGAGAAGAAGAAAAAAAAAAAACGAAAAACAAGAAAAGAAAAAAACAAAAAAAAAAAAAAAAAACAGAAAAACAGAAAAACAAACGACACACAAAAGCAGAATTTTTGAATTTGAATTTGAATTATTATTATTTTTATTATTATTATTAATATCATACATTTATGAAACACCGCAAACACACTGCACGTGTTCTCATTCATTAATGTATTTTATTTATTTATTTATTTATTCATTCAATCATTTATTTATTTATTTATTTATTTACGTTTCGTTTCGTCCCCCCTATCGCCCCTTTTTCCTCTACAATCGTGAAAATAAAATTCAGTTTCGGGGGGCGCGTCTATATTTCTTCAAATATATAGGTATACGATTTATTCAATATTATTATTATTAATATTATTATTACTATTATTATTATTATCATTATTAATTAGTATTATTATTATTATTATTATTATTATTATTAATTAGTATTATTATTTCAATATGGCTGACTATGATCTAAAATGCTTTTTTCTACATATAGTTATATTATAATTGTTTATTTATTTATTTATTCATTTATTTTTAATTATTTGTTGTTTTTTTTTTTTTCTTCAACTTTTAATTATAATCATTATCATACGAGTGAGAAATTTGAAACAAATCGATGAAGAAGAGAAAAAAAAAATCACGTCACAAATATTACTTACGTTTATTATTACTATCATTATCATTATTACTATCAATATTAATATTATTATTATTATTATTATTATTATTATTATCATTATTATTACGATGTATAAGTTTCAAAAAGCTACTATCTACACGCACGCACGCACGTTTTTTTTTTTTTTTATTTTTTCAATTTGTTTTTTCATCTGTTTTTTGTTTATCCAATTTTTCTTCTCCTCTTTCCTCCCAATCCCACGGCTTTCGAGAAACACAAAGAAAAGAAAATGAAAAGAAGAGAAAAATGAAAGGAAAATTCGGAAAAAAAATCAATTCTTTTTTTTTTGGTTTTGCTCTCACTTTATTATATTGAGAAAAAAAAAAGAAAAAAATCAAAAAATATCTTCGAAACGATTGTTTATTCTTTTCAGCTATTATGTACCTATGTATATGTATGTATGCACATAGGTGATTCCGGATTATAAAGATGATTATCGTGCGAATGGCGTAAAAAAAGAAAAAAATATATATCTGTAGCCTTTGAAAAAAAATATTTCGAGTGAGAAAAAAAAAAGCTTCTGTAATTTTTTAATCCCCCTCTCCCTGCCCCCCGTTCCCCCCGTCTTTTTTATCGGGCTGTGAAAAATGACGCGGCAAAATTTCGCGATTTCAAAACGTGCTATATATAATAATAATTCTTCGCGATTCATTACATATAACACGATGATCTCTTTTTGTTTTTTTTTTTTTTTGGTTTCTTAATTTTTTAATTTTTTTTTTTCCTCCTTCTTTCAACAAGTATATACCTACCTAGGTATAGTATGTATGTATGTATGTAGATATTATCAAAATCAACGCTTCGATCGAATTATGCAGAAACGCGAATTGCAGTACCTAACCGAAGGTAAGCAATTATATTCCTATTCCTTATCATTAACACATTGACGTACCTAAGTATTATCATTATTATGAATATTATTATTATTAATTACTCATTAATTATCATTATTATTTACTTTTGGTTTTTGGTTGTTTTGTTTTTGTTTTGCTTTTTTGTTTTTTTTTTTTGCTAATTTTTCGTCCTCTCATTATAACGCGACGTTGACGCTTGATTGTCGCGTGAACACAGTCATTTTGAATTGCTTCCAATTGATTTTTTTATTTTATATACATATGTGTATATATATATATAGTACTATAGATAATAACAATAATATCGTATCATTAGTTAATTAATTTTGTTTTTTTATTTTATTTACTTTTTTCTTCTTTTCTTTTCTTTTTCTCTCTCTTCGTTCCGATTCTATATTATACCTACGTCATCGTCGAATACCTATATATATATATATATACGGTACCGTATTATATAAGGGTAGTTATATAGTACATGAATTCGAGAAAGAAATAGAAAAAAAAAAAAAAAAAAAAAAAAAAAAACAGTAACCAAAATGCAAAGAAAATTAATAAAATGAAAAAACAAAACGCCTACGCGAGGTAAATTTTTCTACGGTAACAACGATAACGATAATAATAATAATAATAATAATAATAATGATAATGATAATAATGATAATAATAATAATAATTATAATAATAATTATAATAATATAATAATAATTAAAATTATTATTGTTATTAATATTATTAATATTATCATATCGCGGTATGGAACGTTTTTTTTTTTTTTTTTTTTTTTTGCGATGCGTAATGAAGATTAATGATGAATATGATTAGGACGATGCAACGATCGTGTCACTTTTAATTTTTTTAATTTTTTTCAATTTTTTTTTCTCAAATTCGAGTTAAATCGTGTGTATATATATATATTATACCTAGTAACTAATTTTAATTATATTATGTTTATATATATATATATATATAATATATACATATATAATATATATATATATATATAATATAAGTATATAGAATTTCTATAGTCTACCGGAGATCATTTGAAAACTGTCCATCGGGATACACAGCGAGCCAATTATCAGATGCTGCGATCCTCGGCCTACTATATATATATAATATATATATATATACATATATATATATATTTATATATTATATACATCAATTATCTATTTTTTTTTTATGTATTCAGAAAAAAAAATTTATATATATACAAAAAAAAAAAATACCTTCCGAAAATCAATTTTTACTTTTTCTTTCTTTTTATATATATATATATATATATATATATACTATACAACCCCCCTCTCTCTCTCACTCTTTCTCTATCTGTCTTTCTCTTATACCAATAATTCGAGTTTTTTTTTTTTTTTTTCAAAAATTTCAATATTATTATTAATTATTTTATCGGTTATTATAAAAAAAAATTTTAAAATAATAAATAAAGAAAGATCAATCGTAATAATATTACTCTGTGTGTGTGTGTGTGTTATTATAGAATAATTAATTTTATCGCTATAGTTATTATTATTATTGTTATTATTATTATTATTATTATTATTATTACGGAGCAAATCAAAAAAAAAAAAAATTAAAAAAATACGATTATAGCAAACCTAAGACCTAAGTTCGTTAATATAATAAGTATATATATGTATATAATAGTAATTGTATAGTAGTATATTTATTTAATATACCAATAGTAGTTGAAAAAAAATAAAAAATAAAAAATAAAAAAAAAATACTTAATAATATAATAATAATAAATCGTATCAATTATCAATAATTATATATGTACACTATAATTGTGTAATAATCAAATATTTCATTAATCGTTCATCGCTTGCTCTATTTCTCTCTCACTCTCTCTATCTGTTTTTTCTTTCTTTTTTTACACATTTCCATTTTCATTTTCATTTTCATTTTCATTTTCATTTTCATTTTCATTTTCATTTTCATTTTCATTTTCAGTTTCATTTCCTTTCTCTTTCTTCTTCATGCGATTTATTTATTTAATCATTCATTTACTTTACTTTACTTTACTTTACTTTACTTTACTTTACTTTACTTTACTTTACTTTACTTTACTTTATTTTATTTTATTTTACTTTATTTTATTTTATTCGTAATGAGATCATCGTTTGATTATTCGGTTTGTCCTCTTTGGATCTTGCCATTTCTTTTTTGTTTTCTTGTTTTTTTTTGTTATTTTTTTCTAGTTTTCATTTTTATTACTTTTCTTGTTTTTTTTTTCTCTCGTTTTTTTTTTTTTTCAATTTTTCAATTTATTTTTTTTCCTCCCACTCTCCCACTCTCTCTCTCTCTCTATTCTCTTTGCGTGTATGTTCTCTTTCGTTTTCAATTTTTCAATTTTTCAATTTTTTTTTTCTCTTTCTCGGGAAAATTTTGACATTTTTTTTTCGACTATTATAATAAACATCAACGAATATCTGCACACGATATTCGCGAGTGAAGGAGACAATTTTTTCAATGCCTTAAAAAGTATACGTGTACATGCGAATTTCGTATTTCGAAAGAAAAAAAAAAATTCAAATTAAATTTTTTTTTTTCATATCTCGTTTTTTCATTCATATTATTTATTACGTTATTATAAAATATATAATAGAGAAAGAATATACATTATATATATATACCTACTATATATATATCGTATATAGATATAATAGTTTATAGAATATTGAAAATTAAAAAATTTTCAACCACAGCTTATTCCTTGGTCTATTATTATTTTTCATCCGCGATTTATTGTAATGGAATATGGATCGTCTAATAATAATAATAATATCTAATTCGTTTGCAAAACAATTGATTAATTAATTAATTAATTAATCAATTAATTAATCAAATAATTTCGTCTTACTTATTCATTTTATTTATTTATTCATTTATTTATTTATTTATTCATTTACTTATTCATTTATTTATTTATTCATTTATTTATTCATTTATTTATTCATTTATTTATTTATTCATCGATTTCCACACAACTTAAAACGCTATTATACATCGTTGCTTCATTATTATCGCCATTAGTGTATAGAAGAACAAAAAAAAAAAAGAAAAAAACGAAAAAAAACAAAAAACAAGACGAATTCGTTGTTTTTTTTCCTTTTTTTTCGGTTCTTTCTTCAGTTTTTAATTTTCTTATTTTTTTTTTCGTGACTGACCTGAGCCTCCATCATCGTTTTATGGGTCTGTGCAGATCCTGAAGAAAAAATTCTTCTTCTTTATAATTCTCGCTTAGTCTTCTTCGTCGTCGTCTTCATCTTCATCCCTTTTTTCTTTCTCTTATTCATCTTCATCGTCATCTTCATCTTCATCTTCATCTTTATCTTCATCTTCATCATATCCTCCTTATTCCTCTTCGTCTTCGTCTTCGTCTTCGTGGACCGCGCCGTGGCGTTTAGATTTGATGACAAAAATAATCATCAGTATTTGCGAAAAAATTGTCGAATTTTATATAACACCGTCGATTTAACGCAAATGTGACACTAGTCGCCATCCAACATAGAGAGCCACGGTCGTCCATAGCGTCTCTCGTAACGGTGCCGGTATCAGCAAAGAGAGAAAACTCTCGGGGGATGAATCACCCACTGATCCGTCCACCGGTAGACTCGTTTTTTCACCCCCTGAAGGATCCTGGAAAATAGTAAGTGGAAAGAAAAAACGAAATTAGTACTAATTAAACGAATCATAACTATACGAAGAATATTTTTTCACATATCCATTCACAAAATGTACCATTTTCTCTCAGACACAAAGATTTTCCGATTTTTCTGATGGCCACATTTTCTCGAGTAAGAAGAAAAATAGCGAAATATTGAATTTTCCTGCGAAAACTGGAAAATGTCACATTTTCTTGGAAAACTGGAAAACGTCGCATTTTCTTGGAAAACTGGAAAACGTCGCATTTTCTTGGAAAACTGGAAAATGTCACATTTTCTTGGGACACAATGATGGAAAAGCGTCCCATTTTGCTTGGAAAAGTTCGCCAATTTTTTTGTCAGACATTTTCTTTGGGTGAAATGTTCGATTTTCTCGCGATCGAAAACTGGAAAGATGTTCCATTTTCTTGGAAAAGTGAAAAGTGTCTCATTTTCTTGGAAAAAGTGAGAAACGTCTGATTTTCTTAGGAAAAGTGAAGAATGTCTCATTTTCTTGTGAAAATGAAACGTGTCAAATTTTCTTGTAAAAGGGAAAAGTGTCGAATTTTCTCGGAAAAGTGAAAAACCTCGAATTTTCTTGGAAAATTGAAAAATGTGCCATTTTCTTTGGGCCCAAAATGAAAAACTGTTTGAATTTCACTGAAGAAAAGTTGAATTTTCCTATAAGATACGAAACTGGAGAAGTTTCGTGAAATAATTAAACATAGTATTTCATCGTTCCCTCACTTTCGATGTACATTTTCCTAATACTATATTTTCTCTTTTGACCCCGTATATTTTCTTCTCAGGGGTTAGTTTCCGATGTCCATTTGACCGTCCTCTTAATCTACGACAGTGAGAGAGGAATTATAGTGCTCCTGGAAGCAGGGTGGTGGACATTGGTGTGTATAATAAATACAGATGGAAAGAGAGAATGAGAATAAGAAGGAGAAGAAGAAGAAGAAGAATAAGAAGAACAAGGGGGCCCAATCTCCGGCGGTCATTTTATGACCACCATAATATCTGCTCAGGATTTTCCCACCCCATTCCCGTTTTTTTTTTCTTCTCCTTTCTTTTTCCTTTTTCTCTCCTATTCGTCCCTAGCAAACATTCGGGTATGGTCACACCGTTGCAGCGTTGGAGAAAAGATTATCACGGTTTTTGGGATACACGTGGAAATGAACGTCGCATTAACAGAGAATTATGGGACGATGGTTCTCCCGCCACCACTACTTCGTTTCCTTTTACTCTATTCCTCCCGTTTTATGGGGCAAGAGAAAACCGAGCCGTGAAACTTTCTGTTAATTATTTATACCCTCCCTCTTCATCCCCATACGACAAAGAAAGACATACACACACACACACACACGCGAATAGATATATAATAACAACGACTCCTGCTGTAAGAGACATTTGACCGAATGGAAGGAAATTTCTATGCTGAAGAGAAAACGATGAAGTGAAAAAAAAAAGGGAAAAGCAAAAAAATTCATTCACACACTTTTAACATCGAGATGTCGTGTCGTGTCGTGGCTTATACGAGTTGCAGTAACGCTTACAACGAATGCACTTAACTCGACAAGAAGAATTGAGCAAACTCTTACGCATAGTGCAGACATGGGATCCTGAAGGGTTTGGAGATTCAGAAAAACCGTTTTTACTCCTATTTTTAAATTAGTTTGATTGAAAAAGTAGATTTTCAATACTTGCGACCACGATAAGTGGACAACGGTTTGAGATGTTGATCTGAAATTTTTACCACATATGGAGGAAGTGTCTGGGTATCGATTGTGCTAAGAACGCTATACAGAGCGATGAAATAATTGTTTTTCATCGATTCAGAAAAACATGCCTATTTTGGAAACCGTGTGACATACGATGCCCTGTGAGAGGCCATTTTCTTCGGAAAAGTACAACGCATGAACACTTTCAACGGTTTTGGGATCGAACAATTGATCACGGAGTTACAGCCGATGGAAAATGTCCCAATTCCTCGCGTTCTTCATCTTGGTCTTCTTCTTTTTTTCTATTGTTATGGAGGAGTTGAACGAGGGTTCATCTGGTACGGTTAATTGAAAATCTCTTCTTTTAATTTAACACCAGGTTGTTAGAAGAAGATGAAGAAGAAGACGAAGAGAGAAGAGAGAAGAGAGGAGTGATTCGTCCCCGTCTTCAATTATACCGGTGAATTTAATCCCCGATAATTATCCGCTCTTCGGGATCGAGTTTTATGGATTTTATTCTTCACCCGATCATGAAGAGGAGAAGAATTAGATTCTCCGGCTTTGCCCGGGTGTGAATGAAGAGTGGTGCGAGGTTTTGATCAGAAACTGAGGCAAACAACTGCAGGGAAACAAATAGATAAAAGAAGATGAAGGAGAAGCGTCTACACTCTCTGCGATACATATTTGATCGAATGATCACCCTCCTTCCTCCCTCTTAGTTACCAGTGAAGGAAGAACTTTGACAAAGTGTGCTGCAGTTGGGTCACAACACAACCGGGGTCTATTCTGGCCGTTAGGATATTTATTACACCCCGGGGATCAGGGGTGATAACTAAATTCCCATTTATGACCACAAGTTCACGCCCCGGGTTTCGTTCACATAAACGAAATCTAACAAGTATAACGGACTCTGCACTGCACCCTCTCCAAGTCCAATACCGAATAATTGCATCAGCTCGTACAAAACTCTATGTACTCGATTCCTCTCCATTTTTTGGGTGACTGGACACAAAGATGGGTTCGAAAAACGTCCATTATCAAGGGTGTTCGAAGATATTTTGATTCGTGTGTCTCAAAAACCGTTTTCTATGACCTCAAACCCTTTTTTGAACATAGCATAAGGCTCTGGGTACTCGATTTCGACAGATTTTAGATCGCCAAAGACGAAAATGGCTTCAAAAAAAGTCTATCCTGAAGATTTTGGAAGATATTTTGATTCGTGTGTCTTAAAAACCGTTTTTTATGACCTCAAACCCTTTTTTGAACATAGCATAAGGCTCTGGGTACTCGATTTCGACAGATTTTAGATCGCCAAAGACGAAAATAGCTCCAAAAAAAGTCTATCCTGAAGATTTTGGAAGATATTTTGATTCGTGTGTCTCAAAAACCGTTTTTTATGACCTCAAACCCTTTTTTGAACATAGCATAAGGCTCTGGGTACTCGATTTCGACAGATTTTAGATCGTCAAAGACGAAAATGGCTTCAAAAACAGTCCACCCTGAAGATTTTCGAAGATATTTTGATTTTGGTGTCTTACATCACTTTTGGATAAAGCATAAGACTCCTTATACTCAATTTCGCTACATTTCGTATCTCCGAGGTGTAAAATGGTTCGAAAAAAGTTGAATTTTGGAAAATTCCAAAGTTAGAAAGAATAAAGAAAAAAGAAAAGAGTTTCAAATGATCGCACCTTATTTTTCGAGGCATGAAAATCGTCCGCAATATTCCTGAGGTTGGCTCCAACGCAAGCCCACTCGTCTTCGTCGTTTGAATTATTGTTCATCGAATTGTAGCTGGTGCTTGGTTGTTCCTTTTTTAGTGTTGAATTTTCTGAAACGCGACGTCGTTTTCGTGGACGAGGTCGCGGGCTCGGGATCGGATTTGGGGGGTTGAATTCGGGGAATTGGAAGGCCACGTCCCTCGTGGGGCTGCTTGGAGCCGATGCTGTCACCTGGGGCATTGGAGGTGGCAGTTGCTCTATCGCCGACGAAACCAGGTCCGGCAGAGGCAGACGGGACAGATCTGAATCCACCAATACAACTGGATGATCACGGGGTCCTGGGACGTCTCCTGACCGCCGGTGAACCCGGTCTGAAATCATAATCAAAATTCGACATTTTTTAATGACGAAAAACATGACGATTCGAACAATTTGGGATAAAATTTGGCTTTCATTTCGTTCAAATTCGTTGACCGAAAGTTTTTTAGGTTAAAAACTTCGATTCTACAACATTCGAATGACGAAATTCAAAATGGCGGTTGGGTTGACCAAAATTTCGTTCTATGTATTTCGACGAAATTAATCATCCTGGGGTTTTTTGGGTAACTGATTTCAGATCTGACGTTGATTTTGGAAAATTCAAAATGGCGGACGAGTCTTGAACAGAATTTTCTTCGATTTGAATGAAATTTGTTATCTAAGGGTTTTCGGGGTCGCTGAATTCGAATCTGACATCCAAATTACGAAATTCAGAATGGCGGTTGGTAGTTTAAAAACAAAAAGATTCAAATATGATGAAATCTTGTATATTATGTTTTTTTTTTGTTATTTAGGTATTATTTCAGATAATCATGTATATATGCACATATCTTCCGACTAGTTTCTCCATATACTATATATTATCCCAAGTATAGAACATACGTGTGATATATTCTACCTATATACATAATTATACGCGCATCTGACAATCTAAACCCTATATAAATATATATATATGTATAGGCATACACATGTATAGTATATATGCAGTTATAAATGCATCCTTGACATTTATCAGGCTAGAGCGGGTATATGTCGAAGATATTGCACATAGCGTATTGTTGCGTCTTTCACTAATAATTGTGCAACAACTATATAATATACTCATATGTATACCGAGTACCTATATATACAATACTTATTCGTTAATTTTGCGATATAAAATCACATAAATAATAATCATTCTATAAAAATTTTATCACATATATGTAGGTACATAGTTTTTTTTTATTAATTTGCTGCTGATTAATGTATATTATACCTATATATGTACATATGTATACGTAGTATACATAGAACAAAGAAAAGAGAAGAGATTCATGAAAATTTGAAAATAAATATGTAACCAAATCGTACATGGATAAAAAATGTGTAAAAAAAATAGATAAACAATCTATATATATAATATAGTATATAATAATGAAATAACAAAAACAAACACACGCGTATTATCATACAATGAATATGATATACATATGTGTATATATAATTGTGTGTGGTAACGTGAATGCGTTAACTATTGCAATAATAAGACGTTATAGTATATATATATATATATTATATGTATATATATGTGTATGCCAAATGAGTAAAAAGGAAAACTGAGGGAGGAGGGGAGAAAATCGGAAAAAAGATTAAAGAGTAAAGAGTAGAAAAAGAAAAGAAAGAGAGAGAGAGAGAGAAAAAAAACAGGACTAGGAAGGAGGAAAGAGGAAAGAGGAAGGAGTACGTATACGTTTAACGTGCGTGTATTATAGGCATATGTGGGTGTGTGTGCGTGTGTGTGTGCACAGTGGCATGCAGCAAACTGCACAAAGAACAAACTTCAAGGCCATTTCGTGGGATATGGATATAATAAATACGTGTATGTACTCGTATGTGTGTATATAAATATATACAGTAGTATATATGTACATATATATACACCATGTATAAAGTGTGTGACAAAGAATGTATAAGTCACACTGTGATCGATGTTTTTTTATTTTCGTTCTCTCTCTCTTTCTTTCTTTTTTTTTCTGTTCTCTGTCTTTCTCTTTTTTTTTTCTCAAAAAATACTAAATCGAAAATCAATCGAAATATATAATCGATAATTATGATTCCTAATTTTTTTTTTTTGATTATATTGTAATAGAAAAAAAAAGAAAAGAAAAGATAAAAAAAATCCTAGGTCATTTAATCGTTGGACGAGGAAGATTGAAGAGAGAGAGAGAGAGAGAAAGAGAGAAAGAGAGGAAGGAAAGAGAGAAAAAAAAAGGAAATATTATACAGAAAGAGACGAGAGAGGGTCATGGTCGGACAATGTCTGCCACAGTGGTTCCTCACGCCCACACGACTGAACTAATAGCATATAATATACATATAGATAAATATATCACATACGTTATATCTAGACTATGTTGTATCATATTCAATTTTCTTTTCTTTTTTTTCTATTAGAATTCAGAATTTAGAATTTAGAACTTCGAATTTAGAACTTAGAATTCAGAGTTTAGAACTTAGAATTTAGAACTTAGAACTTAGAATTTCGAATTTCTAATTTAGAACTTAGAATTTCAAATTTCGAATTTCGATTTCGATAATCTCATGGGCCACACTGAAAGTTTCCAAATATATATATAAAAAAAGTATATATAGGATCAAAATCCTACTTAGGTTCTTATATAGATTCTAAAAACTGCCTCAAACAGCCTTTGAAATTTCCCATTTCAATAAACCGACGATTTTTCGTATTTCGGAGTAATTTTTTAATTTTAACTTCATCCTGAATCTGAAATTCCGCACATTTCTGCTATCCTACAGTAGTACGTGTTCGTGTTGAAGAAGAAAACAATTAACAGATTTTTTTGAACGACAAAAATTTATTTATACATCACAATTTGGAAATAAGACGATTTTTGATTTTTGATTTTCAATTTTTGTTTTCTGTTTCTTCGGTACAATATTGTGACAAAAAACGATTGAAAAAACGAAATGAGCAATCGGGAATATTGAATGAAGAACGATTTTTAAAATCGTGATTTGAAATATTCGAAAAAGGAAGACAAATGTTGTAAATGTTTTGAAATGAAATTTGACTTTTTCACAATTGATTAAATGAATTTTTATCGACGTGTCTATATATATATACATGATATACTATGTATCGTGAGTATATATCATGTACACCCAGATATTACATATGAACGGATAACAATTTCTCTCCAATCTTATCTTTTAATTACATTAATACTCTTTCCTTCAATTTTTGTTCTTTTTATTCTTCTTTTTATTCTACTTCTTCTTTTTCTTATCAATTAATTATTATTAGCATTGATTAAGGAATCAGATTTGATCGAAAAGAAAAAAAAGAAACTAATACAATTATTGCAACTTCGAAAATGCTTATCTATATAATATAAGATTTATATACATGGATAATAGAGAGGATGAATTTTTCTTTATTTTTTCTTTTTGTCTCAAGTCTGATTCACAACTTCGTTCATTGTAATATTATAATCATTTGTTATTATTCGTCATATATCGCGTCGTTCACGCGTAATAATTAATTAATTAATTACGAGACACACATCGCGTCACATACATTATATATTATACAGGTTCATTAATTCATAATATCTTCATAACCGATTCGTCGACAAATAATTGTTAATGATGCAATGAATGTATGGAAATTATACGAATCGATTGGAAAATTGAAAGAAGAAATGAAAGAAATGAAAGAAAGAAATGAAAGAAAGAAAGAAAGAAAGATAAAAAAGATAGGAAAAATCAATTTAAATCAAATGACAACGAAAAAGATAAAAAAAAAAACAAATAATTCGCGATTTTCGGGAAATATGTAAAAAAAAAAGAAAATTGAAAATCCCATTTTCCATGTTCTTTCGTTTCTTCTTCTTCTCTCTGATTCTCTCTCACTTCGATATTTTCGAAATTTCAACAATTCTTTCAAAATTCGAAAAATAGACTATGTAAAAAAAAAAAACGAAAAAACATCGATTTCCGATTCTCTCTCTTTCTCTCCGATCATCAGATTCTTTTCTACGATCTGACTTCAGAAAATTTCTCTACGTTGAAAATCGGTAAAAATTTTCGTTCAAAGGTTTAAAAAAATTCAAAAAAATCGAAAAAACACGAAAAAAATTCAAAAAATTCGAAAAAATTCAAAAAAATCGAAAAAATTCAAAAAAACAAAAAAAAATACGAAAACGGAAGAAACTTACGATTTTGCGCCGGGTATTGATAGCTCCTCGTCCTTATGACCTGTTGCAGGATCCCATAAACGTCAAGTAGAAGACCGTGTAGTCGTCGCTCCTGAGCCTCAGCCTCGTCTTCGGTGGGTAGAGCGAATGGTATTGCCATTTTTATTTATTGTTTTTTACTATTATCTTCCCTTTTCGCACTGTTCGTTGTCAAATTTTCGATACTTATTTTATTTTTTCGGTTTTTGTCTTTTTTTTTATCGAAAAACGAAACCAAAAAAGTCGAAAACTGTTGTTACTGTTTTCGGTTATTTTCTGTTATACCGTTTCTTCGCTTTTTCCGTTTTTTTTTTACACACACTTTCGGTCAATCAATCGTCGATCTTAATTATCGGAGAAAACAAGAAAAATCAATCTTCTTCGTCTTCAGAATATTTATTCTATTTTTATTCTCCGATCAAATCGGATATCGGATACGATCTTCTTCTTCTTCTTCTTCTTCTTCTTTTTCTTCGCTTAATCGCGTCTGTGTCTCGTCTCGTCTCACTGTACACTGTACAGTGTACACCTAGGTGGGTATAGCGTGCACGAGTGGGTCTCTCCCGCGCCGCGCACTGCAACGTACTCTAGTACTCGCCGCACGTGTTCTACCCTCTCTCACAGTCAGAGTATTACGAACGCGCAGATATAATACCGCAAAATATGAACGTTCGCCGATGCGATACGAGTCATTCGTTCAGTTTCATTCAGTTTTTTGTTATTCAATTACCATTCGCAAACACTTTGTTCTTTCACGTGTCTATAAATAAAAAAAAAGGGGTTTCGAGATACTCGGTCACTTTTCGCAATAGTTTAATCGAATCGCTCTCTCTTTCGCTTTTATTTTTATTTCAAACAATTTGAGAATATTTTTTTCACTCTTTTAACTGAAGTTTTGTTTTTTATTTTATTTTTTTATTGTCATTTGCTGTTTTTGATCTTCGTTTTCTAATTCAACAATCTGCGCTTAGATCTCGCGCTAAATAACGGCGGGTCTTCGAACGGCGTTCCTCTGTCCATTACCGTTAAAAGAAAAATCGAAAAAAATCGAAAAAAAATCGAAAAAACACAAAAAAGTAACTAAGATTCGACAAATTTTAGTCGCTGATTGTCTCGTGTCTTCGATTTGTTTTTTCTTCTTTTCTTCTTATTCTTCTTCTTGTTATTCGTCTGCACTGGATCGCAAAAACGATTAAACGCAGAGTTGGATCTCTTCACTTTCGACGATTTTTGTTTTAGTTCTTTTTTATCTCTCTCTCTCTCTCTCAAACTCGAAGCAAACACCGATTTTTAAAACCCTCGTATTTCGTTTTTTAGTTTTATCGAGAAAAAAATTGTTTTGTTTTGTTTTTTTTACATCAATCACTGCAGGTTTATGTTTTGTTGAACAAAAACGAAAAAAAACCCATGAATTTGAATTTTTTTATTTTTTTTTTATATATAAACGCAACAGATCAATCAATCAATCGTAATCGATGAATCGACGAACGATCGTATATTGATATCTTTGCGATTTAATGTCTTTCGAATTTTCAATACGATCTCAATTATTTTTCTTACTATCATCGATGTACGAAAATGAAGATAAACCGAAACTACGAAACTGTTTTATTTTTCAATTTTTTAAAAAAAATTTTATCAATCAAGTATCGAAATAATCGTAAAATGTCTCATATAATATTATATCATCAATTCAATCAAACGATATGATAAATTGAATTGAAATATATATATGTATATATATTGTTTTTTGTTTGTTTTTTTCGTATGATTAAAATCACGACAACAACTACTATTTCTATTCCTCGAGGACGTTTATCGGTTTATCGTGTCGAACACAACTATCCTCCTCGAGGTCTTCTGTGGTAATGATTTTAGGGTACGGACTGGAGCGAGCAGTTCGCCTCCTCCGCTCTCTAGCCAGCCAGCTAGCTAGCTGCTAGTAGTAGTAGTAGTATCACAGCTCACGCGCTTTTCGAACTCAACGCGGGGCAGCGCAGCGCACAGCAGGCAGGCAACCCACCAGCGTCAGCAGCAGGAGCAGCAGCAAGCAGGAGCACACGAGTTAGTATATCGTCGAGGTATTATGGTACGTTGAGACTCCCATTTCTCCCTGTGGTGGGGATCTTGAAAACAGAGAGACCGGAGCGCGCGCGAGAGAGAGAGAGAGAGGGGAAGATCGGGCGGTAGAGAGCGCGAGCGAGCGGGCGAGAACAAGAGCGAGAGAGTGAGGGGTACGTAAAGTGGCGTTGGCTGTGGCTGTGCCGCTTGATAGGAGTGGGGCGCGCGCGCTGAACCGATCTGCGCGCGCATCGGTTCATCCCCACTCCGCCTCACAACATCCCCACTACCCGAGCCGCGCGGACGCACGGACGCATGTCTTCAGGATCCGAGTGTACGGCGTGTTGCTGCCGTTCTCGCACAGCCAACGCTGCCGCACTGTACGCTGCACATTTTTCTCCGTTGGTTAGGCCATAGCGTCCGAATTGAGAGGACCGGTAGTGAGTAGAGAGTGAAACGGAGCTCTCCTCGATGTTTAAAACTGTACGAACGAGGCTGGAACTAACAGCGGAGTTTAAAGACTGCCCGTTTCTCTCTCTCTCTCTCATTCTATATACCTCTTTCTCTCTTTAAACCGCTTGTTAAATACGGTGCACGTGTGTCCGTCGAGTTTTCTTTTTTTCTTTATCTCGCTCACACCGTTTCGCCGTTTCACCTCCTCTCCGCTTTTCTCCTATGCCCTCCCTGCCCCCTGCCCCCGCCGAAGTGTGTTCCCTTTCTTTCCCCCTCCCTTTTAATTTGATCATGGACCTCGACGGGTCGTCAGTGTCCACTCGATATTTCCTTCTCTATTTCTCTCGTCATACTACTCGACTGTATATTCTCATCCTTTTCTTATTAATAGACAGATGTAGTATGCATGTATGTACATACAACATCGAGAGAGTCGCGCGACGCCTCGTGCTCTTCTCCCGCTCTTCCACCACTGCACTCCTCCCACTCCTTTCTTTCTTTCTCTTTCTCGCTCGGACGTTGCACACTGATAAAAACGGGTTTATACAGTATATACAGGGAGAAAAAGTATTAGGGGAGGGGCCGGAGAGACAGGGGGCCACAGGGGGGTTCTACTTTAACTTACCTCCGTACGCAGAGCGCGTTGGGATTTACCTATAGCTAGGCGAGCGTCAAGAGGCTGGTTGGTGCCTCTCTTTCTCTTTCTCTTTCCTTTTCTCGCAGATAAAGAATAGTCGCCGAGAACTTATTAGATGTATGATGTATACATATACGTGTACCTCGGTGCTCGGCTTCGTAAAAGAGGGGGAGGGATTGATTCTTATATACCATGCGGTTTTCGGCCAAAACTTTACTCCCACTTATCTCTCTCTCTTTCTCTTTCTCTTTCTATTTCGTTTTATTCTCTCTTTCTTTCTTTCAGCTCTGTCAAGTCAACGCGCTCTTTACAATAGAATAGAATAGAATATTTTTTTCAACATATTATTATACATATGTACTATGCGTTTAAAATCGTACAATTTCATCATTTTTTTTAACACAATTATTATTCTTTTTTCATTTTTCCTTATTCTTATTTTCTGTTCTTTGATATTCCGACTATAAGCTCAGCTGTATGAATATGAGTAAAAATATCACACATACCTACCTGATACCTGTGTGATTGGAAATTTTCGAAAAAAATTATGAGGTTTTATTAAAATGAAAGAAACTGAATGTCGAACATTGTTCTTCTCTCTCTCTCGTTGTTATTTTCTATTCTATTTTTCTTATTTTCATTTCTATTTTTTTTCTTATTATTTTGCAATTCGCAATAGGTATATAACCAGTTACCGAGAAAAAATGACGACACGGAATCAAGACTAGCTGTAACACAATATATTATTTTATATTTATTTTCATTTTGTTATTCACACACACACGTGTACAGTACATATTAATATATGTATACATATATACATGCTAATATACTTATCTTCGTAGGGTATACCATATACTATATAGTAATATTAGCGGGAAGGATGATTTCTGATAAATTGATATCGATGATCGTATTTTGCGGTCTTTTATTATTTCGTTATCTAATTTCGACGAACAATATGGGTATTCGTATGATATCTACACATTATAGTATCACACATTATATACTGTGTCATATGCATATATGAGCCTACTTGTTGAAGGCGAGAAAAAAAATGTGAAAAAAAAAAGGATAGAAAAATAAAATAACAATACACATTATATACGAACAGAAATCATATTAAATTAGTATACATACATACATACGTATACATATATATATATTATTATTTTAGGTATTATAGGGAGATAAAATTGCGGGTCGTTTTTCATGTTATCGATGTTTTTTCTTTTTCCTTCCTTTTTTTTCCTTTTTTTTTTTTCTCGTATATTAGGTATAATATATATATATATATATATATAATATCGAAATAAATAACGCGCCACACTTTACACCTTATCAACATTTATACATATATACATATATATATATACATGATTCATCATTAGCGATGCGCATTAGACATTTATTATTATTATTATTATGGTGCGTTCGAAGGTTATTTTAGATCAAATAATTTATATATATATATATATATAGTATGCATCATATATGTATAGAAATTTATTACGAAAAAAACAAAAATCGAGGAAAACAAAAAATAGAAAGTAAGAAAAAAATTAGCTCAACACGTATCTAGGTATATATTTGAGACCTGCATACGTACGTATAGACAGACAGACGACTATTAGGATCGGAGTCGATTAGTCAGAGGAGTTTGTTATATATGTGTACATATACCGTAATATGTAGTTATACATACGTACAGATATCTTATAAATGACTCACTGCAAAGACTAGCCAGTTTTTTCGTTTTTTCGTTTTTTTTTTTGTTTTTTTTCTTCAAAATTTTTTATCCCCTTTCGTTTATATTAACGGTATATATTCTTTACAGTAACCATATATATATATATATATATATATATATATAAACCGAGAAGAGCGATCGGGGGTACGAAAAAGATGATGAAATGAAATTCTGAAGAAAAAGTAGAAAAAAAGCAAAATGAATAAAATAATCAAATTTCGTAATAGTGTGAAATCGTACCTATCTTAAATATTACAGTCATTCTTTCGCTCTCGTCTGACGAATCGTTTGAAACTAGGGGGCCCCCCCGAAGATATCGTTGCGGAATGATTATAGAGATTTTTATCTTTTTTATTTCTTTTTTTTTCAGTTTTTTCAAATTTTCTACAACCCCCACCCCCCACCGAGTAATTTTTATGGCGATTTATTTTCGCAAGAGTGCGGGGAAATCAGGGAAAAACTTGACTAGCTTATACAAGGAAAAGAATAAAGAAAGAAAAAAAAAAATGTCTTCGAGTCCGTAAATTTAACGATATTCAAGTTTACAAGCGTTCGAAGTAGTTTTTTTTCTGTTTTTCTTTTCTTTTTTTCCCACATTTTTTTCTTTTTTTTTTTTTTTTTTCGTCGATTACGAAAACCTACTCATTTTCCTCTTGAGAATATCATGTACACATAATATGTATGTATTTATTTTGTACATAACAGTGCAGGGGCCGGATGTCTAGATAACCGCAAAGATGACGACGAGAAAAAGCGAAATGCGTCGCGCGCCAGTTTATACAGTTTCCCAGATATCACCTCGTATTGTTTTTATTCATCTGACATTTGTTTGTTTTTTTTTTTTTTTCCTTTATTTTTTATTTTTCCTCTTTCTTTTTCCTTCCAACGGACGGATTCGACACGTCGGACGGTTTTTTTTTTTCTCTTTTTTTCTACATTTTTGAATTTTCTTTTTTTTTTTTCGTGTGTTTTTTTCTTCTCTTCTCTCTTTCCTCTTGCGGTTTTATTCGTTTCACGAACAGGAATGATCTGCGAACACGAAGAAAAGGGGTAAAAAACAAAAAACAAAAAACAAAAAACAAGAAGAAAAAAACACAATAGACACTCTTTTTTCCCGGAATTATACATATATGCAACGAAAACAATAAAACCACAGAAATGCCGTTTGGTTGATTTTGATGAAGAAAAAAAAAATTTGAGGAAAAACGAAAAAATACAAAAACAGTTTTTTTTTTTTGTTGTTTTTTTCCTCCAACTCGATATGTGTATGTCTTTTATTTTCCCTTGTTTTTGTTTTTCAGTCATTTTTTGTTGTTGTGTACGTACATTCGACGCGACGTTTTTGAAAAAAAAAAAAGAAATTTTGAACTTTGCACTTATTTATCAAATTTATTATGACGTAGTCGTGCATCCGACACAGCAAGGCTGACGTTATTTCATTTTCCTATATATATTGATAACCGCATGTACGTAAATTTACATGTTGTACGTGTTTGGTTTTTTTTTTTTTATTTTATTTTTTTTACTATCGAACTTTTACAGTTTTTTTTCCCTTTCGATCACTCCTCTCTACGTCAATTTTTATATAATTTCACGTTTCAGATATACAGCATGTATACATAGAGAAAGAATGGTAAAAGAAATGAGTCAATAAATGAGAAACATTGCAATTTACAATTTTTGTTAATTTTCTTCTTTTTTTTTCGTGTGTCTTTTCCTTTTTTGTTTGTCGCCCCACCATTTTTTCTTTTTCTACTTCTTCTTCTTCTTCTTCTTCTGTAATTGACACGTATAAGGTAAATGAAATGAAAAGAAGAGAAGAGAAGAGAAAAGAATAAAGAAAAGAAAAACTATGAAACTTGACGAAAAACAAAACCACTCGAGTAGCCTGCTTTTCTGACCCCCCCCCCCCCCCCCCCCCCCCCCAAAAAAAAGAAAAGAAAAGCAAGAAAAAAAAAATCTACTGACCATAGTTCAGAAATACGATCCTGATATATATATATACAGTATACACTAAGTCAAAAATCTCGTCACTCATGTTTTTCGAAAATATATAATCCATAAACCAATAAATTATCCAAAAGCAGTAAGTGAAGAAGAAAAACAAGAAAAACCAAGAAAACCAAAAAAAAAAAAAAAATTAAAACAACATTTACACAATCCGATCGATTCTCCTATAATTTTCTTCGAAAATTTTCTCTCGTAATATAGTATGATTGCGAATCGATGAGAAAGAAAAGCACAAAAACCTGCACGAAGGAAAGAACAAGAAACAAAAAGGGAATCGAAGATCAGAATTAAAGTCCCAAATTCATCACCAAATTCGCACATATACCGAGAGTTTCCGGTCGAACTGCTGACCCCCTCCAGTCAACGCGGTATGTATTGGTTTCGCCGCATGGAGGGGGTCAGCGCGGTTTCACCGAAAACTCTCGGTACATTAGAATCGACCCACGACTTTTCTTCCGTCTTTCGTTCGTTCTCGAAAATTTTTCTGTCAAATTGCAACATCTGCAACGTCTGACCTGAACTGGGGCTCTTGCCTGCAAGCATGGAGCAGGGATTGACGTTTGCGAACGTACATATATACCAAAGTATTTTGTGAAAAGGACCGAGCCACCATAATAAACACCGTTCAGATGGTCGACAGGTCAAAAACTAGACCCTAACTTAGTTTATCTTTTTTTTAAATCACCCCTCTACGGTTTTGGGTTCGGGATAACAAAGCGAGACTCTGGGGTTCCTTGGGGCCCCATGTGTAGGTATACGTATATACCTCTACCTACTGCGTTACATACGCCTAGATACAAGTTTTTGGGCATATATATGTATGTATGTATGTATACCGTATACGTGTAAATAATTCTTGGAAGTTTAGACAATTTTCTAAGATATTGGGACCCCGTCGTCGGAAAAAAGTCTCTCCCTTAACACTCGAATGCCTGTATATTTTTTTTTCCCCCCATAGAAAAAAAAAGAGAGAGAGAGAAAAAGAAAAGGAATAGAAATACAGAAAAATAGAACCGAAACTGATTTTCGACCCACATTTTAGCCGAGTTATCAGAAAGTGCAGAAATACATACGGGGGGTTCTCTCCCATAAGATTTTCAACATCTCGTTATTAAGGTTTGCGAAAATTCGCGTAAATTAGAAAACAAAAAAACAAAAACATTCATTTCGATGAATTTCAACGAAAATTTTCATCATTTTCATTATTTTCATTTTCGTTTCGGGAAACTTTCTTCTATTTTCTTTTCCTTTCATTTTCTTTCATTTTCTCTTCTTTTCTCTTATTTTCACGTCTCTGTTTCTCGAGAATGAGGTAATTAGTGTCGGTTCGCGTAAGACGGCGACAGTAAGACGCGTGTCGATGCTATGGGGGCGCCGTTGCAGTTCCTTACGGCGCGACGATAGTCTGGATTCACATTAGTATAGGACATAGGTAGTGGCTTAGCTTACAGCTACGCGAGGGGTTAAGACAGAGACAGACAAATATTCCAAGAAAAATTTTCTTTTCTTCTTTTTTTTACAAATTTCTTTCGTTTTTTCTTCCGATCGTTTGGATTCGTTTCGTCACGTAAAAATTTAAGAAATAAAAATTACAAAATAGAATAACACCTAAATAACAAGTCAATCAGTCCATGAAAAATATCGGCTAGCGATTCGCGAAGATATAGACGAAGGGAACAGAAAAAAAAATTAAAAAAAGACAATTTCAATCTGTTCCCCCCCCTTTTTTTTTTTTTTTTTTCTTTTTTTTTCGCAGACGATCAGACGAGTGACTCTTACGCGGCGATTCGAGGGCCTGAGTGAGTCACTCGACTCGACTCGACTCGACTCGACTCGACTCACTGGACTCCATATCGTCAGACTGGCGCGGAGCCTTATAGCCGGGCGCCTCCTGGCCGCCTGAGGCCCAATTTATTTTATTTTCTATGCCCAGACTAGCTAACCTTGTTAGACCTCGCGTACACCTTGCACTACGGTGTTAATCGCCACGTATGTAGATATAGACAGTACAGTGCGTACCGTGTCGTACATGCATGGTTCTTAAGAAATTAACTCAAAGCCGCACAAAAGCGAAAAGCAAAAAAAAAAAGAAGAAAAAGAGAAAAAAAGAAAATTCAAGTTTGTCATCTTTCGTTTTTTGCTTTTCTTTATTTGCGATTTTCCGGGAAAACGAGAAGGGGAAAAATCTTTCACAACTCCCTGCGGCGTTTTTATTTTCAATATTTTTCCATTTTGGTCACGAATTTTCTATTACGCGAGTGAGAAAAATTTCACATCGCGCAAGAAAGAAAATTTAGATGAAATTTTCACGATTTTGTTTTTTTCTTTATTTTCAAATATAATTGAAATGAATATTGAAAACGATTCTTTCATTTTTTTTTAATCTCTCATACGACTTTTTGAGGGAAAATTAAAGAAAATTGATCAAAATTTTTCAAAATTAGAAGAAAAAGATCGAGAAAATCGAAATTATTTCTTTTTTTTCTTTTTCCCTTTTCTTTTCTTTTTCTTTTCTTCTTTTTCTTTTCTTCTTTCCAACCCATAGGGCGATTGGAGATAATGTTAAATCGTCGTTCTACCCTTATGTCTGATACGTCATATATAGTACAGTGAATGAAACATAAATGAAACGAAATGATATGAGATGAGATGAGATGAAATGAAATGAGATGAGATAGATTCAGGATATTTTTCGACTATTAATATCAATATGACAGTTTGACTAATGACAAGCAATAGGTATAATATATATGTATATACATATACATGTACATATTATACATAGATAACTATATAAAAGTTACATCTATGTATATAAAAATATATATATATACAGTCGATGCACGTGATGATGCAGGCGCCAACATTACGAGATTAAACCACCCCCAGCCCCCCAGCCCCCCCTAGCCCCCGAGTCGAAAAGAAGAAAAAACAGAGAGAAAAAAAAACTTGAAAAATGATCGAAAAAAGGAAAAGACAGTCCTTCGACTGTCTACTAATATGATTATATCCTATTTCAGCTATCATTTGTTTTATTTAAATTTTCCTCAACCCCCACCCCACCCCATCACCCCAACCCACACCGATTTTTTTACCCTCGCTGTATAACTTCGAGAATGGGGGGCGAGCTATACGAACGTGGCATGGCATGGCATGGGTTCGATATTATAGAAAACTGAAAAAGAAAACTATAGAGGGGGGGGGGGGGGGGGGGGGGGGAAAGAAGAAAAACAAACTCAAACGAAACAAGAAGAGAAAAAAATCAATTTTCCAATTCTTTTTTTGTTCTTCTCTTTCGATTTTTCTCTCTTCTCTTCTTTCCTCTTTGCTATTTTTTTTTTCTTTTTGTTTTCAACAAAATACGGATAATTAGGGAAAACGATTTGTGACACAGCTGTGGTTGGAATCCATAAAGACAATTATCATTGCAATCGTTGGTATGTAATTATTTTTCGATTTTTTTCATCTTCTATTCAAATTTTTTTATTTTTTTTTTGTTCATTTTTTATAAGTCGATAATAATCTGATGTGAGCTACGTATATACCTATATGTATGTATGTTCGACAGAAAACAAAACTGGACAGTTTAAACTCGTATTAACTGATCCCCCATGCTATATCATATAGCGATAAGTAATCAGATATAATGTGCACTGACCGAATACACCGTGTGTATATAGATATAGATATAGATATAGATACGCAGATATAGATATACATATATATATATACGAAAACTAATCAAAAAAATACACGAAAAAAATATACAGAAAATAGAAAACAACGAGTAGAAAAAAAGAAGAGGAAGAATAGAAGAAGACGAAGAACTGAAAGAAAAATAATACAAAAAAAAAAAAGATAAAAAATTGATACATTAATACTAAAACTAATCGACAGCAAGTGTTTCTTTCTTCAATTTTTCCCAGGTATACGAGTAGTACATATATTATATAGATTCAGTTTCAGATACGCTAATATCCGGTTTTTTTTGTGTTTTTTTTTTACACGTGTCAAACTTTGGAAATATGCAATTTCTATGTTCTTCTACTTGAAGGGTCTAACCAATTGCCCTGAAATTTTCACCGAAATTACTTCGAGGTGGCGCTAAGAAGCGATCAAAATTTCAGCCCCCCGTTTTTCTTCGTTCTTTTTTTCCGAAAATCGGCGAAGCATGTAAAACTTGGGAAAAATGTGTCTCCATTTTTTTTCTACTCGAAGGGTCTATCGGATTGACTTGAAATTTTCAACGAAATTACTTCGAAGTACCACGAAGAAGTGATAAAATTTCCAGCCTCCCATTTTTTTTCCTTTTCTATTTGTTGCCAAAAACCGATCCGGTTCACGCGGAATACCCCATATACATAATGTACATTTTTTAGCAAAAGGGTGGGAATCTGAGCTCTTCCGTTCTTTGTGTAGGTATTTCGTTAGAGATAGAGCGATGAAGAGCTGTGTGGGAGCAGAGGGGGGGCAGAGGGGAGGAAGCAATTAAAATTAGCCCTGTTAATTATACGTAGGATAATAAAAAAGATAGAATACATATATATAAGGAAAGGAAATGGTATTTTAGAGGTAAATAGCTGCGAAAATTTGGTACATACATACCTATGTATCTATATACATATGTAAATCTGTATGAGTATATATAACAGACGTAGAAATCTGCATGAAATACATAAACAAAATGAATACATACAAGTATATATATACATACGTACATGTGTATATGTATGTACATTGTGTAGGTGTATATTTAGCAATTAAACATCAACCCTGGACAAGTGTGCAGGGTACCGAAGCAACTAAACGTAGGTAATATACACCACTTGCCTAATTACGTCTCGATGCAAATTTGACGCTTTCAAGTCCCTAATTAGTTCTATACATACATACGTCTTTCTTTCTTTCTGTATTTTATCCTTTTTTTTTTTTTTGTATACCTATGTGTATAATATGCTATAATTTATTTTTACGAGCAATAAAAACTTTGTTAAACATTATATACGTTTACGTTGCATACGTACATGTATACCTGCATTTTTTACCTGAGGATGATCAAACCTCGGGAATAAGGTGCGAGAAGAAAGATTTGAATTAAAAAATTTGATCTAAGAATCGAATTCACGTTTCATCATTTTTTTACTCACATCTATTTAAGGACGAACTGGCGTCTTTTGGGGAATTTAAAAAATGCAAGGGATTTAATGACGATTTTTTTGTGGGTTATTTTATCGATTTCGAAATCGTGTGCAAAATTTCGGATCGATCTCCCGTCTGGATGTAAAGTTATTGATTTTTAAAAAACATCATTCAACATGGGATCTTATGGAAATTCGGAAAACATGTTTTAAAAAATTAACAAATGCAAAGAATATTATCAAATTTTGCACACGTGTAGAGTCGGAATGGAGGAATATTTTGCCATAAATTTCGAGCTGATTGACCGTATAGTTTATGAATTATCATTGAAAAACCGCAAAAAAAATGAAATTTCGCATATCGGAAATTTTTCAATTTCCATTAAAACAACTCAGATAAGTAATTTGAGCGATTTAACTTCTGTAAAAAAATAAATATGTTCAAAAAAAATTAATTTCACCATAGAAATCATCAATTATGGTCAAATAATTGAGTTGAAGAGGAAACATTTTTCATGTTCAGGGATTGGTATCGCCCATACCGTAGCACAGCCCTCCCTGCGTTTCACCCAGGTGATCCTTAAACTGATTCTTTATACTTCTAGTTATTTTTTCTGACTGTCTAGTAATTTTTTCATGATCTAGTAATTTTTTTCGACTTTCTAGTAACTTTTTTTCATGTTACAATTCGATTTTCTTGACTTTTGGTCCCTTTTTCAACTTCCTAGTTACTTTTTCCTTATTTCTAGTCAGTTTTCTCCTCCATCTAGTAACTTTTAGCGCATTTTCTTCTGCAAAATGAATTTCCCTGTACAAATCGGGCTTAGTTGTTGTTTTTTTATGAAAATAGTGGTTGGGGTGAGAAACAAGGGAAGTTTTTCATCCTAATGATCACAAACAAGAGTGTCATTTGGTCCACGTGCCGAGCTAGGGGAAGGGTAAGGATTTATAATTTCGGTATGGGGGCGTCTGCAGACGATAAACAGAGAATTCTCTAACTCCTACACCAGGATCAGGACCATCGAATGGACCGAATTTTACTGGATGACTGGAGCCGCGATCGTTGCGTGAATTTCGGTTCGGGGCGACCGAATCTATGAGAGAGAGAAAAAAATACCACTCTGACGATCCCTTCACGATCACCAGCTATGAATAGTTCTTGATTGTGGTCACCAACCGGAAATAATAGTACCGCATCAGTTTCGCCGCAATATACCATACATCTACCATTATACATGTAATTTCGCATACCCCCACCTTCTCTGTATGCGAAACGCCAGGGATACCAACCCAAAACTCGTTATCAGCAGTTTAGCAACTCACTAGCGATGTTTCTAATAGAATAACTAGAAATCACTAGATTTTTGAATGCGGAACGTCAGGGATGCCAACCCAACGTTCGTTAGCAGCAGTTTAGCAACTCACTAGCGATGTTTCTAGTAAAATAACTGGAAATCACTAGACTTTTGAATGCGGAACGTCAGGGATGCCAACCCAAAACTTGTTAGCAGCAGTTTAGTAACTTGCGAGACTTTCTTACAAAAAATCACTAGAAATCCCTAGATTTGGCACTCCTGGCGTTTCGCATCGAGAGAAAGTCACGGTATACGACACATATTTGATATCCATACATATATGTGTATACATACGAACAGATATGTAGTACATACTTTGTGTGATAGATACACATAGGATAAGCGAATGAGTTGCGGTGATTAAACGTCGGCGATGCATTCGCCGCGGTAACGAGATAATTATTTGTATTACACGGCTCGGCTAACCGACTTCCGGGCTGACCGTTGATTGATGCAATACATTAAGAGATGTTACAATATGTAGGCACTATGTACTATATATATATGTATACCATATATATGTATACGTCATGAACTGATCCTCAAGAATGGCAAAAGGGAATACGAAAATCATTTTTCGATACAGTATGCGCAAAATTTCATTTTACGCACACCGCGTCGAGAAAATGTCGTATGAAACTCGTGCGCAAAATTTCATTTCACGCACTTGTTGCATAATGTACTAATTTCGATACAGTGTGCGTAAAATGAAATTAAATGAAGTAAAATGAAATGAAATTTTACGCACACCGTGTGGAAAAAATGTCGTACGAAACTAGTGCGTAAAATTTTTACTTATTTTATTTATTCATTTTTTCTCATATATAATTGCATAGAAAATATATTTCGGCCTGGACTGTCTAGATACATTATAATATGAGAATATTTCTTGACCTCGGGAGAAAAAAAAGAAAAAAAAAAAAAAAAAAAACTCGACTGGCCCGTTGTAGCCAGAACGAAATCGTTGGAGCGATGAGAAAGGATACGGTAGTGTTTTTTTAATTTATTTTATTTTATTTTTCTTTACCCTCGAATGCAGGATTCTCTCTGTTTTAAAATTAAGATCCTTTACTTATTCCTTTTTTAATGTCGGTTTTTCACCTTTTTTTTCTTTGTTCTTTTTGCTTTTCCTTTGGCGACCGGATGTTGTGGTCAGAATTATAACAAGAATAAAATAAATAAAATTCACCAAAGGATATTATCCATCTAGACCAATTAAGGACGAACTGGCGGTCCTAGCATGTGTGGGCAATACCGATCCCCGAACATGAAAAATGTTTCCTCTTCAACTGAATCATTTGACCATAATTGATGATTTCTATGGTCAAATTAATTTTTTTTCTAACATATTTATTTCTTTTACAGAAGTTAAATCGCTTAAATTATTTATCTGAGTTGTTTTAATGGAAATTGAAAAATTTCCGATGTGCGGAATTTCATTTTTTTGCGGTTTTTCAATAACAATTCATAAACTATACGGTCAATCAGCTCGAAATTTATGGCAAAATATTCCTCCATTCCGACTCTACACGTGCGCAAAATTTGATAATATTCTTTGCATTTTTTAATTTTTTAAAACATGTTTTCCGAATTTCCATAAGATCCCATGTTAAATGATGTTTTTTAAAAATCAATAACTTTACATCCAGACGGGAGATCGATCCGAAATTTTGCACACGATTTCGAAATCGATAAAATAATCCACAAAAAAATCGTCATTAAATCCCTTGCATTTTTTAAATTCCCCAAAAGACGCCAGTTCATCCTTAAACATATATATATATATGTATTTTTAACATTGTCTCCAAAATAATTGAAAAAATAAACAACAATTTCAGAAATTTTCTCAAATCCCAAACAAGAGGGTGAATTTATTTTGTTTGGTTTTTTGTTCAATTATTTTTTCTTTTTTTTTTAAATTTTTTTTTCGAGAAAAAGAGGGATTCACGTTATTACTTGGACGTCAGAATTTCCGTCACACACACACACATATATATATTAGGGGGTAGAGGGTTGTAAAATACTGTTTCGTTTTGTCCATACTCCTCCTGCATGCTCCTAGCTGAGTTCAGTTCCTGTATACCTACTAGTGGACACAATGATGACGCGGGGGATGGGACATAAACCTGGTATTCCCTGGGGAGTTACGCGGGACATAAAATCGAGCGTTTCAAACCTCTACTAATACTAATACTAATACTGGTACTAATACTACCCCCTTTTCGTTCTCTCTGACTAGTATAGCGATAGTTGGCGTCGAAATGTCGCCGAGTCGGACTTCCTCATCCCTTATATACCTAGTATACGTGTATACACCTACGCATGTTACGGTCGATCTCTTCCTTTTCTTTTTTCTGGTTTTTATCATTCATTTTTTCTTTTTTTTTCGTTTTTCTTCTTTTTCACATTTCATCCCCCAAATTCATCCCTTATTTCTATTACGTTGGCCAGTTTTACCTATACAGAGGCACCGATGGATCGAAAGATGTACCAATGGTTCAAAAGAGGCACCAATGGTTCAAAAGAGGCACCAATGGTTCAAAAGAGGCACCAATGGTTCAAAAGAGGCACCAATGGTTCAAAAGATGTACCAATGGTTCAAAAGAGGCACCAATGGTTCAAAAGAGGCACCAATGGTTCAAAAGAGGCACCAATGGTTCAAAAGATGTACCAATGGTTCAAAAGAGGCACCAATGGTTCAAAAGAGGCACCAATGGTTCAAAAGAGGCACCAATGGTTCAAAAGATGTACCAATGGTTCAAAAGAGGCACCAATGGTTCAAAAGATGTACCAATGGTTCAAAAGAGGCACCAATGGTTCAAAAGAAGCACCAATGGTTCAAAAGAGGCACCAATGGTTCAAAAGAGGCACCAATGGTTCAAAAGAGGCACCAATGGTTCGAAAGAGGCACCAATGGTTCAAAAAAGGCACTACTGCCTGATCAATTTTTTTTTCCGACGATATCTCGAGAACGAGTTATTGGATTTCAATGATTCTGGTCTCAATCGACGTGGCTTTTCGAAACTTAGAACTGATTAGATTTTGGTTTCGATCATTTGAAACCGCTAGGCATCTCTCCCGCATTACTGCAGCATCTCTCCCATAGAGTGTGGGAGAGATACCGCTTTTCACTGTTTCTTTTTTTTTGTTGGCATATATTTTATACGAAAATGAAAGTTTGATAATTTATAAAATTTCAATCACATATCTTAAAAAAGGTAACACAAGAGTGACATCTTCAGCCAATTCTTGTTGAAATTTGTTGAAGTTGAATAATTTTTTTAAGAATTGTTTAACATTCTAGTTTCAGCATTTTAGTTTTAGTATGTACATCAAATTTTCTCAAATACTGTAACAAGTTGTAGTATATATATATATGTATATATGTACTGTACATATACCTGTATAATATATAATATATATATATATATTTTATTACACCATATTATATACTATATAATATATACGACTACACATTTCAGCCCCTAATAAAATATTATCTTCTAGACTATATATATATATATATGTATATATTCATGTATACTATATAATATTGGTATGTATTCCTATATAATCTGCTTTGATTTTTCTGACTCAATGCACAAAGCCATATATATGTATAGTATATATAGATATAACCAGAAAAGCTATAGAGTTTGATGGGCCTTATGTTCACCTCAATAACTTTTATACTCCCTTATATATGTATGTGTATGTATATCAATATATAATATGGAGTATATTGGTTAATGATTTTGTTTACCTGTGGAGACAGGTGTACTATATACCTATATACTACTATTATTATATAGTACATCATAATCCGTCCTGAATTCAAATCTCAATATATATATATATATATATATATATATATATATGTATATCATACCCCCGATAATGTACGAGTAGGTATATAGTATTATATTATTATATATGGTGTGTACATGTGTGCATTATTTCAACAATAATAAATTATTGTTAAATTGCGAGAAAAAATTATTTTACCTAGTCTAATTTTTACATGAAATTTGAAAAAGAAGAAGAAGAAGAAGAAGAAGAAGAAGAAAAAATCTAGAAATCAATGAAAATTTAGAGAAAAAAAAAATACAGATTTCGTTCTTTTTTTCAATTATTATCATCTTCATGAATATTGATACTGAGAATTTAGGCACATGTTGCCGATACGGTGTATATATATAATATATACAATTTTTGGCAAGGGGGTGAATTTTATTTATTATACACCTATTTCAACTACTCACGTGTGTATAATACGTATTTATATACATACATATATATATATATATATCTTTCATCTAAATCTAAACCCGATTTATCTATGCTAATATATATATATACCCATCTATATATTATATACTATGTAGATATACAAATAGGGGATCGCATTAGCTCATGATCCTGAAATGAAACAAGGGAGAAAAAAATAAAATAAAAAAATGTAAAAATGTAAAAATATAGTCAGCAATATATATTACAAATATATTATATACTATATGTACGAAAAAAAAAAAAGAAAAAACAGTATAAATTGCTAATCAAATTAAAATTCAATCGTACAGGTGCTTGTTCATTAATTACATTTATATTCAAGTGCAATAATTGCGTCACAGGTATATATTATATATACCTGATATGTATATAGAAAATTGATGATATAAAGAGTAGGAAAAAAAAAGGAAAAAAAAAAAAAAAAAATCTGAGGGTAAAATTAAAGAGCGTATTAATTTAATGTAAATGAATTCGAGTGTGTATATATATATATATAGTATATATAGATTTTCCTATATAGATAATCGTTGACTGACTGTGTGGTGTACACCTGCATGTACCATATGGCGTATATATTTTCAATGAATATATATACTATATAGTATATATATATATATATATATATATATATATATATATATATATATATATATATATATATATATATATATGTACGACGTCGACGACGACGTGGAGTCGCCACTGCAGGGGATATAATAAGCGTAGTAGATATATATATGTATATAGGTGGTAGGTATAAATGGGGGTTAAAAAGACGGAAGGGGAATCCCCTCTTCCCTATTTCTCTCCCTTTTTTTCCTTTTTTTTCTACTTTTTTTCTACTTTTTTAATTCTTTTTTCTATTCTTCTCTGTCGGAATAGGTGAGGTGAACTTTGAATCGTCGTTGCCCAGTGCAACCCTAAACCCCCAATTATAATACACACATATGGGTATATAATATATATATATACACACTTGCCTATAATATGTGTATATATAGGTATATAATCTGACTAGACAGATTATGAGCTGTTATGACTGTGCAAGGTTGCAGGAAAAAGTATATATATATATAGTATATAGTATATAGTATATAGTATATTGTAGATAAAAAGGAGGGTGTATTCTCTCCCTCCCTCTCTCTCTCTCTCTCTCTACTCTCCCTATAGATATGTATATATATATACATTGGTGAAATTTATAATACACATATGTTCATATAACAGTATATAATAAGTTTGTTTTGCCACCGACTTGATTGGTTTGGTGTTTTTTGATTTGGTGTTTCTGTGCTTTTTTTTTTTCTTTTTTTTTTTTTCTCATTTCGTTTTTCACCCTTTCCTAGCTATATAGTGTATATATATATATGTACGTATAGGTAAATTGGAAAAATTATAGAAATGAATATACTGAAAACAAGTAGAAACAGAAGAAGAATATTATTAAAAAAAGTAAAAAAAAATTGAAAAAACTGAAAAAGGAAAATCGATAAGTATTCGACTATTTTGAAGATTTTTGAAAAAAAATTTCTCCTACTTTTTAATCGTTCTGCGATTTTCTTGAAAAAGGTTCTTTTTCCTAAATAATATTAAACTAACATAGGTATAGGTAATACATATGTATGTATGTGCCTATATTTTCATGCGAGATCGAAAGTAGATAGAAAAAGAGAAAAAAAAAAAAATATATAGAAAAATAGTCGATTTTTCTTGAACGTGCACCCATATAATTATTATTAGATATATACTTTACCTATATTTTGATTTTCTTTTTAAATACACATATACACATATATATATATGTATATTATGTACGTTACGGTCGTTTTGGGTCGAAGAAGCCCCAGGGCGAAGACCTTCTTCTTCTTTTTCGTCTTCTTCGTCTTTTTCTTCAGTTTAAAAAAAATCTCGAACAAATGTTTATATATATACACTATATACCATATACTATATTATATATAATACATTCACACAATATACACGTGACACCCCCTCCCCAAAAAAAAAAAAAAGAAAAAAAAAAAGAAGTTCAGGTTTCAAAACTTCAGCAGGTTAAAACGTGTTTTCTTCACCTGTATAGACAGGTAGGTAAGGTCTAGGTAGAAGAGGTAGGTAGGTAGGTAAGGTACCCTTGTAACATTGCAAAAAAAAAAGCAAAAAAATAGAAAAACAGAAATAAAAAAAATTGGAAGAATCGAATGAAAAAGAAGAAAATTTTGTTGATTTTTGTGAAATGAAACAGTAGATTAAAATGTGAAAGAAAAAAATGTAAAGATAAGCAGAGAGACAGTATAGGGATAACAAGATCGATAAACGAATGAATAAATGAAAATGAATGTTTGAATATTTTTTTTGCTTTTTTTGTTTTATTTTTTCGAATTTTTTCTCAATTTTTTCATAATCAAAAATCCAAAAAGATAGAAGAGACACTGAATTCATAAAGAATGAAGAATAGAAACAAATATAACAAATATGAAGTTGAGCGAGAAAAAAACCAAAAAAAGGAACGAAAACCAAAAATTAAAAAGGAAGAATTATAATACACATATAAAAGCGTGTATATATATATATATATATAGGTATATTGGTCATAGTTTCTTTTTACAGTAGCTAAGATGGTGGGGAGTAGGTCCTGCAGTAAAGGTCGTATAATAAATAATGAGAAAAAAAATTCTGGTTTTGGTTGGCGATGCTGTGATGTTGCAGCTGTGAGAGTCACGTATTCATACGCCTACATGGATAGAGGAGACTCGCATACAGATATAGTGAAACCTTTTGAAAGATCAGCCTCGGATAACGACAGGTAAGACTGACCCGGGCGCAGGTGTGGGTTGAGGACTCCGAGCTACCGTGCTACGCGCTAGAAGATATAACCCAGGAAATCCCGTTCTCCTCCAACTCCGACCACTCTCTCTCTCTCTCTCTCTTTTACTCTTTCCACTTTTTTACTTCTTTTATTCCTACTCGTAGGCCTATTTTTCGCTTTTTCTATCCTCGTCACGGTCAAACGATTCGGGAAATCGGCAAGAACGAAGATTAGAAATTCAGAAATCGGTATGCGAATTTGGTTTTATCGTCGAATTGATATCTGGATGTAAAACCGTGTGGATTTCAGACGCTCGTAGTCCAACAGGTTCTCGAAATCGTTGGGCCGATTCAAAACCATGAATTAAAAAAACAAAATCGACGGAAAACGATTCGTTCCCTCGTTTCTTTCTCCCTAGTATCCCTCTTTCTCGCTTTTTCTATCCTCGTCACGGTCAAACGATTCGGGAAATCGGCAAGAACGAAGATTAGAAATTCAGAAATCGGCATGCGAATTTGGTTTTATCGTCGAATTGATATCTGGATGTAAAACCGTGTGGATTTCAGACGCTCGTAGTCCAACAGGTTCTCGAAATCGTTGGGCCGATTCAAAACCATGAATTAAAAAAACAAAATCGACGGAAAACGATTCGTTCCCTCGTTTCTTTCTCCCTAGTATCCCTCTTTCTCGCTTTTTCTAGCCTCGTCACGGTCGAACGATTCGGGAAATCGGCAAGAACGAAGATCCGAAATTCAGAAATCGGTATGCGAATTTGGTTTTATCGTCGAATTGATATCTGGATGTAAAACCGTGTGGATTTCAGACTCTCGTAGTCCAACAGGTTCTCGAAATCGTTGGGCCGATTCAAAACCATGAATTAAAAAAACAAAATCGACGGAAAACGATTCGTTCCCTCTTTTCTTTCTCCCTAGTATCCCTCTTTCTCGCTTTTTCTAGCCTCGTCACGGTCGAACGATTCGGGAAATCGGCAAGAACGAAGATTCGAAATTCAGAAATCGGCATGCGAACTTAGTTTTTTCGTCGAGTTGATGTTTGGACGTAAAACCGTGTGGATTTCAGACTCTCGTAGTCCAACAGGTTCTCGAAATCGTTAGGCCGATTCAAAACCATGAATTAAAAAAATAAAATCGACGGAAAACGATTCGTCTCTTCTTTTCTTTCTCTCTAGTATCCCTCTTTCTCGCTTTTTCTATCCTCGTCACGGTCAAACGATTCGGGAAATCGGCAAGAACGAAGATTAGAAATTCAGAAATCGGTATGCGAACTTAGTTTTATCGTCGAGTTGATGTTTGGACGTAAAACCCTGTGAAATTCAGGTTTTTTCGGTTCAACCGGTTTTCGAAATCGTTCGACACGTCGCGGTCAAACGATTCGGAAAATCAGCAAGGAACGAAGATTCGAAATTCAGAAATCGGCATGCGAATTTTATTTTATCGTCGAATTGATATCTGGGTGTAAAACTTAGTAAATTTCCGACTATTTTCATCCAACCGATTTGTGAAATCGTTGGTCAGATTTTAGTCCATAGATTTCTGAACACGAATCGCATTCCAGTGAAAATTTCGAAAATTTACATCTCTCTCAGTTTTTGAGATAAATTCGTCTAGTTTGAATCGCATGAAACGTAATTTTTTTTTCTCCGCCGATGCCGATGCAATTTCAAAACTGATACACGTGGCTAAAATGAGGAAGCGGCGCTGAATCGTGAGAAATTTAATTGCTAGATCGGATTCTCCTCCTCGTGGATAACGAGGATTTTTCTTTTCTCGTTAAGAAATTCTTTTTCTATGTGTACAGTATCTATACGTACCAATCTACTATATCTACTATATCTAGGTATATAAAGACAGAGCGGAACAGTTCTAATCTTGAGGGTATAAATTCCTCGCTTCCTCCAGCTAACCGGAATGCAATTTTGCCATGATAGTAGTCAACAACGAAACACGATAGTATTAAGTAGCCACCGTATACCCCACCAGCACCAGACCATCTGCAACATCTTATATTGCCTTTTCCCTTACGCGATATACCCACGCGTTTTACGACGTGAGAGAAAAAAGGAAAAAGAAAACGAAAAGGAGAACCAGAAAAAATCCAAGAAAGCCCATATCAAAAAATTTTCGGTCTTCCACTCCGTGGAAATGGTAGATGTCGATACTAGTGCGAAAGTGTTGATTCTCGAACGATTTTACGAAGTTTTCTCGCCCGAGCGAAAATCACACGAATTCGACAATCGTCTTTCGCCCTAGTATCGGATTTAGTTATTCGACACAACGCGCGTTGGGTTGAATTTTATTGCAGATGCGAAGCGTGCGGAAAATCGAGCTTTACGCACAGCCCTACGAAAACCATTTTATCTGCTTCAATCGATAACTTCACGATGTGATAAATGATTGCCGCTATTTCGAAGCTTCATTTTTCAAAATTTTCAAGTTTTTTCGCCGTCATGAATGGGCATACATGTTCTGTTCTGTAAACCCGACCGGATGCGGGGGTTCGATGATATTTCGTAGGGGTTTGGGGTTTATGCCAGTCGATGATGACTTTGGTTCGCAAACATGAACCCTAATTATACCGATCAGTATTCGCGGATAACCTGGGCTGACTGTGCATTAGTTCCATAAACAATGCATTATTCAGGGTACACAAGGTGTCCATACGTCCATACGCCCGTCCGTCCGTCCATCCATCTATCTGTCTGTCTCTCTGACAGTACCCACACATTGCCTCATGCCTAGTAGTGCAATGTGCAGAACTTTGTTTGATCTATTCTAACGATCGCTATATACACGCATGCATGTATACACATATGTACATGAGATTGCTTACGAAACCTATATGATGTACGAAAAAAAAAAAATCAAATCCAAAACTTCGTCAAGTTTTCTCATCTTTGTGTTTTTTTTTTTTTTTGCAAAACCTATGTATTCGCATACCTACACCTCCACCAGACTGCAGCAACAACTGCAACGGTGGACTAGGATAGCGTTAGAATATTGCTGTAGCTGTACGGTTAGCGAATATTTAACACGTTTGTAATCCGTGACCAGGAGGCTAAGCGGAGCCTGCTATTGTCCCTTATTGCACTCTGTAATTTCGCACGGTGTCTTTTTTTTATTTATTCTTATTCTTCTCTTATTCAACGAGAGAACATTTCCGCGTACATGCTGGTTGATTGATGTCAACCACATGCATCCTCAAAGCAGTTTGCCTTCTGAGCGATACAAATTAATACATGATAGTAAAAACGAGGAGAAAGTGTTGCAAAAAAAAAGTTGTCGCAAAAATTGAACCGAAATTTTTTCTTCATTTTGCAATGATCGGCTAATCACGTCTGTGACTTTTGAATCAGCCAGTATAATATCGAGATTGGGCGAATAATGATTTATTAAAATTATCGCAGAGGGGGGGGGGGGGGGGGGAGGGTGGGGGCAGAGTCGTTTTAATTAATAAAGGTAATTACTGTAATTAGTTGACGGTAGTCTGGCGTTGGCGTAGTGTCATCAAACATGGCGTAGGTACCATGAAGTGTAAGTACGTATATAGATATGTAGTATGTAAATGGGATATGATAACGTGACGTGGACGTCATCACTCAGATAATACTAGCGATGTGAGGTGAGGTGAGTTTGGTCGGCGTTGTTGTTAAACGGGTGAATGTAGTTGCTGAAACGATAATGAAACCCATCAGAATGAGAAAAGGGGGATTGATCATCCTTCATCACGTACATACACGCATATACGTACATATACGCACATATAAGCTCATGCGGTCTGCCAAACGGCCGTTAATCCATTACACAACCCTGTTTCAACGATCGATTTAAACGCGCACTAGGTTTTTGGGGAAAAAACGGTCCCGCTGTTTTTGAAGCGCTCTGTAAACAGCGCAGAATTATTCCCCGCGAAAAACTGAAGAGATAACGTCCAATCGCCAAACTCAGGGGTCTCGTGGTTTTCAAATTATGGCGATTTCAATCTCCGACGAATCGGAACTGAGATTAGAGTAACGGTCGCGTCTGGGATTGGTCCGATCTTCGAATGACTCCAGTTTGAAAACTACGAGGTTCTCGATGATTTCGCTCAGACAAATTCGTTCCGGTTTTTCATCTGCGAGATGGTCACGAGGTGGAGAAAACAGAGGGATCGAAGATGTGGGAAAAAATGCAAGAAGTAAGAACAGTAAAGTGTAAAAAAACGGGATAAACGCTCCGAGGGACTGCAGTAAATCATATAATAGCGACAATGTAATACTTTTACACTTTAATGCGTCTTAGCTCAGCTGGTGAGGCTAACAATAAGTCGTTATTATGTATATTGAGCACTGCACCAAGCACTCTGGTCGGAGTATAACAGTCGTCGATAATTTCTTGGGTCAAGGTGCAGGCTGGTAGAATTTTTTTTATGGGGTTTTAAGTCAACTTACGATACTTTCAAATCCAACGGCGGTTGCATGGATGGAAGGGGGGGGGGGGGGGGGGGGGGGCAGTGATTTAGGAGTTTAATAAAACTGGCATAAGGTACACAAAGGGTGTGACAAAAATGTTGAGAAATTTTTATCCGATATAAAAATGGCGGGAAAAAATTCAAATAAATTTCTTCATTTTTTCTTACTTCTTATTTCATTACCACTGAGATCTGGGAGGGGGAAAATTGCCAGTAAACCGTTGCCAATCTGTAACGTAAGACCTCGGTCTGGTTTAAACTCTTTTGTGCAGCCCTGGAGGAGGAGGAGGAGGAGTGAGTGACGACGACGGTGCGTCGTAAAGTTAAGTAGTGCCCTCCGGGTGCACAACTACTGTTGCTTGCCGAGTTCTGATCTCTTTCTATCTTGCTGAAGGAGAGAACGAGAGGAAGAGAGAGAGAGAGAGAGGGAGATGGAAAAAATAAAAAATAAAAAAGGAGAAAAATCGAGAGATGAATCTAGAGAAAGAAAGAAAGAAGAAAGACGGTGTAGTTTCGTTTAGTCGCTTAGCTGTGGATTTAAAGAGTTTTATACCGGTGAAAAGAAGCAGTAAAACGATGAGCCAATGAGCCTAGATGGAGACTATAAGCTAAACCCGAGACGTTCACGTCGAGTAAAGATTAGACACGTGGACGATTTTTTATTACAAGCATATATAATTATTATCGTCACCAAATACACGGCTTGGAATTGATTCTACAAAAAAATTGCCTCGAGATAATAGACGCAGAGTTTCGTTTCCCACAAATTCGGATTGGGCTGTTTTTCGGAAATATCAACAGTTGAGGTGGTAATCGGAAAATTACCAGCCTCTCAATTTCTGATGTTGATAACGTCACGAAAACCAGGACTTGGACTTGGTGGCACAAAAAAATTGTGACGACATAAAAGACGCAGATTTTTAATCCCCACAAATTATGCTCGAACTATTTTTCGAAAATTTCAACAGTTGAAGAGATAATCGAATACTAGCTAGCCCGCTGATATTCTGCCGTTGATAACATCGTAAAAAACAGGACTCGGACTTGATTGCACGAAAAAATTGTAACGACATAAAAGACGCAAATTATTAATCCCCACAAATTATGTTCGAACTATTTTCCGAAAATGTTAACATTTGAAGAGATAATCAAATAATAGTCAGCCTACTGATATTCTGCCGTTGATAACATCGTAAAAAACAGGGCCCGGACTCGATTGGACAAAAAAACTTTCTGAACGTAAAAGACGTAATTTTCAAAGCGGTAAAACTCTTGTTTGACATTTTTTTCGATATAGTTGATAGATCGGGAGATAATCGAGGGAGAGATGCGTGTGAGATAAAATTTATCGTCAGTCGTTTCTATTCCGCTAGGAGGGGGGGCAGGGAAAAAAAGTATTTTGAATTTTCCTGATGAAGGCAAGGCGGTGGAAATCAAGCATCGACATCTCGTCTTGGCTAAATGCCATGCAGGAGTTATCGGCGAGATGTTGGAGTAAGTTTATTGGCCTAATTTAAATAACAGGCTCTCGCAGTTCCTTCGTGGGGGTTGAAGTTATTCCTATTTCCCAACGGCAAAGCGCGGTGGGCGCAGTGGGCGCGGTTGTATATCTTGAATCTTGACACCCCAGTCCAGGATCCCAGTGATCCTTGCTGATGAGTTGAAGGATTCCAGGATTTTTATAACCGCACCACCTCCTCCTCCACCCCCGTTTCCGTCTCTTCCCCTACTTTTCCTACCGCGAATTTATCTCGTTCCACATTTCCGCTCTTCGTTCGCGCGGATGAAGAGCGGAGCTGAAGATATCCGGTTGAAATCGGACTTGCAAATTCGGTTGAAAATAAAAATAAGACTAAAAAGAAAGGAAAATAAATTACACCCTGTGGTAATCTCGGTCTATTTCGCTCGAAAAATATCTCCATCAACGGCAACGAGTGTATTTCACGATTTGAAAAATTTCTAACAACATAATTGACCAGATTATCTGAATAACTACGAGATAATTGTGACGAAAATTCATCTGCACGAGATCGAAGTTGAATTTTTTCGAAATTTCCTGCTACAAAGTCTGGAATTTTATTCAATTTCGCTATCTAGATGATCCGAAAATTTATCTAGAGAAGATGAAAGATAAGATTAAACTTTCGTAATTTAGATGGACTAGAAACTGAACTCAGATAATGAGAAAGATCAAATTCTGTAATACATTTTAAAAAAATATTCGATCTTCCATTCATTTTCGGTTCAGATGATCAATAAATTCATCTATATGCAAGATGAAAGATGAAATATTTCAAAATCATCTAAAAAAAGATGATATCGTCTCGATTTATGATCAACAGCATGAAAAGCCGAGGAAATTGAAATACGAACAAAGATGAGATAAAAGATGATGATTGATCATCTGAGATGATTATCTGAGATAAAATGACCTAAAATTGATCAAAATCTAGAAAAAAGATATTTCTTCAAATTTCGGGTTGAAAAAATGGAAAAAAAATGTGACGCACATTAATTTGATGAGCCATCGGGTAACCGCAAGTCGTGCCTATTCTTCTGGTGCATCGGGTTAATTTGATGAGTAAATGCAGTGGATTCTACTACCCCCAACGTACTTATATAGTACATACACGCCATATGACAAATAATAACTATATTTTTCTGTAAATAAGCTGAGTTATATATTATATGGAGGAATTCTGAACAGGCACGTGTTCGATATTTCTTACCCTTACCAATTAGTTTGCTATATATCTATCAGCATCGAGGGTAAAGGAGTGAGTAGGAGGACTGAAATTAAGTGCAACTGTTGGATCGGCACTAATTTGAAGGATTGTGGCCAGCAGGATGGACGGGTTGTACTATATGTATATACATACCTACTCGGATATAAATACATGGTAGATACCGATGTACGATGAATAGTGCCCGGCCCGCCATGGTGGTATGGAATTAATTCATCCACCCCCTTCCTGCTGTGCGCTACTCCATATGGACCAATTCTCGAATTAATATATCCCAGTGGCTATACGCAGTGCAATACAACAATCACCGTTTGTTTAGGGTTAGATGATCATCCCCTTGACGTATCGGGGGTGACGAATCGTCGCGAAGATACTATCTGATTGATTGGCTATCGGTCATCGCATCATCAATTTATCAAACTCTCGGCTTTCTTCGATTTTAACAAATCAGGTATTACGGGCTAACCGCTCGATAGATCTCGACCCTATTTATGCGAAAAATTATACCATCCCTGGGGAAGATATAGCGAAATTTTCAGACCCCCATCGTTTCCGGTCCCGAAATGGCGGGGGTTTGAAATTTTCGAACATTCATAACTTCTACGCGCTTGCATCGATCTTGAAAAAATTTTGCGAACTGGATTTTGGGGAGGATCTAAACTGCCCCGAATTTTTTCAGATTTTTCATATTTCCAAAATCGAAAATGGCGGAGGTTTGAAATTTTCGAACATTCATAACTTCTACGCGCTTGCATCGATATCGAAAAAATTTGGCGAGTTGGATTTTGGGGAGGACCCAAGCTGCCCCGAATTTTTTCAGAATTTTCATATTTCCAAAATCGAAAATGGCGGAGGTTTGAAATTTTCGAACATTCATAACTTCTACGCGCTTGCATCGATCTCGAAAAAATTTGGCGAGCTGGATTTTTGGGAGGATCCAAGCTGCCCCGAATTTTTTCAGAATTTTCACATCACCAAAATCGAAGATGACGGTGATTTGAAATTTCCGATAAAATAAATCTCCGAATTCTTCGGAATAAAAAATTCTAGCCAACCACCTGACAGACTAGGAATGTCGCTTAATAATTCGAGCAAATCACCCGCAACTACTACAACAGCTGACATTGCCTATAGTTATAAAGTCTAGACGATTTGTTATATCGGAATTTCACCCTGTACAGGTATAGGCGTATAAAACGTTGAATAATTCATTGGTCAACGACATTGGCATAAATTGCGGCGTACCGTAACTGCCATAAGAGCGTAGTAAGTAGTAATATCAATAGTACGAAGAAATTTTCCAAAGTTTTTTTTTTTTTTTTTGCAAATCCAGGGTGAAGTGTCTCGACTATCGTTATGGTTGTAAAAAATGAAGAGGCCAGAGATAAATGAAACCGAAAATTGAATAAATTTACTAATAAAAGTAGTTTTGTTTTTTGGGGGGGGACTTTTTTATTTTTTTTATTTTTATAAGCGAACACGCGATGTAAGTATATACAGCCAGTCTTAGTATTAGTCGTAGTCGTAGTCACATTTAACTTCTCCCGATGATTATATGCCCTGACAAACTGTGCAGGTATGTTGTACCACTCTGTCTCCTGCATAGGTAGGTATATACTGCACCAAAGAATCCTACCTACCTACCAACGTATCATTCCTTTGAAATTACGTCTAATATACTTCTCTGCCTACCCTTCCCTCGACTTGAACTTCTTCTTCTTCTTCGTCTTCTTCTTCGCCTTTTTCTTTCTCTTCATATTTTTATTCTTATTTCTTTATGTACAGCGACGAATAAAGACATTCTTTTAGCATGAGCGTTATTTTGCTCCCAGGTAAAATACGCTTCGTTATATGATCATGCGATATTGTCATGTACCATACACACAACAACCCATTGGAAAGAAACTTTTCGAACTGAGAAGACCGCGGGTTCGAAATTCCGAAATTCCAAAAATCTTCTCGCACGCGTTCATTCAGCATTTAATAACTCTGGCTGTATCGATCGTACCGAGACCAATAAGGGGTCAAATTGATCGATTTGAGATCAACTTTCCAGAAAATGAAGTTTCGAAATCCTCCCAATCACCCACGATGTCGAAATCATCGATTGATCTCTGCGGCGTGCGCAAAGCACCCCATTTCCGGAGAGTGGGGGAAAAACGCCGCTCTGCTTTACGCACCAGTGGCTTTTTTTCATCGCGAATATTTCGAAATGTAAATTTCGGATTAATTTATTCTGTTTATTGTTTCGTTCTCGTTAATTAATTACAATGAAATGAAGAGTGGGTACATCTTGGTTCGTCATTCCAGAATTTTATAATTATCTCTGATTATATATTAGCCCGTTTATCGAAGCATGTCCAACTCCCTGTCCCGGGTTGGTGGGTACGCTTTGACCGTGACCAGAAGAGGAGCACCCGTGTCCCGTGTCCGGGTTGACGTGCGTGTGTCACTGAGTATCGCCTCCCTACAGTGCGGATGGTTGTTATATAGAACCACGCCTTCGACACGCGATCTTTATATACCCCCTTCACTTTCCGCTATATTACTATTTTTCTTTTTCTTTTATCTTTCATCTTTTGTATTTTTTATACATCATTTTCGCATCATACTGCAACGAAATTAAAAAAACAAAAACAATGGTAATAATTCTGCAGAATTTCACCCCCCATATGTTTGATGTGAAGACAAAAAAGAGTAGAGATCAAAAAGAGAGAAAGACAAAAAAAACTTCTCGAAGATTCGAATATCCCTGAAACAGAATCCTCGTAGTTTCCTGAAGAGTGGGTAGCGTGCGCGTGGCTCAGACCCCCAGGTTCATATCCTTCCTACCGCGTATAGTACGAGGAACAGTAGTCGAAGCACGTGACGGCGACGTCCGCCAAAGTAAGTAAGTAAGTAAGTAAGTAAGTAAGTAAGTGGCTAAGGCTGGTTCGATTCGAAGCAAACTTTTCTCACTGCAGGTGTGCGAGAGTAATCACGATGTCACGGGCGAGTCACGCTCCCACTTCTTCTCCTTCTTCTTCTTCTTCTTATATATTTTTATCTCTCCTTTCTCCTCTTCTCTTTGCTCTCCGTGTTTCTTTCGATCAAGGATCGAATCGCCTGTACCCGTTTCGGTCTTCTTTCTTTCTTCATTTCCCCCATGTGCTCTGATACACAACATCGAATGCTCTGAAATATCGAGAGCCATGTTCACCGTTTGTGGAATAAACGAGTGGCCACAATCGAGAACACACTCATCTCCATCCTTCGACCGGAGAACTTCAAGAAGAGTTCATTTTCGCGAAGAAATTTGCGATCAGTGCGAATGAACACTTCAGAGACATTTCGGAAGCTACAATGAGTGCCCTGCATGGGGCGAAAGACTCTCCGAACATTTCCTCGATCTGATCTGCATGGACTGAAGATGTCGATCTCATGTCATGGAGTGCTGCATGCGGTTCTCCTAGAATTTTAGTGAAGAGTCGACGCGAGTGTCCAAGTATGAATAAAGCCCTGTTGAAACTGCAGTGTCGTGTTCTTGGCGTGATCTAAGGTGGGTAGGGTAAGCCCACTGAGTAGCACATGCCACAAGTCTGTCTATGCATGAATTTGTATTAAGTTACTATATCCCCATTCCCGCGATCTCGTATATGCGCGGTGTTAACATAGTATACGTTCTATGGTAGGCCGTAGAATATGGTCTAGGGTTTCCATGGCGTTGGGTGACACTCCGTACTATTTTTTTTGTTCTTTTTTCACCATTTCACAAGGTAAAGGATAGATAGATGGATGGATACACGATAGTAACATTTCCAGGCGAGCAGGGAGACCAGCAGCCTTGCACAACGGAGTAACCATAGTTCCTATGGCGTGATCAGGTTGAAATAAATCCCTTTCTTTCGACCATTCTAGTTCGTTATTATCATCATCATCATCATAATCGTCGTCGTCGTCATAGTGTGGTGGTGTTCTCTTACTCTTGGACTAATTAATTGCCGCTATTTTTTGTGGGTACACATGGGGACACCGATATCGACGGGAAATTTCTTCTTTCACTTCTTCTTCTTCAAGTTCGATACCTCGACTCGGAGAATACCGAATGCTGAATACGCTGTGTATCAGATTCAGTGCAGTAAATAAATACTTATTACTTACAATAAGCCAATAAGTACGTAATAACGTATAATATAATAAGAGAGCAAAGGCTTGTTTATTTGTACGTGACCGAGTAGCTGAAGCACGCGCCACATTCAACGGCCAATTCTCTCTCAACTAGGCTTAACAACCTCGACTTCAGTTCCACTCTGCACACACACACACTGGTCAAATGACACTGTCCCACGTCTCTGTCCCACTCCCGTTCAATATCATATTTTATTCCTTGTTTTCTCTTCTGCTGCGGCGTCACGATATCGCATCGGTGTCATTAATACCAGAATAAGAAGAAGATCATCCCCGCGTTTTCTCTGATGATGGAGAAGTTCCTCATCGGTTTAAAACGAGCGAAGAACAGAAAGAAAAGAAAATAAGAGAAAATAAAAGACAAGCAAAACACTAGGAACTGGTTCCCTCGATCAGCCCAGGAGCTACGAGCGGGTACCTAATGCGGTAAGAAGTGGTGCAAGAAGCATAAGATCCAGGTAAAACCAGAGATCCAGCAATTACCCATGGCGGTGGTGCTGCACAGTGCAACAGCGCAGGAGGTAACGGAAAACAAACCAAACCGACATCGAGGAGAGAGAAGAACCCCATGACGCGCGCGCGCGCGCTATCAAGAGAGAGGTATACCCCCGCAGACGAAGAGGGAGATACAGATTACCATATAATAGTGCCTCCCGGGTACAGTGCTCCATAGCCAAGCCGTTCTAGAAGACCTTCTTCTTTGTCTATCACACTTGTGCAAGACCTCGATGCACGGAAATCGTCATGATCAGATGGAAGACCGACTTCCTCCTCCATGTGCCACTGGACAACCGGCTTTGGCCGCTTTCTGCATGCTGCTGGCGTCCTAGAACCCCCGAAGAAGATGGGTTCCGGATCGGAAACCCACTCGTGATGCGCACGCTGGTGATGCCACGCTCGTTGGTCGTCGTCCTGATTCATTTCTCGAGAGGATTCCCGGTGCAGGGAGACCAGGTGTCCTTCTTCAGGAGAGATGAGATTATCGCTACGCGATGGATTCACCCTTTAAAATTTCTCGTGCTTTGATAGATCGGACCTGATGAGTGAGGAGTCTCATTCGGTCGTTGGTTCGTCGGAGCAGCACGTGACTGGTGTGTTTACAGAGTAGTGGAGGCCTCGGCCCCGGGCCTGGACTGCTCCACACAGTATAATCCGACGCTGCGTTGCTGTTGCTGTTGCTGTTGCACACATACGCACCAGCGCTGGGTGCGCGGTTAATACGCGTATAAACATTAAGATCGCATACGTATGGGCGGTGCGTGCCCGGCGACCCCGTCGTGCGTACGGTTGCGGGTCGCCCGCGAGGAGCCAATGAACTTCACCTCACCACGAACCCGCTATACGCTGTGCTATGGGTTTACGCTTACGCTTACGGAGGCATACAGTTACTGTACGTGTAATGGTCTGGTGTTTACGCGCGCCCCACCATGCCATACGCACCATGGTATACCTCCTGCTATACCACATTCTGGATTGTCAGTAACGACCGGCAGTCTAGCTCAGACCTTTTCCAACTCCTCACACATCGCTTTGAACAATGGAATTGCTGACGAAGAGACGACACAGTTTTTATCATCCGTTTGAAAAAAAATCTCCAGCGTTATCTGCATCATCTCCTCATTTCAGCCTCGTCAACCATTACCTTATGCTTTCCTCGACTATGTCTCCAGCATTTTCCCTGAAATCGAGTTGCAGCATTTTTTTTTCGCCCGCCTAATCCGCGCGACAAGTTCCATTGGCGAGTGCACCGGAGTAGGATAGTCGGTTGCAACTTGCATGGTACTTGTCGAGCGATTTCCAGCTCAGCACACTCACTGCATACTTTCATCAAGCTCAGTTTGACTCGACGTTTACGGTCTTACGCTTTAGTAAAATTGCATCATCGTTAGATAGCGAACAAGCACACTTACTACAGCGACTATCCCTCTTCGCGCTGCAGGTGCGTTTCTTCTTCCTTTATCCAACCACCTTTTTGCCTTTTGCCTTATAATACTATTATGTTTTGCTCAATTTGCCGCTTCTTCATCTTCGTCATCTTCAGTTCTTCATCTTCTCGTGTACATCGCTCGCTGCACTCATCATCATCTGTGCTATGACCTCGCCACTCTCGACGTAGTAAAGTTCACAGTGGTAGTGGCCAATGTCAACAGTTATCTTCCTCCTCGCGTTATCCGTCCCGCGTTGCATCATCGAGCCATGCATCTGTCCTCTTCAGTATCTCCGACAGTTTGACAGGACTGATAACGCCCCGAACAAGGTACGGGCGTTTCCATTCCAGATCTTGATCACAGCTGTGTATGAAGAAAGGAGCCTTTTCTCCTCTTCTCCTATTCGCTGATACCTTCTTCTTCTTCTGCTTCTTCTGCTTCTGCTTCTTCATACCGAAGCCGAGATGGGCCCCGGAGTTTTCCGGGCCAGATTTAATGCTCCAATAGTTTACTGGCGTGACCCTCGAGGAGAGAGAGAGACGCGGATGAAGATGGAGATGAAGAATCAATTTATTATGGCGAGGGCCCAGAGCTCGGACCTGCCATGCACGCAGCGCGTACACACATATCCATGAGCTGTTGTACCTAAGGCCAAACAAGAGAACAGAAGAGGAGAGAGGTGGAGAGAGGCCAGAAGAGCGCTGGAACCTAACCTAACCTACAATAGCTGCTGTCCTTTTCTTAGCGGCCGCGTGGGCCGGAGGTTCCTCCACCCTGTTCACCCCGCCAGTAAAGCGTACAACAAGCATAAAAGAGCGAGAGAGGAGAGAGAGAGAGACCAGTGTTACTGGTCTAAATATAGCGTCACGTTTGCGGGATGAGAGAGAGAGAGAGAGAGAGAGTGAGGAGTGAGGAGTATCCTCGCTTACTCTACTGCACACACACTCGGTTTACATTTGCGCGCGCGCGCGCGCGCGCGACTTGAAAAAAGAGAGAAAACCGCTTCCAGAGATGGAGAGAGGGACCAAACCGACCGGTGTACGTGTACACTCTCGCATTTTCCGCCATACTGCGCCTCGTTTTTACTCATATTTGCATTCAAGAGGAAGAAATTAGAGTCGAAACGAGCTAATTGGGGCCAGAAATGTGATCGAAAGATTCATCGAGGTCGAAAATGGCGGAAATGTATATTTGAGGTTAAGGAAGGTGCGCAGACCCCAACGCGCGCCTAGAAATGGCGGGAAGTGACCTGTTTGAGGTCAGGAAAATTGCGAAAGCCTTTTTCGATGCTGAAAAGATATGAGAGATGTAAAAAATGTTGATTTCTAACGAAATTGCATCAAGTCTGTATAATATAACTGCGAACGATTATGCACGACGAGTTCGTTGCGTAAGAACTAATATGCGAACAGCTGACTGACTGTGCAGCATGCAGCGTCATAAGATCAAAAGAAATACGAAAAATAAGAAGGAGAACAACCACTTCTTTTTTTTTCTCCTCCTTCCTTTCTTTCTTTCTTTATCTTTTTGAAACTAATTATCATCCCATCAAATATAACTTACGTTATAGGTTTGCTACCGTATTCTTAAAGGAGCCAACCTCCTCTTCAGCTACTATACACAACTCTCAGATTAAACTTCACAGCTTCTTCTTTTCTTCTTCTACCTACTCACACTGCACTACGCACCTTCTCTTCATCTTTATTGTTATTTCGTTCTGTTGGTTCCTAGGTATATATATATATGCATATACCCTTATATAGACGTATGTGTGTGTGTGTGTGTGCATATATTATATAATACATACCCACACTATATACCTACTCTGGACCAGCTTATACGAATACCCCTTTTAATTGGACGACCATATAGACGAATGTTGATGACGATTCCGATTTTCAACACCGATAAAAACTTACTTTTTTCACTTTCCATTTTTTTTTTTTCAATTTTATCTTTCTAATTCGTTTTTTTTTTTACATTTCGTTATCTTTCTTTCTATCTTATATAGCTGCTGTTTCGTTATCTTTTCTTTTCTACTTCTTCTTCGTCTTGTTCTTCTTCTTTATTTCTCTTCGAAACGAAAGAGACACATTTCGGGACAAGAGTTTGAAGAGTCTTTTTTTTTTACACATGAAATTATAATCGTATCATCGTTATCATATATATATATATATGAGAGAGAGAGAGAGAAATAAAAAAAATCTGCGCAGTTTTTACACACACACACACACACACACATACATACATACCTATATATTGTTTTTTTTTTCCTTCCTTTTTCCTCTTTTTCTTTTCTTCTCGCACCACACAAAGAGACTACGTACATTATACGTATTACACATTGTATACATATATATACATGTGTATATAATTTTTTTTTATATTAATTGACGAGAGAATGTGTGAGAGCAACTGCGCTACGAGCTGTTTATGATGTCGCAATTTCGCGTGTATATGTTGCGGCGTACCGCAATACCTTCATATACGTATAGTCGCATCGAACTTTTGTCGTTTATAACTTCCTGTGTGTGCATGTGCGTAATTTTTTATTCTTATTTTCTCCATTTTTTCACATATTTTACTCTTTTTTTTCCGCTCTCTACCAATTTTTCCTCAATTATTATTACGATGATTATTATTAACTATAAATTAAATACAATAATTATTGAGTCATTTCTTTTCTTTTTTTTTTTTGAAAAAATTTCTATATTTCATTATTTTATATAATTAGAATAATTAATTAAAGAATACGGTTTTTGAGTCAATCTTATCGGGAAATGTGATAGAAATGTACAGGTAAAACATATTCGTTGCATACTATAATTTTATATCCCGTTTTTTTTTATTATTTTTGTATTTTTGTACTTTTTTTTTCTTCTTCCCAAAATTAGTGAATAATTTGGAAAAAATAAAAATCTCATCCAAAGATCTGATAGAGTGATAGAGATTGGAGAAAAAAAAAAGAAAAAAAAAGAAAAGAAATGTAATATACGGATCTTATACATATATAGAGTAATATTATGTATAATGAAGGTGATATATATTCTATCTCTTCAGTATTTAAGTATCGCGTTGATACGCGTCCAGAATTATGAGCTTCTTATATATATATATGTATATGTGTGTTATATATACTATATTTGGCAAAGATCCAGAGCTGAGTTGGCAAATTTATTTTTCTATCCGGTCAGAGTCTATCGTGTGTGTTATACATACGATACGATAGCGACGAATTACCATTTTGAAACGTAAAAATTCGCTGTTATAAAAAAAATCGCGGGGGATGGAGAGAAGTTCAATTCAAAGAAAGAGAAAAAAACGAAATTAAAAAGCTGAAAACAGAAACGAAAACCAACACGGTGCAAAAAAAAAAACGCGAGAAAAAAAAAATGCGAAAAATAATGAAGAAAATAAAAAAAAAAATGTGAAAAAATTTTTGCACAGAAAACGGACGGAGAAAATAACCCACCGAATTATATAACATATATATATATATATACATTTGTAGATATACCTATATTATACATATATATATATACCTATATATTATATATACATAGCGAACGCGAGTATTACCCTATAGATTACCAAATTATGCGAAAAGAAGTTTTTACTACTACGGAAATCGCGGGTATAGACGTGCGTCCGCGAAATTTTATATACGTATGTATATATAGGTGTGTATATATTAGGGTGGTCCAAAAAACACAATTTTTTTATTTTTCAAAGGCTTATCATCTCAAAAGTTTCTTCCAGGTATAGAACAAATTCTCCAGGTATAGAACAAAAGCGCAGCTCGATATCTCAACTCTACGAGACGCTCAACGATTTTCCGTTTTCCCATATAAATAACATGTGAAAAAATTTTTTTTCTGTTTTTGTCACGTAAAACTCAGAAAAAAAATTTCATTCCAATTTTGAAGCACATATTTTCGTAGGAAATTTAATTTTCTACAAAAAAGCTTTGATATCTTTTTCTCGTAATCTTAACAGACAAAAAGTTATCATGCTTTGAAAGAAAAAAAAAATTGAAAAATTGAAAAAAAAAAATTTGAAGAAATTGAAAAAAATTAAAAAATTAAATTTTCTACAAGAATATGTGCATCGGAATTGTGATAAAAAATTTTTTTCGGAGTTTTATGCGGAAAAAACGAAAAAATTAATCTTTCACGTACATGTTTTTTCGTTTTTTCTGCATAAAACTCCGAAAAAAAATTTTAGTTCAATTTCGATACACATCTTCTGATAGGAAATTCAATTTTTAATTTTTTTCCAATTTTTCCAATTTTTTTTTTTTTTAACTTTTCAATTTTTTATTTTTTTTTTCAGAGCCGGATAACTTTTGATCTGTTGAGATGACGAGAAAAATACATCAGAGCTTTTTTGTAGAGAATTAAATTTCCTACGAAAATATGTGCATCAAAATCGCAATAACATTTTTTTCAGAGTTTTACGTGAAAAAATCAAAAAAAAAAATTTTTCACGTGTTATTTATATGGAAAAACAGAAAATCGTTGAGCGTCTCGTAGAGTTGAGATATCGAGTTGCGCTTTCAGGAAAATTTGTTTTATACTTAAAAGAAACGTTTGAGATGATAAGGAAAAAACTTTTTTTTTTGGACCACCCTAGTATATATATATATATATGGGAAAAGATAGAAGAATAGAAATTATTTGAAAAAAAAAAAAATTAGTAGTTTTTTTTTTCTTCTACCCCACGCAGTATACATTTGATAACTATATACCATGTATTGTATATTTGTATAAATATTATGTACCTATATGTCATATGTGTACATAGGTATATATATACCTGCGTGGTTTAAATTCGTTAAAATCTAAACTGACAGTAGATCAGATACATGTGTGTATATACTATATATGTACATATATAGGTATTATATTATATACATAATAGGCGGATACGGTCATTTTTTTTAAATTTTTTTATCTATTCATATTATATATAGTAGCATCCATTGTATATACCTATAGGTAGGTATATACCTAGTTTGATCATGTATCGATAAGATAGTCGTAATTCAGAAGAACGTAGCGGAGGAAGACGAAAAAAAAACACAAAAACACAAAAAACACCGAAAAAAAAAGAGATCTAATCTTAATCGCGATTTGATGCCAATTATAGTATATATAACAACAAATAAAAATAAAAAAAAAGAATAGAATAAAAAAGAAGTGAAAAGGGAGGAAAGAGGTAAAATAGGAAACGAAAGATACTGTTAACAAAATACCCTAAACACAAGTTTTATAATTACACCTGTTTAGCTATCTAATCTATATATCAATCTATGTAATATCATGTCACATTTTGTGTATATATATATCGTTATAAAAAGAAAAAATATACCATTTATATTATACCCAGTATGTATAGAACCCCGTTTGCACATATGTCTCTTTAATTTTCTTTCACCCTTTTTCATATATATATATATATATGAATTCAATATATATGTATATAATTTTATTGAAATTTTTTCGTTTTTTCAATAATAATAATAATAATAATAATAACGAAAATCGGTTATATAGGTATTACATATTATTATATGTATAGTATTGTGGTATATATTATATAGGTAGGTATATACCTAATATAGTAATGGCAATGAAATAATGCGGGTTGTTCTGTTCTTTTCTGTTAATCAGTTCATTTATGTATAGTAATGTATATAATATACTATGTGTATAGTATACCATACTATACTAGGGGGAAGAGTTTATTAATTAGTCTAGTATTATATTAACTAGACCTTACAATTATTAAATAGGAACCACTGTAATTAATGGCATCTGCGGTCCAAAGATCACACACACACACACACACACACACACACACACACACACACACACACACACACGCATCCACACACACACGCAGACACAGAGATAAGGATACTTATTGAGAAAATTTTATTAAAAGCAATTTTTTAATTTTTGATACTAGTAGGTAGTGCGAAAGTGTTGATTCTCGTACTAGTGTGAAGTTTCTTTCCGCACGAGCGAAACTGGGGGGGTGGAAAAATCACACTCGTACGAGAATCAACATTTTCGCACTACCTACTAGTATTTTCGACTTTTGTATTTTCGACAAAAAAATAAATAAATGAAAGAACGTTGAGTTGAATTTTATTGCACATTCGAAGCGTGAGTAAAATCCGACTTTGCGCACGACGTGGTGTTGGAAATATAGTATACCTTATAATATAAGTATAATGTAGATACACAAATCTGAATGAATAATATAAAGAAAATTGTAAAATACATGAAAAAAAATCTTTTTTTTACCTCCACGTCCTTTTTTTTGTCCCCCTCCTCTTCCTCTTCTTCTTCTTTTTCTTTTTCTTTTTCTTCTTCTTCTTATTTTACTTAACTGCAACAAGATATTTACTGCGCTTTACTGAGCGTCATCAATCATGCGGTCAACTCGCGCGAATTGCTGTATGACGTATAACTTTAGCTTACTTGAACCATAAATATATATATATACACTATATCCTATACATATGTATACCAATGTCTTGATTATACGATTTACATAAAACCGTATTTTCCAATAATTTTCAAATTTTTTAATAAAAATAAATAATCGACACAGACAAGGGATGAAATATGTTTTTTCTTTTTTTTCTCAATTTATCACAATCATTGTGTCATTCTTCTCCTTGTTCTTCTCTCCCTTATCCTTACGGATACCCACAAATCGAAGAATTATATTTATTGCGCGTTATGAGCGGAAGAAAAATGAAAAAAACAGACAAAGGGGTTGGAGGTAGAAACGAGAAAAAAGAAAACCGAGGGAAAAAACGCATAAAAAAATGCAAAAAAGAAAAATTGGTGAAAAAAAAAAATGAAAAAAAAAAAATGAAAAAACGAAGGTGGTTGTGTCGTTGACCCAACCTCGACGATATTGTGTACCACTTGAGAGTTTTAAAAGTCGAGGTTGTATTCGTGGCGGTGGTGGCGGTGGTGGTGGAACTTTGTTGGCAAGGAACATAAGAAGGACCTCCTCAGCCACACTCAGCCAGTCCTTGGCCCTCGGATCATTAACCAGAACTACGCAGAGAGAAAAAACCGAAACGAATAGTAAATTGGGGGAAAACGGGGAAAAAAAAAAAAAAATAGGAATCACAACAAAAAAATTCAAAAACCACAAAAACTAAAAAAACTACGAAAAAATCTTTTGAATTCAATCATCATTTCCTATTTATCGATTCCTTTCACTGAATTTTGTTCATTTCTTTCATTCCATTTCCATTTTCGTTTCCATTTTATTTTTCATTTCTATCTTAGGATGAAGATAAACGGACCAAATGGTCTTTTCGAACGTGGGAATTAGAGATCGAGGAAGACATGGTGATTTGAGAAAAAATTCTATTAGGCAGAAAGGAAAAGTAGTTTTTTTTTGTCATAATTATGGGCCTTAACGACAGATTTCACTCTGTTAGTTGTTTTTTTTTTTTTCAGAATTAAAACGTTGGAACGTAAAAGTATATGCATACGTTGCTACTGCGCAGAATAGTAAACCATACTGGATAGATACTATTGCTACTTACTAAATACTATAGATTAAATACTGGTTTAGTTCCACACATACATGCATAGTGTATCTATACGTAATGTTAAACGGAGCGTGAACGACCCATATAATTATAAATATAATACCTACCCATGTACGCGGTATGAATAATTATTAGCCAATTTAATAACGATTAACAATAATTTATTACGTCATATAGAGATACTAGTGAAAACTGAACTGCAGAAGATACTAAAAATGTTGAAATTCGAGTGTACTCTGGTACTCGAGATCAGTTTTTCGCTCATATCTCAGTAACCGTGAACGATATCGAGTTTAGACCCCGTACAAAAAATGAAGTTTATTAAATTTCCCATCGAAAAGGTGGAACACATTAGTCCCGTATCTCTATTGGTTCAGCCGTATTTCGAGGCTGAATATTCGGATAAGAAAGTAGTCGTTTCAAAAGAGTCTGGTAATCAGTAACACATTCCGGGTTGAAATACAGCGAAACCAATGAAGATGGAGTAAAAATGTGTTCGAACTTTTTTGTCGAAAATTTAATGCACTTCAATTTCGATAACCATCTCCAAGCTGGTAGCACCAACGGTATAGAAGATATCAGCTCTTTTCCAATATAGGTATAGATCTTCAATTTCCTAATAGGAAACGACACATTCCTCGCGTGTCTTCGTTAATTACACGCCACACCAAGTACTGTGTACTCTCACGTCTTCTTTCTCCTCGTACTTCGTACTAATCCTCATCAGAATTGGTCCCAATGTGCACTCCGTCATTAATATAGCCGGTATTAGTCACCAGACCGTTTACCTACCTGAATAATAAAAATCGATCGAGTACTCGGTTAGGTCCATGAATTTCGGTCGAGGGGTGTGTCTGGCTCTGGTCTGCACAGTCAGTCCACTCAACTGCTTTACACCGTTATAAGTGCGAGTTTGAGACGCTTTGTTGTCACCCAGTATCACCGCTTGATCTCTTTTACCTCTACCCAGAATCCGAGGTGGTAACAAACTGCGTATAATAGAACTTGAAGACCCCTCCGCGGATCCGAACACCCTTCATCGAAATCGAGGCGAGATGAAGAAAGAAAAAAGATGCGAAAAAAAAAATGCCGACGAGAAGAGACGTGCGTTGATTGCATTGCCTGGTTACACGCTCGTCGAACAAGTCTAGACAAATTTTCAAAATTTTTTCGAATTCAATCCATCGCGGAATTGGCATCGAGGAAAATTGATGACGATGATGATGACGGTGCGGAGTCAATCCTCTCGCAACATCCGGACAGGGAAGCCCTGGACCGGTGGTATCAATTTCGCTGGTCGTACGGGGTCGAGGAGTTTTTGGAAAGGCGAAAACGGACGAGTTCTATCCGGACGAAGAGAGGAGGCAAGGTCCTAGCTGAGCGTGATCGAAACGAGAGGAAAAGGACAAAGCGAGCTGGTGAACTCGACGAGAGAAAGATGGCCGCGAATATAGCGGACCTAAGAATATGAGGCAGACAAAGACGGGAACGTTTACTGGCGTCATGCTGTCGGACACACCGGTTTCACCTTGTCCTCCAGTCCACTGCAGCACCAGGGCCCAGGGCCCAGGGCCCAGGGCGACAGATAAGAGTTGCACGCATATCCATAGTCCACGGACGTGGGACCTACACACGCACACACACACACATCTCTTCCTCGCATGTTGATGTACCGATGCGTGGATTAGGGAGACCCGAAAACGTCCAGCGTCGCTTTTTCGAAATCCCTTCAGGGGCTTGTGGGCCAAAAAAATAAGAGATTTTTGAACGGGACAGTTGCTTTTTATCATCACAACGATTTCAGGCCCAAAAGCGTAGGAAGTCATCAAACCGTTCGAATATTACTAGAAAATCAATTGCATGCATGCATATGTACATACATACCATTAACCGTATCATTGTATATGCGTGTCTAATTTATCGTTCCATGTATGGATAATTAGCTATGAACAATGCCCCTTTCTCTCTGCGTCAGCTCATCCTCTCCAACCTGCTACGTTTGTCTGCTCTGGTTCTAAATTGGGCCGAATAATACACCTTGATCAATGCTCTCTACGATTGAAGGGGGGGGGGGGGGGGGGGGGGAATCAGTAAATGCTAAATCACAGTCTGGCCGAGGGTTGATGATTCGGGAAGAGACGCCATCCGGAAATCGATTGAAAATGTAAAAAATTCAACTTTTTCGAGAATTTCTCGATCATCTTCAATACTATTGGCAATTTTTTCTGCAACCATCTTGCAGGGACTAGGGATGCAAATAATGGAGATGTAGCAATTTTCGATCATCCATTAATCAAGACTAGAATGGGATGTACAAAATCGCTACCCTCAAGATCTTCGCATCTTCGTCCAAACATTCAGCAAAGGTTGTTTTTTTCTTTTCGCAACCATTTGGCAAATAGCGAAGAGATCTGGTTCTTGAATCATCCTAATCCGCAAACACGGATGACAGGCCTGCAAGAAGAATTTCTTACTATCATCTACAAACATTTTTTATAAATTTTTTTCCTTTGCACTGACACACGTCGATCAGGAATGCAAATGATGACGGAGAGAGAACTAGTTTGTTATGGATCATCCTAATCCACGAATCGAGATAACGGTGGGATTGAATGTCCAGAAATTGACCATCGAGCATTCGGATATTGATGATGAGCTGTTTTTTTTTTCTTTTATTTTACCAATAATTCCATTGATTGGGAATGCAAATGGATGTACTGTACATACGAATGCACGAATGAAGATAATGGCTGTACATTAGAGTGTGAAGTTACGCGTATATAAGCCTTTCTTCTTAAACCCGCGATGCACGATAGTAGTTGGAAAACGTTCTCCAGCCTTTCGTACCCGCTCCTGCCCCCCTGCGCCCCCCACCCCGAAGGCGTATAATTTTCTCGGTGTTTTTATTGCAGGGTAACTTGTCTTCAGGTGAGCTGGTCCGGTCGCGAGGTGAAGAGAGAAGAGAGAAGAGTGAAGAGTGAAAGAGCGAAGAGTGAAGAGTGAAGAGTGGAGAGTGAAGAGTGAAGATTGGAGAGAGAAGAGGAAAGAGGGTGATCGAGGAGGATTGGGAAAGGGGGAAAGAGGAGAGAAGGAAGGCAGTCAGTCCGGTGTTGTGGCTGCAGCCAGGAGTAGAACCAAGGCAAGACAAGACAAGGCAAGGCAAAGTGAAGTGAAGTGAGGGAAAAAGGCAAGGCAAGGCAAGGCAAGGCAAGACACGGTAGAGGTACCTCCACCAAGTCGCAACCCGAAGCTGGCACGAGAGTACTACAGGCACAGCTAACGCGCAGTAGCTGGTTTCTGTCCCCCTTCAAGAAACCCCCTTGTGATCCTCCTCCACCTCAACCTCCACCTCCACCTCCACCTCCGTCTCAGCGTACGCCTCTTTCTCCTTGGCCTCCTCGTCCTCGTCCTGATCATCGAGGCACACCGCCCCGGCGTGGTTCCCTGGTGGACCTTTTCTACGCAAGGATTTTGACCCCCGCGCTTTTAACATCAGCACAGAGAGGAGAGGAGTCGCCTCGAGCTGCTGAAACAAGAAGAACCCCGAAGACGTACGGGCTCGAATTCGTCACTCGGAATTACTATTCCAAGCCTAGAAGTCCTTGAGGACAACAAACTTCAGCTAATTTCGCTTCCAAAAAAAAAAAAAAAAAGATATGACTTCTGCCTAAGCTTCAATTTGAAGACTTGCGGAAAATAAATGGCGAGTCGATTCGACTGCAATAAACTCGGTAGATGTGTATACCTACTTGATAATATAAATTAAGAAATAGCGGAGAAACCACCCATGTGTACACGACACATGACTAGTACCATGTATCCATGTGCACACGCGTACACATCGATGAATAATAATTAGGTAATTGGATTGGAACACCTGTGCAGTGCAATCGGGTTTGATGACGTGTACCCTGATCTCCTCACACATGCAGACATACCGTGTGGTTAATCTAGTATGGACATACTGCACAATGTGCACATGCATGCTTCCATTTCGTTAGAGGATAAAATGTACCCTTTTTTCTCGATCATGTTAGATGATCGTGGAATTTTGGCATCATAGATGACAGAACGCCACATTCGATGATCTGATGGTACAATTTGACGAAGTGTAAAGGCGATGTGGAAATGAGAAGCATGTGTGTGGGGTGCAGGGTATACGTGTATTTCTTCTGAACAAATTCAGGGCAGAAACAATATCTTTTGTATATATCAGAGGCTGGGTGGATAGCATGCTACCCGTACAACGTACGTACGAATCTCCAGGGAAAGAGATGGAAAGACGAGAGTGTGTACGAGTCGAAGAAGAAGACGAAGAAGAAGGGAGTCCTGCCTCAGCCCCAGCAGTAAAACAAGTTCTGTAGAACCGGTTTCGTTTTATCTTATTTGCTAACTTCTTCGTCTTTTTCTTATATTCCTCTTATTTTTAGTCTTTTTCTGTGTGTTTTTTCTTCCATTTTTCTTCTTTTTTCTTCTTCTTCTTCTTCTTCTTTTTTCTCCCCTGTACGCTTTTTCTCATGCTTCTTCTTCTTCTTCTTCTTCTTCTTCTTCTCTCGCGCTCCTCGGGTATATTTATACCCGAATTTAATATCAGTGACGAGTAAGAGAGGATCAGGCCCCGAGCTGGAAGGGAAAATCAGATGCTGAAGAGACACACGCGCGACCCTCTCCTCACTCTTTTAGCTCCACCGCATCACCCTCCGTCTCTGTTCGTGTCGTGTACGTGCCCGATTCCCTCGTCACGGTATTTGGAAGCCGATATTTTCCTCAGCAATATCTTCGTATAGCAACAACCCAGCAGAATGAAGACTGCGGAAAGACGCGCAGTTTCTTCAAATCCTATGGGGGATAAAAAGAGAAAAACTGACGAAAAATGACCTCGCCTCGCCGTCGTCGAGGTCATCAGGTTCTCGCCAAAACGGATGTGGAACATTCTTCATCGACCCCTGCCTCCCCCGCCTTTATTCCAGATTTTATTAAAACGGCACAACGTCGAGGCACGTTCTTCGGGGTACAGATTCGCGCGTACTATGATGTCAGAAAAATTCGTTTCACGTATGCAGATATCGAGATTTGTGAACAGGAATTAACGCGTCTTCGGAACAAGGATGCGCACCTTGGACTCCATCCTCGGCACGATGACGACGATCGTAACAATAAAGAGATACTCTATTGTATTGTTTTTATTAATAATAACGAACGGTTGTAGCAAAGCCTTGATTGCAGAGGCTTTGTTCTGCGGAACCGTAATGGAGATGTGTACGTGCATGGGGATACCATGCATACATGCATACCTGCATACAAGTAGGATCTAAACGTACGTGTGTGTGTGTGTGTGTGTGTGTGTAAACGTACCACACAACGTAGCTGAGAATTACAACCGAGTTGGAAAAGCGAGTTAAACGCAATACGCGGGGCATTAGCTGCACTGGTGGTGCTGCAGCAATAGCAGAATTGCAGTGAGATCATTGCTTCGAATAATAGAACGAGTGATTTTATGCTACCTACCTAGCTACCTACCCCTCACGTTACAACAACCTCGTATACCATTACGCAATTCGCAGCTATCGCTGCCCACTTACCTCAGCTCTGTGCATGCAGGGTATACCTATAGAGTCATTTTCCCCGAGCCCAACGTCGTAGTACAACTGGCCTTGGCATAAGAAAATGACCTGAGGCTAGGCGTGCAGTTCCTGATTACGGGATGGGAGAAGGAGAAAGAAAAAGGTTTCTCACTGCGTACCTATACGGGGACTGTGAACAACATACACCGATGATAATTCATTTTTCGTACTGTTCGCGGTCAGAATCGAGACAGAGATGTACATCATCGCCGAGGCGCTTCTCCAGGGTTCCAGAAATCCTAGGAGGGATGAGATCCACTGGGTTTCCAACTCCTCTGGAGTAAGGCACACTACGTGACTCATCAGACCTCGGCAGACTCACTCTCCGTGTTGCAGTCGGAGCTCCGAGCTTCTTACTGGTTTTGCGAAAAGTTGCGATAGACCGGAGGGTTAGCAGAAAAATACACTTCCGATTGGCGGGTTGATTTCTTCGACGAATGCCGCAGATCAGGACATTTTTTTCCTCATATCACATGCATGGAAATGGATATGGAAGGCCAGGCGTCCATTGGCTGGACTCACAGCAGTTCGCGACCCAGTTAGAGGCTTCTACCCAGCAAAGAGAGAGGGATATGCACCCGGGGAAAGGGTCTGGAGGGAAAAGGGACTCGACCCCTAAAGTCTGACCTCTTCCTCTTCTTCTTCGTCTTCCTCCTCGTCCTCCCCCAAAAACCCCTCGGGACTTTCGAGGTCCCCCGGTCCCGAGAGGGAGACGAAGACTTCTCGTTTGCACATCTCTCTGGGCCGCCCGGATCATATTATATATACACCTACCTGCTGCAACCTGCCATCATGTGCTTGGCTTAGGCTTAGATGGGCCAGACCTCAGCCCTTAGCACTGTTCTTGGTTGTATACATCGAACACGCATATGCACACACACACACACACACGCGTGCGTTTGAAAATGTATTCGTGCATGCAGCAGGGGCTTGGGATGCACTGTTTGCTTCTGTAATTAGCCAGTGTGTACATCTCTCTGATACACATATGTACATGTAATTCGTAGATGGATAGGATACTCGCGTGTATGTATGTATCATGTATTGTTATGTACACAAGATTCTACATATGCGACACACACGTGTATGTATGCATGTATGTATGTAAGACGTCTAAATCCGTGATGCAACTGGCGATGCAGTCCGGTGTACTGATTGATGGATGGATTAGCTGTGGCTAATCCATACTTGCTATGTGTGCATTTGTATTGATGAGAGGGTTTCTCGATATGGAATATCGAAGGTGATTTTAAATTCGAAGAGGATGTTCGAACGCTGTGAGTCGATCGGTAGGTGCTCTGTTTTTCGGTGAGTAATTGTGCAATTTGCAATAACGTGAGACACTTGCACCTGATAATATTCGATGATATAATTGTGTGAAGTGTCAATGGTGTATGTGGATGAATCCTGCGCGGAGTTAGTCTTAGTCCTTGCTTCCGTGAGAACGGAATCTATTATCCATACTAATCGCGTGGTATGCTTATAAGCGATAAATAGTTTAGTGAAGAAACGACGTGTGACGTTGTTCAATAGAGAAGATCCTGGATTCGTTCGTTCCTTATTACAACGGGATTTTTTTCTTTTTCTTTTTCTTTTTCAAACACGGGTACGGGATTTATCAAGCAGTTTGCAACATCGTCGTAGTCGTATGGCTACCATAAAACTAAACTACTACTGGATTACCTGGCCTATACAACTCCGGGCTACCTTGCTACCAGGGATTATTATTCACGCCGATTAATCCCCAACAACGAAATTGACCATAAGCTTTTCCGTCACGCTGTCGCATCTCCACGCCGTTTATCGTGCTTAAAGTATATACATTTGATGCTGGTTCCTGTTCATTTTTTCTTCTTCTTCTTTACCCTTCCGTTTCTCCTTCGTAAGAATTAAGGAGGAAGGGAATTGTCAAATAATTATTTCAGTGGGAAATACCGATGGACACATTTGTCTTTGTGATCTTTGTGATCTTTGTTGGTTCGCTTCGCTTCGCTTAAAGTATATACATTTGATGCTGGTTCCTGTTCATTTTTTCTTCTTCTTTTTTACCCTTCCGTTTCTCCTTCGTAAGAATTAAGGAGGAAGGGAATTGTCGAATAATTATTTCAGTGGGAAATACCGATGGACACATTTGTCTTTGTGATCTTTGTGATCTTTGTGATCTTTGTGACACATTTGGTTTTTGGACCCTTTCACTCCGCTTCGTCATCATCGTCTTCATATGCGGTATCGTGCAGCTCTTTGGCACGAGACAACCCCATAATAAACTGACAAGGGTCTCCTCTCCGCTCAGTTCCTTTGCTCGACAGTTTTTCCTCAAGTTTCTTTAAGCTTTTCTTCAGACCGTTTTTGCGCTCACAAAACACACAAAGTTCAGTTTTCACTCCCCCACCATGGCACCATGGCACCATGGCACCATCACCGAAACACAGTGGTGCGGTAATTTATTTTCTTTAGCACCCAAGACACGTGTTGCGAGCCAGTACGACCAACACGTGGTCATGCTTACGTTTCGGGTCGCGTGTGGCGCGCATGGCCTGCAAACGTACACGTGCGCGTTACGTTACGTTACTTTACTTCACGGTATGGTATGGCGCGGTGTCGTGTCTTCCTACGACACATCGCACACTTGGATACATAAATAATTCTATATAAATACTACGATGAAGGTATCTCAGCCTTTCCTGATCGATATCGCTGCTCGTACGTCGTCTGCTTATTCCACGGATCATCGCAGCATCGAAAAGCACATGTTAATTCATCAAGGACAGGGTGCAGGTGTATCCACTTGTCGAAAGTGGTGCCTGGCGACAGTATCCGTTTATCTGGAATAGTTTTGAATAAACTTTGAATCGATTTACAAGCAAATGTGCGACATCAGGCTGGATCATCTCATACCACCAACGCTAGCTACTTGTGCATCGGTGTACAAGCAGCGGAGAAGAGTCCAAGGCCGAAATGTACCCGTGGACGATGATTCGGTACGGTCTCGAATGGCACTTTCTAATGTCTGCATAATATCGATTGATTTTAAAATCTCTTCCAGCCCGGACCGTTCTTCGAGCGGTTTTACGGTCTGCCGAGGTCTCTAACCCCTCGGGAGAAAAATAAAGATTAAAAGGTTCGAAGGGGGAACGGGCGGGGGTTTAGTTTAAAAAACACAGTCAGCGAGGGTCTTGTGTGGGCAGACTGCAGCAGCAGTTCAGGTTAGTCAACAGGTGGCTAACCTGCCGGGGTAACCGAAGGGAGCGAACCAACGAAACCCACACAAACAATACAAAACCGTCCAATGCACAAATACGACTCCCTCTGTGCCCCTCTCTCTTTCTCTCATTCGCGGCTGGTTATAACTTAGGGAGTCGTCTGGGGCTGCCTTCTTCTCTAAGGCAGGTCCTATATCTCCACACACACACACACACACACACATACCCATATCTCGTACTCTTCTCGGTAGGGCCCCGTCTCAATACTAACTCTCGTTTATAGAAAAGGGGGACCCCGAACGACTGGTGGTGCTGCTGCTGCTGCTGCTGCAGGGGACTCTTTGCACGTGTTCGTGGATCGTAGTGACGTAGTGCCTCAACGGTTCTCAATATAAAAGACCATTAACTACCGCATAAGTTATCGCCGGGGAATCAGTCCTCGATTTACTAGATAGGATGATAGTAACAAGGAACATTGATGCACCAGGAAATTATCCGGTCTGTACGTTACGAAGGAAAGAGAAACACCGGGGGGGGGGGAATATCGCCGATCGCGAATCTGATACCGAAGAATAAGAGTGATTTTTCACGATTTCGAATAATGAGAACCTCCATTCTGCCGTGAGGCATAGTCCGTGACTCATCAGGCCCCCAATATTCCCTCCTGCGTACAGGAGCCGTTCGAAAAAAGGAAGTACGAAGATGGTCCGAGGATGCTGAGAGTGAATTGGACAGAGTCTGATCCGTTCGGGTCTGGGAAACGATATCAGAATGTTGTTGTTGTTGTTGTTTTTTCTTTTTTTTTTTTTCTTACTTCTCTTCATATCGAGGTGCTGGTCAGTCCGAAATCCGAAGGGTGGCATATGAACATCGCGAGAATTTAGAATACCCACAACACGTTAACAACGTCAAAGGGATCCCCATCCAGCACCCCATGAGGTACACCTGCGAGATTCCCATAGACTGCAGCGGGGACCCGAGGACCCTTGATCTCGGTTCCCCTCCTGGGACCCCTCCGGTATAATACCCACTGCTTCCGAAAAGAGAAAAAGAAGAGAAAAAAAAAAAAAGGGGGGGACCGAGCCGATGGTGTAACCGTCTCTCCTCTCTCAATCCCGAACACTTGTACCGTTTCGGTATTCTACCTACACGCACACACACGCACGCACATGTGTACGTATATGTGCACAATGCACGGGGCGGTACACCTGCGAACTTTAGCTAGTGGGGTTCGACCCATTGACATGCAGACAGTCGTTACACCATACCGTTGCAGTTCGTCGTCCATTTAAACAGGGGGTTGAATTTCCCATGTCATTTTTTTACGGTGTCTTCAAGGGGCCTGTGACGATGCGTCGCGGAATTGACGCGGTTATTATCAATCGCAGGAGCGAAGCGCGAGCAAAAAGAAAGGCACTCAGTCAGCATCACGGTGGTGCATGGCAGCAGCGGTGTAAAATCGAGCAAAAAAGAAAGTGATGAATGAGTCAGGTGCGGTAACCTCTGTCTGCCGAGGTAGGTAGGTAGGTAGGTAGGTAATTATGTCACACTCCACGATGTCGATGAGTCGACGTCCACTGTAGTGCAGTGCAGTGCAGTGTAGTGTAAGAGTGAAACAGAGAGAAAGCACAAGCACAGGCACAAGCATATAGCGGTCGTCTGACTCGTCGTCGAGTTCGGTTGACTATCTGGGATGAGGAAAGCGGAAGAGAGGTGGATTCCCTCTTCCTCTCTCTCTCTCGCTCTCTCATTCTCTCTCATTCTCTCTCTGCTAATACGAGGATGAATCACATCGGAAACCTGTGTCGCCGTTCCAAATCGCTTGGCACCAAACCCGGCTGTCTTTATGCGCGGTGATTGTACACATAGAAATTTGTCAAACAGTGGATTAAGTCAAGCCACGTGCACGAATGGGGGGTATGTATCTGCTCTTCTTTTGCTCGGCAAGAAAGAGGAGAAGAAAAATTTCAACAACACGCCTATAATCTCCTAACCGTATGTCAAGTCACAGACTGTCTTCCTCCTCCTCCTCCTCCTCCTCTTCTTCTTCGTCTTTTTCTTCTTCTTCGTTCGTAGCTAAACTCGTCATTAATGCATCGAATTATCACCCACTTCAGAAAATTGGGTCACGCACTTTTACGCTCGCTAATTACCCCGAAGAGCCGAAGAGCCGAGGAGCCGAACACGGTTCTGAAACACCTTTTGTTCGCTGGGTATGATCCATTAGACCAGATAGTGTTTTATGGTATAACAGTACCATACGGTATGAGTCATTGGTCATATGAAGAGGGAGACAATGGTGGAAGCCCTTCGTGGCCTGTGATATTCATGGTCTAACGAACGAGACTCCACGTAGTTTGGATTTCCGTATACCTCTACACTCGAGACCGCAACCAAGGGTTAGTGTCGTATAGAGTAAGGTGTGTGTGTGCATGGGGTACCTGTTGAACATACATGTGTATAGATACACTGCACCAAGTATGAAGCACCAGGTATACATAATGTATGTACACAAACGTATGAGTCGAGTACACAACACAACACAACACAGTACCGATCAAGTGAAGTGATGTGATGTGAGGCGAAGAGAAGTGAAGAGAAGGGAAGAGACGAGAAGAGAAGAGAAGAGAAGAGGGGGTCTTACTTGTGTTTGACAGACGCTTTACAGGAGATGATTCACGTCAAACAAAAGACCAAACATTGTGTAACCCTGGTTGAACACGTGTCAAATCGTAGAATTTTATTTATTATTAAGAAGTTCCTGATTAAAAAACGGGAATTTGGAAGGTCCGAAGACCGTCTACTCTCCAGCAATGCAAAGATCAAAGAGTCTGCTAGCCTGCCACCTTCTGCGGTCTGCTCTGTCTCCGTATATCATTTTCATAATGATCCATGCATAGCTCGAAGAAAGAAAGGTATCGAAACAGCCCCCTTCCGAATTGACGAAGAAGGGATAAGAGACCTGGCGCAATACGCGTCGTCGTAATGGTGGAGAAGAAAAAGATTCAACCAGTTGGTAGTGACCCAGTTATCTGTTCCCTCCTTCTGATCTCTTCGTTGCAGGTTCATGTTTCGATTCAGTTCCAACATTGATGGATCTTTGGAGAAAGGGGGGGCAGGGGGCAGGGGGCAAGGGGGCAAGGGGAAGAAGTACAATCCACTGATCGCTGTACATATAAGAGAAAATGCAGCGTATTTCGAAGGGCACCAAATCGCACGATGATGAATAAAATCGTTCGGTTTCATGTTGATATGGATAAGACAATCGGTTGATCCTACGCTGTTGGGTCCGAGGTGCATGCAGTTTGCCTGCCTGCGTTTCTATAGAGAAGTTTGATTTTTTACATTTCATGGTAGTAGCTGCTAGGTAGGTATATATCTCGTTGAAGTTCGGTCAGGTTCGTTAAACTCCGCGGTTGTCCTGATGCAGGGGCCCGTGTTTCTTTTCGTTTTTTTCTTTCGTTTTCCTATTCCTTGGTGCTGCACACAGACCCGTTGCAGCTAAGTTCTGTCCGGGCCCTCGGGGACGGTATCGCGTCATTCGTGTTTACACGAACTTGGCCGAGGAGATAGCCGCGCGGGAAGAAAGAAGAAAAAAGGAAAAAAAAAGGAAACACCAAGATGGAAAGAGGAGACCCCCGTACTCCTTCGTACGAAATCGAAATCGTCCTTTCGTCATGATACGGCCGAAAATTGATTTCAGTATGTTTGACCTCATGATCATGAGTTACAATAAGCCGCTTCGGGATCCCGTGATCCTGGATTTCTCCTGGACTCGTTATCCTTGAAACTCGTGGCAGCAGCCCTGTTGCAGTGTGAAATATACGTGTGCTACACGGGAACTGTATCGATGATGATGATGATGAATTTTAAAACATGTTTTATTTATTTTTCTTTTTATTGGTTCTTTCCAAAAAAAGGATCAGGATTTCGAAACATACAGAACTCGGTACTTAGTGTTCTGAATTAGCCCGGTAGCTGATGTGATGCTCTGCATGTAATATAGCACACTAGTTGTCACGGATTTGTTTTTGCCGTATGGTATATACAGTGTGCGGGTTGCCCCGTCAGCGTGGTGAACCAAAACAAACCCACCTCCACTACTCTCTCTCTCTTTTCGTTCCTTGTTGGTTGTTGCGGGTCCGTCGTCTCCCTTCTCTTCTCCTCCACCTCCTCCACCTCCTCCACCTCCTCCTGGAGTTCCGTGCAGCCGATCGACAGACGAATAGAAAAAGGAAACTGAAAAGCGAAGAAAATAAGAAGACGAAGAAGCGGAGAAGAAGAAGAAGAAGAAGAAGAAGAAGAAAAAAAAAACAGATTTAGAAAAAGAGACGAGGACGCCTTCTCTTCTCTCTATACCAGCTACCCAGCTCCATGCGATGCAGTTACACAGCAGGGTAGGCCTCCGCGTTCGTATACACAATCGGAGACGGACTACCACCACACCGTGCACAGTCGAACCTGTGGTGGTTTTTGACGGGCGAGGGAGGAGGGCGTAGGGAGGAGGTATGGGGGGCGAGAGGGGAGGGCGAACTAACACAGTTAAATACGAACCAGTCTGACCACCTCATCACGAACAATCTCTCCGCTTCGTTGGCATACCCCGTCTCTGTTCAACTCTCGACGTCTTTCTTTGTCCAGCGGTTGAACGGCGACCGATAACGGAGCTAGTCTGTCGTAACCCAAGACACGGACCCACTACCGATGAATACATACTGTACTATACTGTACCTAGTGGCGTGGCGAGACACACGATCATGTGTGTGCATACACGCGCCTCATAGTCTCTCGAACAATAATGAAACGAAAACAGACCGAGTAACGTGCAATTGCGGAATGGGATATCGGTCCAAAAGCCATCTTTCGCGCTTTGGTGACAAATGACCGGCAAACCAAAAGCAGCTAGACAATGATGACGATGATGATGATGGGGTCGGTATCGAATGTCCAGTATTCGATACCGCTCAGCATGTCTCGTTCCCTGATGACGATGGACGATTAAATCTTAGCCAATACGGAAGCTGGTGTGCGCGAGGAGATGAAGGATTCAGCAAAGAGGGTAAAAGAAAGATCACATTGTACTGCACAGTGAGAGGGCAGATATGTACCCACCTCTCTAGTATCTCTACGGGAATGGCTATTCCGCAGTATGTGCAGTATAGATATAATATATGTGCTGTTGTGCATGCAGAGGGGATTCAGGTCGCAGAACGCAGCGGTGCGCACCCAACAATTACGAAATCTCTTCAGCAACTCGTTTAGCAGCTTCAACATACTTCTGGTCTTATGATGGGAGCATTGTGGAGTTATGATCCGCATCGTCGATGATGCGACAGCGATTTCGCCCCGTTTTGTCTGTGTTTCCAGCCTCTGGCCGGGTGACTCGATACTGAGAACAACTCGTTTCGGGTATTCTGGTCATTTCCTATGGCCGATCGTGTTACTACGGGTTCATAGTAACCCAGAAACGGGTTTGCCCCCGCTGTTGCTGTTGCTGTTGCCGTTGCTGTTGGCGTTGCTGTTGCTCGCTCGTACGATAAAGTCAAGTCAGGATGCCAGAGTGGGGACGGAATACGTGGAAGAGATTAGCACCGCGTTACTTTCGCTGCTGCAGGGGCGTCGAGTCAATGCCACTGCATCGTGCTCGGAGATAAGGAACTGGTCGACCATAACGTGTAACCAGTACCGCAAAACCGTCATTCGGAAGCGGTGTATTCTGGCTTTTAAACGAACAGCTGTAAGAGCGAGGGTTTGCCTAACGAGACGCGAGTCTCACCTGACGAGAGAAATCACACATGAACAATGCTCTTCCGCCGATCGATGATGTCGTTGGATCGTGGTGCAGGAAAACACTGCGAAACAACGTCGAGGGAGTAGAGAAGTATCGGAGCTATTACCCATGGCGTATACTCGATGGTGGGGTTAGATGCAGGTGTTAGCCTTGGACTGGTAAGAACCACACACCATCACCACAGCCATCACAACTACGACCGGGCACTTCACACAACATAACAATCTCTCCCTGGCGCAGGCCTGGAGCTAGTGCATAGTATATGGTGTATAGTGTATACCTTATACTATTCGTTATAATATCCACAGTCACCGTCACACAACAACCCGAGGATAAACCGGGGCGTGATTCTTTGTTAGCTATTACGAACTCCTCGCCTAGCTCGGAGGCGCTATTGCGGATAGATTTTCTCGGGTAAAGTTTCGACTGCATGATGAAGAGTCGACGTGCCCGTGAGGATCGTCCTCTTATCGCAATGCGCCGACGAAAGGCGAAAACAATATCAACCATACCACGCGAGGGTGCAGTACGAGGTCTTTTCGAGGCCTGACGATGAAGCCGAGTCAAGAAGAAACTAACGGGCCACTTCTTAAGGCGATTAACATTTCTAATTTTAGATCTCTCGCTGAGTCCGTAATGCCACTAGCTGGCCGGTCCGAGATGCTACCATCAAACGTACGCTGCACGTGCGACGGCGTTACGGAAATCATATATTGTGGTACTGCGCGAGTAGCAGCGACGTGTCTTGGGCGACGCGGCAATTCGCAGATCAGTTTCGAGCTGGTTGGGCTCAAGCATGAGGATCCGATGCGATGTGATGTCGTCATGGAGAGCGAGACCGTCATCGATTTTATCCAACGATTACGTTTAGAACGGCGGCGTCGTTCGCCGAGGTCGCAGAGATTAACGCTTATTATTTATCACGATCATTAGCGCTGCAGCCGACGGTAAACCTGGCTTATGATCTCGACGGGAAATCGGTAGCCAGTGATCTACACTGCCGCGGGTATCCGTGGGGTCGAGCAATTTGATGATCTAATCAATTCCCTCAAGTCTGCTGCAGGCAGACGTTAGAAAATCTCAAACAACCCCATGGAAATTGACGGAGACGTTAGATGGAGCGTTTTCGAATACGACATGACGGCTCGTTGAGTCTAACGAACAAAATCAGTGCATGAATTCCCAAAATTTTGTCAATTTCTTTTCGAATGCACAGTCGGACCAGCATGAACGCGATCTCGAAACTGGCACACGTTGCTGTATCGGTTTTTCAACGATCATTGAACGGTGCCGAAGTGCAGTAATCCACGTGCATAAAATGATGGCAACGAAACGGCAACGGCAACGGCCGGGTCTTCCATGACTCAATGACGTCACCAAGCAACACGTGTCGCGCGGTATAAGTGAGGGAAGGAGTGCAGGCGCTTTTTCTTTCTCTCTTCTCTCTCCACTCTTCTCTCTTCTCTTTTCAGGAGAGCGGAGGATAGGCCAGGAGAACCGGGAGAGTAGAGAGAGTCTACATACGTTACACGTATCTATAGAACTGTGGCGAGAGGAGAGACGGAGTGTAGGAAGTATGGGGCGACGAGGAGGAGAGAGAGAAAGAGAGAGAGCGAGGGGGAGGGGGAGGGGGGGTTTGAGGCTGCTAGCGTACGAAGCGTGGCCCGGGATCAAGGACGGTTTTACTCGCGCAGAGCGAGCACTGCACCGAAGAGAGAGAGACATCAAGAGACGAGAGAGAGAGAGAGCGATGTGTACGGCGCGGGAGGGGGAGAGGGAAAAAAGGAAAAGCCTGAAGAGATAAGGTACAGTAGATACCGAAAGGCGCATATACTGCGCAGCGGGACGAGGAGTGGGGGGCGGGGAGGGGAGGGGAGGGGAGGGAGAGAGACGGATTGAAGAGTGCGGTCGTCGAGAGAGAGGGAGGATAGGGAGATGAAAAAAAAAGACGAGAAAGAGAAGGAGAGTGGGATCGGGATCGGGGAATACGACGTGTCTCAGCCTGCACGGGCCGGTACAAACACCTCAAGAAGTTCGAACCATAACATTACGAAATACTGCTATATACCCGAGGACTGTTTACTACCGATAATACTAGGATTCAGTAAAGGATAAATGGGAGTAGCGATTTCGATCTATCGGTCAATCGGTGAATAAATTCATTAATTAATTAGTCAATCGATCGATCGATCGATCGGCAATCGTTTTAATTTTAATTCACAATCGTTGGGGAGATATTATCGGCTCTTTATATACGATTGATTAACGATTTACATTAATCACAGAACGGACGTGAAGATTTTTCGAACGATGCAATATACGATTGTTGAAAAACGATTATAACAACAAGAATTGCATGAGTTGTCAAATCTTCTTTTCAACGAACAGAACTATTCATGATCATGGGAAATATGATCTTGGATGCCATTCGGTGTATTGGGACGTATCCGAAATTTCAAAAACGAGTAAATTTTGGTGGCATTGAAACACGTGTGTAGAAATTTGATGCTTCAAATTGTGAAAAGGAAATGATGGAGAGAACCTCGTGAATATATTTCGAACCGGAGAGCAACATTGCAGACTTTGCAAATTATGCGCATAATGTAATTACATGCAGTTTGCTCATTTTATTCAACTTCATAGCGTCTGTTTCTCCTTCCTTTTTATTCATTTTTTTGTTTTCGTTTTGTCTTATTTTTCTCTCTCTCTACACTCGTCGTTAATTACCTCTGTATAACAGTAATAAACATGTAAAAGTTTATATCTATCTACGACATGGTCCGCTGACTGTGGGAGATGATTGCGATGACCTTCGTAGATCTCATGCTATTGCTCGAGTCTAGTGCAGTGCAGCGCAGCGCTGCGTTGCGTTGCGTTGCGTTGCGCTGCATATAAGATCCAACACAATTATAGTACTACTTGACGATGATCAGCAGTGCATCGTAGTGCAGTAACTTTGCAATATCTTAAACGACACACCTCGTCAGTCTGTCTGTCTGTCTTGAACAAAGTACAACATTTCTTACGCACATATGTAGCTTGTTGGGTAATTAATTAAATTATGATATACCTACGTACGTGCGAAGACTGTTCGAAATTTTTCCAAACAAGGGGCGAAGAGGGGGGAGGAATAGGTACAAGAAGGAACGCAACGGTGCAGGAAAAATGATTTGGAAAGGACAGGGTCGAGGACCTTGTTGATAGAAAAAAAGAAATGAAAAAAAAAGTAGAAAATAATAAAGGTTTAAATTATTCTCCAAGATTCCTCATCTTCGTAGCTTAGGTAATATAGACTGTAATAAAGTATATCAGGAAACACTGAAGCAGCACCAGCACCATCAGCACCAGCAGCAGGAACAGCATCAGAGCAGCGTTCTATTATAGTAGTAGCAGAGTATTATAACTACATGTTATTCTCTCTGTCACCCACTCCCGAAGACAGAGAGTATATAGAAGCATATATATATATATATATACATATGTGCACGGTGAGAGTGTGGTGGTTACAGCATGGCATATACGGCATGAGTGTGAGTTGAGTTCCTCGACCCGAATTCCCTGCTTTGCATAAAAGTTCATAGAACCTCGTATCCTCGGATCCTCGGATCCTCGCATCGAACAAATGAGAAAATAAGGAGTCGAACACTATTCAGCGTTTAGCTATTTTCGCTAGTTATATTATAGTTGCGCAATTAGCTTCGGCCCTCGATATCGCTAGTCTACATTGCACCTTCCTATTACTTCGAGGAAGTTTCTTCGGAGTGTTTTGAATATGCTGCATGCATGTATACGGGCTTAATCACATCGTTGTACATATGGAAGTTGCAACACTTCAGTTACACGTATAGTTACAACTATTATATTATAACTTTGCAATGTCGTGTACCTACTCTCATACTTCTGCCTTTAGTTATGTAGCTATTATAGGTGCAGTTTACACTGTAACTAATTCCTTGGCCTTAATTAACCCGCGTATGAGTTATAGCAATATATTACAGCCACCCTCTCATGACACGGTGTAACTATGTTGCTACTTTTTAAGTTTTCTAGCATTTTTCCATTTTTTTAGTTTTTTTGGTTTCTTTTTTCTTTTTCTATGCTTACAATTTTTAATACAGTTATTCAGCATCAGCTGCTAGCAGCAAGCATGACCGGATTCGTTCTGTATATCTCAATTAATTAAAACCGGTAACAAAGACTCAGGTGTCCCGTTCAATCTGACGACCCTTAGGAGGGTCGAAGGGATCGTTTAACCCTTCAACGTAGCCCAATAATGTGGACATTATCATACGGACGACCTACTTAGCGCGGTGCGAATAAGATATTCCCTACCAGCTACCGCTCTGTATAGGTATAACCGAAGAGGAGAGGATAGCTTAGGCATTTCGTCTCTTTCCACAGAATTAGGACTCAGGTGCCGGGATTCTATACCCTCAAATTATTCACTCTATTGTCATTCTGTAATCAAATATAATTAGCCATCCAATAGAGAGCGAAAAACTATCTCCATTTTGAGTTACTGCATAGTTATTTCTAGTTATTTTCAATTATTGCATAGTTATTGCTTAGTATAATTTCTTGTTATTGCTTAGTTACTTCTGGTTATTCCTTCATATTTCTAGTTATTTCCAATTACTGCACAGTTATTGGTCATAGTCATTTCTAGTTATTTTTATCTATTTATCTATTATTTCATAGTTATTTCCAGTTACTTATGTTTACTTTTCAGTTTCTTCTTAGTACAATATCCAATTATTTTTCAATTATGTCTATAAGTTACATCAGATAAAAACTATCTTCATTTTGAGTTATTGCATAGTTATTTCCAGTTATTTTCAATTATTGCATAGTTATTGCTTAGTATAATTTCTTGTTATTGCTTAGTTACTTCTGGTTATTCCTTCATATTTCTAGTTATTTCCAATTACTGCACACTTATTGCTTATAGTTACTTCCAGTCATTTTTATCTATTCATCAATTATTTCATAGTTATTTCCAGTTACTTATGCTTACTTTTCAGTTTCTTCTTAGTACAATATCCAATTATTTTTCGATTATGTCTATACTTACATCACATAAAAACTATATTCATTTTGAGTTACTGCATAGTTATTTCTAGTTATTTTCAATTATTGCATAGTTATTGCTTAGTATAATTTCTTGTTATGGCTTAGTTACTTCTGGTTATTCCTTGATATTTCTAGTTATTTCCAATTACTGCACAGTTATTGCTCATAGTCATTTCTAGTTATTTTTATCTATTTATCTATTATTTCATAGTTATTTCCAGTTACTTATGTTTACTTTTCAGTTTCTTCTTAGTACAATATCCAATTATTTTTCAATTATGTCTATAGTTACATCAGATAAAAACTATATTCATTTTGAGTTACTGCATAGTTATTTCTAGTTATTTTCAATTATTGCATAGTTATTGCTTACTATAATTTCTTGTTATGGCTTAGTTACTTCTGGTTATTCCTTGATATTTCTAGTTATTTCCAATTACTGCACAGTTATTGCTTATAGTTACTTCCAGTCATTTTTATCTATTCATCAATTATTTCATAGTTATTTCCAGTTACTTATGCTTACTTTTCAGTTTCGTCTTATTACAATATCCAATTATTTTTCAATTATTTCTACAAGTTACATCAGATAATTGTTTATTACTTTCAACTTATTTGTAGTAATTACATAATTTTCGTACATAGTTATTTTTCGCGCAGTAACTTAAAAGCTATGTTTAAAATCCAGCGATTAAAATCATATAGTACCTATAATACCCATTCGTACGTATAAACAGTTGTAACAATGGCAAGGAAATATGATTTTTTTTCTCTCTCTTCTCTCTTCTTCTTTCTTCCTTTCAGATCTCTCATCGTTGTCGCAATATCTCGGCGTCGCGTCGCCTCGCATCGCTTAAGTTGAAATTAAGTCGTTTGTATGCTGGATATGACCGCCACTGTTTTGTATAAAAAAAAAAAGAAAAAAAAAAGGAACAATAAAAAAAAAAAGAATTATAACCCTGCAGCACCTCTATATAACTATACAATATACCTATAAGAAGAAAAAGCTTCAAGCTTCGAGCATCGAGCTCTAAGCATCTAGCATCTCTCTCTCCACAGGGCTATTATAAATACATGAGACAATGAGACTGGCAGAAAGTAACAGTCAACGTCCGAATACGATTTTAAAATCGGTAACTATCTCTTTCTCACTCTTTTTATCTCTCCCTACAGTCTCCACGACGGCAGGGTTCAATTCAGGGCGTCGCGACGCTTGTCATTATTATTATTAGACATTTTTTATTCAGTTCTTTTTCATCCTTTTTATTCAATATACAGGACAATATATCTTTGAGCGGAAAGCTGAATTGGATCTTTCTTATTACTACGAATATTGTTGCTATCATTACTATTATCACTATTGTTACTACATTATTACTATTATCGCTATTTTTGCTATTATTACTATATTATTACTAATTTTGATGTTATTGCTATTTTTACCATTATTGATTTTATTGCTACTATTACTATTATTACTATTATTGCTATTTCTGCTATTATTACTATAATATTACTAATTTTGATATTATTGCTGCCATTGCTATTTTCACTATTATTGATTTTATTGCTACTATTACTATTATTGCTATTATTGCTATTTTTGCTATCATTACTATATTATTACTATTTCGGGTATTATAGCTATTATTGCGATTTTCACTATTATTGATTTTATTGCTACTACGACTATTATTGCTATTATTACTATATTATAACTATTGTTACTATTAATACTATCATTACTATATTATAACTATTTTTACTATTATTACTATATTATTACTATTTTTGGTATCATCGCTATTATCGCTATTTTCACTATTGTTGATTTTATTGCTACTACGACTATTACTGCTATTATTACTATATTATAACTATTGTTACTATTGATACTATCATTACTATATTATAACTATTTTTACTATTATAGCTATTTTCACTATTATTGATTTTATCGCTACTATTACTATTATTACTATATTATTACTATCATCGCTATTTTCGATATTTTCAATATTATTGCTACTATTGCTGTATTTCACCTATTGTTACTGTTAATAGTATCATTGCTATTATTGCTATAATTGCTATAACATATAAATTAATTTTAAGTATAAATATAGGTTCTACATACATACATATGTATAATATAATGTATGTGAAAAAAATTAAGTGATAAATTGTATACTTATAATAAATGTATATATATACATACATGTATATATAATGCGAGAATATAACTGGGCCAAGGTTAAAGTTACTCGACGGTGTAAGAGCGCCAAGAGGAGATAATCAAGAACAATGAAACGCAACACACGAGTTCTAGGTAAATGCTAATTTAAATGCAATTGTAAAAACGGCAAATGCAACTATATAACCACCTATATTATATCTATATGTATTATAAGTATATACCATACATACATGTATATATATATATAAATACAGTATATATGTATATATTCATACAGTTCAGAGTTGTAACTACTAATCGTTCCGTAGCGGTTTTATATATCGTTTAAAAATGCTAATTTTATTCGAGGTTATTGTTCCGGCTGTTTCTATATACATATTTAACAATATATATGTATATATATATACATTATATTTATCTGATATATATTCAACGCCACCAGCTTCCCTGATGCACTTTGTACTTCTTTTTCTTCTATATATATATATGTATATGTATATATTCTTTTTTCAGTTATTTCTAGTTTCTATTTTCATCCCCCCCCCCCCTAGTTTTTTTTTTTTTTTCTTTCTTCATTTTCTATTTCTCATTATTCATTTTTCTTACTTATTTTTATTTTTCATAAACTTTAATATAAATATATATTATGTACACATTTTGTATGACATATGTATTCATATTATGCGTTGCTGCAGTCCTCGTAATACCAGCTACTACGCAATAGTCGCTCGATCATACAAACTTCATCATATTACATATAATATTGCTGAATCGCTTATTTGCCTGTACTATATAGACATAGGTATATTACATACCTATATGTGTATACATAGTTATTATATATCAATTTGCTTAGCTTATAATACTATGAGGAAGGAATAATCCCTGTTAGAAATTTCTAATCCTCTCCGAATTTCCACGAATTTTATAGAACATGATTTCAAATTCTTGTAGTTTCTTTTTCTTTCTTTCTTTCGTTCTTTTTTTCAAATGAAGTAAAAAAAAAAAAACATAAAAAATATCGTCCATTTATAGTTTTTTCAGTTCTCATACATATATAATACATACACACGTGGACAGCCGTACAGCCGAAAGAACGGACGGACAGATAAGCCTAACGGTATTCTTTGTAGTCGTATACATATATATATATATATATATAGGTATATATATACTATATAAGACCGAAAACCTTGTTAATGTAATTAGTGGAATCACCCGTATAATATTTACTATGCAAAATTTAGACATAGCTATATCATATATCTCACATATGTATATGTATATTGTATATATATATAGTATGTATATACATGCACGGTATATAGATACAAGTATTAGTAATTAGTATCACGCGTCATATATATACATATATATACGTCGCAGTTTGTTGCTTGTTAACACACAAGTTAGTTATACTTATACATATATATATATATATATTATATACTTCATATATGTATATAAGGATTATTGTTCATTTATCAACGACACGCTTCTCATTCTCTCGTATATATGTATATATATATACATACATACATTTATTATATATATATGTGTAATGAACGTATGTATGCATGTGTACGTGTACGTGTGTTCCGTGTAAGCTAATTACATGCTCGACTATCGCCCGAGTGTTAAAACAATGCCGACGTAGTACTCGCGACGCGTGACGTCGCTCAATTTTTAATTGTACGATTTTGCAAATAATATATACGAAAACGTCAAGTTTGTGAAAAAAAAAGAAGAAAAAAAAAAAACAAATTTGACTGAATGCAATTTATTTTTGAAAATTGAAGTCCTGTAGATTTCGTACAACTTGGTGTGTGCCGAGTAGGCTTTGACTGAGTGAAAACTAAAACCGTTTCTTCTCTGTACTGTGTGTATAGCTATGTGTGTTGCTATAGTACGGTATATATCTGATTAACAAAGGGGGTGTTTTACGATCGTCGACGTGGGTACCTACATACCTACCAAAATCACTGACGGAGTGATAATAAAATAATCTAGGCCTCTCGAGTCATTAGGCCAGCCAGCCAGCCATCCAGTCAGTAAGTCGACCATCCTAAACCCCCCTTAACCCCTCTTATATAGCTGTTACTTAGCAAAGTCCACTTAAGGTCACCCAACCTTGCCGAAGTCTCGCTGGTATCTGTACGTATTACATGTACGCACATACATACCAGTACGAAGACTTGGAGGTATGCTATAAACACTCAACGATTTGAAGAAGAAGAAAAAAGAAAAAACATTCAAAAATTTTCAAAATTTCATTCAGATTTCGCGAAATTTTTACACGATTTAGAACCAACATATCAAACATGTTCAAAAAACATTGTAAATACAGTCGAAATACTACAGGAATCAATACATGATCAAAATTTGTCGAAGATACTTGTTTGGTTTTGTTAAAACTTCATCATCTTCTCTTGATATTCATGAAAATAAAAAAGATACCAAGGAGACATGAAAAATGTCCAAAAACATTCTAAAAAGAGTACAAATTCTGCAAGAATCAATACATGATCAAATTTGTTGAAGATACTTGTTTAGTTTTGTTATTTTGAGTATCGAATTTTCATCCTCTATCTGCGATCTCTCCGAAGTAGATAAAAATCGAAACCCAAAAGAGATGAAAGAATGTTGAAAAGTATCACAAAACATCTTGTAAATTCTACAAGAATCAATACATGATCAACATTTTCGAAGATACTTGTTCAGTTTTGTTATTTTCAGTTTCGAATTTTCATCCTCTATCTGCGATCTTTTTGATCTTGGTCAAAAATCGAAACCCAAAAGAGATGAAAAATGTTGAAAAGTATCACAAACCATGTTGTAAATTCTACAAGAATCAATACATGATCAACATTTTTGAAGATACTTGTTCAGTCTTGTTATTAATCGAAACCCAAAAGAGATGAAAAATGTTGAAAAGTATCACAAACCATGTTGTAAATTCTACAAGAATCAATACATGATCAACATTTTCGAAGATACTTGTTCAGTCTTGTTAATCATCGAAACTTAAAAGGGATGAAAAATGTTGAAAAGTGTCACAAAATATCTTGTAAATTCTACAAGGATGATAAATTATTGTGTTGAAGATACTCGTTCCGTTTCGTATTTATGTACTTTGTACAAATTTTCTCCTCGTTTCTCTGTACTTGTATGAAAATTTCAGTCAATTTGAAAGAAAGACAAAAAATTTCCCTGTGAAATCCGTGCTTAGAAAATTATTTCATCGAACTAGTTTGTGTGCACACACGCACACACGCACACACATCAAGTTATAGAACAAGTTGGATGGTGTAGTACTATCCGTCAGGCACACACGGATACTATACCCGGGGCCGTTAAGTGGATCCAATCAACTCGGTAGCGGGTATACTAGCAGTGCTAGTAGTAGCATGCATGCATGCAGACAGGCAGGCACACAGTTCTGCCATAGATCTATGTGCGTGACTGTGTAGTATGTAGACCCTAAATACACACAAATATATATATATGTACATATGCTGCATGTATAACCAGTAGTAGCTCGCAGATAGAAACGCAGAGAAAAGATAAAGCGATAAGAGGAGAGATGACACAGTTATTGTCATCTACGTTCTCCGCTCTTGTTTTGTCTGTTCCAATTCGTAATACGTTGTCGTATCAAATAGAAGAGAGAGATAGAGAGAGAGAGAAAAAAAGCGATGAGAGAAGTAGGGAGATAGCGATATGATACTGAAACTGAAACCGAAACTAAAACACGGGCGTATAGTTACAGTAGTAACTATCTGGCGACGCGATGAAACGTAACGTAACGTAACGTAACGTAGCGTAGCGTAGCGTGTGTAGTAAGGTAGAGGCTTGTAGTCCGTACGCCAAGTTACATTATCTGCGAGAAAGTAATTCCCTCGATCGCATCGTAGCCTAAAGCCACGGGCTTCACGCGTCAACGAATCGCTTTCTCTCTCACACTCTCTCTCGCTCATTCTCTCGCGCCTCGCTATTGGTGTGGTCATACGATCCGGGGCCTTATTCTTCTTCTCGTTTCTCGCAGTTGAAACTGTTCGGCGAATAGGTCGACCAGTATTCAGATCGTAGCTGCGTACGTCTTACTATACTCACACATACGTATAGCGCATAACCCTGGTAGCTGGATAGGCACCTACTAGGTAGATATGCTCGTAATAGTACAGAGATAAACCGGTTTGTAACGGGTTGTTGATTCTACAATTGCGTTTGACGGAAATTGAACCCAATTCCCGGAAATTAACCCCGTGCCATATCCCATGCAGAAAACCATATCGATCTGCATGCGTGCGTGCATGTATCCACATTCACACCTACGAAATTCATACCCAAGTATTCACATGCAACGAAAATGGTTTTCTCCAAAATTCATAAAGATTTTTCAGAATTTTTTTCAACATTTACTTCCTTAAAATTGGAATAGTACTTTTCGATACTAGTGCGGCGAGGGTGACATTCACACGAGTTAAAAATCATCTTTCGCACGTGTATCGAACTCCATTTTTCAACACAGCGCACGTTAAGTTGAATTTGATGCACGCGGAGCGTGCGCGAAATCCAACTTTGCGCACGCCATGTGGAAAAATACTTTTCCTCAAACTTCTCTTAGTATCTCTTCAAGTTTTGGCCAGAGTTTGGGGAATCTTTTTCTCTTTTCGTGCCAGTTTGCAAAAATTCAACTAACTTCGTTCCGATTTTGAGTTTTTGTCAATTTCTCACTCCTATGAAGACGTAGGATGAGTAATTGAAATCACCGTAGTGCAAAGACCCCGGTTTTCAAGATATAGACTATGCATAGAGTAAAACAATTTCTTTGTCCTAAGCGAAAGACACTTAAACTTACATATTGTAATCTGGTGCATTTGTCCAGCTAATGGTTTACAGGGTGATAAATGTTAATCGCCAAATAATCGTGGACAATATCCTGACCCAAATACTTCACTTTCTCTATTTTCTGTGAAAAGTAAAATAAAGAATGAGAAACTCGAAATGAAGGAAACTAAATGCAGCTTGTGTAGTAATCTTTGTTTGATATTCAATAAAACTTCATATATCTCGTGAAATTTTGAAGCTAGAAAAAAATGTCTCTAACAAAAGTTTTAGCTCTTAATAAACTACGTCTTTTAGTCCAATGTCATTTTTTCCCAACTCAAACCGTTCCCGAAATAAATAACGATATGTGATCAAAAATCATATCGTACGTTCTTTTTTGTGTTATTTTACTAAACTTGTCAATATTTCTCAACCTGTGGATGCTATGAAAAAATGTCTCGTATAAAAATTGTACATTTGAGTAAGCTCTAGCTTTTATATTCACAAGATTTTTCACCAGCTCTAAGAGTTTCCGAGATAAACACCAAAACACAACCGATAATGTTAACTTTGTTTATTTATTAGCCGAGCCGCTTCTACCGTTCGATCCGAAGTACTTAATTCGGTTCCGAATCGTCTGGCAATTTGTCTGAACCCTGGGCAAACGGTCGACCTTTCTTTTTACCTCTGGGTATTTTATCGAGATCAAATTGTTTCCGATCGCGTCTCCTAATCGCCGAGGACCCGGACCCGGACCCGGCCCGTCAAACCCCACGAATTTCCGAGCTAGGCCTTGGAGCTTTGGCCTGATTGAATTAACCAGGAGCTACCTACCTCCCTACTCCCTGCATGGATCGAACTCGTAAACTTTTCTTCCTCTTATTTCCTATCCAGACTCCGCCTGCCTCGTGTCACTCCTTAACGACCCGCAGCGCGATTGAGGAAAGAAAAAGCTTGATTAATTCATTAATTAAGTAAGCAATTTGGAAAATAGGTAAAAGTAGTGCGCAATCTGATTAGCAGAGATGCTCAGCGTCGTTCTATCTTCGAAAATAATGTTCGCGCTCAGATTTTCGTTCGTATCTCGAATACCGTTGATGATATCAAGTCGAAGGTGGAAATCAAAAATGAAGCTTAATAAATTTCCCATGAAAAAGTACGAACACACTTTTTCAGTATCTCTATTGGTATCGCTATATTTTGACGGAGAATCGCGTTCATCCCAGACAGGCCTTTTCTGAAATTTCAACTTTTGCCCAAATATTCAGCCTCGGAATACAGCGAAACCGATAAAGATACGGAAAAAATGTATGATATCTTTTTTATAGAGAATTTAATGAGCTTCATTTTTGATCCAGAGATTGAAGTCGATATCATCGACGCCCGACGAGATATAAGCGAAAAACTGCATTTCCGAAAAGGATGATAATTTATGCCTGTTTCGTTTAACGTTTTTGTTCATTGCTGATGGAATTATTGACCGAGTTATACTGCAGGCCAAGGATCTCTTCTAGAACGTTGAGAAAAAAAAAAAGAAAAGAACGAAATAAATATCCGCAGACTCGTTAAGGAGCTGGTAACCAGAAACCGGTAGCTATGTACATACAAACACGTATCTCATTCCGGTTGGCTCGAAGAAACGAACCGATCCTGCAATACCTTACGATACGATACGATACGATCCTTTCTTCCTTACTTCCATTCATTCATTGATTCGCGCGCCAGTTTTATCGAACGAAAAACATTTCTGCACCTTCGCCTTATAAGTCGATGATGCATTACGGTGGATCTTCGTCCCTTCTTGTTTTCCCTTTCGCCTGCAGGAACAGAATCTCACATATTGGTACCGATAAGGTTTCGAAAATTTTGGTCCATGTCTCAGGATGCGAAGACAACGAAGATTTCACTCTAATCCAGAGCCCTTTTTGCGAAAATCCGTTTCATCACCTTCAATCCATGATTTCGATGTTGCGAATAATTGACAAAATTTTGAAACTCCATTTCGAGACGAGTAATTTGAACCCTTATTCGTTTCGATACGATCGATGCATGAGCACATGCGAGAATTTCAAATTTCGGAATATAATATCGGAAAGTAGAAGAAGGAAAAACATTTGATGACAAAAATTAAATGGAAAGGATTTTCACTGCGAAAATGACCGCGTATGCGTCTAGTGCAGCGGTCAGAGATTACATGCAGCACATTTATATATCTGATTGAGAAACCGCGGTGAACATCGAGTCTAATGCACACTGGTAGCTGCAATTATACGGACAACAAACTCCTACGTAATATATACGACTAGTTTTTGTACATAGAATATACGTGTGTGTATATAATGTACACGGAAACATTCATACGTGTATATGATATTAAAACTACGCAATATACATGAACGTATAATACGCAGTGAAATATCACTTGGGAAACTCCATTCACCGCACTAATTTTACCACGTTTCATATAGTGGAGGTAATTTATTCCCGAAGAAAACTGAAATTGAAAAAAATAAATGAGAATAGTCGTTCATTGAATCTTACGATTAGAACCCTGTGACCAAAGTGGACTGGTACTCGGAATCAGTTTTCCATTGATATCTCGGTACACGTTGATGATAGCGAGTCGAAGGTGGATATCAAAAATGAAGATCATTAAATTCTCCATCAAAAAGGTGGAATGCATTTTTTCTCTACGCCCATTGGCTTCGCTGTATTTTGAGGCTGAATATTCACCCAAAAATTGTATCTTCGAAAAAGTTAACGTGATGATTATAGATCCGATTTCCTCGTTGAAATACAGCGGATACAATGAAGATAGAGGAAAAGTGCGTTTCACATTTTTTATCAAAAATTTAAAATACTACATTTTTGGTCTTAGCCTATAACTCGATATCATCAGCGGTTTCGGAGATATCGGCAAAAATCTGACTTGAACCGGTTTTTTCTAAAACGTGTATAATTCTAATTTTTCACCGACGAACTGCACATTGAAAAACGGTCCCTGTACAGTTGACGTGTCAATTATACTGTGTCGGTTTTCAGTTAAATATTATTTTCCCAAAACCTTTTTCCGAGTGTTGAAAATCCCCTGATACCGTGCATAATTGAAAAATGTAGAAAAAGGAGAAAGAAAGAGCAAAAAAAAATGTGAAGAATTGGACACAGAAGTCTGGCGACTTCGCTAAGTCCCAAAGCTGAAGTCTGAAGATTCTGCGCTAGACCAGACAGCTTCTGCTACCTCAAGGCACAATGTAACTGTTCGGAAAAATTGGTCAACTTGGGTGGCCCTCGGTGGCCCCTGGCCCTGAAGCCGATATTTTGGCCTCAGACCTCTGCTGGGCCTGGAGGAATTAGCTGGCGACAGAAGTCAACAGGTAAAGTGTCGCCTGTCGACCATTAAACCCGCGATTATCCAGGGATAATAAAAATAAGAGGATCAGATAGAAGGGGAAGAGAGAAGAGAGGAAAGAGAGGCAAGAGGCTCCCGAACTTTCGCAACAGTTGTGTAAAACGTTGATGTATAATTTAACAGAGGATTTAACACACTGTGCGTAAAGTTTGATTTTCCGCACGCTTAGCATGCGCAATAAAATTCAACTTAACGCTCGTTGTGTTAAAATAGTACTTTTCTATACTAGTACTCGTGAGATTGCATTTCACGCATATACTATGTCGAAAAATGTCGTACGAAATTCGTGCGTAAGATTTTACGCACTCGATGCATAATGTGCTATTATTGCACACGCGAGGCGTGCGCGAAATCGAACTTCACGCACAGCGGGCATTAAAATTGAAAAATGATAAAATCGAGGACCACCATAGGGTAGGTATATACGTATATGTGGTTGTAATATTTGCCTGGAGCCTTACGGGGCCCCATTATTGTTATTATTGTTATTATAGTTATTAGTGTTTTATCGTGTGAATTTCGTAATAACAACTTACTGAATATCCCTCATGCTGATTGCACTGCAGTGATGTTTTTCCACCTCACTCAACTCGCGGTAACCAGACAGGTAGGTACTATAATACATGTCCGTGTACATACGTGTGTGTGTCTGTACTTGTATGTACGTATACACGTGTGAATACATGGGATAAATACGTTTCATGATTTTATATACCTACGATATGTGGACAAGTATATATATATATGTATATACAAATGTATGTACAGATGTATATAATATATGCATTTATATACAGACTCAAAAGACAGCTCGGTTAGACCGCAGCTATTACATCCATCCATCTATCCATCTGTACGTACATATATGTATGTATCTACGTATTATGTATGTACATACGTCCATGCACGTGGAAAAACAGCTTTCCCCTCGACATAAACTTCGCCAGGAACGAAGTTACGGATTAACATCGTGTGTATATAGTATGTATGTATACATATGTATGTATATACGTATAGGCGACTACATAAAGAGTCGTGAACCTAATCTGAAAGGTCGACGGTCAGATCCAGGTCGATTTGGTATGAAATGCCCTATATGGGTATATACGTTCATGATGATTTTTCGATTACGTACGGAGTGATTGGGTGCTTTTTTTTCACTTTTTTTCTTTCATTGATTTATTCAAGATGGGCGATTTTCCTTTTGGAATGAAAATTTAAGACATCGTGGAAAATCAGGGGGAAAGTATAATATCATGTGTGAGAGAAATTTGGAAATTTTAGAGATTGATGGAAATGAGGGAAACGAATTGAAGAGGTTTTTGTTGATTTCGTGAATTCTCTGTCAAATCTGCGGAAGAAATTTGAAAGAAAAGTGGAATAAAACCGTAAGAAAATTCGGAAAATTGTAAACATTATTGGGAATGACGGAAAATGAACGGAAAATTCGATAAAATCTGGGAAACTAATTCGAAAGAAAAGTAGAAGAAAACCATAAGAAAATTCGGAAAATTGTAGAGATTATTGAGAATGATGGAAAATAAACGGAAAATTCGATAAAACCTGGGAAACTAATTCGAAAGAAATAAGCCGAAGAAAACCGTAAGAAAATTCGGAAAATTGTAAACATTATTGAGAATGCTGGAAAATGAATGGAAAATTCAATGAAATCGGGAAAAGAAATTCGAAAGAAATAAGTAGAAGAAAACCGTAAGAAAATTTGGAAAATTGTAGAGATTATTGGAAATGAGGGAAAATGAACGGAATTGAAACTGATTCGTAAGAATTTTCTTCGATTAGAAAAAAGAAACAGAAAAATCCTTAGGAAAGGTTTTGGAAAATCGTAAAAACGTATTTGGAAAATTGCAAAGATTGACGTGAATGAAGAAAAGTGCGATACGAAATTCGATGGAATTCGAAGAGTTTTTCTTGAGGAATCTGCAGTGAGGAAGACCCAAGTAGGTATTACATTGAAACGATTGTCGGCATTTCTGTCTGATGGTGTCGCGGCGCAGCTATAGGCTTCTTCGTCTTCTTTTTTCGTCTTCTTCTCATTTTGCCTCTTATTATAATTTTTTTATTTTTTTGTTTTCTAATTTTTTTTCCTCTCTTACTCTTCTTTTCTTTTCTCATAGTATACCGTCCTCAGTGAAAAGGCATAAATATTTTGTCTACAAAGCTGATCGTTATGGTCATATACTAAGTCTTTTACAACCTTTAGACTTGTCGTTGTCGTTGTCGTTAAAACGGTTTATAAGAATAAGAAGCGAACATACCGTATAGATGCTACTATATATGCCCTTTAACAAACCCGACTTATACAAACCGTATAGAATTTCATTTCTGTGAAAAATTTTACACTAAACCTATAACGTATATTTATTCATATACCGAGAGTCTTCGGTGAAACTGGTGGGGCCACCTGCAGTTTCACCGAAAACTCTCGGTACATATATTCCAACCAGGTAGAATCGCCATAGGTAGGTACGAGTTTTCAATTTTACCCATTCACCTCTATCAATTTTATTTTGGCCTGTGAGGTAGAGACAGATAGATAGATATATATACCGAGAGAGATGAGTATTTTTCAACCTGTACAGCTATACGTCTTACTTAAAGTATGAAAAGGTTAGTGTATGGAGAAAATAGAAGAGAACCTAAAGAGAGGAAGGAGAGAAAAAAAAAACCGAGAACCCAAGAAGAAGAAAAATTGGGGCCAAAATATTTCCAAAAGTTTACTACAGACCGTGACCGATCCGAATAGATCGGTACGAATCAGTCACACGTACAGAGAGAGAGAGAAACGAACTGTGTATATCTATGTATATACATGTATATAAAAGGAGAGTAATCTTTTTGTCTGTTAAACATAGCCACGCGTAAATATATGTATATACACCATATACAGCTATGTACTACAACATAACCGACATATATATACTGAAATACCGAATAACTCACCAAACTATGTACCGTGTACTATATAGACAATTTTTACGGCTGGTATAACAACTTGATGACTTATGTCCTCGATAAGTCAGCCCTTTGTATAAACGAAACGATTTTTTTCTTTCCATTCCAAAATGAGGTTTTTTTCGGTTTTTTAATTTTTTTTTTTTCATCGTAGATTCGATTGATTTCCATCTCCGGGAAAACGGAAGAGATTTGAAGCCGGAGAGTACTGTAATGCGGGAATGTCAGATTTCGGGTCTTTGACCTCCGGTGAAAATCTCTCGTTTGCGAATTTTCCAAATTTCCAAATTTTCCAAAGGTGATATTAAAGTTCGGAATCTCAACCCCGATGCGCCTATTGCACCGTAAATACTCATCCGGTGTATTCCGAACTAGGGAGAAAAGTAAGCGATGCGGAAATGGACGATTTCGGTCCCTCAGACTCTGCAGTCTACCGTTTTCTCATTTTCTACCGTTTTTCTTTCTCCACTTTTCTCTGAATTTTATTTTTCCCCATTTTTGTTAAACGTCACTCAACAAATGTCCCGTGCTTTTGGGTTGACATTGAAACATCGCGAGGTCTGACTCAGCGAGTAAAATCTTGAGATAGAATACGAGCGTAGGATGAAATGGAAAAATAGAAGAATTTTTTTTTCCTTTTTTTCTTTTTTTTCCTTTTTTTGGTCCCATCGGTATTAGCTAACTGAATAAATTGGATGAAATTCTAAACTATCTTGCAGTTGAATAAATAATGACAGAAATATATATATATATTACGCATACATACATATGTAGGTACATATATACGAAGAATAGAAAAAGTAAAAAGACTTAAGGTTGAGATATATGTTTTACCGAATTTCACAGTCCAGGAAACACGGACTGGTCTATTTCGTTGTACAGGTTTCGTATTACGCCTGATCAAAGCTCACCACTATTACGTTTCCTTTTTAAATAGGCCCGTACCTGGACCGGAGATATGTATTAGTTCGTATATAACATAGTGTAAACAGTATTGACCAATTATTATCTGGAGATCGAATTATCCGAAAAAGCGAAAACCCATGAAGTTCAATATCCGTATAGAATATCGGCTTACTTCCCTCTCTGACACTTGTCAATGTCTCGATTCCAGCCTTTTCCTTATTGTAAGAAAATGACTTTTGCTCGTTTGGAAAATAGGCCAGAGCATCATTTTGGCAAAACGCTGATATCTCGGTAACCGTTGAAGATATCGTGTCGACGATGCATATCAAAAGTGAAGCTTATTAAATTTCCCACCAAAAAGGTTCAACACATTCATCCTCCATCTCTATTCGTTTCGCTGTATTTCGAGGCTGAATATTTAGCCAAAAACTGAAACTTCAGAAGAGCCTGAAATGAACGTGGTAATTAAATACAGCGAAACCAATGGAGATACAGGAAAGTTGTGCTGCATCTTTTTTATGGAGAATTCAGTAAGCTTCATTTTTTATTCCCACCTCCAACTCGGTATCGTCAACGGTCTCTGAGATATCGTCGAAAAACTGTCTTCGAACAAATTTTTTTCATCCCCTAATTCCAGAAAATTGTTTTCGGACACTTTTTCGTAGGCAGGATGAAAACTGTGGGGATTTTTGTTTTTCCGACAAGCCTCTGGATATTCCGTGCAGTAATATTACACTAAAAGAATAGAGAGAGGAAGGAATGGATGAAAGTTAGTTCCGAAGGGTGATAATCGTGTTGCACATTGGGACAGCGGTAGTCTCGCTCTTGATTTTTATTAACCGACATTTCAACGGCGATAAAACGCCCGGTAGCAATCTTGGTAGAATCTTTGTGAAACATGCGGCATTGAGGAAACGGAGAAGAGAAAGAGAGCAGAGTAGAGTATCGCATCGCATCGCTTCCCTACGGCCCTTCAAATCACCTCGATCCATAGATATCGTGACATAGATAGAGGGAGGAAGGGCCGAGTCGAACACATGGATAGAAACGGTCTTCTACTTCTACTTCTACTTCTACTTCTTTTCCCCGTTTTCCTCATCTGTAGCCCGGCAAGTTTCACTCGCCCGTCACTCGCCAGTTCGGTTAGGATATAAAACCTGATGGCCGATAACAACCACTAGCATATAGCAGGCTCTCTATGTTCGCCAGTACGACTTACACAACAAAGGATATGTGAGTGGTTTCTGTTTTATTGAGAAACACACAACGAAGAATTTCTTACTTCTCCTTTTTTTTTTCTTCTTCTCCTCTTCCACTCCTCCCTATACCTACTTCGTACGCGCAATACACTAAACCATTCTTCCTCTCCTCCTGACTTGAGATCACCACCACCCTGCCCCGATTATGGACTGACAATATGCGATCCAATTCGATTCACTGAATCTCTTATCTCGGCAGGGAGGAGAGGATCCGGTTATGGCCGAGCGACAACGTCTTAATCGAAACACGTGATTATGAACGGGTCAATGATCGGTCCGAATGTTTATAAAGCGATGGATTTCCATCACAAGCATTTAGATTTCTGGTGACAGTCCATTGAGGGAATCCCTATCCCGTCTAAATCCCAGAATTTTTACACCAGATTCGGATTCAGCGGCCCAAAGACTACCCAGATATCAAATTTCGTGCGAATCGGAAGAAATTTTTGCCAATCATCCGCCGATTTGAATTTTCACATTTTTTTTATGGCAAATCCGGAATCAGCGGTCCAAAATCTACTTGGATATCAAATTTTGGCCAAATCGGATGAAATTTATGGCAAGCGTTCCGGCGTGTTGAATTTTGGAATTTTTGGATTGGATATCGACTCATCGATCCCAAAAACTTGCCGAGTGACGAAATCCGAAACGTTTTCGTACCCTAGCTACCCTCTTCTCAAATTAATTAGAAACCAGCAAGAATTGATGGCCTTTTTATTTCCCTGGCAAAATATGCGCGGGAAAATTTCGAGCATAAAAATTTCTTGAAAAATTGTATCCAGTGCAGTTTTCGATCCACATTTAGGCCGTGCAGAGTCGGAGTTCCCTGGTCAACTTTGATCATCTCTTCGTCGTCCAGTTGGGTAAACATTTAATTCCACTGTCCCGTCCCACGGACTGATCTGAGAGTTCTTTGTTCCAAGGTATGGGAGCGGAGAGGGCATGATCTTAATAAGTACCTACCCAGTGAGCTATCTTTCCGCGAACATCTCTGATAATACACCGAACATCGAGGGTTGCGGAGGCCGAGAACTGCACGAGTCTGGAGTCTGGAGTCTGGATCCTGAAGGGCCCTCGATATTTATGCGTCGTAAAAGCCTGCCTAGGAGTGAAGGAAGGGGACGGTGCTCGTGGCAGAGACTAGAGTCAAGGGTGAACCGACCGGACATCGGTTTTGGGGGAGATCAAAACGGCCAGTCCTTTTGCGGAGAAGAGAGTAGGATGATGATACCGCGCGTTCAGTTTATGGCCCAACAAGTGACCGATTTCGTCGCCCATGCAGTCGGGGACGGTCTTCGGCATGGCGATAAGAGAAATCGTGAAAATCTCGAGAGATGTGAAGATGCGATGATGAAATGATGAAACGGATCACCAGAGTCTGCGGAATATGAATTTCGTGGAATGAATTAAGCCTTCGAATGTTCATTTCCTCGTGCTGCTGCTGCCGCTAGGAGAGAGGATCAAGGAAGCATTTCCTTTTCATACGATATTTCCTAAGGGACCGAAAAGGAGAGGAATATCAAAAAGTTTGAGGATCTGAATTCGAGGAGCATGTGGAGCAGCGGTCTAAGGAAAACAGTGCGTAAGGAATGTTTGATCAACTGTACTACTCTTGGGCAGATATATTGACAAAGACTTGAAAAGATTTGTGAAAGTCAGTGAAATTTGCGAGAGTAGGTATAAGATGGCGAATTGATAACAAACAAATCCTGTAGTGGGTATAGGATAGTCCTTGGAGAGATATACATTCCTCTTTGCTTTGGGTTTAGCCAGCTTTTAAAACTCCTTTTCCCTCTCTCTCTCTCTCTCTCTCTCTCTTACTCTTGCTCTCCTTATTCCCCTCTACGGTATAGCGAAGACTTGAATCTCTTTGGCAAAAAGCATTTAGCTATTTCTCGTAGCAAACGACCGTTCCGAAATACGTAGAACATATTTTAAACAGATTCCTTTCCACTCTCGAGGTATATTTATGAGGGTGATCCTGCCTGGTGCCTGCAGCAAACGCACATTGCACCAACTCTCTCTCTCTCTCTCTCTCTCTCTCTCTCGCACTCCGAAATGCATGAATCGAATACTTTTAGTAGGGCTTGAATTTAAAAGGTTTAAAGCGATTTCCCTCGGGGTGAAAACCAGCATACCGAAACCAAAACCGAAACACCAGTCAAAACCCTCCACACGTCGACGCACGATCAAAACTCCACACAGCAGGACGCAGTCAATATTATTATCATCAATATCACAAATCATCACTCTCGTAGAAGGGTGATTTTACCTGCCACGCAAAACCAACCCCATAGGTAGTTAGTTCAATTAACTATCACACACGTGCGTGCATCAGAATTGGTTGCTGCGTGGTTGTCATACCGTCTCATTTATCTCATCAGCTTTAGGTGTTGGGAAGAAACTTTTCAGACAAAAGTTGTGGATAATATAAAGACGCAACTTTTACATTTCACACATTTTTTTCCATCTGTTATAATTATCTTAGTAATCAGCTTAGACTATCACCTTCACATCGCAGCTAGTCCTTTTTCCGTACGCTTCTACTTTGCTGCTTATCTCCTCGGATGTGACTGATGGGAGAAAATCTTCCGAATAAAAGTTGTAGAACCGATCAATACGCAACTTTTATGTCTGTTGAAAATTTCTCCATCTAGCTCGGTTTGCGGTTTTCAATCAGTAGTTTTTAATTCTAATATATATGTTTTCAAAAGGAACCATACTGCATCCTCTTAGAAAGGGAGGAAGGAGGAAGGGGGAAGGGGGGGGGGAGAGAATTGAGAATATCTAATAGAATTAATGTGGTCCTCGTTCCGCATTGAGTCTTGTCGAATGCCTGGAGCGTAAGATTTACTTTTCATCCTAAGAATATGTGATCAGGGTATTAGAGCCTCTGTATTATTAAGAGATGGAAACTGAAAGGGGAGTTGAAAGTCCTTCGGGCTGGTGAAGGAGACGTTTTACGTTTTCTGATTTCAATGCCGAGATGATTTAAAATTCATCAGACCTCTTTAAGGGCTTATTTTTATGCTCACGCTACCGGCTATTTAGCCTCTCAAACCAGCAACCAAGACGTCATCTCCTCATCCCTTCCGTTCTACATGGGATATACGTGGCACAACCATTCCCGTTCCATCCTCGTAAGAAAAATCCCGACGAAACAAGCTCCCTTATCACATATCTGAGTGAAAATCTCATCTCCCTCTCGCTCTTCCTCTCCCTCCTCCTCTCCAGCACAATTACATGCATGTATGTAAGTCGGGTGAAATACAGCTGTTGGAACGGGAATGGAACCGAGTCTTGTTATCTCACTGTGCGTCGTAGTGGGTAAAGTAGAAGTAATTTTTCCTTCTTGAGAAGCTGAATTTATACAGATTGCATTAAGTGATATCCTCAGGAAATTATAATACGGTACATTTGAGTTGAAATTTATAATATCCTCGATTCGGGATCAGGAAGTGCTGCCCTGGGACCCATATTCAAACCACTCTGTACATACGCCGGTTAAATACTGGAAGTTAAAAGCGACGCCGCCAGTGCGCGAAGCGTCGAGGGTCGGTTTCTTCGACTTTAAATCCACCCATCCCCCCTGTGGAACTGACGCCATAACAGCGAGATGAGGAGATGAGATGAGAGGGATGAAACACGCCGGCAAAACCACCCAGTGCGAAACTGGCCAGTTTGAAAATCGATTTTCGAGTTTGCTGGGGGGGCAGGGGGCAGGGGGCAGGGGGGGGGGGGGGGTAACTATTGAGGGAGAAATATTGGGCTAAACTTGATACTTGGGACAATGTATGTCCTATTAGAGTGATTACCATACGTTGACAGGCTCACGCACTCCGCGTACCCCTTATACCAGTGCAAGTGCAGTGCTCGGTATACGTGCATGCACATTGCACGCCATCTGGATTGGTGGTAGTCGAACGCGTCGAATGGTTCAGTACAGGCGGAGAGATAGCAATGTGATTCGCTCCACCCACGGTAACATATTGCGACAAGCTATGCTAAACATTATGCCGGTGACGTCGACTGATGCTGGCTAACTAGTTAGCCGATGTACTATACGTGTGCCATACTATACGCCGGAATAATTACCACGGCCAGCAGGGTACGTCATTGGGTTTCGTCCTGTGACGAGCCATTGTCCAATGCACCGTATTAACCGACACTGCCCTGCCTCGAGGCACCCGGCACTATACCAATCATATGTACGCAAAACACCAAAAACCCAATAATCACACCCCAAGATTATTCACTGATCAAAAACCACACCAATGTCGCAGATTGCACTTTATCTTCGAATCGTGAACATTCCCAACATTCCCGAAAGAGGATATGCGGGGTTCTCTCTTCACAGATTCACAAATCCTGAAGGGATTTCTTGGCACGTGGACTGGAGTGTGCAAAAAAAAAAAACCATCCTGAAGAGATGCGCTTCATCTTTCAATGTGAACATGTCCGAAAGAGGAGATGTGGAATTGCCAAATGGCAAATGAAGTGGACTGTGCATGTGGCTGTTCCAAAGACGACATGCTGAAGGGATTCTTGTTGTATTGAGATTGGCGTTGATATTTCTGTGAGCAGGATGGTATGGGTTTGGCATCGGTCACGTCGAGTATAAACCGCGGTGAGCCTGACGGGGTGGATGGACTCGTTATGGCAGTTTGCATATAGACAGACGTCGTACGAACAGGAGGAGGAGGAAGTGTAGCTGGTACAGAGAGACAGACAGGAGGAACAGCAGCAGCAGCAGTAGCGACGGGTACCAACCGAGTAATATGGATTCGAGGGGAACCGACGTCGCACAATAGTCCCACTAATGCACAACCGTACACACACCCTGCCCTTCAGCCCCATTCATACCCTGCGCCCAACCCCATACCACACCATTCTATCCAGGGCTCAACCACGGGCACGCCGTAGGACAAACGCCAGTGGAAGGCATTCAATATTGACTCGAACTAAACCCCCTCACCACGACTACATCGAGGCTTATCGACGCCTAATAGCGGCGTTTGATGGAAACAAAAAAATCCCCATATCTGCATATGGGTATATGATATTCAGGGGACTCGAATTACCCAAAGGTAATTGACTCACTGGCTCCTTTTAGTCATCGACCACAGCCAGTGTCGGACAAACAACGTTTGATGGACAATCAGAAGAGGATCAGGAGCCACACACTTCCACATGCATAAATCTTGGTTTTGTTTCTGTTTTTAATAGGGTGGCTCCCTTCTTTTTCTGTGTGAGTAAAACCGAGGCTGCAACGTTTGTGGTTTGTGGTGTGCTGGTGCATTTCCCTACTACTGCATGCAGCGTACGAACGATCGCTTCCATATCGTCGGGGCTCTGTATCAGCATGGCCCATTGCGTTCTAGTACAGCCAATATCACGTGTCCTGATTCCGATCCCGATACTGATCCCGATCACCATCGTCACTTTACGACGGTACCGTACGTCTGCTGCTACTCGGCACGGCACGAAACGCGTCAGGGCTATACGCATTGCGGTGAACGTTCACCACCGAATCCACATTAATACTACCAATTTAATCAACAAACCCCACGTAGGTGGGCAGTTAGTTTAAACTACCAGATACGGGGATCTGCAAAAGTTGCTCATTTCGGCAACTCATACTTCAGCGGATATCTCGTCGGGTATTTCTGATGGGAAAAAACTTTCCAGACAAAAGTTTTAGAACTATTTGAAACGCAACTTTTATGTCATTCACAATTTTTCCCATCTATAATGGTTTACAGTCTAATTAACTAAGTCTTCAACCCACACATCAGAACGTACTTAAGTCATACTCTCGCACCTATCTCATCGGGTGTTGCTGATAGAGAAAAATTGTTCATACAAAAGTTGTGGGGTGTATCAAGACGCAACTTTTATGTTTCAAGAATTTTTTCCGATATATCATCGTTTCGGTGATAATTGACTGAGACTGTTACCCACAGATGAGAACGTCCTGCTGTTTGGGTGTTGTTACTTTCTCATGTATCTCGCCGAGTGTAGGTTCCACGCAAAAATATTTCAAACAAAATTTGTGGAAATAATAAAAACGCAACTTTTATATCCGACACATTTTTCGTCTCAGTATCATAGTTTGGCATATACCTTGAGATTAGTGTCGTTATTGACAATTTGACGATAAACCAATAGCAAAACTAGCATTTATCCATATTCCCACGACCGCAGACGGCTGATGAGTAAGGGTCAGCGTTGGATAGTGGTGGTCGTTTATGAAATACGTGTTCTGGAGGCCAGAATTATTTGTGTTCGACTAACTGAGAGCGGGATTCGAATTGTATATGGGAAACGGATAGAGAGAAACTGCATTGGCATGCTTCCCGCGTCGAGGTACTCTGCATTGTCACATTGTGTGCCTGCTAATACGCTAAAAGCCTATCTATGTTGAGATCTGCCACCCAACGAATATTGTCGCAGCAGGTTCACCGCCCGCTTACTATGTATATATACATACATATACATGGTATATACCATATGCGCGGAACCTCATCCTATATACTCCATTCTCCTCATTCCACAGTTTGGTAACGAGGTTACCTCAACAGACTACAATTGTTATACAATTATGCCGGATTATTGCCCACCCGTTCTAAAAGTAACAATTTCAAACTGCCCGCGATACGTGACGTCAATCCGAATTCGTATCTGATTTGAAAATCAATCACACAAGCATATATTATATACAGACGTGTCGAAAAAGTCAATCAACATCGTCTCTGAATAATTTTCTATCCTATTTCACTCGTTCTTAGAAAATAAGGACGAAAATATCCAAAGAGGAGGAAAAAAGATCCCACAAACCGGAGGAGAGGGGGATCCAGCCGAATTATACCGGATGAATGAGCAGCTGACGGAGTGTGAGACGATTCTTTTAATGTCGACTTTAACTTGAGTGAAAACTCGACTAAGGGAAAAGAAAAGTGAAAACTTTTCACCAAAGCTCCACAACAGCTTGCAACGTCTTGTTAAATCGATTACGAAAGCATCTTCTGATGTGCGGACATTTTTCAACCTACTTTCACATTTTTTTTCATCTATTTTGCAGCTTTTTTACCATTTTGGCAACTTTTTTGCCATTTTTGCAACATTTTTACCATTTTTGCAACATTTTTACCATTTTTGCAACATTTTTGCCATTCTTGCAACTTTTTTGCCATTTTTCCAGCTTCTTTTACCATTTTCGAATATCTTAGTCCCGCTATTGCATCTCTATTTGTCATTTTAGCAGCTTTTGTAAAATTTGCCAAGCTTTTACCATTTCTGCGGTATTTTTGCCATTTTCGCAGCTTTTTATGGATTTTCGTAGCTCGCTTAACGCTCTAGGTCAGTACGATGATTGAGTCTATTTTTGGCATTTTCGAATCTTGGGTTTTTGCCATTCTCGTAGATTTTCTCTATATGAATCCGGGTAGGTGACTGTTCAGGCAGCAGGATATCACCGTGAGTTTATCACGTTGCACACAATACGAGATAAAACAGAAGCGAATGGGACACAATAAATTCGTACCGACTTCCAGATATTTCATAAGGGTGGAATCCATCAATAACCGACGTTCTACTACCACGACACACCGAGGAAATCTCCAGTGACGAGACTTATACCACTGTGTGGAACTCCTGGCCCATACCGACCCTCACCCTCTCGGCCTATACACACTAATAAATAATACGATAAAACACGAGTTTGTCAGGCTATCACGAGGAGAGAAAGAGACGAGGAAGAGAAAAGAAAAGAAAATAAAAAGAAATAAGAGAAGGAAGAGAAAATGAAGAGATACGAAAAGGGAAAAAATAGGAAATAGACAAGAAGCGGGAGAAAAAAAGGTGCCCACTGAGGGAATCGATTTTATTTATTTTCTCCTTTTTTTCTTTTCTTTTCTTTTCATTTTTCGGGTAGAAAAATAGTTTTTTATTTTATGGAAACGGAAGTGGTGGTGTAAGTCAGTAAGAAGTTGAGATTGAAGCATATTCGTAAAACCGTTCGACCAAAACCGGTCCATTTCCGTTCCCAGGGTCGTCTCTTCCCCCTTCGGATAGTATAGGATCTTTTACCCGAGCCTAAGACCTAGCTGACTGAGTGATACAGAAATTTATTAGCACTTGCCACACAGAGCGATAGAAATAAAGAGAGAGGGGTAGTTTTCGTACCAATCGAAAGTCTCGAAACACGAATTTCGACTGCTTTCATCCCCTAGCTGTATCGTATCTTTACGCTCCGAATAGGTACTTTCATTTTTCGTTCTGGTATCGGTGGGAATTACTTTCGCCGATTTCATCATACACGTCATCTCAAAAACTGCAAAATCGAAAAAAAAAAAAACAAATTCAATCCCACGGATCAGAATGTCCCTTTCACGGACGTTAATACTTTGTCATTTATCTCGCCAGTTATAAGTGCCACGAAAAAATGTTTCCGATAAAAGTTGTGGAGAATATCAAGACGCAACTTTTATATTCGGTACATTTTTTTGCTAGTATCACAGTTCGGCACGTACCGTCGGATTTCTATCGTTATTGATAATTTCACTATAAACCTAAATTTTGTGACAGGGAGCAAACAATGAATGAATGAATGAATGAATGAATGATCGACAGATCGAAGAATAGATGTGTAATGCAGACAGCAGCTGATTCAATGGATTGAATAAATTAATAAATAAACAGGTATATGGATTATCGAAGCCTATTATAAATGTTTTGTAATTCTCTGAGTGTAATGAGCTGCACTGTAGAATGCTTGGTCACTTATTGCTCATGTGTGTGTATTCACACGTGTGTGAATATGTGGGTGTATTGAGTATCGGTACAGACGAGTTTACACGATCGGTTACCTCGAGTTAGTAAATTACTCACAACATAACATAACATAACATAACATAACACAACACAACACAACACAACATACTATAACGTTTCTGTTTGTAAACCGCACGCATTTAAATATATAAATATACAATTACTACACTGGTTAACGGTACTCACCGATCTCTTTACCTACCTATACGTAATGCGCAGACATACGATCTCGTTGCGTAATTCGATTTGCAATTTATATCACAGTAATCATTGTCGGATCCGATTTATATAATACAACTCAACTTATCAGTCGATTTTATTCATTTTTATCTTACCGATTCTTTAATAGCTGATTTAATCGCTTCATCATCAAATCGATACAATTTTGATTCGTTCGCAGACCCAATTTTATCATTTAACATTTTTCTATCACGCGAAACGATTGTTTTACAAATTCTTTCAAACGTTTTACAGATTTTTTGATAATCCAGTCACGATTTTTACAAATTCACGGACTTGTAAGATGTCAAAAAACATCCTAAGATCTTTGAATAAATTGTTCCGAATTTTTTTTACCGATTTAAACCATTTTTTATTCACATTTCTTAACGATTTTGAGAATTTCGAGAAGTTCTACGATCTCTAAAAATATCGAGAGGTGCAAATTTCATTTCTTACTTTCTCGAAAAGATTCTTTTCCCATTTGTCCGATTTTAGATCATTTTGAATAATATTTCTGTCGATTTTCTCGACAATTTAACCGATTTTTTCAAAATTTCTTCACGATTTTAAGAATCTCGAGAATCTTCACAATCCTAGAACACATCCAGAGATTTCAATGTCAATTTCCATCATCTCGCCAAGATTCTCGATCAATATAACCGATTTTTAAATAATTGTCCACCGATTTTTCTCGTAATTTTGTTCGCTAAAATTTTTATTTGCCTCCTTGAATATCCTGACAACAAATTCGGGTATTTCTATACATCGAAAGATTTTTCGATGCCGATCGTTTAAAAAAAAAATGATTTCACGATTTCTCCGTCCCTCCTTTCTTCTCTTTCCCTCATCATTTCTGCGGCCAAGATATCCCACCGGGTTATTCCATCCACTCGGCAAAGAGAAGAAGGAAAAAAACATCATATATATAAATTGGGTCACGAATCTTTACGATGACGAGAAGATATCGCCCAGAATCTTTTCCACATAGTCTACGAAATGACAGTTGTGAGAAATAATATGTCTCTGATTTTTTTCTTCTCCCTCGAGGAGCACTGGGAGGAAGAGGATGAAGATAAGTTTGGCTGGGTGATCATCCGAGTTTCTTAATCATACCGCATCGTAATATGCAATAAACGAGAAAGCAGAAAAGTTTACCGATCCGTTTATTTCTACCCCTCCAATTCTATGCTGTATAAGAATCGCCGATTTTCATCCCCCAGAGATCGATCAAGATTATGAATAATGTTGAAAAATTTCAGAGAGATAAATTATTAAAAAAACAAAAAAAAAAAACCAGAAAATCGGCAAGAGCTGCAGTTCTGGATTCTTCGCTCTTTGTCGATTTAACGGTGCCTTTAACGAGTTCAGTTTTAGTAACATAAAATGGAGAGTATATGAGGGCGCAGTCCTGGTCCTGTATCATCGAGTTACATCTAATCATCATAACCCCTTGTTCGACGTACTGCAGCAGTCCAACCTCGGATTGTAAAAGTTTAATATCTACGCTTTACGATTCCGCATGACACATCCTACTCCTATACTGCAGCTACTATATCCACACATGTTTGTAAAACCGCTAGGAATAAACCCACTCCAGTTCACTCCACTCCGGGATATACAATCAACTTTATCACGTAGCTTTTGATAAACTAACAATATTAAATTATCTGGGGAGATCAGATTTATTATCAGGATCATTCAAATGCTCTGAAAAATCATCTTGCACTTCGTCAACGCGTGATAGTAGCGCCGAAAGCCACTGGGAAACCCAAAACTGAAACACCATGGTCTCAAAAGTCGAGATTTTTACACTTTATGGTCTCATACTCATCAGGAAAAGGGCCTAAACATCGAAAACTCTGGTTCCTCTTCAGCAACGATCGTGTAGCTGGTAACGAACTGAGAATATCCACTCCAGAATCCACTGGGAAGCTCGAAACGATCGCAATATGACCTGGAAATCGAGAGATCTCGACATTTGATGGTCTCATTGATCAGGAAAAACGGCTAAACGCGTTGAGCCTCAAAGTCATGATCAAGAATCGTCAACCCTGTACTTGAAAAATGTCATGTAGCAGTTGCGAGTCTGACAATTCCATCATCAAAATTGACTAGCAAACCGAAAATGATCAGACTATGGTTTTACTGATGGAGAAAAGTGCTCCAGCTTCCGTTCCTTTTCAAAAGTGGCAAAAATTTTGCACTGAAAAAGTTGAAAACTTCGTTTATGAGTTGATAGATTGTCAATGAGGTCCTCGAAGATGAATTGAAGCATCGAGTCATGGGCTGAAAAGCAGAGATTTTTGGATACGGTGATTTTCCTGATGTAGTAAAGCGCGCCGAGAGTTGGCGAGTGGTTTCCTGGTCGAGAAATACACCCTGTATCCATGGGGCCGAGGGGGGTAACTAAAATGAGGAACAATATCCGAGTGTAACTAGTCTGGTTCCGGTGGTCTGCTTTGGTTTGAGTTGGATTTAGTTCCGAGTTTATGATCCCAGACTTGAATGTCCTGTGCTAGTCATCCAGCAATTGGCAGTAACTAGTCCGGGAATATTCCTGACGGTCCAGGAGGAAGACGAAGGAGTAGGAGAAGACGGAGTGAGAAGGTGAATTGGCCAATCAGTTAGAGCGCGGACAAAGAGAAGAACGCGAAAATATAACCAAATAGAAATAAGGGATGTAGAAAAACCGTCTGCTGGCGAGGTGTAAGATTACGTCCTTATCGTAGCGGGAAAGGTTTGCCCCTTGGTCCTGCCCGGCAAAGCCATATAGGGGAGAACGAGTCCTCGTTTATTTGTGTCGTGTCGTAGTTCGATTGCTCCGAGGCCATCAACCACAGTGGAGAAATCCTTCTCCCCCTCGTCGACGGCTAGAGGAAGAGCTAGCCGGCTTGGCTGACCCAATTTCCCCCCAATTTACCCTCGTAAATAAATGAACAGGCAAACATTAAACGTATCAAGACATTTATTTGATCGCCCTGAACAGTCCGAGGCCAACACAAACCAGGGAAAGAATTCCAGTGCGTTCGGTCACGCGGCCCCGAAACGAACTGACCAAATGTGACGCAGAGGCGTTTTGAAAAGCAGAAAATTTACCGTTATTCGACGGACAATTTGAACAAAAATTTTCAGAACTTCACCCACTCCCTTTGTTCCACGTGCTTTTACCGAGCGGCCCAACCCCTGGAGAAGCAATTAATTCTAAGGTAAGTCAGAGAATGGAATGGAGAGGAGGGAGTCCAGAGGCTGTGTGTATGTTGGGTACACGTGTTTGTCGACGTCCTCTGTCACCGGGAAACCTCCTCCGCAGGTTGAGGAAGATATTGACCTAGTGAGACGCGAGGCGTCCCCTTCGTTCCTCACGTTCATTATTTACACCCCACAAACCGGCTCCGGGCGATGGGTGCTCATGAAGGATCTCTCGCAGTAGGTGGATGAGCTGGGGAGGTTTTTGGATTTTTATTTTTCGTCTTCACCCGCAGGCTCAGCCCACTGGCGTATCTGGGGCAGTAACCGAGGACTGAGACAGCCCTTGAAATAAAGTGGGTGCGATGGGGTGCGAACCTGAACCTCCGGAACGCTCCCTGTTGCCTTTTCAAAACTCCTTTCAACCCCTTTCTGGGCTAGTGACACACATGCGACGGAGGATTCGAGGAGTTGCACCGAAGATGTGAGACCACTTTCGGCGATCGTTCACACACTCCCGAGATGGACGATGATGGACACGTCATTTTCGTTCGAACTGACGACGATAATTCAAATTTATTTCAATTTTTATGGAAAATTGAATGAACGCTGATCCGGAGTGTGGAAAATCGAGTAAAAATGTCGCGGATGAAATCCGAGCAGACATGGTTGAGGCTTATTGGATAGAATTCGGGTATTTGAGGGGTGAGAATAAGAGGTGAAAAGTTCGCTTTTCAGAGTGGTGAAAACATATTTTTCGGGGTAACCCTAGCAGGAAGAAGAAGAAGAAGAAGGAGAAGTAGCAGTAAGTCACTCAGACTCTCAACTCGCGCGCTAATTTAAATATCGATTTGGTAAAAGGGATGCTTGTAAATCTATCAGATCTGAAGATATTTATGGTCCGAGAAGAGGGCCTATGGATGTTTTATTTAGTAGCTAGAGACTCCTTGCTACGACTTCTCCATACACGAGACACGCTTAGCTCTCTTAGTGTCGTTGTACGTGCTCAACGTTCCTCAATGCCCTGGTATTAGGGGCTCATGAATAAAATATCACCGCTAATGCCCGAGCGGGTCGAACGTCGCGTTTTTTTCATTTTCTTTTCCTTTTTTTATCCCCCCCCCCCCGTTTCTTTCTTTCTTTTTTTTTTATCCCTTATTTTTCTCTCTTTCTTGTCATCTATTCCACAAAAAAATGAACTATTGTATACAAGCTAGGGAAGAAAACATCGGTAAATAACTCGCTGTACGAAAGCGAGAAGAAAAAGCAGCCTCCGCTTTCCCACTTGTAGATTTTTCCGCCTTAGTTGATCATCGAAATTCAATTTTCGAAAAAAATCATCAAAAAATGTTCTAAAATCTAATTTAAACAAGTTAACGAGCGTCCGAGACAGTCAGGGGCTTCCCGGTTCGTTTCCATTCCCCTTGTCCCGTTGGATTCTCGCTCACGTTCCGCGGAACCGGAAGTATGAGGATCGAGGAGTTGGGGGGGATGCGGAAACGAGAGGCAATTTGCATTCTTGTTACGAATGAGATACAGCGAAGAGAGAGAAGCGAAGAGAGAGAAAAATAATAATAAAACCGATAAAATTGTCGGTAAAAAGGGCCCAACCTAACCTAAAAAAAAGAATAAAGACGGCTTTAGGGAGCTTATGCTGAGTATAAACTTAAAGTAAAGATTGCTACGGGCGAAAAAGCCATATTCTTTTTATTTAGACCAAGTTGTATAGATATATATGGATCATGGTGGCTGCTGGGTGCCTAAAGTTCTTCTCCTCTTTATCTTTAGTGCATATGGTGGAACTGCGGAACGGCGGAATATGCCGGAACGACGCCATGCTCCTGCGGTTTTAGAAGCTAATTTCCTTTTCACATTCGATTTGACGGTCTCAGACGGTCTACTCAACACCCAATGTCCCTCTCAACCGCAATAAGTTATTGTCTGATATATAACTAGACGTGTATCATATATATCACCCTCTGTTCACCCCAAAACCCCTTTTTATTGCCCGGACCAACGCATGTGTTCCGGAAAAATAACCGTTAACTTTTATTTCAATGTGTCTAAATGACTTATCCCACATTTTCCGAAATAAAAACAATTGAAAACGAAAGAAAAAATGAATGTGGAAATTTAGTTTTTCTCTGCATTTCCCCAGATATTTTTATTTCTCGACTTCTCATTTTCCGATTTCTCAGATTTTCCCCATTTCCTAATTTTCCAATCCTTCAGATTTTCTTAATTTCCTGCTTCCCTAATTTTCTAATTTCTCAGCTTTTCCTAATTTTCCAATCCTCCAGCTTTTCCTCATTTCCTGATTTTCTAATTTCTCAAATTTTCCTGATTTTCTAATCTTCCAGCTTTTCCTGATTCCCTAATTTTCCAATTTCTCAGCTTTTCTTGATTTCCTAATTTTCCAGTCTTTCAGCTTTTCCGGATTTCCTAATTTTCTCATTTCTCAGCTTTTCCTAAACTTCTAATAATTTTTCCTGATTTCCTAAGTTTCTAATTTCTCAGTCTTCTTTTTCCACAGCTTTTCAATATTCTTTTTTTCCCAGCTTCCTAATATTCTCTCTTCTCAGTTTTTCCTCAGTTTCCTAAATTCCCAGCTTCGTCATTTCGTCTTACGTATATTTCCAATTTTCTCAATTTTCAAAATTTGTTCTTATTGTTTTTCAATCTTCTAATTTCTTGGTTCCTTCTAGTATCGCAATTTTCTAGTTCCACAGTTTTTCCCAGCTTCCTAATTTTCCAGCTCTCAGTTTTCTCTCGGTTTTCCAAATTTCCGGCCTCCTAGTTTTTCCCAGTTTTCCAAATTTCGAAATTTCCCAGTTCTCTTTCCCTCGCAATAATTCTTCAAATCCTGATTAATGTTTCTCAATTTTCTTCAATTTCCTCAATCTCCTTATCCATTTTCTTATTCTTCTTCATTTCCACACTACTCCGTATCATACTATACAGGGGGTTGGACTAAAAGTAAAACGATATTTAGGGATTGATATAAAAATTGAATGTTCCGAAACCGCAGCTTTCACAGTCATACCATGGCGTAGGCCAGCCAAGGCATAGCACAGCGTTACGTTTTTTTTTTATGGGACGTAATACGCGGCCACGTATATACCGACCAATAAACCGAAAAATAATAACCAAGGGTGGCCCAGGGGTGGATTCAACTCACAGCCCGTTCTCAGCCTTACGTATACCTTATGCCTTCCTTTCGGCCTATGTGCCTATGCAGACATTCAGAACTCTGAGTTCGTATACGAAACTGAATAAACTGAGAAAACGAACCCTTGGCTTAGGGGCTGCGGAGTCAGGGGCTGGAGGTTTCTGCGCCGAATTGTTTGCATTTATTTCCCATATTTTACGATATTTATATTTATTTCCCTTTACGATATAGCCAACGACACTGCGGCTATGCCTGTCACTCACAGCATCTGTGCACCCATTTCTACTTACACCCTCAGTCTTATTTCTACTCCTGTTTCTTATGACCTTACCGCTATGCGCTCATTCAGTCGAATGTATAATCGTAAAGTAAAGTTCAGTTAAGTTAAGTTGAGTTAAGTTTATTTCAGTTCAGTCAAGGAAGGAAAATGCCAAAGAAAATCTAAAAATTCGGTAGAATTTTCCAAGTCGATGAAAAATTTGTGTGGAAAATCCTGTTGGATTAAAATTGGACGAAATTCCTGAAGTCTCTTCTCCCAGATTCAAAATAATTCGATTGAAATTTGGCAATTTTTGAAAAATTGAAGACAATCCCCACACAGCACCCAATATTGCCCAATATTGTAGCAACATTGCCGCAATATTGCAATATTGTAGCAACATTGTTTCAACATTGCAATATGCTGCAATGTTGCTACAATATTGCAATATTGCGGCAATGTTGCTACAATATTGGGCAATATTGGGTGCTGTGTGGGTCTTTGGAATCTGATTTCAGATAATTTGAGAAATTGTTGTAACGTATATGTGCAATGAAAAAAAAAGAAGTTATTAGTGTGTGGTTTAATGCGATGGTGAGTCAGCGTTGCAGCTGAAGAAGTAAAAGGAATTGCCATAGCCATCGCCATCGCCATTGGCATTGGCATTGCGATTGCCATTGGCATCGGGCGTTACTGCGAACATTAAATAAAGAAATATAGCCAGGTTTAGTCCAGTGGAATACAGTACACTTTGGTAGCTGGGTAATGTCTACAATAAATGCATAGTTGCAGTAGTAAGTAGTATTAAGTCGAGGGTACAGATACGAGCTTGACGGATTTCTTTACGAGCCTGTGATTTATTTTATTAGACATGTGTGCAATGGTAGTAATCTCGCAGTAATCACCGAATAAGAAATAAACGGATCGAACAAAACAATAAAAACAAAAAAAAACCATACTGGGTCGAAAATATACTCGGATTTATTTTTTTTTCACACGCAAATGTAGATTTTTGATTTTTCTACGAGATAAAGAAGAAGAACAAGGTTTCCAATTCCAAAATTGAATTCAATTTTTTCTGTATTGATAATTTCACTTTAAAGGGTGGAGAAAAAATGGAGAAATAATAGCAAAAAGTAAAAAAGGAGTAAAAACTACGAGTTTAATTTCTCCCAAGTCCTATTCCTGTTCCCTTTTTTTCAATATCTCTTTCCACCCCTAGATGTATAGGTGGTGATATCAAAAGACATCTTGCACAGTATAGGGGTAGTAAATATAAGTGCTTGAAAGTGAGGAGCTTTTCTCTTCTTCTCACTGCTGCTGCACTGGCAGTATACAGAAAAGCTCCAGCGAATTTTCTTTTAGAAGAAGGGGTGTTTTAAAAAACATTTTTACTCCACGATCTTTCGGGGGTTGAATGTAATCGCGAACCAACTTCCACCCCGGTGTTTTTTTTTTCCTTTCTTTCTTTCTTTCTTTCTTTACTTTTTCTCCCGTTTTGTCTGCTCCGCAGTTTCGTTTTCATCGGCGTCATATATAGATTCTTCGCCATTTTCTCAATTCCTTTTCATTTTTCTCGCCCCTTTTATCCCCCTCCATATTTCTAGTTTTCCCTTTTTCCTTTTTCCCTTTCCCTTTCTTCGTCACATCTTCTTCGTTAATCTCAGCAGAATTCTACGTCTACTTCTGCCTCTGCTTCTCCTCTTTAATTCTTGTATCTACACACAGCTAGGTACTGCACCGAGATATCGGATCAATTTTTTAAACAGAGGGTGACGAGAACAGCAAAGGCGAGACTTTTCGAGGGTAGGTAGGTATAAGTATACAGTCTACACTATGCACAGACGGTTTAAGGGTGAGAAAATTTTCAGACTCACGACGAAAATTAATACGAAATACAAAACCGTCTCGAAATATAAAGATCTTTTCTCTACCACCTACCTATCTCTCTGCATTTTCATCCCTTGCTTTTAGCATTCTTATAATATACAATATATTATATACTTTATCACACCGTGATCAAACCTCTCACCATTTTTATTCATAATTTTAATTATCACGCTAATTAGAATAAGAATTCGATCGTAAAGCACCTCAAATTATACATCCTATTCGGTTATTTGAACGAGACTTTTTTAAGGGATGATTTTTTCATGAAAAAAATAACTTTTTCCTTTCTTCGACCAAGTATTTTACCGAAAAATTTTCTCCTGATTTTCTTCAACACTTTGAAAACATTTCTATGTTCATAAACTGACTTTTCCTCGGCTCGAGGAAACTCTACGTTCTCAAGTCTCTAGTATCCTCAATTTTCCTCATTTTCACTAATTAGATTAATTATTTTCCTGAATTTTCATGATTTTCATCAACATTTTCAGAACGTTTCTACCCACAAAAAAATGACTTTTCCTGATCTCAAGCAAACTTTACCTTCTCAAGTCTCAAGTATCTTTAATTTTTTTGATCGTCACTAGTTAGATTAACTATTTTCCTAATTTTTCCCAATTTTCTTTAAAACTTTGAAAACAATTTCAGGTTCAAAAAATGACTTTTTCTAATCTCAACGAAACTGTACGTTCTTGAATCTCTATAGTATCTTCAATTTTCCTAATTTCCTCCTCGACTAATTCTTTTCCCAATTTTTCCTGATTTTCTTTAACACTTTCAGAATCTTTCTACCCACAAAAAATGACTTTCCCTGATCTCAAGGAAACTTTACGTTCTCGAGTCTCTAATATCTTCAATTTTCCGAATTTCCTCTACTTTGACTAATTGTTTTCCCAATTTTTCCTGATTTTCTTTAACAATTTCAGAATCTTTCTACCCACAAAAAATGACTTTCCCTGATCTCAAGGAAACTTTACGTACTCGAGTCTCTAGTATCTTTAATTTCCCTAATTTCCTCTTTGACTAGTCCTTTTCCCAATTTTTCCCGATCTTCTTTAACACTTCTGAAACCGTTTGAACCCTAGTAGGAAAATTCTGTAATACAGAGTGCAACGGCTTGTAGAATCTCGGATGAAAATCTTCGCCGGAAATCCCTGACCTGACTCAACGGCTGACCGTATATGTATACGGTACCATTTCATTCCATTCCATTCGCCTAACATAACAAGACCTAACAAAGTTAAATCTTTTCCTAGATTGGCTCGACTAGTAGTCGTCGCGTTTGTAGAACTTGGGGTATAAGAGGGCATAAAACTCTTCGGCGACGACGTAAAACTATACCCTACGAGTTTGTAGAGACGGGGGGGTACGGCGGTGAAGGTGGTCGAGGAAGGAGATATTCTTCGCTCACAAGAAAGAGAAAGATAAAAAAGAAAATAGGATAGAAAAGGTCGAAAATAAAAAGCGGGGGAAAAGTTGCCAGTGAGATTACGACCCCGAGTGGGAACACTGACCTTTCCTTACCTCGTACAGTTTCGACGAAAACGGGCGAATGTGAGACGCGTCAGTGTGATAAATTTTTACCCAAAAATTCAATAATTTTGGAACCAAGTTTCTAAACGTCGGAAAAATCGAGTGGACAACAATTTTTCAACCCTATTCGACTTCTGCCTGAGGGTGATCTCTCTTATTTTTCTAACTAGCGGATTAGAATACGCAAATAGAAGATCAGCCGGTTGGAAAGTTGCGAAAGTTTCAAACTTCGGATCTTCGTTTCTCCTTCATAGACAGAATTATCTTTTCGTATAACTATATACTGCTTTAAGCTACGCGGGAGAGATTTATCTCTGACCCCATTTATAACGACTGAATATACATATATATGTACGCGGACGTGTGTGGGTATAAAGTTTTATCGAATATTTCACACAACTCAAAAGTTGCTATCAAATATCTTCAGATTTCGCGAACAACATTTTTCTCCCTTTTTTCCTTCCACTCCGATATCCGAGGGGTTGTTTTATTTTTTCGAAAATTTGGGTGATCGAAAAAGGAGATATGACGAAATGGAACGGGGAGAGACGGGCGAAAATAATGATAAAAAATTTCGAGGGTATGATATAAGGGCGGGGTATCTAATTAGGGTGAATCTTGAAAACAACCCCCTCGATAACAATGGCGCGTTATATCAGTCCAATGAAATGGTGCGGACGTAAAAAGAAAAGCATAATTACTATATAGGGGTTGCTACCCGGTACGTCGCTCAACCCTCGTGTTACTCTACACCAGAAGTGCCCCACGGGAGTTGCCCTTGCCCCATGCCTGCGACTTGGCTTACGTTAGTTATCTATCGAACGAGGGGGATGATGGGGTGAAATTCTCCCATCTTTATCTCCCTTCTTCGTTGTATATCTCCCACTCTCTCACCCCGTAAAGAAAAATCGTTTAATTTAATAACCTATCAAAATTAGTAGACATTTCGACGTCCCCCCCTTACTCGGCTACATGTACGCGTATACAGTCGGTTCTATCGTTAAACATCAAACTCCATCCCCATACAGCTTATATTATAACAGCTTCCAATTACGACAAGTCCAATCCAGGAGTTAGCAGATCATTGCTTTTTGAATAATTTCATCAAGCAGCCCCCAATTTTTTTTTTTTATCATGGTCATATGGGGCTTATGGGGTTCGTCAAATCTTGGAGACAATGGCTCCAGATTGAACAAAAATCTTTAAAATTCTGGAGATTTTTTAGAGAAGAAGAATTAATTTTGAAAGTAACTTTTAAAAAACACCCTTAGGTATGAAAGAATTATTTTTCGAGGGTGGATCCCCGAAACGAACGATATAAAAATAATAAAAAATAAAATGGGGGCACATCTTTTGATTAACTTTGAGTATATTGTCGTTTTTAACGAGGATGTTTTTTTTATAGTTCAAAAGATTTTCGCGGTCTGACGATCGCGTGGGGGTAAACGTGGTGACGTGATGGTTAAGGTTTAAGTTGCGAGGGGGGTTGATGTGTGAGGGTAGATGATGCTTTTATAAACGGGATTTAATAATCCTTGTAATTATCAAATCCAGATTCAGAGAGACGAGAAAAAGTTTAGAGATGAGAAATGGGGGGTGAGATTTTTTTCGAGCTACGAAAACGCGTTGCGTTGCGTTGAAAAGGACCTCTCCTCTTCTCATCCTCATTACGACTCTTCCTCGAGCATCAAAAGACCACGTTTTGTTGGTGGCAAAAAAAGAAAACGAAAAAATGAAGAGAAAGAAAAAAGGGAGAAGAGGAGAAGAGGAGAAGAGAAAAAATAAGGAACGAAAGAATGTCGTAAAAAGAAACGCCCGAGACGAAAAGCTCGAGATAAACGAAACGAGGAAAATTGTAACAACCTCGTATCCCACCGCTGTCACGAAAATATAAAAATAAAAATTTAGTTTAACAAATATGAGGAGCAGTTATTCCGGTTTACCAACCGAGAGATTCGTCTTCGCTGAGTTTAGGGGGAGTAAAAAAATGAAATAAAAATAATATAAGATAAGGGCGAGGGCGAGGGGTGGTAAAGAGAAAGAGAAAGAGAAGAGAAGAAAAAAATATGAAAGGTAGTAAAACTACACACCTAAAGGAGAAACACGTTAATTACCTGGTTTTACGATCACTTCCACGACGATAAATTAGAATGCTAATTTTTTTTCGGTTCACTCTCTCGTATAGATTGCGACGAGTATTTTTAACGTTTTTATCGTTTTCATCCCTTTTACGAGATTCAAACCTCCCGGGGTTTGCAGAGAAATGAAAAATAAAGAAAAGAAATGTGGAACTCTCGCATAAGTACCCTCAGGTATATTAGGGACACGATTCTTTGTGTTTTTTTATTCTTTTTTTTTTCGTTTTTTCTTTTTACTACAACGTTTCGAGATTCCAGACAGAATTTAAATTGTTTCATTTCACCCTCAAAAAAAATATCTGATCATTCTTCGCGTGGCCTAATCGAAAATCCATGAATTTTTAGTTGCGGCAAGACCGAAATCGTGACTCGAAAAATTCAAGAATTCATTTTGTGACTTTTACCATTTTTTTTCGATCATAAAAAAATGGAAAAAAAATTCTAACAATCGTTTCGGGTCTTTCCCAGTTATTTTCATCCCCAAAAATTCTACCATGACGATCATCAATCGATGAATAACGAAACGAACCGATGTTCAGTATCAAAAAAAATCCGAAGAACAAAAAAGTTGTAAAAATAATTTGGCGTACTTCCTAATTATTTTCATCCCCAAAATCCATTCTCCGGCAATTATCGATCGATGAATGATGGCCTAATCGAAAATCCATGAATTTTTAGTTGCGGCAAGACCGAAATCGTGACTCAAAAAATTCAAGAATTCATTTTGTGACTTTTACCATTTTTTTCGATCATAAAAAAATGAAAAAGAATTCTAAGAATCGTTTCGGGTCTTTCCCAGTCATTTTCACCCTTAAAAATTCTTCTATGACGATCGATGAATAACGAAACGAACCGATGTTCAGTATCACGAAAAATCCGAAGACCAAAAAAATTGTAAAAATAATTTGGCGTACTTCCTAATTATTTTCATCCCCAAAATCCATTCAATTATCGATCGATGAATGATGGCCTAATCGAAAATCCATGAATTTTTAGTTGCGGCAAGACCGAAATCGTGACTCAAAAAATTCAAGAATTCATTTTGTGACTTTTACCATTTTTTTTCGATCATAAAAAAATGGAAAAAAAATTCCAACAATCGTTTCGGGTCTTTCCCAGTCATTTTCACCCTTAAAAATTCTTCTATGACGATCGATGAATAACGAAACGAACCGATGTTCAGTATCACGAAAAACCCGAAGAACAAAAAAGTTGTAAAAATAATTTGGCGTACTTCCTAATTATTTTCATCCCGAAAATCCATTCTCCGACAATTATCGATCGATGAATGATAAAAGGCGTTAATTTTTATTGTCTGTAGCCCCCGCAGCGCAACCCCTGATTAAAAAAATGGTTAAAGTCCATTTCCGGTGGTGCCTAACCCCATTGAACCCCATCTAATTCCCTGTACTATTGTTTCTCGGTGTTGGGCGTATATCCACCCGCATATTCGTCGACATATATCTTTTCTACCCTTATTGCTGGGGGCAGTTTGTCATGTTAATTTCTCCTCCGCCTAGTATATATACAGCTAGTATATGCATACCAGCTCCTCCTCGGGTCCCTCTCTCCTATTTTCAGACTCTAAAATCCCAGCCCTGTTTCCAGGGTGGGTTCTCCAGCTTTTAACGGACTACCGCCGTCCGCCGTCCCAAACTCCCAGCGTCCCGGACGCGCGACGTCGAGATGCAAATCTGACTACCGACGATGAAAGGGTTAACTGAACTGCCGCCCATTAATATGCTAATAGTTTTCCAGTTTCGAGATTCTGGCTTATGAGAGTTATTATTCGAGCGTAATGACCCGGAAAAGGTTTTTCCGGAAGGGCTGTTTGCGGTCGACAACGACTCGGTTTTCGCCACCCCCATCGATACCCCTTCATTTCAAAGTCAAAAAAGAAAAACGCAATACATCAAAAACCCATTTATTACATGTTTCGGTTTTTTTTTCTCTATTTTTGAAAATCTTTATTTTCTTTTCGCTCGTTTTTTTGTTCTTGTTTTATTTTTTTTTGTGCTTTGTTAGCGCATTTTGAATCCTACAATTATCTCCGTGGCGCAGATCTCGAATTTTGTACCGTCGTAAAAGCAAATGAAATTCATGGACTGATACTACAGATGATTAAAGCGAAGTTTATTGCTAAATCCACGTTACGAGCTTCGGTGTGCAGGCATATAGGTACAGCAATGTAACACCTCTGTAGAGTGTAACTACAGGGTGCGCTTAATTAGAAACAAGAATTAAGAGCGAGAGATAAGCGAGAAAGAAAATTAGAAAACAAAAAAAAAATTGGAAATCGCTTTCGAAGGATGAAAACAATTTTTCAAACTAGATTTTCCATGTTCGTGTGAATTCCATCCGAATTCATTGAATACATTTCACGTGAATTCTCAAAATCCAATTTGAGAGTCTTGAGATTCTACAAAATTGAGAAGGGTGAAAAAAGAAAGCAGCATGATTTTCGAAATCGATTTCAAAATCCGTCAACATTGTCAATGATGAATTCCAAATTTCGAATTACACTGAAGCTCTGATGACTCAAAGAAAGAAAAAAAATTGCACACGATCAGAAAAAAAGCAGAATCGTTGATAGCATTTCGAAAATTTTGAAACGATTTTAGTTTTTTTCCTTTTTTATTTTGGTATCTGGACACTGAGTAGGTATACATATATTATCTAGGGGTGTAGGGTGTAAACGTGAGTTAGGAAATATTGCATTTGATATAAATTGCGTATCTTGGTTCGCCACTCTCTCGTCGTGTGTTCATTGGGGGGTTGGTTTAACGTTCGTAGGTGGGTAATAAACTCGAATTAATTTCAATCGGGTTGTGTAAGTGCGAAGGTTTACTGCACAGTGCACCCTGGACCGAGCTCATGGTGTGTTTGATCGTGTAGGTGGGTAGGTGGGGACCTACACCTTCGAGGGAATCGACGCAGGTCATTATACCGCTGCAGGTTGCGCAGGTTGAATTCAGGCAAAAGCTAGAAGCCAACGTATTAGGGGAGTCCCTGACGTAAAACAATAATGGCGCATCATAAACGATGGAACACTTAACACTTGGCACTTAAACAACTGGCAAATTGCTCCCTTGTCAGTCTGGGGATGGTAGGAATTTAGTACCGCTGCTTATTGCTAGGCACGAACCGACTCGATACACAAATAACCCCCGGCGAAAACAGCAACACCGATTCAGAAAATTAAAAAATACACACATATTCAAAATTGTTCCTCCGGGGCGTTTTTTCATTTTTTCATTTTTTTTTATTGGAAGCCTGGAATTTTTTCAAGACACTAAATCGACTTCCAATTGACTGAACATCGTCACAAAGTTATCGAAGGATAACCACCCCTGTAGGAATATCAGAAATAATTGATTAGGGGCAATTTTTGATTTATTTTTTTACTATCGTCAGATTTTTCAAAATCGATTCCAGAAGTCTGGAATTTTTTGCAAACCGTCCAGATTTTTTTTCCGGGGCTATTCTCGACCCTGTATCATGATTGGAATTGTTTCATCGAGATGCAGGGTTGAAATAGAGCATTTCGAAACTAGTGCGAAAGTGTTGATTCTCGGACGAGTCGAGAATCATCTTTCGCACGTGTATCGAACTTCATTTTTCAGCACAGCGCGCGTTAAGTTGAATTTTACGCACGTGAAGAAATCTTAAATTTTATGCATCGTTCGAAAATCGAACTTTGCGTACGCCGTGTGGAAATCGTACATTTCGAAAATGTTAATTCGGTTGAGCAGCTGTTTGCAAGAGGTGTAGCCATTTTCTTTGGTCCTTTTCGGTTTTCTCCCTCTCTAATATCTCAATTTTCTCTATTCTCGCCTCCTCTCGCTCTGATTCTGTTGTGTAGCGACGTGAGTTAAGCGGCTTGTAATATCGAGCCTCGCAAATCATGGCTTAGCTTGTTGGCTCAAGACAGTTTTGGACTTTTACTGTTATGGCGTATATTTTATGAGGATATTGTAAAATTAAAACTCGTCCGTCCGTCCGTACCCCTCCTCTATACGGGGGATATTCTCATGTAGTTCCCCGTTTCGGTGATAATAGGGGTGAGGAGCCAGGGGCTGAAGCAGTACAGAACCCCATAGAATACCATATGCCTAGACATGTAATATATTTAAGCCTTAGGGTGGCAAAACCACTATTTGGCTTTCATTACCTATACAGCTACTTGGCAAAAGGATACATTTTTCAAAATATCACCCTAAATAAATAAATAAAAAAAGAACGAGCTATGGCTATTTTTCAAATGTTCCAATTTCTAAACGGTACACGATGCCAGTTTTTCGCTGATATCTCAGAGACCGTTAATAATATCGAGTTTTGAGTGAATACAAAAAATGAAGCTTATTAAATTTCCTATAAAAAACGTGCAATACATTTTGTCTCTATCTTCATCGGTTCTGCTCTATTTCAACGCGGAATGTGCAGCTAATTATCAGGCTTTCCTGAAATTTCAGTTTTTTGTTCTAAACATTCAGTCTCAAAATACAGCTAAACCAATCAAGATACGATAAAAATGTATTCCAGTCAATTCATAGAAAATTGAATGAACTTCATGTTTGATAATCACCTTCGACTCGATATCATGAACGGTTACCGAGATATCCTCTCTTTTCTAATACAAAGTACCAAGCACTGTGCTTGGACTGTCATCTTTGTCATCACATCGAGTTTGTAGGATGAAAAAAAGCGTCTATGGTTTTACCAGTTTTACTATTTCAACAATTTTACATCAAAGATAGCGTACTGGCGTACCTTACGGCTTACGTGAAAGTAAAGCTTGAAAATTACGCGGTAGGGATGTAAAAAAGCAAACTCAACTAACGTAAACTCCGTCGGAGGTTGCAGCTACGATAAATGTTACAGATAAGGGTAGTCGCGGGTGGGAAACCTCTGTCATTATTTTGTTACGTAGAAATTTTTTTTCTCCCCTTTTTTTTTGTTTCTCTTTCTTTTTTATTATAGTTGTTACATCCTGGCTTGTGTCTCTCGTGTCGCCAAAGTACGCGAAACACATTGCAGATAGTACATACATGTATATACATTCGCCGTGTAGAATAGGTATACTGAATTCTTAATTTTTATCGCCTTCAACGCACGGTAGGTGGATATATAAGGGCGCAGGTGAAATTTTTCAGACAAACAGAAAGCAGGGTGAGGTATGCTATGCATGCAGATAAAATGTATGTTATTATTCTCTACTTACTGTTCCTTTTATACTATACTACCAATCATTTTTTTCATACGGTACTAGTATTCGGAAGGTAATGGCACGCCGCAATACATCATGATTAACAATTCCTTCATTTTTCCTGCAAAAATATTCCAATTTTTAAATCAGACTTTGGATATTCGACTAGAGTTTGTCCCTTTCTTCGGTAATGAATTTTTTTCAAAGTTCTTAGTGCAATCTCTGATTTTGAAAATACGTTAATTCTTCCCGGGTGAATGAAATAATTAAATTATTGCAATATTTCATAAATTTCGATCGGAATTCTACAATTTTTGATTAATTACAGGAATAATGTTGAAAATGTTGAATTAATTCGGGTGCAATTATTGCAACATTGTATAAATTTCGATCGAAATTTCGCAATTTTTGACTAATTACAGGAATAATATTGAAAATGTTGAATTAATTTGGGTGCAATTATTGCAATATTGTATGAATTTCGATCGGAATTTCGCAATTTTTGATTAATTACAGGAATAATGTTGAAAAGGTCGAATTAATTCGGGTGCAATTATTGCAATATTGTATAAATTTCGACCGACATGAGTTTTGGAAAGGGGCGATTATTTTCTGATTTATTTTTCTTAATACCCCGGGGTAAACAGGTAAATTAAGAACCGGGAGACCACTAGTTAGGCAGAGATATTTCCCCATAGTCGTAAATTATGAGTTTAAATGAATAGGTCGCCGCAGCATTATGGCGTAGTTTGTAGTCGTTACCCACTATATGCCTAGTACAGTGTTGAATATGTTTTAATGTACTTGTTAATAGGTATTCTTAATCCCCCCAGAGTTCGTGTGGATTATGGAAGATGTATGCTGATGGAATCTTGGTTTATAGTTGCGAGAGAATAAGAACCGGGAAGGAAGGAAGGAGTACGAGTCTCCGTTGATGAACACCATTTATATTAGCATGGGGTGTATGGGGGCATGGGATGCGGTGTGTGTGCTCGCCGAGTTATTACGGGAATGTAATTAATTTCCTTCTACAACGAGCCCGAGCCCTGGATACCGAAATGTGGTTGTGGTCTTGCTCTCCTTACTGCCTTAATCCGACATGACATCGAGGGCCACTTTCTGCCTTTTCGCGTCGAACAACCCGGATTTTCATTTTCTGCTGACGATGTTAATTGGCTAATTACGTTAGCGACTCTTTATTCTCGAGTGCAGGCTAATCCAGTCAGATATTAATTCACTCCTTGATTACTAACTACGCTCGCATCGACGTCGCAATTAATTAACGAATCTCGACGATTTTATCGCCGACCAACAAATTGCCATTTTATTTTTATCTTCATCTTACTTTTAAAAAAAAATCAAACAAATACTTCTGACCTCATGAAATACATTGCCATTTTTTATTGCGCCGAAATCATTGCAATATTTTGTCAATTTCGATCGAAATGTCGCAATTTTTTATTAATTACACCAAGAATATTAAAATCGTGAATTAATTCGGGTGAAATTATTGCAATATTTCTTTAATTAACATGAAAATATATCGCAATATTCAATTCTTCGTGAGAAATTCACAATACTCGATCGTCTCAGATAAAAATATCGCAATATTCGATCGATTCGGGTGAAAATATTGCAATATTCAATTATTGAATATGAAAATATTGCAATCCTGAATGAATTTCGATGAATAATTCGCAATATTCGATATTTTCAGGTGAAATTATTGCCACAATATACGGAATCAAGTGTTTTAAAAGATTCTAAACAGGTTCTGAAAAATAAATGGTTGAAAATCACTAGAATATTTAAAAAAACCTGCAATAAAAAAAGAAAACCAGCAACGAATCCCACGTGCATTTATAACTGCAGTTTCATGCAACTGCTGTTGAGGTGCGTTGAGGGAAATAGGAAGGGGGAAATGGGGGAAGGGGGAAGGTAGCGTGGTAGTGGAGCACACCTGCGATTTACACACGATTTAATCTAAGCCTGTAGTGGCCCTCCACCATTACGCAACAAATTGTTAAAGCTGATTCGGCTTTATCATCAGAAATGTACGATTCGAATCTTTCTGGTTATTTTCAAGCACTTAATGGCCGCTTGACACACACTATTCTGACGTGAGGTGAGGTGCCAGGTGGCGTTCTCCTCCATACGTCAAATGGCTATTCATTTATCAAATTTCTTACCCCCTTTTATCTCTGGTCTCTGCAGAAATCGATGAATTATAATTAAAACCGGTATGACTCTAAGTCGAAAATCAATTCTCGGTTCATTCATTATCGCATATATCGCGGGGGCAGGGGGGGGGGGGGGGTGTATTTTCGCTCTGGTATTTTTCGGTTAATAATTGCAGCGATGATCTGCTGAAGAGAGATAAAATGAAATAGGGGATGAAAAAAAGACGGATAAAGGAAAAAAAAACGAAATGTTCCAACAAAAAAGGCGAAAAAACAAAAGTGAAATATACGACGCGTAGGTACCTACCGGGAAAAGTGATTATGAATAATTCGCCGAGTATTCGGCGCAGGGTCCGCACCCTCCGGACATTCGGTAAATTCAGTTCGCGAGGAAATTAAAAAGAGTCATCTAGAGTCGGACCGCTAATGGCAGGCATCGTTCACGTCAATATGGCCCATTGCCCGTATTACCATATTACACTTAGAAACCCCGTGGCAGCCCCACGTTTGACAAGATCCTCGTTCTCTCTTCTCATCCCTCTATTTTATCCCTCATACCCCGTATCGTTCATTCTATAGAGCTACAGCTACAGCTCTGCCTCTATCTATACGCGGTGGTATATCTATAGATGCGGAGAACTGTATTGCTTATAAATACCAGCAATTACAAAACGCAAAGGGGGGCTCGGAGACCGGCTATAGAATAGAGAGTTGATTATACATGGGATTCGGGGGTGCCGGCGAAACACCCAAACCCGAAAATCAAATTTACTTTAATTACCCGAGTCGCGTTTAGGCCGGTTTTTAGAAATATTACACTTTTCAATAATCTGGATAGCCCGTTTATCACGGGCATTGCCGTAATCGGGCTATTTTTTTTTATCAACTATTGCCACAATGTCGCAATTCTCAATCAAGTACATTCAATACGTCGCAATATTCGGTCAAGTTTTGTGAAATTATCGCAATTCTCAATCAAGTACGTTCTAAATATCGCAATATTCTATCGAATTTTGTGAAATGGTCGCAACATTGAATCAATCATTGTGACAGGTCGCAATTCTTAACAAATCTGATCAAATTCCAACGACAATCAATCAAACACATTTAAAATATCGCAATATTCGATCAAGTTTTATGAATCTGTCGCAATATTGAATCAACTATTGTGATAATGCAGCAATTTTCAATGATTTCGATCACGGTTCCGCAATCCTCGACTAAGTATGTCGAAAATGATGCGATTGTCAATCAAGTACATTCAAGATGTCGCAATATCCGATCAAGTTTTGTGAATCTGTCGCAATATATTGAATCGATCATTATGATAATGTGGCAATTTTCAATAAGTCTGATTAAAGTTCTGCAATATTCGGTCGAGTATTTTTAAAATATTGCAATTTGCAATTGAGTCCATTCAAAATGTGGCAATACTCGATCAAGTCTTGTGAAAATGTCGTGATTTTTAACAAATCTGATCAAAGTTCCGCAATGTTCGATCAAGTGAGTTCTGAATATTGCAATATTTGATCAAGTTATGTGACTACGTCGCAATATTGAATCAATTATTCGAAACCTATGTCAAAATAGAATATGCTACAATGGAAGAAGTTTGAATTCGATATGAATAGAATATAATAAATTCGTGTATGACGTTGATACTGAAAAGCGTCAAATATCACAAGGCAGGACATTAGTTTGAACGAGACATTGCCCATTGCAGTGTAACAATGAAAAGATGGCACGTGCAGCCTCAAGACTTCCGATCAATTAACTCTAGTTTCACTCGTGAGGGCGATGATGATGGTGAGCCCCGTAGTTTCCACTCGAGAGTTTACCGTCCTGGACCCCAACAGGACTAAAAACCCCGTCTGAAACCCAAACCCCCGGACCCCCGGGCCCCGTAACCCCCGCAAAACTACCACGATAGAAACGTATTGCCATTCGTAACACACTTTGAAGTATTGAAGGACTCCAGATATATATATGTATATATATATACCTACCGAAGAAGGAAGAATTGCATGGGAAAGAATTGCGAAATTGTTTCGAACCCTCAACCCCATTGGCTAATAAATTCAGTCTAGACATATGTGTCGAGATCCATAGTGTAAAACATGTCCTGGGATTCTGTGTTGGTACAGCAAGTTATTAAAATAATAATAATCATTCAATATTGGGAGCAATCTACGCAGCGGGATTTTTTCGAGTGGCATCGGTGGAGGTGTGGGGGGTTGGACGCCAGCTAATAGCAGCATACGTGTCACACTGAGAAACTATAACTCGAGGAAACGAACGTGTGTATATATACTTAACAAAATATCGCTGCGGGAGCTGGTGCAGTCGAGGCAATGTTTCGATTTTCGAATGGGGAAAAATGGCGAGAAAATGTATGGGGCACGTGGCCATGACGCGTGCGAGATAATTAGATATTCTTTAGTCAGTCCATTAGGCCATCCACAAACTCACACGTCGATTCTATGATCATCAATTTATTACCTTTGGCGTGAGTCGAGTAAACTCTCGATTCTGCAGTACGTTAAACAGTAACAAATTTTGTTCGGAGGTACCGTCCGTGGTCCTCCAGTGATTAAAAACAATTACCGTCAAAGGTGGCCCGTCAGTACCGCCCCTTTCTTGTAATGAGTTTAGGAAAAAATCGGCAAACGCCCTGCACAGACCCTGTGGGTAATTGTTTAATCCGGAGGGAGAGACCGCGATCACAACTCCTGCGAGTCATTGCCGTTCCAGAGGGACCGGCGAACATTTGTATGAAAATATTCCCGTAAACGAGGAGATGCGTGGATGTGTAATGCGTAATATCCAGAATATCTATACTCGCAGTGAGAACTAAAACGCGGTAGTCGTGTTGCTTCGGAAAAACCAGGACGATTTTGTACCGGAAAAAATCTCGTGGGTGTCGTACTTTTCAAACGGCAGAGGTTTTTAGTTCAGACCAATCGGGAGCGTGACCGTTACTTAAATCTCAACCGCGATTGGCCCGAGCTTGAATTCGTCGTAATTTGAAAACTATCAGACCTACGGGACTTTTTTTCGGACAAAATCCCCGGGGTTTTTCACAAGGAATACTAATTCGCAACTGACGTTTGAATTCGGACCGTATTTCCGCACCCTATTGTGCACAAGGGGCGCTCTGGGCTTCGGGTTAAATCATGGGACAATTTCGAGATGGAATAATTATATTTTGGGGCAGACTAGTGTCTAGACAAATTCCTGACGTTAGATGAATACGCCAGCCTCCGGCCTGACCTTAATTGATAATTAACGTTGAAATTACAACCCGTCTTGGCTGAGCTGCGGTGGAAACTTCCCTTGATAATATTCATAATCGTAACCGTTATAACGGGGGCAAAAATGGCCCGGTACCCGAGCCCACGTCCTTTTGTCGTTCACCTCCTTGTAATATTCACTTTAATGGAAAATAACAATTAACAATCATCTTCAGGGCCCGAAATTTCCCTATAGATGAAGTTTTTCGATGTTGCTGCCGATCATCGCATCTTCTCCCAATTCTATCGTACATAATCGCATTTCTACCCTGACAGCATTCAATATTGCTCAATATTGTAGCAACATTGCAATATTTCTGCAATGTTGCTACAATGTTGGGCAATATTGAATGCTGTGTGGGTATGCATATAGAAACCCTATGTTTAATATCCAGGGAATCTTTGATTAAAAATTAAGATCCCCGAGAATTTCGCTACCCCAAATATTCTCGGGGCCCTTCGCCGCAGTCCACGAGGGGGGGATGTAGGAGAGATTTTTGTACGGTGTTTAAAATCGTTTAGCGTTAAAAGTACGCGTCGAATAACTTGCCCCTGAGGGGGATAAAGTGTTTCTTTATCTAAATCTTTATGGGGTTGTTTGACCCGCGGTCAACCGAGTAGGTATGTAGGTAGTAACGTACGGTAGGTACGTGGCAGTGAGTTTATACTGCGCTTTGTCGAGTCACATATGCTTTTAGTATTCGTCCGAGGATTTTTCTCGACCATTTTTCTTTATTTTTCTTTCTTTCTTTCTTTCTTTGTAACGAATTAATTAAACAAGGTGAAGAAAAACGGAGGAGAAAAACTCCTCACAACCGACTAACACGAGACCATACGAATTGAGTTATGGATTTTAAAAACCCGAGTCTGATAGGCGTGTCTTTTCGCCAATCTTTTACTTTCGTATGTACATTATACCTACATATATATGTATATATATATGCGCTTATTATTTATGGAACCAGATACGTGCATCATACCTGTATTCATATTTATGGGGTTATAATTCAATCCGAGAGATCTCGAAAGCTGATTAAAGTATCGTCGTACCTACATCATCGGTCTTTCCAATCTACCTACGACGTAGTATAAAGATTATTTTTCCCCGAGGCTTTTGACTCACTTTACCTTACTTTATGCTCTGCTTTACCTCTGCTTTACTTTACCTTTGCTTTGCTTTGCTTCAAAGTAAAAAATTCAATAAGAAGCTACACAATGAATGAGAAGAAGAAGAAGAAGAATTTTATCAGAAATTCTTGCCCTAAACACGGGGAGGAGAAATCATAATACAAACTCACTGCTAAGTAGCTTGATGGAAATAAATCTTTGATATTACCTACCGAATCAATTTTCCCCTGTTATCTCCTCACCCATGATGATTTTTATTTAAATTACATATGACAAATATTGCACGTGGCGAAACCCCCACGTCCTTTAGATAAACCAGAAAGTATTCTCACAGAGGAAGAGTCTCCACGCTCATTCGTTTCAACAAGATTCATCATTCTGCGCATATCTATGCAGCTAATGATTTCTCGCGAAAAGCCATAAGACATTATTTGTAGATTATAATATTCCCCGTCTTTTGTATTCAGTAAAATTTTTTGTCACATGGACAGGTTCGGTTTGATTGCAGGTTTTGTGTCGATGAATGGTTTATCATTGAGGATCATGGTTTCCATAATATCTCTGCATCTGATGACTTGGTGTGAAAATTCATGAAACATAAATTGCAGAATATAATATTCTGCAACTTTTATAATCAGTAGAATTTTTCGTCAGACTAACGAATTCGTTTTAACTATAGGCTGTGTATCGATGAAGAGTTGGAACTTTTCAGGAGTTTGATGATTTCTATGGTATCTCTGCATCTGATGATTTGCGGCAAATATGAGTGATACAAAAATTGTAGACCGTGATATTCTGCAACTTTTATATTGGAAGAATTTTTTTGTCGGATTAAGAGCTTCGACGATAATCTATGGTTCGTATTTTCGCGGTGATTTGATTCTGATCTATTCAATTATTCCTGGTCACAAGTGCAGCCCGCGTGTATAAGGTGGGTATATATCTTGTATAGAAATGTCGACGAGTAGTTTGACCGCTAAATGGCCTGCGTATCAAAACCCACCCTAGGGTATGGATCAAACGTGTCGAGATCATAGAGAATATCGTATAGGTTGTCGTTTGCCAACGATATGAATCACTGCGGCATGGCATGGCATGGCATGGCATGGGAGTAGAGTAGAGTATGGGCGTATGGGTGGATGGGTACAAACGTGAATAGCAGAGCACTTGCCTTGGAGGCCGGAGGCAGGCTCAAACAGAAATCTTTTGACAAAGGATGATCAGATCCTGCATGGAGGGCAAATATGTGGCTTAATTCCGAGTACAAATATGGGGACAAAAATGAAATGAAAAGAAACGAAACGAAACGAAAAAAATGGTACGGGAGTGAAGAGTAAAATACTGGAGCGTAATAAAAATTGGTGGTAAATGAGGTGGTTAGAAAAATTGGTATATGACGTATACCAGCACATAGAGAGAGCGAGGAGAAACAAAAAAATGGGGGCATGTGTAGCGATGAAAAAAAGATTGATACTCTCACTTGCGAATGATAGGGGGGTACGCGCATCTGACTTGCAAAAAACTCGAAATAGAAAGGCGAAACAATATTTCTGGAAAATGCAAATCATCTTGGTAGCGAGGAGGGGCGGCGGGGGATGCAGAGAGGTATGATACGTAACGGATGAGTTGTCTGAAATAAATTGAGACGGATATATGCGGGATGGAAATGACATTCAAATTTGTGGACGGAGAAAATGACAAAAATATACATACGATACACACCGCCATCAACCAGCCCTTCATACATCATACGTAATTGCCTGATATTCAGATCTCGGTTTATTCCTTCATTCGATCCCTCGAACCACGAGAAGAGAAGACAAACAAATCATGCCAAGAATAGAGGCATGTTGTTCGTTTCTGATGAGGAGTTGAGGGTTTTCAGAGTCACAAACGAATTGGATCGAACCCCTGACGCAAATTTTTTCGAAAGGGGTCCACTTCCCGAAAATTGAAACCCGGAGAGTCCAATTCCCGAAAAAGCAGCATAACATTCCCGGCCAATTCTGAGCTGACACCATGAACGCCATAGACCATTACTCGAAAAATACGTGTCTCTAATTATCGGGGAACGTGGAAGAGACCTTTCCTCCCCAATCATCCCTCAGCTGCAGTTCCAAAGCACAACTTTAGTCCTCTGTTGATAGTCGTAACAGAACCCAACACCCGACAATATTTGCCCCTCTGATTCGATCGAGCGACCCTTTCCCCGCTTCCTTATTCCTCCCTTGCTATAAAGCAGTCACGTGTCCGAGGTGCGCGTGGGTGTCGTCCCCCTTTATAAGAGGAGATGCTCTCACGATCCGGGGACTCTGATCACTGGTGGTCTCATCCCTCCCGATGGCGTGCAGCCCACAAACCGTGACGATCTCGGGTTCACCTATGTGACCGGTAACCGACTAGACGCTCATTAACTACCAATTTCATCGCCTGCACCTACCTGAGTTATCTTCACCCCTCGGCGTACGAAAACCACCACTAAACCTCGCAGGGGGCAAATGCCCGTTCATCAAACAAGAGGTAAGAGAGGGATTATCGTGGGACTGATTCCGTGGGAGAAATAATACACTATCAGTAATTAAAATGACCTGGAGAAGTCCAGGACTGGACTCGTCGCGGTATCTCTTCATGGGATGATGCCAAAACATGTATTTTTCCTCTGCACGGCATTTCTGGGCTTCAAATGTCGAAGCAGCGTATGATTCTGCGGTATAAGAAATGAGGACTCTGAGATGTCCAAGACTACACATGATGGTATTTCTTCATGGGATGATGTCGCGGACTTGTCTTCAACATTTCACAGCATGTCTGATCGATGAGATGATGTTGAAACATGTATTTTTCCTCTGCACGGCATTTCTGGGCTTCAAATGTCGAAGTAGCATAACGATTCTGCGGTAGAGGAAATGAGGACTCTGAGATTTCCAAGACTGGACATGATGGTATTTCTTCATGGGATGATGTCACGGACTTGTCTTCAACATTTCACAGCATGTCTGGTCGATGGGATGATGTTGAAACATGTATTTTTTCTCTGCACGGCATTTCTGGGCTTCAAATGTCAAAGTAGCGATTGATTCTGCGGTAGAAATGAGGACTCTGAGATGTCCGAGACTGGACATGATGGTATTTCTTCATGGGGTGAAGTCACCGACTTGTCTTCAACATTTCACAGCATGTCTGATCGATGGGATGATGTTGAAACATGTATTTTTGCTCTGCACGGCATTTCTGGGCTTCAAATGTCGAAGTAGCGATTGATTCTGCGGTAGAAATGAGGACTCTGAGATGTCCGAGACTGGACATGATGGTATTTCTTCATGGGATGATGTCGCGGACTTGTCTTCAACATTTCACAGCATGTCTGATCGATATCGAAGTTTTTTCTTGACGAATTAATTCGAGGAATGATATCTTGGAAGCGTGATGAACGGGAGGAGTTCCTTTGGGTATTTTTCAGCCCTGTTTACGGTTTGCTGTTCAGCAAGGTGTTTTATCTTTGCGAAGAAATCTCCCCCGTTGAAGAATCCGGGTTTCTTTTCATAGCATGATGTGTGGATGACGGAACTCACTGTGCAGTGAGTAGTTAGCACTTTCTATGCTAGTCAGTGACGACGACGATGGTTTGCCACAATTCCGAAGGGCTGATGGTTATCGGCGTTCGCCCCGTACTGGGGTAATTTATCACCTTTTTATCGCCGAGACGCGATTGCCTGGGCGCACCACCAGGTCTAATTTATATTTCCTACAGCATATTTGTGAAACCGTGTACATATCCGCGTGGAAGTATTCGCATTCCGTATTTTAATCCACCGAAGAGTGCAGCGCAAAGCAGAAAGACAAAAAGAGCGGACTATCGCTCCGTTCCGTTAGGGTGGTTGAAAAATGTTGGCATTTCCGTTATTCGGCGTGTCCCGGCAGCGTACGAGTGAAAAATTGGGAATCGGAGAATCCTGACGCGGATCGATTTGTCAGGTTTATTCTACGCCATGCGGCCGGGCGGCGGGAGCATTGATACGTCAAAAAAACGTCACAGTCCTCGAGGTCTCTGCCTACTTTGTGTATCGATATCATTCTCCTAAAAAGGTCCGTCGAAGAGGCGAATCCTCCGACCGTGGTTATCGGGATCATGTTTCCAAATGATTGGACCAAAATTGGGGTAAGCCGATACTCTCTTCCCTCTGCTTTCGTTCGACGGTCAATTTCACCCCACATATGTCATCCCTTTTCGTCGGAATTTAAAACCCCATAGTAATAAATACGCTCCGCTCCGAAATCCGCAAGGCATTATTACGTGTACCATATATTCTTTCCCTCTTCGTAAGAAGAGCGGAGATTGGAGAAGTCCTTCGGAGTACAATCACAGAAGAATGGGAAGAACTTGGAAATGGAATATGCATGCACAAATTCTGTTCCACTTGGGGGTATACGTCGATGAATCTCTTCAGCAAATTCCGTACCGAATCACGGAATGGTGTTGGATAACGAAGATTGACAGTGAGCACGTGTCGGTCGATCAGCTTCATTCGTTTCACACCGTTTCACTCACGCACCCATCACCCATCGCCCATCACCACTTACAGAAACACCTACTTACTTAATGGTCGGTTTTCCTAACAATTCTCGACCCTTTCAAACCCGAGCACAGAGACGAGTATGTACATTTGACCAGTGGTCATCGCTAGAATTAGCTTTTGCACTGCAGCTGTGCCCCCCCCCCCCCCCCCCCCCCCCCCCCCCATTCTGCGAATTTATTTTCAGTTATGGTCAAGAAGACGGTTGTCACACGCTGCTTAGCTTTGTTCTAATTGCTGCTGCTCCTGCTGGTGTGCTCAAATGACACCGATGTGTGATGGCGATCCCAAAATACATGTGTATACGTGTGCAATGTGCACATTTACAAGGATCACTTCAACCCTTCACGATTTCGGCGTATATTTAGCATCGAATCTATACCCGCCTGGGAAACTGACCACTGGTCAGCAAACGATACTCTTCACATCTACTAGGAACTCTTAATCCAAATAGGAAGCAGACAACCGTGATGAAATGTGATATTTGCAAAGAGGAAACCCGCCGCTTTTGACACACGGTATTATAATCTGTTCACAAAGTAATTTTACTCTCTCTCTCTCTCTACAATTTTATTCACCAATGTTGAGAAATGTGATCGTTTATTGCATATTGATAATGTAATTCGCAGCATATGGGTTGATGGTTGAATAATTAATCCAATTGCACCCTCTAGTTGCCCCCGATGTGAGATGTGGTAAAATTTCAACCTCGACCAACCATTAGATGTTAATAATTAGTCGAGTGTAATTATCAGGTGGTGGTTTTTCGAGGCATCGGTATCGTTTTGTATACATTAATACGGCACGTGTCAGAATGGGAGTGAGGGGGTGGGTTTCATTAGAGTTGCATCGGTCTTAAATCGATTAAATAATTACACCGAAGCCTTGAGCAAAAGGCGTACGTGTACACCCCGGCAGCCGTTGGGTAATTAAGAAGGGTATTAATTATGATACGGGTCACGCGACCGCGGGTAAACTCCTGCGACATTGCAGGTGAAATAGACAAAAGCTGGGAAATCGCCCTTAATAATAGAACGTAACGTCGTACTGAAAATTCCCGTTCAATTTCTCACCCCCTAAAGGCGCGCGTTGCTGTAAGGAAATACCGAAATTAGATTCGAATCTAAACGCCCCAGTCCCTAAAAGCGCATTTCCTTCACCCCGGGTGGTAGACGGGCACCACAACTTCATCATTACCATCTTTTCCGATTATTCAACGCCGAAGAAGAGGAGGAAAAATATATTCGCGTGCGTTTCTCTGCCCAAATTTTTTCTGTTTTTTTTTTTCCGAATTTTCAACCCCCGTGTTCTTCGTTGGACAGTTTTTCCGAATCTGCCGTACGGACGCCCTTCATGAAAACTCAACCGAGGTTTAAAAAATCGTTTTCCTACTCCACGATCCTAAACTGTATTTCCCATCACGTAGGTATCAGCGGTTCTTTGGACCGGAAACTCGTATATCAGATTTCAATATCGTACGTGTATTATATCCGTTCTGCTCAATTTCACCGATTTTATTGCCTACACAACACCTTTGTAGCAGCATATTATACACATACATTTCACCCTGAAACGGACGGAGAACTATAGATCATATGAAAGGATCGTTTCAAAGAGCGTTTCTAAAGATCATTAGTGTTTATGTCAAACACCGTCTATTGTTGCTAAATTTATTACTCCTACCTGCGCGAACTTCCGGTATGGAAAACTAAACAACATAGAAAACCCCCCGTTTCATATACCTACCCTCTTGAGCTGTGGAGAAAAGATGATCGGATGAAAAAGGCGAATCGATGAATGAATGAATGCAGGGTCTGCATTGTGATCATCCCTTGATCAATAAAATTGAAATTTTCTATTCGGAGGACATCATGGTATCGGAAATTTAACGAGTGTATCGAATCACTCACCTCATAACAGGGAACTGATGATGAAACTATGAGCGCTGAAACTATTTCGTTCTCTGATATAGCACCGTGTGAACCTGTTCGGCGATGATGAAAAATTCTAAAAGAAGACGGAGGGTGACTGTTTGCTCAAGGATCCAATGCGGTAGGTATACCTAGTATGTACTCCCATCTGAATAACGCTCTGACTCATAAAGATCAGAGGGTTTCTATCGTCTAACTCGAACTAAACTGTAGGTACTGCAGTCGTTTAGCGTCTCCATAGTCCCCAGTGTGTATTTCTTTCCCATACATGTGTGCATGTATTCACATGTGTGCACCAGAGCCCATAACTGCAAGGCAGACATACGTTAACATGTATGTACTACGGAGAAGAAGACGAAGAAGAAGACGAAGAGGAGGAAGAGGAGGAGGAAAGGGAGTTGGGGACCGTAACGAGGATCCCGCTGCAAGCACAGTGAAAGGGGATCACAAACGACCGTTCAGTGTACCTTCTTCAATGTGTACTTAGCGGTGGGGAACAGACTCATGTTAGGACAGAGATTATGTCGTCGGAGAAAAATAGTACGAAAAAGAAGTGGAAGAAGTGGAAAAAGGAGTCTATAGTTAGTTAGGAGCCGTATTCTTTAACGCCTGAACCAGAGTTTGTGATCATACTCACCATACCGATCTCCGGGTTCGGCCTAAGCACGCCTCCGCCTTTTATCCTCTTTGTAAACCGAGAAATTTTAGAATTAATACCGTATTCAGTGTCGAGGTATATACTGTCACTGGGAACAGACCTCTCGACAAACACTGCGGGGAATTATGAACGTCCATATGACTACATATTATGGAATAACTATAGCTACAGGGAGGATTAGGCATCCGTCAATGTCCAAAGTGCGGGTTAAATGCCCTCACTATTGTCTATCAGGGGATCGGTAGGCCATGATACGTGGAAGAATGTACTTCGTTTTCGGAAAACAAGCTCAACGTCGTCCAGAAAATATTCCATCATTTCTATTCTATGTTTACAGAATTTACGCCGATTTATTTAGAACTCATTTAGTCATTCGATTTCTCTGCGATTTTAACGATTCTTATTCGTCATTTGCCAAATTCATAGTAAAAATTCGGACTCGAGGATGTTTATAGGATTTTAATTGTTCTGCCGATTCATTGAAAATATATTTCAAGAATTTTGGCCGATCTATTTGGGAATTCTTTCGGATTCTTTAGAGTTTCTTTAGCGAATAGATTTCCTTTGTCGAAATTTCTCCGGGATTTTGATGATTTCTCTTAGTTTCTTGCAGAATTCAACCGATTTCTCAAGAATTTTTTAAAATTCGATCGATTTCTTTGCCAAATTTCTTCGACGATTCAATTTCTTCTTTCAAACTCATCTAAAATCTCGATCCTCTCTCATGATTCCTGACGGGATTTCGCCGATTTCTTTATAATCTCAACGATTCCATAAAAATTCGACCGGTTTTCATCGTTTGGTATCGATTGATGAAAAATTTTGCTCTCTGGGGGGTGAAAATACTTTATTTGTGACAACAAGCTCACCATCGTGGCAGAAATAACACGGTTTTCAAGGGACGTAAGGTCAAGAAAAGTAACTGAAAATTCGGAGTCTAGGATGTTTATAGGATATTAATTGTTCTACCGATTTATATTCACTGAAAATATATTTCAAGAATTTTGGCCGATCTATTTGGGAATTCTTTCAGATTCTTTATAGTTTCTTTAGCGAATAGATTTCCTTCGTCGAAATTTCTCCGGGATTTCGATGATTTCTCTTAGTTTCTTGCAGAATTCAACCGATTTCTTAAGAATTTTTTAAAATTCGATCGATTTCTTTGAAATTTCTTCGACGATTCAATTTCTTCTTTCAAACTCATCTAAAATCTCGATCCTCTCCCATGATTCCTGACAGGATTTCGCCGATTTCTTTATAATCTCAACGATTCCATAAAAATTCGACCGATTTTCATCGTTTGGTATGGATTGATGAAAAATTTTGCTCTCTGGGGGGTGAAAATACTTTATTTGTGACAACAAGCTCACCATGCGTCGTGGCAGAAATAACACGGTTTTCAAGGGACGTAAGGTCAAGAAAAGTAACTGAAAATTCGGAGTCTAGGATGTTTATAGGATATTAATTGTTCTGCCGATTCATTGAAAATATATTTCAAGAATTTTGGCCGATCTATTTGGGAATTCTTTCGGATTCTTTAGAGTTTCTTTAGCAAATAGATTTCCTTTGTCGAAATTTCTCCGGGATTTTGATGATTTCTCTTAGTTTCTTGCAGAATTCAACCGATTTCTTAAGAATTTTTTAAAATTCGATCGATTTCTTTGCCAAATTTCTTCGACGATTCAATTTCTTCTTTCAAACTCATCTAAAATCTCGATCCTCTCCCATGATTCCTGACAGGATTTTGCCGATTTCTTTATAATCTCAACGATTCCATAAAAATTCGACCGGTTTTCATCGTTTGGTATGGATTGATGAAAAATTTCGCTCTCTGGGGCGTGAAAATACTTTATTTGTGACAACAAGCTCACCATCGTGGCAGAAATAACACGGTTTTCAAGGGACGTAGGGTCAAGAAAAGTAACTAAAAATTCGGACTCGAGGATGTTTATAAGATTTTAATTGTTCTACCGATTCATTGAAAATATATTTCAAGAATTTTGGCCGATCTATTTGGGAATTATTTCGGATTCTTTATAGTTTCTTTAGGGAATAGATTTCCTTCGTCGAAATTTCTTTGGGATTTCGATAATTTCTCTTAGTTTCTTGCAGAATTCAACCGATTTCTTTAAGAATTTTTTAAAATTCGATCGATTTCTTTGAAATTTCTTCGACGATTCAATTTCTTCTTTCAAACTCATCTAAAATCTCGATCCTCTCTCATGATTTCGGACAGGATTTCGCCGATTTCTTTATAATCTCGACGATTCCATAAAAATTCGACCGATTTTCATCGTTTGGTATCGATTGATGACAAATGTTGTTCTCTGGGGGGTGAAAATACTTTATTTGTGACAACAAGCTCACCATGCATCGTGGCAGAAATAACACGGTTTTCAAGGGACGTAAGGTCAAGAAAAGTAACTGAAAATTCGGAGTCTAGGATGTTTATAGGATATTAATTGTTCTACCGATTCATTGAAAATATATTTCAAGAATTTTGGCCGATCTATTTGGGAATTATTTCGGATTCTTTATAGTTTCTTTAGCGAATAGATTTCCTTCGTCGAAATTTCTCCGGGATTTCGATGATTTCTCTTAGTTTCTTGCAGAATTCAACCGATTTCTTTAAGAATTTTCGAAAATTCGATCGATTTCTTTGAAATTTCTTCGACGATTCAATTTCTTCTTTCAAACTCATCTAAAATCTCGATCCTCTCCCATGATTCCTGACAGGATTTCGCCGATTTCTTTATAATCTCAACGATTCCATAAAAATTCGACCGATTTTCATCGTTTGGTATGGATTGATGAAAAATTTGCTCTCTGGGGGGTGAAAATACTTTATTTGTGACAACAAGCTCACCATCGTGGTAGAAATAACACGGTTTTCAAGGGACGTAAGGTCAAGAAAAGTAACGACTTAACACCCTCACAGTGTGCAAGGAGAAGGGATCCCTAACTCGGATTAGCCTCTTTTACTCGAGACCCATTCAGAGAGGGGGGGTTCTCAACAATTTGTGTTACGAACCTTGCCGTGATATTTCGAACGAGGGTCGAACTAATAATGAAAAAAATGTGTTCGAGCCTATTCGACAGAATTTTGAGTCAATGTTGTATTTCGTACATTACCCTCCGGTTTCTAAAAAGTCTAATTAAATAAGGCCACAGTGACAGTGAGCATCTGTTCCCACTATCATTTCTTATCTAAAACGTTGGTGAGAATTTTTATCTGTCATGTCGCCAGGCAGTCTGGAGTCAAAGCGTCAACAAAGTTCTACTTCTGAACTGTGAGCTTCTTTCGAAACAGTTCTCTCTCTCTGTCTATTTATCTGTTTCGTAAGAAAAACGTGACTGGTTCTGTTATCTGGGCGTTAATTAACGCTTCGATCGTTATAATTATATAACCGATAAGCCGGGCGACGTACGTTCGTACATATTGTCAATTTATCTCGATGTCAAGCCCAGTGCATGTCACTCGAAGAACTACTGTCCTAATAAAAAGTGAACCACATGGCCGCATAGTCCCTAAAAATCCCCTGGGATATTTATCCGCTGACCGTCGAAGGGAAGATGATAGTTTACGGTTTTATAATATGAAAAGTTTGACCACGCCACGGCATGGTGAGGGTCACCGAAGACACATGGCTAGTTGATGGTGTTCCTCGGACCTCCCCTGCACGAGGAGATTGTCAAAAAATCAATGGGCCATGACCCCGGGCGAAAATGGAACCCCAATAGAATTGAGATCTGGGTCCAGGGTGGTGGGCTGTTTTCTTTTTCTCCAGAGGCGAGGTCCCAGGGTCCAATACCCTCGAAGAGGTGGTTGGTCGTGGTCGAGGAGAGCGCTCTAGTTCGCCGGCTTCTCAAGAGTCTCGCTTTTCTTTCATATAAAGTGAAACGAACTTGAGATACTCCAGCCGCAACACCGTCTGAAGTGTCTACCTCGCTTTGTAAGACTGCGTGGAACGTTCGGAACCGCTGTAACCATCACCGGCGTGCCCATCAGTGGAGAAACGGAGGCTTTAATGACCAGCATATTTTGCCAACACTAGATACCCCGAGATTCTAGATACTCGAATGACCGGGAAGGAAGGAAGGAATGAATGGAATATACACTCCGAGTATTATAACGTCGTTTTGGCTTCATGGAGGAGCAGAACCACTCGGCGTTTAAAAAACGAGAGAGAAATTAAGCCCAGGAATGAACACTGCACGCTGCACTCGAGAAACCCCCTGTAACACTCGGGGATCAAGACGTTCCTACATACAACATACGGGTGCACCGTTTTAGCACTGTTTTATACCCGCAGAAGGGCTGTGTGCCAGCTCTTCCCTGCTGCATGCAGTAGCTTGAGAGTAAGAGAAAGAGGGATGAGTGGGAAAGAGGCCTTCAGAAAGGGAGTGCTTGCTTGTGCATGCCTGCATACACTCCACTTTTTCAAAAGCACCTGTTGAACTTCAGGTTTTAGAACTTATACTGCAACAATTCCAGGTGTACTTTACCGATTTAAACTCTTCACCGCTCTTCAACGTCGCATTTAAGCTCTTTCACAAACCTATTCCGCAAATGATGTGCAGAAAATCGCTGCTGAATACGTTTGAGCAACCTAGTTCGAGCCCGGAACCATCCTACGGGATGAAAACTGCGGCGGAGTTCGCGTTCCATGAAATTCTACATTCCACGAACTTGAATCGCAAGATGGAAGTTCGGGTCCACAGACATGCAACATTGTACCTCTCGCAGCAAGGATGTGCAGAAAACTGCTGCAAAAGACGCTTGAGCAACCCAGTTCGAGCCTGGAACGATCGTATTGGATGGAAACGACGGAGAAGTTGAACACTGAAGATTTCGTGAACTTCTTCTTCAGGAATTGGAGAATGGAACGTTTTGACACACACGTGTGCCCCTTGTAAAGAGAGAGAGCAGGCTCCCCTCCGATCTGACAATGGGAGATTCAATGGTAGGTGAAGGGTGCTGGTATTTGTGAACAGTATGGAACCATATCCACATACGCGTATCCATCAAGTGAAAAACAGACCCCTTGCAAAGCAAAGCAAGGCGAGGCGGACCTTGATTATTTATAATGGAAGTATGAGGCACCTGCTAAACGGCGTTCCCATGCTCCTCGAAATAGCTGCACCGTGAAGGGTTACCCTGATAAAAAAACCCCTCCTAGCTATGGGTGACGCTTATGTTGACTGTTCTGCAGTCAGTAGTCGCACCACGACAAGGTGGTAGTTGCTTGGTGTGCTTTCTTGACTGCCTCCACTCCACCGGTCTAAATATAACCGGGCTGCACCCATAGTGGTAAAAAGTAAAACCACCGAACGGAAATAGATGCGAAGAGACATCTCCCACGATGGTGTGCAGCGGGCTGGTTAAGAAATTACGGAGAACGGTGTAGGCTTCGATTCCTACGCCTTCGGGATTCGAAGAGCCATCGGAAACGGGGAAAAACCGGCTCTTCAGGGCTCGACGAGATTCTCGGAGCGCCTTATCATCGTCGTTAATTAACCGAACTGATGGCGGAATAAATAGACGACGGAATGACAATTCTATTCAAGAACACTCCAGAATCAGACTCCATTCTTTGACACCGCCACTTGACGAGATTAGACTGTCACAATCTTTTCCAGGTTTTGGATTCGGGGTCGAGAATTGAGTGACCGTATCCACTTGACGTAAAAATAATCCGCTCCCCACTTCGGGAACTCGGTGCTGGTTGTTGTGCTCTGGGATTGCATGGCATGGCATGGCATGGTATGGGACGGGATGGGATGCAGGGTGGTTACCCACCCCATGTGCCGACCCACCTACCTCGCCAAACAATAGGGAAGATATTTTCTCTAATGAACCAAGATGAGAGTCACTTCAGCGCCAATTACACTTCAGAAACCTTCTGTGTTTCGGATACTTGACTCGTTCCTCGCTTTCAAAGGAAGAGAAGAAAAGAGGAACAAGAAGATGAAGAAGATGAGGAAGATGAAGAAAGAGAATAAAAGATAATACATGTGTACAAACGAGGAGAGAAAATCGACATTTTTACCTACCCTGCTGCTCACAAGGTCATGTCAACCCGTCAAACAACCCTCGCAGTCTCGAAACAATACAAACCAACTCTTCAGTCACGATCGGTTCGGGATTATTGCGCTTACTGGCATCAACTGATTGCTCAGACGCTTCAGGGACCCCAAAAATCCCAGAGGAATTTTTACCCGATTTTTTTGAGAAGTTTTGCCGCGATTTTTCATCAAACTTCACGAAAGTTTAATCGCATTCTTCAAATTTACTGCACTAAACATTCGAATTCTTTAGGGTTTGCATTATTCTACCGATTTCACAAAAATATCTTCGAGGTTTTCGCCGATCTTTTCGAAAATTCGATCGATTTCTTCAGATTTTCGTTAACGATTCAATTTCTTCGACAAAACGTTTCTCTGCGATTTCAACAATTTCTCTTCAGTCTTGACAGATTATTGCCGATTTTTTTCGTCTTTCAAACTTATCTGGAATTTTAAATCTCTCTCATGATTCTTTACAGGATTTCGACGATTCCTTTCGGAATATCTTGAAATTCGATCGACTCCTGTGAAATTTCTCCATCAATTCATCGAATTATGTCAAATTTATTATAATCTCACTGATTTCTCTTGAAAATTCTGTAAAAATTCGTTCGTTTTTTTCTTCCTTCAAACTTATCTGGAATTTTGAATCTCTCTCATGATTCTTTACAGGATTTCGACGATTACTTTCGGAATTTCCTGAAATTCGATCGACTCCTGTAAAATTTCTCCATCAATTCATCGGATCACGTCAAATTTATTATAATCTCACCGATTTCCCTTGAAAATTCTATAAAAATTCGTTCGTTTTTTTCTTCTTTCAAACTTATCCGGAATTTTGAGTCTCTCTCGTGATTCTTTGCAGGATTTCGACGATTCCTTTCGGAATATCTTGAAATTCGATCGACTCCTGTAAAATTTCTCCATCAATTCATCGAATTGCGTCAAATTCATTATAATCTCACCGATTTCCCTTGAAAATTCTGTAAAAATTCGTTCGTTTTTTTCTTCCTTCAAACTTATCTGGAATTTTGAATCTCTCTCATGATTCTTTACAGGATTTCGACGATTACTTTCGGAATTTCTTGAAATTCGATCGACTCCTGTCAAATTTCTCCATCAATTCATCGAATTACGTCAAATTCATTCTAATCTCACCGATTTCCCTTGAAAATTCTATAAAAATTCGTTCGAATCCTTCAGAATTTCGCACGAATCTTCAATATTTCGATCGCTTGATACCGATTTGTGAAAAATGTTGCCTTTTGGCATACAGGTCTCACATGTTTCGTCCGATCTCTGTCACTAGTCGATACCAGAGTAAAAAAATCGTTACTCTAGTAATGTAAAAGGAAAAAAAAAGATCGAGGATTATAAAACAGCAGCTGCGTAATAAATCTATAAATGGAAGGATCCCATCGGGCAGCCTACGATCGCCCACATCTCGTCTTAATTTTGCATAGATTAGGTGGATGATAAACCAAGTGGATGTAGGGGGTCAGTCTAACGTAAGCCGTAAGCCTTGATTAACGGATTTAATTATGGGATTGTACGGGGTTCAGGATTGCAACGGTCATTACGCGAGGGCCGGACCCTGAGCTATCCTTCCCATTCCGAACTTCCCACTTCCCACTTCCCTGCAGCATTGTGTGCAGTAAATACTTAGCGATAATGCTTGGCTTCGTGGCCAGTGCAGCAGATCACACACTGTTAACAACCTCCACCTTTTATATGCCGGTGTGTACTCCCATGAGGGAGAATTGGCCTTTAAATTTTCGCCCCCATCTCATGGTCAGCTCGAATGAATCCATTCCTCATTAATGCATTCGCTTTATTTCCCCATTAGTCTGCCGATCCTTTGTTCTGTCCATTAAAATCGTTCGATAATTAGTCCGAAAATTCTCCGATCTTCGAAATTTCAGAGCGAAATTCAGGGGCCGGAGTATATCGGGTGCGACAGTTCCGCATCCGAAGATCGGTATCGTGTTTAATGGAATCTTAATGGAACCCTGGGCAGCTGAGTGTCTGAAATGCGAATTTATGCAAACTGGAAGTGGCCGGGCAGTGGGTCGACGACTTTGCATAGGAATGATAAATTATTCAGGGGTCAATTTTCGCCTTGGTCAAGATCCTGTTAATCGGAGAACGCGGATCCACCCGATGCGGAATCTAATGAACCCGAAAACTCGGTGAAAATCGAATGATCGTTTATTTTTCACCCCCCATATACGAGTTTCGATAGATTGAAACTGCGATGTGATACTAAAAAAAATATTCCAGGACAAGGCCGAGCCGATGTATTCTCATATATTCGAACATCAAAGTTTATCAGGCTAATAGAAAATTTTTTTACTCAAAAATATAACCGACGACAATAGTTAAACGTTTATTGGTTGGTTGCAAGGGTATTATTCGGAGGGTCGCGCACCCTCTGATTAAAAATTCTCGCGTGGTTAAGCCTCTGATAATGATCTTCCCTAACCCTTTCTGATGCCCCTCGACTTTCTGTCTTTATCCATATTCCTTTTTGCGTCCCTTTTCATTTTTTTTTCTTTCCTTCTTTCGTTTTTCGTGCAGGTTTCTATTCCTTTTTCCGAAATCCGAGTAGAGTCACTTTCTCGAAATTGAAAGTTGACGATTCGATGATTCGATGAACGAATTATCGTTCAATTCATTAACCCATGGTCGTAAAAATCCCCGAAACTTATCCATTACAATTATTATTAATGAACGAACGAATGAATGGATGGATTTAATTCCGACAAAGTCAAAGATTAAATTCATTTGATGATTGTCGATTTCAATCTCTCCCTCGCCGTATCTTCTTCTCGCATTTTAGCTCCTCCCTTATTTTACAGGGTGCACATAGTTGGCTGCAAATACATACATATATATCCAAGTGTGAAAATTGTTGCCTTCAAAGCTTTAATTATCACGAGAATGACATCCACCCCTGTTTCACCTTCCACCCTATTTTTCTCTCTCTCTCTCTCTGTCTCTCCGCCCTTCAGTAAAGGTTTATGGTCACGCGGGTGGCTTCGCGTATTAATTAATTTGCTTGTATCCAATTCCAAGCATTCTGAACCTATTTAATACGCTCGAGAGATCATAGAGAGTATTTTCACACCACCCATCATACCGAACGAAGATGAAGATGAAAAAAATTGAAATTTAATAAAATAAAATATTTCAATCCAGATTTCAATCAAACTGGTCATTCGTAACCGATCAGAGCGTTCGAACGATTTCTTCGAAGAATAATCCTTCATGAATAATTGCAATGGGGTAAAAATGAAAACCGATTATTTGAGGGTTGATTTATTAGCCCTGTTCAATTAACGGCACGTATTCATTGATTCGTTCATCCCCATTTGTGGTATTATAATAAAAAAAAATCTATTTCCTAATGAAAATTTGATACGATTTTCCCTCTTTTTTGTTTCTTTTCTTTTTTCTGCTGCACGGTTGTCTAAAATTAGTGTAATGATCGTTATTGGTGTTTTGCTTGTCGTGATCGATCATCAATCTGTATTCTGAAATGAATGAATGAATAAGAAATTCAAATTCCGGAACCTTAACGAATAGCTACTACCAACCTACCCTGCAAGCAGATATATTATATATACCTACCTAGAACGAGAATAAAATTTCTTTAGGTAATGGTGGTGGTGGTGGTAGTAGTGGTGGTGGTTTTGTAACAAATGACAGGAGCAAAAAGTCCTGAGCCCCTGGTTAATTATTCAAGCTAAGGGGGCTGTAAGCAGATTGGTCGCACCCTAAGCCCTAACCGTCTCTACAACAAGGGTGGTACGTGGTACAGATTTTCAACCACTCCCATCCCACTTCTTCTTAACCCGTCATGCGATACCTTGGATCGAAAATTAGCAGGGAGCAACGAGGAACAAGAAACAAAAAACAGAAAACAAAAAACGAAAGAGATTTACGATCGGAAATTAATTTCCATAAAAAATCGACGATATCTCGACAACCATCGACGATATCGAGTTTGAGGTGAAAATCAAAAATAACGCCCATTAAATTTCCCATGAAAAAGCCGGAACGCATTCATCCTGTATCTCGAACGGTTTCGCCGTATTTCGAGACTGAATATTCAGAAGAAATAAAACTCGAATTTCAGGAGAGCCTGATAATCAGTCGCGCATTCCGCGTTGAAATACAACGAAACTGATGGAGATGGAGAAAAAATGTGTTGCACCTTTATTATAGAAAATTTAATGAACTTCAATTTTGGTATTCACCTTTGATGCGATATCATCAACGCTCTTCGAGATATCGGCGAAAAACTTAGCGGATAGAATCTTAGTTAGTTAAAAATATACGAAGCGATAAGAACACGTATGAGATGATAGTGAAAATAGGAAACTAAATTCCACACTATCTTTCCTTTATAAGCAAAAATTCATGTGTATATATATATAGATATGTGTGTTATATATATACACGGTTTAACTGCACCAGAAACGAACATTGTCGTTAACTTTTACGAGAGCATTAAGTCGCGTACGGTTTCCGCTATCCGCTTCGGTTTTAACCGGACGGTCTGACGTCACCGTTGGCAAAAGTCGCGAAAAGGAAGATGAAAAAAGACGAAAATAAGAGAGAAGTAACAGAAAAACGAAAAACGAAGATAACAAAGAAAAAAACAAAAAAAAAAAAAATGAAAATGAATTTCTACTACGAGGTGAATGGGACTGCAGCAGCGACGGGAAAGGATCGTAAAATCTCTAAGAACTGCACCAGTGAGACTATCTTCACTTCCTAAAGGAATTTATTACACTCATTAAAGTGTATAAAATAAATTTCACCAGTAGATTTCGCGGATACATTATTTCTGGTTTCTATTTTGAAGGATTTTTCACTTTTTTTTCTATATCAATGCATTTCGTTGATGCTCCTTTCTCTCCCTGTATGAAATTTTTTTCCAATGGTGTGCGTAAAATCGCGTTTTACGCACTTTTAGCGTAATGTACTATTCTAATCCCCATCCGTTGATAATTAATAACAACCCACACAGCACCCAATATTGCCCAATATTGCTGCAATGTTGCTACAATATTGCAATATTGCGGCAATGTTGCTACAATATTGGGCAATATTGGGTGCTATGTGGGAAAAAGAGAAGAGAAATGTGAAATGTGAAAAAAAAAACAGTTTTTTCTTTTTTTAAATTTATGTATATTAAAAAAAAAGTCATGGGGATCCGATGTGGGATTTGACACGCGTGTATAAAACACAAGGTATGCAGTATAACGTAGGGGGGAAAATGAAAGGGAGATGGAGACAGTCACGTGGCTAGAGCAGACGGTGACGTCAGTAGCTGTCAGGTCACGTGACTCTTATAGTAAAGGGTTGGCGGACTTTTCACCCATCCGGTTGACGGATCGACTGGTTAAGTCTGACTGATACCCGTTAGCTACGGACGTTACGTTACGGACCTTACTACGGCTTTAATTATTCGAAAATCACGCCCTTCCAATCATTAAATACGAGTTTAATGCCATTCAAATATGGATTAGAACCAAGATCTAGGGACTTTTTTTTTCTTTTTTTTTTTTTTTTGTCTTCTCTCATTTTTTATTGTGTGGAAAACAAAATACCCTATCAGACATCGCGATACCACGTCAGTTTGATTCATGCCATATACCTAGAATCAGAGATCAACGCATGTCTCATGAGCATGTGGTATAAATTTCGGATCAATCTTTTCTACGGGGTTTCAGTCATCTTGGTCACAAGACATGACAGTTTTCGAAAAAGATAACAAACATGTTTCAAGTTCTATGAAAATTGATCAAATCGGGTCTAAAACATTTGTCACATTTTCTAAACTTGAAATCTGGGGACTTTTTTCATCTTTATTATCCAAAAATAAAATACCCTGTGAGATACCTCGCACGATTTTTCAGTTATCTCGGTCACGAGACCCAAAAATGTTCCGAATAGTTAACAAACATGTTTGAAGTTTTGTGAAAAACAATCACATCGGTTCTAAAACATCCCTCCAACATTACAAACTTCAAATACGGATAGCGCCCCAGATCTAGGGACTTTTCTTCATTTTTATTGTAAAAAAGAAATACCCAAAGAAATAGAAATATCCAGTCATCTTGGTCACAAGACCTGACAATCTTCAAAAAAGTTAACAAACATGTTTCAAGTTCTATAAAAATTGATCAAATCGGGTCTAAAACATTTGTCAAATTTTCTAAACTTGAAATCTGGGGACTTTTTTCGTCTTTATTATCCAAAAATAAAATACCCTATGAGATACTTCGCACGATTTTTCAGTTATCTTGGTCACGAAACCAAAAAATGTTCTGAATAGTTAACAAACATGTTTGAATTTTTGTGAAAAACAATCACATCGGTTCTAGAACATGCCTCCAACATCACAAACTTCGAATACGGATTGCGCCCCAGACCTAGGGACTCTTCTTCACTTTCATTGTAAAAAAAAATTCCCTATGAAATATCCACGGCCCATGAATTGTACTTATGGCATATTTATAGCACCGGAGATGAACACGTGTCTTTTGAACATATGGTGCAAATTTCAGGACAATGCATGCTACGGTATTTCACTTAGCGTGGTTACAAGGCCTGAAAGTGTTTGAAACATGATAAAATTGTTATTTTTCTTTTTTTTTTTTTTTCTTTTTCAAGGAGCGACAAAACATTTTCGGCTAGTAACACGATTTTACACTGAGAATGAGGAGAGGGGAAGAGAGGAGAGAAGAGAGACGTGAGTAGCTAAGCGAGAGTGATGGATGCCTGTGGTAATCTATGCTAACTTCCACTGGGATTTGGCACGATTTCTCATCCCGTTTAGTGAACGAAGGATAGAGGGAGAGAGAGACTGGAGAGAGAAAGACCCTAATTCCGAGCTAACCTGACCCTGACAAAAGTTTTGGAAATCAAGTTCCCGTCGAGTCCCTAGAAACGTTGAGGGTGCTGGGGGTTGGGGGTAGGGGGTAGGGGGTGAAGCTGGCGCCTTAAGACGACGCTCTAATTAACATCGTGTCAGTCGGATTACGATCCTGCAGGCTCTGCGGAGAGAGGCTAAAACGTTGAACAGTAAAACCAGAACGTGGGTAGGTACCTACTGCGCGGTGAATCATTAGCCAGGGATTCACCACTCGTAAGTCAAATTCGAAACCTCTCACTCTCTTCAGTCTGAAATCTTCAGTCTTGGGAAATCTCATGCCAAATCAATTCTTCGCTTATGGTAAAACGGGAAATTTACCTCACGTGACTTTGGGATGGAAAATTTGATCAGCCAAATCATACCGCCCTATATATTCATGGGGAAAGGATTATCGCGGTTCCCATGTGCAACAGCTCCTTTATGGCTCGTTACCACAGATATGTTTGCTACCGTATTGTCAAGAGGATTGGCGATGTAATGATGCTGCGAAAATTATTGCCTCTGACAGACAGTCGACGATTATTACTCTACTCTACTATACACTCAGTTTTTAATTTTTCTTTTACAGCTTACAGTTTGATGGAAAAAGTAATTTAGCTGAAAACCGGGGAAAGGTAGCTGGAAAAGTCGGAAAACTTCTCTGAAGTCATCTTCTGGAAAACTATCAGTCATTTTTCTTTATACAACTAGGAAAACTTGACTGGGAAATTCCGGAAAAGTCGAAGAAAACCGTGAAAGCTTATTTGGAAAAGTCGGAAAACTTGTCTAAAACCTTTTTTCTAGGAAATTGACTGGAAAACTGTGAAAACTTTACCGGAAAATTCTGAAAACTTTTCCGAATTATTTTTCCATGAAACTTAGCAGCATTCTTCTGACTAACCACGTGAACCTTTCTGGAAAATTCGGAAAAACTTTGAAAAACTATGGAAAGCTTTGCCGGAAAATTCTTAAAACTTCTTTGAAGTGTTTGTTTATGAAAGTCGATAAGATTTTTCTGAAAAGCTATGAGAATCTGGGTCTGAAAAATCCGGAAGAATTCTAAAAAACTATGAAAGCTTGTTTGAAAAAATTGGTGGAAGGATTTTCCGAAACGTTATTTCCTCCGATGATAAATTTTCCCTGGAAAACGGTGAAAAATCATTCGTATGAATTTTGAAAAGAAAAACAAAAATGGATCGTATAAATTGGGTTTGAAATTCTATGGGTAATTTAAACGAAGACTATGCCCGGGATAGAGCTCGATTTAATTCGAGTTGACAGGAGACCTATGTAGTTCCTGGTCCTGGGTTAGACGTAACGATGTTCGAACGTAAGACCACGGCATCCTGTATAGCATATCCAACATTGTATACAAGTATAAGACCAGACCTAGACCGACCCCTAGATAGATATAAGTAAAGTGCACCCTTGGTTAAACTTATGTCCGGCTTAAGCCGTTGAAATCCCCGTCTAGATCTGGTACGGACTAAGATATTTGTCACCCATTGTTATGGGTGAGGTCCTGCAGGTCCTAAGTTTCCCAGCTAAATTTAATCGCACGCAATTCCTCGAGAGAATTTATAACGATATATACGCACCATGACCATGACCACGATGTGCTGAGTGAAAATTTCACTAGGTAAATAAATGACGGGGATTAATAATGACTTGGTGAAAGGGTGGTAGGAAAATGGGAAATAAATTTAGCCAAAAATAAATGGGGAAAATTTTTCCACCCAACACCATAAACAGTTCGAGACAAACGTGTTAATTTTACTTAATTTAGTACGGAAATAGATGACCGAGGGTAGGTGTCAGTCAGTCAAGTTCTGTAACGGATAACGAGTGTCAAACTATCAGCTTTACTATTTGTCTTCATATGGACGTGTACGTGTAACAAGACCCTGGGTTTGTTTGGGGTGTTAGACATCTTCTCGCGTTTTCTATACGTATGCGAGTCTAGGGGTGTGTGTTTGTGTTTGAAATACTAAACAAGCGAGAAAAAGGAAGATAGAAACTCTACCACTTTCTTAGAGGGTGAGAAGGGTGCTGTTCTGCTTCTGCTGTTCTGCTGCTGTTGCTGTGAGGACAGGGAAAATCTCCCGAGGGAACATCATCAGGGAAATTGGATGCGGCATTTTTCAAACCCCCGAAAATATTCGAAATATCTTTTCTTTCTTTCTTTCTTTCTTTTCGTTTACACCCCCCCAGTGCGATGCCGTCAGAACGGGGTGTAAACGGAAAGGGGAAGAACATTCGAGGTATACCCGCACAGAGCGCGCGTGCTAAGATTCTAAATTGCCTTTCGAATCATTGAACAAATTTTTTTAGCTCTTTCGAAAAGGTGAAAATACGAGGGAAAATTTAACGAAAACAGGCCGGAAAGTGGGAAGAACCCTATCTTCGATTTGGAAAACGTTGGAGAATTGGAAAAGTTAAAAAAAAAAACTTGAAGGAAATTTTTTTGCGGGATTTGGGAAACTGTGAAAAATAAACGCGAGGAAATTCGGAAAACTGACCCGGAAAATATGCAAAGTTCGGAAAACTTGATGGAAAATCCTTGGATTTTGGAAAAAGGAGGAAAATAAATTCAGGAAAATTGGGAAACTTTGAAGTAACGTCTCGGAAAATATGAAAAGCTTGTAAAACTTGAGAAAATTGATTCTGCAATAGAAGAAAATTCGTTTTGAAGATAAAATTTGGAAATTTGGCAATTCGGAAAGCCTGAAAACTGCGGAAAATGAGTTTAAAAACTAGTTAAATCCGTCGTAGAAAAATTTTAAATCTATTTTCGGTTCCGGCTAGGACGGGGTTCTGCGTTTTCCAATTCCCCATGATTATTTTCCGTGTGATCAAGCTTGAATCTAACCCCAATGCCTCCCCTGCGATCAGTCATTTCACTGCATTTATACCACTACACATTTACAGATAAATATCTACCCTTAGCTGAAAAGGTCCGTTGTAGTACCTACGGCGCAAAGTTATAGTTATAACTCACAAGCTGGCAGATAATGTTAGCTAGCCGGAGGTGTGATATATGATTTTCTCCCATTGTCACCACAATTATTCACGAACGATATCGCGTACGAACTCGAACAGCCACTGCAGGTCTTCAAGGAATTTCCGTTGGGAATTATTCCGCTACTTGAAGATGAGAAGCGAGGGTGGGGGAGTGGCAAGAAAAGTTCAGAAATAAAAAGCCATGGAAAAATATGTATTTCTACCGAAACCGATCCTCGCTTATCGCCAAGGTGATAAAAGACACCGAAGATACAGAAGTGCTGGACAGTTTCAAGTGTGATGATATTTCAAGTAGTAATCCTGCAATATCGTAAACAAGGTTGAGTTTCGAATGCGAAGAGGAAGCGGTGGTAAAGGGCCGTTTTAGACATCCGAGTCATAACCAGGCATTAGGGCATTAGAGCTGTTTACAAAATTCTCCCTTCAATGGATGCATGCGGTGGAAGGAAGCCGGCGAACGGTATGAGCCAGAGGAAGATGTAGGGGGAAAATCGTCAGTTGAGCCTCTAGGTACGACCTGGATGCGAACCAGCCACCTGCGCCACAAAGCACCAACCACCCCCGTGCCCTTATTATCAACAATCGTAAAACGCCAAATTGAAAGCCTCGTCGCGACAGGGTATACACACTCTTCGTGTTCTACCCCAGGCCATGGATTCAACCAATAATAATGCAAAGTTCTAAGCCCGAGTTTAGCTCCCGCGGGATGAGACCAGGAGACTCCAGGATCCTCAGAAATTGAGAAATGTCATAAAGTCTCTACTCCATGTCCTACCCACACAGCACCCAATATTGTAGCAACAGTGCTGCAACATTGCAATGTTGCTACAATGTTGCTACAATGTTGCAATATTTCTGCAATGTTGCTACAATATCGCAATGTTGCTACAATATTGCAATGTTGCTACAATGTTGCTACAATGTTTGCAATGTTGCTGCAATGTTGCTACAATATCGCAATGTTGCTACAATATTGCAATGTTGCTACAATGTTGCTACAATGTTTGCAATATTGCTGCAATGTTGCTACAATATGGCAATGTTGCTACAATATTGCAATGTTGCTACAATATCGCAATGTTGCTACAATATCGCAATGTTGCTACAATGTTGCTACAATATTGCAATATTGCTGCAATCTTGCTACAATATTGCAATATTGCTACAACATTGGGTGCTGTGTGGGTAGTTGGGTGTAATAACAAGAATAATAAGGACAAGGATCAATTAGCGAAAAAATTGTGATTCGGTGCAGTGAATAGCCCGGTGGCTATAGAGTAGTGAGAAGAAAAAGTAATTCGATTGAAAGGGAGAAGAGGCGGTAGAGGGAGCAGAGATAAGTGAGAGAAGATGCCAGTCATCCCCTGGTAATTAGTTAAGGGTCGCCCGAGTGCCGGTCCTGGTCCTGATCCTAGTCCTGTAAGTTACTCTCAGCTAGTGTTAGTATTCAGCAACGTCGAATACCCAGTCTCGGACGTGCCTCGCGCGCATCAACCACCCCATGGAAGTGGAAGCAGAAGTGGAGGCGGAGGCGGAGGTTGGACTGGAGAAAAGCTAAGCCAGGATTCAACGGGGCGATAGAGAGGCCGGGGAAACCCCGTCTACTTCGTGGATTTGATTGATTGGGTTAGAAAAATTGAGCTCCTTGATTGTCACAGTAAATGTATCAAGATACCAGCTCGAGCGTTCCACGCTGAGACACTCCTTCTTATTCTCGGTGGAAGGGGAATGGAGTGAGATGTTGTCCTAGAGAAATCTGAAGCAGATTCATGAAGTTGCGGGAGTAATCCTCGCAATTCTAATCAAAATTAATAGAAATCTGCACGAAATCTTCACGAAGATCGAAGAACGCTTCGAAACCCATCGAATCCGGAACAGGAATGTGCACAGAATCTTCATGAAGTCACTCATCCTTCTCTTCAGTGGAAGTAGAATGGGGTGGGACGCGTCGATATCTGCATGAAAAAAGAAAAAGAACCGCTAAAGATGTGTGAAAAGCAATTTGTATTACGCTCTTGTTGTTGCGGTGTATGGTGTGCAGTGTGCAGCGTTTCCGCGAGAACCCTTTTGATTAGTAAATGTCATGGATATGAATAGCCGACGTCGACCTATGCAATCGAAAAAGGCGTAGTATGACATTTACCGGGCAGAATCTATAATAGGAAGAAGGTATGGAATGGCGGAATACCAAATTGCACGATACATACTCCGGGATATGGTGGTATGGTATAGTGTGAAGAGCACACTGTCGCACACGACGATACTATCAACACTCGAACCCGTATTAGGCTGGACAGTGGTCATCTGTCAATGTCAAACCCGTGGCCACGTACCCAGAGCCACGAGTAGAGCCATAGCAAAGGGAAACGCGATGGCGACCAGAGGGTTCATCCAGCACGTGCCAATCCCGATCAGTTATAGCCCCCCCTCGTGCAGATAGATCGGTGTAACAATAAAACATGATCATAGTAATACTGTTCATGATGATTTTTTTTTGTCTCTACTTCGAATTATTGATCATCCCCTTTCATTCATCTTTGTTCAATTGAGAAATGGTGCGAGAGGTATAAGCGGTGGAATTCGGGTATTGTGAGAATTTTTGGCGTGGGCCGCGACACCTCGCAACAATATTTTACAATCTAACCGATTTTACGAGTACTCCCATGGGCGAGTACCCACTCCCGCTCTGAACCCGACTCCCATAGCTATTCAATCTTGTTCAGAAACGCCTATGAATATAAATACAAAGCGAGCGGTGATTTATGCCCTCCTTTGGAATAAAGGAAAGATGATTCAATACTGAAGGCTGCGGAGTTCAGAGCCCGAGCGCGCCGTACGAAACCGCACAGTTTACTTCGCGGTCAGTATTTACCCCGCACGCGTTTAGTACCGCACTAAAAATCTTCGGTGGTTTGCCTCGTTTAGAGATCAACCATTTTTACGATCCTCAAGAGACGCGTGGAAGTGTACCAATACTCCTCTCGTCATTTTATCGCGAAACTTTTTTTCTCCACAAACTTCGTGACGCTCTTCATCATCAGAAGCATCAAATTCATCCCGCAAGAAAAAATCTTGCGTTAAAATCGGTCCGGATCCGATGCCAACGGTTTGATCAAAACGTGGCAGGAAACTCGAGGTGCACACACACCCATTCACATTCTCGCGAGGCTTATGACTGCATGCGAAAAGGATTAACCATGCACGGATCATGGACATCTATTGGCCAGTTTAACATCACTATGAGACACGTTCAGCCGACCAAACATTCGAAGCATAAGGTTTTCGGTTTAAACTGTCATTACCTGTCGATCAAAGAATGAGAACCGATCAATGCGATGCGCAATGTACAGTGCAGTACAGTGCGGCACAGTGCAACTACTCATACGTCAGATTTGCAACGAAACGAACAATGAAACCTCTCGGATCAAAAAAACCTGCACACAAATTTACCCTCTAGTCTATACGATCAGTTTCCCGCCGAAACAAAAATCCTCAACAAAGTTCGAAACCGTGTCCTCTCTTCGGCAACCAGACGACTTTCCTGGTCTGCTATCAGGAGATTTGTAGGATGAAGGTTCAGATCGTAATGTGGAAGAATGACGAATTAAGTGGAGCGATTAGATTGGTTTGTCCTTGTCACGACGATTGATTAGGCGTGGAATATTTTCGGTTTAGCGAATTGAATGAATCCCGTTGGAAGAGAGGAAAAAAACAACCCACGTTGTTTTCCCCCACTCCAACGCACGGCATAGCTCTCCGCACAAACCCGTAATGTAGTTGATGGTTGAGCTGACAATGCGAGGTTGATTAATGACACACTACCAGTCTATTTTGCGTGGGCGTGATACCGCCTAGGTGCAATCAGCCGTTCTGGCCCCACAACAACAGGGTGACTTTGGGATTAGGCGCGAGGGGGGTCGTGAAGTCGAGCAGGTTAAAAAGGACTATGTCAGTCAGTGAGTCGAGGGTTAAGGATTCTTTGACAACCCGCATGCACCGTACCCACACAGCACCCAATATTGCCCAATATTGTAGCAACATTGCCGCAATATTGCAATATTGTAGCAACATTGCCGCAATATTGCAATATTGTAGCAACATTGCAGCAATATTGCAATGTTGCAGCAATGTTGCTACAATATTGGGCAATATTGGGTGCTGTGTGGGTAGTAGCCGTTCGAATTCTTGCATGGAAGAAGAAAAAATGAGAGACATTTCAGTTCCGAAATCGCACCTTGTCGGGGTGGGGGGTAGAATTTAATCTTAATAAAAGGCTGCAGGGATAACCGTGGCTGAGGAACTTTGTTTAATTCTGGCTCTCCTGCAGCCCGTAGCCGACCAGTACCACCGCAAATGTGTAGCCTATGCAAATTCGAACCCCTTCTAAATCCCTGTCCTCCCGTCCTTTTCACAGTCCTGCTACTGCTGCTGCTGCATGGCCTCGGCGCACAGGACCTTACTAAGAATTTGCATACGTTCAATCCACGAGGAGAGCCTTTTGTCCAGTACTCCGCTCTGGAATGTCCATCAACTTTTTGTCCGCTGCAATAGCCCATAGTGTCCTGCAACTATACAGAGTAAATAACCCAGTCAAATGACCAGCGAGTTTAACTCCCCTATCCTATCCCACTATTTTATTTCATGATTGCGTTCGGATTGTTTCGTGATTTAGCATTAATGTTTGATTAGATTTTCACAAGGGTCCCCCCCCCTTTCACAACTCTCGTCCTATTACCAACAAAGTAAATAATATATCAACAATGCCGATGATTTCACACCGTTAACAATTGCCCTCCCACATACACCCTCATCACCTTCTTCACAAATTCACAGACTTTCGAAGCAGGTCTAATTTTCAAAAGATCACGATGATTGGATCCGATGGTGAAGTCGGGTGACGATTTTTCAGGATTTCTATCAAGATGAATCTTCGAAGTTTTAGGAATCCTGAACTTCTCGAAGCGAATCTTTAGTTTCGGAAATGACAGTGATTTCGAGTCGGGATTAGATCTGATGATGAAATTTTGTGCGGGGCTACTAATGCAAAGAAGATCGGTCAAGAGGTTGTTGGGTGCCGTATTCAGTTAGTACGTAATCAGAGGTAGATTGGACCATCAGTATAGACAATGGAATCTGGTTGTGCGTTTAAGGTAATCCCTTGTGAATAGTCTCCCAGAGCTCGGGGTACTTAATACATTGTCCTCTCTGATGACCACCCTTTACAACCTCGTCAGGTCGGGCACTGGGGTGTCCCCTTCAGAACAAACCCAACGAAGATGGCGAGCGTCAACACCTAATGTAAACCGTGGTCCAAGGTCTCCCGTTTCCCGTTTCCCGTTTCCCGTTGTTTTCATGAAAGATAAACAGCTTGTGGATGAAAAATTGCGACGGTTGAACTTGGCGAGTAAAAAGGTGGATACAAAGTACTTTTGAGATACATATCTGAAAGTAAGGAATAAACGGCCAGTCCGAACTCCCACGAGTCCGATAAGGCTTGGACAAATGACGATGTGGTCTGGACCTCGGTATCCCGTAAGAAAGCTAACCGAACATCCACCCCTCTAAGTAAATTTGTATCAACCCCCTCGGGGAGGGTCGATCCGTCATACGAGATTACCGAACTAAATAAGGCGTCTGTCTGTGAGGGGGTATGATGGGGGCGAGGAAGAAATCGAGAAAGAATTTCATACTATTTGGTTATTGAAATGGTAACCAAATTTGGTGATGTGATCAGTGAACGGGAGTCCGCTGCACTCCTCGATCATCCACGCTCCGACGATCCACTTCTTTCCTTATTTCATCATTTCATGGTTTTGTCACTTTTTTGGAAAGCCTTTCCTCGCTGATCAATTGTCCCATACATTGGTTGACCAATTTCATCATGCAGGGGAAACCGTTGGCACCGTTTACAAGTCACGGAGCTTCGAGGTGGAGGGAAATGGAGAAAAAAAACGAAAAAAAAATACCGATTTACGCTCGACTTGCTCGGAGGGATTAGATAGATTACCGCGGGAGTATCTCATACGCGTTATACCCGCTACAGGGGTGAAAGAGAAACTCGAGGGTGGTAGTTTTCGTCAACATCAACGAACGTTTGTTTGTTGGATGGGAAAATTGGTCAAAGAAAAGAAAAAAAGCTCACCATACCCCCCGAAATATATTCTTTCTTTATTTTTTCTCCTTTTCTCGCTCCATAAGGGTTCCGCATTTTTCTTAAAGCTTTTTCTTTTTCTTCTTCTTCTTTTTGTTATATTAAAGTCAGAGCCTTTTAAATAATTGAAAAATCCACCTGACATCAAACAAAATATGAGAAAATAGAAGATTTTACTAGGCATCCTGATTTTTTTTCTTCTTCTTTGTTTGGAAATCCTCTGGGATGACGGGCGAGCAAATGTATGGATATAGATTAGAAAAAAGAAAAAAATACCTGTCACGAACCCATATCTATATACAGACGCGAATATTGTTCGCCTTTTTCTGCCCCTATATGTCCATACCCTGTACGTTCCACTCGATGCATCGAAATGTCAAATTGGTCGGTGGTATCGATCCTCCTGCACGGATGCAGTGAAAGCCTGCATCCCACCCATGCCACCAATATGCTGTTCAATTCAAACCCGAATCTCACCCTGCGCCATGGGTACAACATGGTTATTCAATTCTATCACACGGTTTAATTAATCAATTCAAACCTCGAAAAAGCCTCGAGCGACGCTTGCATCAACTACGGTTTTGACACCGTGAATTTATTTTTTAGGTCCATATCACAACGGCCACACTATTCTACATCATCATATCTACAGGTTTCATTATTTATTCATTGAAGGGATATTTTTTCAATGATGATTCTATGATATCATTACATTATCGGCTAATGCAGCCAACAAAATTCAAGATCACCTTTCAATGTAAGAAAATTTTCGATTTTGAACATTCGTTTTGAAGAAAGATTAACGAAATCATCATCAAGCTTTGAACTACATCATCATATCTACAGGTTTCATTATGTATTCATTGGAAAGGGATGTTTTTTTAATTATGATTCTATGATATCATTACATTATCGGCCAATGCAGCCAATAAAATTCAAGATCACTCTTCATTGTAAGAAAATTTTCGATTTTGAACCTTCATTTTGGAGAAAGATGAACGAAATCATCATCATCAAGCTTTGAATGGAATTCGAAGCTTATACTGCACAAAGTCTTCACGAAGATCGAAGAAGGCTAAGAATCGTTGAAAATGCGAATCTCCGTGATCGCCATCAGAAAAATCATCAAATTGAAGAACGGTTTCACCAGAATGTTGGAAAAGAAGTGTATGCACATCCCCTCAGGATCAGGATGAAATTAGCCGTAAGTTTGTGCGCCGTTTAATGACTGAGCTGATTTATTTATCGTTTCAGTATCAGGCGAGAAGACAGATCGAATAAGTGTAGCCCGATATTAGTCCGTCTCGGTCAGAGTGTGTTTCACTCATAAGCATTTGAATGGGCCAATCAATCACTCGGGTTCTTCCTTCTGGTGACGTCACGTCAGCTCCCCCTATTAGTGGGGTGTGATAGAGAGAAACTGTCGCTAGGTGGGGGTGGGGGTGGGTGGGGGGGTCGTAATTATATATTCCAAGGGTGTCGCGGTGATCAGTCAATGTTTCCGTTCCAGCTTCCCGACAATGGACCAAAGATAGAAAAAGCTTATCTGTCACTGCGCAGAAAGCGTCGCGACGCGACGCTTCCTTAGGGACGCTCTTTTAATTCGGGAATGGTAACGTTCTACAATTGATGCTATCCCCCAGCCCCCTGAATCAGGGATTTTAAAACCCGCCGAATCGGTGCCTTCCATGACCAGGAATCGGGTGTATATATGGTCTCTGTCTGGTGTGATACCTGTTAATAACAAGCATTTGATAATGGCCTTTGGTGTTAATCGTCGCCTTTGACTACAAAACGTGGATTTCGGACAGAGCGGATCGCAGCCTCACGGTCGAGCGAGTTGATTAAATTCAAACAGCCCGAATGCCAGTACGTGTGGCGATGCGTGAGGTCAAATATGCTCATATCGGACCCTGTCCCAGTCAAAGGATCAAATCCTCCGAGCTATTTCTGCCCGTGACAATAGTCGCAGTCACGTAATGACCCGGACCCCTTATACGTGTTCAAAAATATCTCTAAAACAATGGGATAAAACCGGTGAGGAATGAAGGGACGAAGACCCGATCCCCATCGCCTGGGTAGCTTCCTACTTCGTAGAGACCGAAGTTTCTCGTTTTAAAATCCTGTCAGTTTTGATCGATGTCCTCTACGGTTCACAATAAACGCATGATAAACCACGAGCAAAACACCATGGTTAACCCCATACCCCCGCCCTTGAGTTAATCGGGTGCAATCTGGCGCGCCCTTTCAGAGGCAGAGGAAATCAGATCGTTGCTCTGTTTTTCTTCAATTTCAGGATACCATTCGAAAAAATTGTATCCGCTGAAAAGGGAGCGAGGGGGGGGAGCTGGGGAAGAAGAAAATATTATGGTAACCCAATTGGCCGGTGAATTGAAGGATAGACTCGGACTGGGTCCACTGTATATCGAATCATCGTTATGGGTACTATGGATCCGGATTTTCGGAACCGTGCGTAAATCTGATATAGAAGTAATCCTAAACGGATTTCGAAAATGGACTCGGAATGCATTCGATTATCATTATACCGTTCGGTATCCGTGGGTATATGCACTTTCTAATTCACTTATACCATCCTCATGATGTCGTGATACTCGAAAAACTATCCGTAGGTACCTACCCGCGCAGATTTGATTGAGGTAAATGGTAGGGTACCAGAGTTTTCATCTCGGTAGTTATAGTATATACACCTATATAGTATATAGAGTAGAAGTAGGTACGTCGTCGTAAAACCGATGTCCAAGTAGCTCAGCGGGCATAAAATTATAAGAAGTAAGAAACCTCGCGCTGAAAGGATTTGAAAGGATTGCTCTGTTCGCCGGGTTCACTCTTCTCTATTTAATATACTGTCTTCTGTATGCATGGCTTGAACAAATATAACCAGAGCCAGAGGCAGAGGCGTTCACTGAAACTTCTAAGTGAATTGCTAGCGGGTGAAATTTTTAACTGTAAACTATTGCCGAACTGGTATACGTACGTGCACACCATGCGCACCATGTACTAACTATGGAAATTTCATGTACTAGAGTTTCATCGAACGGTACGACATTTTGATGCCACGCAATGAAGACACCCTTATGCACCTTCATCAGGAACAGGTCGATTGAAATCTGCTCAATTTCTTGCCCATCATTTTACTCATGTAGAAAAATGACGGGGTGATGATCGCGGCCGAGAATAAGACGGACGACGCCACTTGACAAAGGAAAAAGCCTAATGGTAGTACCTACCAAGCCCGAGGAGTCGTTATCACGCCATTTGTTATCCAAGGTTCAGTTCCATCCGGTATTATAGCTGGATGGTATATAGGAGTGATGTTGTACACACGTATCTTGTTCCTCGTGGTGTTTAGATTAATTATAGCCCGTTTGGCACGTCGTTAAAACCAGCAACAACCACTGAGAGTTGATGAAGATAAGAGGAAACCGGAAAGACAAGCTTTTTTCATTCAAATCAATTCATTTTATGTTTTTCTTTTTTGTATTTTTCTTTCTTTGATTATGGGTGGAAATGGAAGAAGATGTGAACGTGCATGTGGAAGTGTCGGAGGATGACATCGGGCGACGTTTTACGGTGTGATTTTCAAACCCTTCGAAATTTTATAATTTATTCGAGCATGGAAATGGCAATTAACTTGAACATCGATGACACGGACAGATTTCAGCTCCGGGCAAACGCCCGTGTGTTTACCCGCTTGTCGAATCCGTATGTGGATAGTAGATGGTACGGTGTGTATGTTTGTATGTTTGTGTATGTATATAACTTCGATTCGACGTTAAGGTATATAGATATACTCATATATATAGGTATATATGCGGTACATATGTACGCGGTCGTGACTAAGTGGAGAAAGCCCCAGGCTCTGGACACCCCTGTATGTAGCAATCAATATTTATAACCACCCCACTGGTGTGCAGTACCAGATAGTACACTACACTTCAACTTTATCAATGTAGAATATCTTCGTCGGTGGACAAATCGTAAAATTGATAAATTTTTAGAGATATAATTGAAACTATGATTCAAATTGCGAAATGAATCTGCACAAAATCTTCACGATGGTCTAAGAAAGCTTCAGATTCCATCAAATCTCGGATAAAACATGAAGATTTCTATCGAATGTTCAGGAAATGCCAACTAAATTCTTGAAATTTTGTTGACACATTCAAGAAATCTCAATGAAATTCATGAAAATTTTGAAGAAATGATTTGAATTCTGCACAAAATCTTCACGATGATCTAAGGAAGCTTCAGATTCCATCAAATCTCAGATGAAACATGAAGATTTCCCTCGAATGCTTAGGAAATGCCAACGAAATTCTTGAAATTTTGTTGACACATTCAAGGAATCTCAATAAAATTCATTAAGTTTTTGAATAAATGATTTGAATTCTGAGTGAAATCTTCATGATGATCCAAGGAAGCTTCAGATTCCATCAAATCTCAGCTAAGACATGAAGATTTCCATCGAATGCTTAGGAAATGCGAACGAAATTCTTGAAATTTTGTTGAAACATTCGAGAAATCTCAATGAAATTCATGAAATTTTTGAATAAATGATTTGAATTCTGAGTGAAATCTTCATGAAGATTTAAGGAAGCTTCAGATTTCATCAAATCTCAGATAAGACATGAAGATTTCTATCGAATGCTCAGGAAATGCCAACTAAATTCTTGAAATTTTGTTGACACATTCGAGAAACCTCAATGAAATTCACGAAATTTTTGAAGAAATGATTTGGATTCTGAGTGAAATCTTTACGATGATCTAAGGAAGCTTCAGATTTCAACAAATCTCAGATAATCCATGAAGATTTCTATCGAATGCTTAGGAAATGCCAACGAAATTCTTGAAATTTTGTTGACACATTCGAGAAACCTTAATGAAATTCATGAAATTTTTGAAGAAATGATTTGAATTCCGAGTGAAAGATTTAAGAAAACTTAAAATCTCATGAAATCCCGTAGAATCGTTGAAGATTTCCATGAAATTCTTGATAAATTCGGACAAAGTTGATGAAACGTTCGAAGCGATTCTTCAAGTTCCTTCAAGTTTGTGAATTTGGAGTCTCTTCATCAGCGGTCAGTTCGAAGAGGTGTGAAAAAATGAAGAAAGAGGGTCGGACCCGGGGTTTAATTTCCTTGGTAAACCCCATCAGCAATTTTTTTCCTTAAAAGAAGGATGATAAGATCGAACGAGCAGTAGCTGCCTATTCGATAAAGCATACAAAGGAGGTAGAGATAAAGGAGGAGCGTAGTCGGTGCAGCCAGGATCTTGATGGTGAAAAGCCGACTATCCAACCTACATAGAGTCGCTCCATCGACATAACCATTTGACCAATTTTCTCAACAGCGTCCGAAACGATCCTCGCAATTTCCACCGTGGTAATTACGCGGGCTAGTGATGTGGTGATTTTCGTCAACCGCCAGGGTTACAGCCAGTGGTGAAGATAACTAATCCCTCTAACCGTTGACGTAACCCTTTACGTTGATTACGTCAGCCGTCCCCTTCCCCCTTCAGCCCCTGAATCGTTGGACAGGTCGTCACACTTATCTCTTACTCCTTCCAAAAGGGGGGGGTTACCGACGCTGATATCACCTCCTCCTAGACCCGGCGTCTATTTCACCGTGCAATTCTAAAACCCACAGCTTTTAACAGGACTTTGGATTTTCCTAGTTCTGGCAATAAACGTTGCAGGACGAAAAGGAGAACGAGGATAACGAGGACGAGGGAACCGCGCTTGTTAACGGCACTGCGTTAATCCCGATTGCATTCTCTACAAGTCTCGTCTACACCCTGCACAGAGACCAGGATGGAAGTACTGATTAGACCCACCAGCCGGGTGTGTACCTACTCTCTTCTTCGCTGATTAGAATTCTCAAGATACACCCGACCAGCAGTTCCGTTTTGATTTCAACTCAACCTTCGAACCGTTCGGCGTTTCTTTTCACCTCCTCCGATCAAAGAGATGAAATTTGGCGGCCGAAGGTCTTCCGAAGTCCTGATGATGCCTGGACGTTGATACCCCGCCCATGTTCCACCGCGGTTTTCATCAGCACGTTAGATTTTAGTGCTTGAACTATAACTTTTGTATAAAAGTGGATTTGCAAGTTTAAATCCACTTTTATATCGGCGTGGTAGGTTGAGGAGGAAAAATTTTTCCCCTCAAATAGTCGTTAAACGTTACGACCGATTTCCGCAACTCCTCGGTGTACACCATGCAGCTTTGCCCGAAGGGATTACCAGCCATTTGATAACTCTCAGAAAAATTCTTCAAGGATCAAAATCCCGGACCTTAACACCGCGGAGTCACAGTTTTTGGGAATGGTGTTTCCCTGGGAGAAGATTTCCCTCGATCACATGGTCGTACCAGCATTTCAGAGGTTTTAGTGTCTGGGAATGAGGCCCAAGCCTATTTTGAAATCAGATACCAGGGCGGAAAGGTAACAATAATTATCGAACGTATTGAGCGGCCGGTATTTCTTCGGCTTCATGACGCACTGTCACTCGACCAAACGGAGCCGCCAACCCTCTCGCCATCAGTAATTGCCCTTCGCAAAGGGCGACATGGATATCTGCGAACGTGCCCTAGCTCCGTCCAAATTTCGCTCGAAATTTCTTGATTTCAGACGCTCGAAAAGTCGGATTTGGTCGCCGAACGCAGAGCGATTCCTAACTGCGCTGCAGGCGTTATCTTGAAGGGTTGTAGAGAGGCTAACAAAAATCTGGTAATTTAAATCCACGGATATGTGGGGAGCATGGGGTGGAGGATACGGACGTATTTATATGGGGGAGAGACCCCGGGCGAGAGCTGAAGAGTTTTGGTTTAAAAGTTCTGGCGATATATCACTGCAGTCCGGTGGTCAGCCTTCAGCGGAGATAGCCATGCCACGAGAGTAGTACAGAGTGCATATCTAGTCCGGTCCATGTGTGTGTGTGTATGTTCAATGTGTGTCCATGGGTATACCTACCTATCCTACGTGTCCCTATAAAATACGTCCGAGCCATTAATCCCGAATAGAAACAAAATATTCAACTCGGACAAAACGACCGCAGCCAGCTAGTAGGTATATGCCCGGCCGCGTTATATCTACTACTGGACTGCTGCCCTTAATATGAATATAAAAGCAATTCTATTCTCGTATTATTTATCGCACTATGTATATACGTACAACGAAACGCAACCCTCTACAACCCATCCCAACTCATACCGTGCCATCACCCTGCAGGATTCTCTCGGAGAGAGAGAGAGAGAGAATTGGACTCTACACTATGACACTGCTATGTCCACGAATACATTAAATTGACCGAGTAGATGCTGGGCACAAATACCACGTCGTTCTCCTCATTTCTATGGGGTTTTTTCTTTTTTTTTTTCTTCTTCAGTTTTTCAATCTTATTCTTTTCTCTCTTCGAGGCTGCAGATAGACTCTCACGCTTTTTGACCTCGGGGTAGGTACTGAGGATGGACTGGAATTTTCAGTCATTTTAGATCAAGAAGAAAACCTCGGACTTCGTCGAATCTTGAAGATCCATCAAGTGCTTGGGAGATCCAAACGGAATACTCGAAATTGTAGACGTGTTGAAGTAATCGGTGAACCTTTGATGTGACGTTGGAGAAAGCTCAATGAAATTCATAAAGTTTTCGAAGAGATGGTTCAAGCTTTGGGTGAAATTGACGGGAAACTGCACATGATTTTTACGATGCTTGAGGGGACCAGTACAGCGACTCTTCGAGAAGTTATCACAGTCCGAAATCAATTTATTTCATACCCAAAGTTCATTTCGCATAAAAATATTTTTCTTTCTCCAAATCATGTGTCGTAAGGATCTTCGCACACCGTTGGTCCAATTCAATCTCTTGACGTCTCATTATCTCCGGTGAACCATTCCTCATCTTGTGAATGTGGGGATTTTGAAATGAAAAATTATGTCATAAGTTATGATCAATTTGCCAAATTTGCAAAAATTATTATCACTCATTTCTTAAATAACTTTGCCAAAACGAGAAAATTTTCAAAATTCCTACATCCACATGATGAGGATTTGTTTTCTGAAGAAAATGAATCCAAGATGACCTGAATCGGTCCAACGGTGCTCTAAAATCCTTACGACACATGATTTGGAAAAAGAAAAATATTTTCATGTGAAATGAACTTTGGTGATGAAATAAATTCATTTCGGACTATGATAATTTCTCGAAAAGTCGCTGTACTGGTCCCCTTAAAGAAAACTTCAAGTCCCAAAAAAATGTTGAAGAATTCCATAGAAGTTTTTGAAGAAATCCTTGCAACTTTGATCGAAATTTGAAGAAATCTGCACAAAATTTACATCAAGTTCGAAGAAGACGTAAAATTTCATCGAATCCGAGAAAATTTTCAGGATTTCCGCTAGGGAAATCATCAGCGGAATCCTCGAAATTGTGGAAATTTCTGAGTGGCGCTTGTGAACTCTGATGACAAATTAGAGAAATCGACCGAAATCTGAAAGAAAATCTTCACGAAGATCGAAGGAATCTTATGATTCCGATGAGATTTCGAGAAATACTGTTTCATGGAAGTTTTTGAAGAAATCCTTGCAACTCTGATCGAAATTTAAAGAAATCTGCACAAAATTTACATCAAGTTCGAAGAAGACGTAAAATTTCATCGAATCCGAGAAAATTTTCAGGATTTCTGCTAGGGAAATCATCAGCGAAATCCTCGAAATTGTGGGAATTGCTAATCGGCGCTTGTGAACTTTGATGACAAATTAGAGAAATCGGCCGAAATCTGAAAGAAAATCTTCACGAAGATCGAAGGAATCTTATGATTCCGATGAGATTTCGAGAAATACTGTTTCATGGAAGTTTTTGAAGAAATCCTTGCAACTCTGATCGAAATTTGAAGAAATCTGCACAAAATTTACATCGAGTTCGAAGAAGACGTAAAATTTCATCGAATCCGAGAAAATTTTCAGGATTTCTGCTAGGGAAATCATCAGCGAAATCCTCGAAATTGTGGGAATTGCTAAGTTGCTTGTGAACTCTGATGACAAATTAGAGAAATCGGCCGAAATCTGAAAGAAAATCTTCACGAAGAACGAAGGAATCTTATAATTCCGATGAGATTTCGAGAAATACTGTTTCATGGAAGTTTTTGAAGAAATCCTTGCAACTTTGATCGAAATTTGAAGAAATCTGCACAAAATTTACATCAAGTTCGAAGAAGACGTAAAATTTCATCGAATTCGAGAAAATTTTCAGGATTTCTGCTAGGGAAATCATCAGCGAAATCCTCGAAATTGTGGAAATTTCTGAGTGGCGCTTGTGAACTTTGATGACAAATTAGAGAAATCGACCGAAATCTGAAAGAAAATCTTCACGAAGATCGAAGGAATCTTATGATTCCGATGAGATTTCGAGAAATACTGTTTCATGGAAGTTTTTGAAGAAATCCTTGCAACTTTGATCGAAATTTGAAGAAATCTGCACAAAATTTACATCAAGTTCGAAGAAGACGTAAAATTTCATCGGATCACAGAGAATGTTTGAGGATTTCTGCTAGGGAAATCATCAACGAAATCCTCGAAATTCTGGGAATTTCTAATTGGCGCTTGTGAACTTGGATGACAAATTAGAGAAATCGACCGAAATCTGAAAGAAAATCTTCACGAAGATCGGAGGAATCTTATAATTCCGATGAGATTTCGCGAAATCCTGTTTCACGCAGTAAAATTTGTAAGACGTCTGCGTATTTAAAAAATAAAAAACGTTCTCCCATAGCGAAACTATTAGTCGAATCTGGGTGCCTTATTCGTCGTCGAAGCGGTCCGTTTGACTGAAAATCGGCGAATCTCTTTGAAGCTGTAGGTAAATTGTATGGAAGAAGAAGAAAAAAAAATAGCAGAAAAATGTGAAAAAGGTTGAATTTTATATCCGGAACCTATTTTCGAGGGTTATAGCTGTACTACACAGTAGTATAACATCGGTACTGCGGATTCTTTTCAACCCCGTGACCATTACGTTTTGCCTTAGGGTATCGGGGGATGGGGATGGGATGGGATCGGATCGGATCGGTTCATAGGGCGGTGAGTTTGTCGGCAAGCGGTTTTCTCTCCGACGTCAAGTAACAAGCCGGTATTTTCAGCCCATATACCGAACTCACGCACACGCACACGCACACGCACAAGGATCGGATGTATGGGTTGTTCAGGAAGGGTCGATTGTTGACCGAAAAGTCGCCAATTTAAATAGACCCCAGGCGAGAATAGGGTGGCTTCGGGGTAGGCATGAGTACCTACGTACTACCCCGTCGGTTATTCTTCTTCTTTTTTTCGGCCCTTCTCTCTTTCCCGCATCTCTTCGACAGGCAAAAAAAAGAAAAAAGAAAGAAAAAAGAAAAACTACTCACCGAGTGACTTCCAACAAGCAATTATGTTGTTACTAGATGTTTACAGCGAGATTATTGTCGGTAGCGTCTCACCCCCTCCCCGAGGCTCTCGCCAAAATGAAGAGAGGAAGATGTTACTTGGGGAGGGTAAGAAAAAGGACGAGAATATACTACCCATACCTATATATATATATATATATATGTATATACACGTCGACGTTATCAATTTTATTCGCCCATATCTACCCTTGCGAAAGGAAAGAAATAAAAAATAAAAAATAAAAAAAGGAAGACAGAATCTCGCCCGCGGCGTTTTCTTTTGTAGAAAAAATAATAATCCTCAATTCTGGAATATATAGATAGAGTTTTCATTATTATCGTTATCGGAGGGTTGCGCTGCTGCGTCATGAGAAACAAAAAGATAGAAATTCTTGTTCCTGTTTCCAATTTTTGTTGTTTTTTTTTCTCCTAGTTTGATTGATTTCTGCGTAATTATTTCTAGGAATGACTGTATTGTGCATTCCCATAGGGAATCTATTAACATCTAAATGGCAAATTTTCGATGAAACGCGTGAACGTGGGTCGTGCGAGCGGCGGCATCGCGTAATTGTGGTTTGAAGGGCGTACGTGTAATTGAATGTTGCGTAAATAAGCAAATAATAAAGAGACCCGAGAACGACGTGGCAAGGGCTGAGGTCGGCACCTCGATTAAGCCGCACGCGGACGTCGGCTTCGTCTTCTTCTTCTTCTTCCTCTTCCTCTTCTTCTACTTCTTCATACTCCTTTTATTTTTATTTTTATCCTTTGCGCGGCTTTCAAGCTTTTCAAACCTACTGCCGAGGCGAATTATTTTTACTGAGATTAATTTGCGGTTGCATGGACTGCACGCACTCCGAACTGCTACCGTGGGCTGCTACTGTGTCCGCACTTTCCTTCTTCTTGGTCAAGATGACGAACTGAATGCCATTTGACTACGAATCGACCCGAATTTTGACAGACTTTTAATCCTGACGCCCCAGTTAGACATTCTATCAAAAATTACTTCCCACAAAAGTTCTTCGTCTATTCAAAACGCATCTTTTATGTTCAGCAAACTTTCCTCCATCTCTATTCCTGCTCGAGTGAGAGTCTTCCGAAAATCGCGCTATTTATCCCTTTTGATCACACCGTGCGGAACGTCAATCTGATCGAAAACTGTTTCGAACAAAAGTTGTGCGTCTATTCAAAACGCATCTTTTATGTTAAACAAACTTTCCTCCATCTCTATTCCTGCTCGAGTGAGAGTCTTCCAAAAATCGCGCTATTTATCCCTGTTGATCACACCGTGCGGAACATCAATCTGATCGAAAACTGTTTCGAACAAAAGTTGTGCGTCTATAAAAAGCGCATCTTTTGTGTCCAACAAATTTTTCTGTGTCATTGATACGTCTCGAATTAAAGCCACTCGCGAAACAGTCCGTTTGTCGCCGTCGCTCATACCCCGCGAAGCGTACAACGAATCGAAAATGGTTTCGAACAAAAGTTGCGGGTCTATTAAAACCGCAACTTTTATGTTCAGCAAATATTTCTGCATCACCCCCGTGGGAAGAGTTGCATCGCGTTATATCTCGCCGTGCGTAGTGTACGTCGCGGAGTAACACCTGTGGCGCGTGTGTGAAGGTGTGAATGTTCACCGAGGCGATTATTATAATCGAGATTTCACGCGTAGCTTCTGTAGGGTCTCCTCCCCCTCCCCAGACCAGGTGGTCGTTTTTGAATATTTCATTTTGTATTATTTTTCCGCATTTTTATTTCATTTCATTTTCTCTGTTTCCTCGGTTCTTATATCGCAGCAATGCGGCTGTTGCTGTTAGGTAGGTAGGTAGCGCTGAGAAATAATTAAGCTGAAAGCAAAACGTATACCTTACCTACCCGAGACTACCTACTTCGCAGTATTCGAATCGCAATTGCGGCGTAAAACTGCCACCCCCCACCTCCCTCGACGAATGCACTACGTCTCTCGCTCCTCCAGCCTCCCAGACTCTTCACACTACAACGGAACGAATTTCGGAGACTTGGTAAAGGCGAATGCCACGACGCCTTTATACCTTTATGCTCGTTGTCGTCCGAATACGAAGAGAGAAAATTTAACTGACGAATATACATGGGGCATTCCGTGCCGAATCGACGTAGGCCTGACCCCCCATCTCTCGGATTCGGTTCACGATTTTTTCACGCGATCGTCCCAGCTCCGAAAAGGACTCGAATTTTTTTCTCAAATTTCCAAATCGCAATGAGCATCTGGTATTTTTTCAAAATTTGTTCATCTCGTGGTCTTCCTCCCATGAATTTTTGAACATCGAATTCTGATCCGATCGTTATTGTGACTCCTTCTCTCTTCAGCGGGTAAGGGTGGACCGAGTGAAGTACTGGACTCTTTTATAGGCACGAAGATATTTGCTGCGAAGTATGTGCGCGCAGAATTCTTAACCATATAATATAACTCCATACATGGGTTATGTGGTCGCCGCTTTTGACTCTTCGGGGAATGGATGCGATAAAAATTTCTTCTCTTAGTTACGACTCCGAACGCTTATGTATATTATATTATTATAGGCTGCGGTCAAACTGGTACGACAACGAATACGACAACGGACGTGTAGTTACACGAGGATCTTTGAACTCGCGACCTTACCAAGGCGACTCTGATTCTATAAAAAGGGCGAATTCCTATTAACAAAAGCGCTTACTCCTTCCACGAATTTCATTTATCAAGAACAGTCGTCGAAAATACGTTTTTTTAACACTGTACGGAAAGTTCGCACTTTGCGTACCGATAATTGTACGCAAAAAGTAGATTTCCGATGATCTTACAAAGCGTGCGGGAATCGACATTCTCGCACGATTTATCCTAGCCTCACACTCATCGGGAATCACCAACTTTCCGCACCAGTAGGCGTCTGAGATCGTCGGATAAAACCGGAGATGAAAATGTTCACGTTTTATTTTTACCGCAAATTCGAATGGATTCTTTTCATTCTTGTTTTTTTTTCTTCTGAGGCTGGCTTTTCAATTCTTCAACGTCTAAACAACAGGAAGTTAGAAAAATGTTAATCGTACCACAGGGAGAGACACTTTTGAGGGTTTCATAGGGACTTCCTTCCCCCGTGCAGACTCACATGAAGGCCCTTGTTCGTGGCGTTTTTTCTCAGCTTGACAAAAAGCGAAAACCGCGAAGATTGATGTCTCGGTCATCTCGGCGTTTTGCCACGTCACCTAGACCCGGAAACTGCGTCTACCAGCGCCCCCCATAGTGCCGTTACCTCATTTCCCATTTTTCGCACGCGCGGATTTTCGTCATGGACGTAGCGAGGCCAAATCACTTTTAAATCGCGTCAAAATACCCCATGGTGGTAAAAAAGCCTTTTATATTCGTTAAAATTTCTCCGATTATCATATCGCCCCGATTTGTCATGGTTTTTTTATGCCGTTTAGTCGGAACGGGGGTCGTACTGTACGTGGAAATTCTTATTATATGGCACAGAGGTATTGAATTAATAAGAAACGCTTGGCCCCTTATATTCTTTATCGACTTTAAGTCAGACTTGACAGATGTCCGGCTTTAATACATAGGTACCCGATATTTATGGGACTGTGATTGGTAGCGTCGACCTCGTGCCCCATGGGTCAATTATTTACCATTCAAATATCCACGGACGTAGTTTCAAATTATTACGCTGAATAGGAGCTGTCCGACTAACCGATCCATCCGTAATGGGTCAATTCTATATAACCATATAAATTCATAGCCTCTCGGTTACCTACACTGCACCGTGTCATAGTCATTCTTTTCCAGTCACCTTTATACTCCTGAACACAAAGACGCGAGCCGAGTCTATCCCGAGAGTTATACACACTCATGATCAGGCGGCGTGGGGTCACCTAGAGTCATCGGAATACCTTTAAAACCCTTTCAACCATTTTCAAATACTCAAAAGTATAAATAAAAGACATTTTCTGATCGTGCAGAAGCTACAGAAACCCCCACGGTCTCATTTCTTCCCAATTTCCACAGTTCTCGATAGATATCGTTGCCCAAAGTCACGAGGTGGACGGCGAATCGACCTAGGCGGCCATGTTGCTTCTTTCACAGTCGCGATCTAAAGCTTGGAGTTATTTTCAACTATTTCTGGTCGTTTAAATACTCGAAAATATAGAATGAGGACATTTTTCGGTCCTGCAGTCACTGAGAAAGCTCCCTAAGTCCTATTTTTTCCGAATATCGGAAGTTCTCGATAGATATCGTTGCCCAAAGTCGCGAGGTGAACGGCGAACCGAACTAGGCAGCCATATTGGACCCAAACATTTGCGGCGACGGATCAGATCTTTATTTTCCGCCCGTGAAATCGAGGCTTTGAGTTATTTCACCGTTTCAGTTTTCGGTTTGTTTATTCATCTCGTTTCAATATATATTTCCACTCTATCGCGAAATATTTCATTCAGAATTTCGTCGGATTACGACGTCGCATTTAATAAACGACATCTGTCACGCGGTGAACGGCTGCAGCATCAGCTTCGGATTTTATAAGCTTTCGTTTATGCCTCGCACTAGCCGCGCGAATGAACGCGAACGAATGAAAGCACGTGCGTAATGGAGCCTCTCTTCACCCCGTGTTTCGCCTGGCCTGCACGTATCTCTTCACTCCGTTCATCGTTCATTTTTGTTTCTTTTTTCTTTTTTTTTTCTCCTAATTGAATCGCATGCCGTTTCCATGAAAACTCCACTCCGTAAAGTCCGATTGATATTTTAACTGCTCTCATCAATTTCGACTCTCCACATTTTCGTCGTTTTCGTTTATCGCAGTATTTTGGTTCCCCTTTTCTCGCCAAACAAAATAACGCAGTCCTGACCAAGATATCCAGCCTAATTTGAGAAAGTAGATAAAAAAAAAAAAGGAAAAAGAAAAACCAAGTAACGTAGCGAATAGAACCTCTCCAAGTGATGGATGATACTCTTCGCGCCAGGAAAACAAAGACTCTTCCTAACGAAGGCAGCAGCTCTTTTCTTTTCATCACAAGTTTCTTTATTCTTTACTGCAGAGTTCTTTTTCCATCAAGTTCATCGAGGATTTTTCTCCACTGAGAGAGAGAGAGAGACGAGAGAAAGAAGGGAGAGAAAGAGAGAGAGAAGGGAGAGAAAGATGGTCCCTTGAATAAATCCGTGATCCTCAATCCCGGATCTTGAAACTTGAATTTTCATTTGACATTCTGCTGCTGCTGCTGCTGCTGCTGCTGCTAGATATTATTCGTGAAAGAGAAGAGAAGAGGAGATGAGGTACCAGCAGCACAATAAAAACTCCCAATTTATACCGTAATTCTCACCTCCGTGATGCGCACTTGACGGGTGCTACGAACCTCTCAAATTCAGGCTGTCATCTGCCACCCCAATACTTTAATTTAATAACTCCGAACTGTAGTTGGTATGACTGGGTTTACCCGACTCCTGAACCGAACACCTCTTCAATAATAAAAATGTAGACAGCAGCCATGGGCCACACTTAGCGATACACGAGTACCAGGGGCTGCGGAATCTCCCTTTTCTCTCATTTGTTAATTCGAACAATTCTTGCATTTCTCAATTCGAAAATTCGAGAATCCAATTTTTGGACACCCTGTATGCATACCTGTAGTGGGGGTGGGATATGCTGTCATTAAATCGCGAGGGTGTCTCTTTGGATAGAAGATTTTAATTACGTTCGTGTCTTGCAATAAAGAACTAAAGTAATTAAGCAACCTCTCGACTTGTACCGGTGATACTGCGCCGAGCCATCGTGCGGCATATACTCTCGACCCATTTTCAACCCTACCCGTTCAATCAGGTCAACATTCCGTTTTCCCCTCATTATTTTTACTCTAAACATCGATTTTCGGCTACAGAACAAGAGAAAGATGCACCAGTGTGCGTATGGTCGTCAAATTCCGTGCAAAGTCCATCAGAAACTTTCAAACAACGTTTTTCTTCGTCAAAAGTCGAAATAGATTAATGCAAGAGGCTAGGCTGCGCGGTAGCGTCCGCGCATGCGCCTGCGCAGCTGTAGATGGCGCTCTTTCGTCTTCTGACCAATCAGAGCGCGATATTTCATACCAGAGTCTTGGAAACTGAATAAACTGCCTAATTTGCAACGAAGGGTTTAGATTTTGTGATAAAAACGTCGGCACAAGTGTCGACGACCTTCCCGGCGATGTTATTTGACCACAACGCCCCGAAGCGAGGCTGATGATTGCCTCGATTGGCTCAGGTCATAAGGAAGTGTCTCATTCCGTTCGATCTTGGCTTAACGTGCATGTGTGTTCGCATCACATGGTTGACACTCTGATCCATCCCATGAGAAGCGCATCATGAGCTTCACGCTAGCTTTACATACGTTTGAACCCTACAATGGTCAGGTTAAACGATCCAAACCGTTCACGAGTTACCTCAACGACTAGCTTACCTTACCCCCGAGTTCAGGATAAGGCGATAAATCACTGTAATGTTATTGCACCTCATAGAAATCATTTAAACACCATTCCCCTTCCACTCCCGCCTCGAATTCCGAACAAGGAACAAGTCACTCTTCGTTTATCCAACATCGAGCCATATCGCTGCACTGCATTGCAGCCCAAAGACTCCATGCGGATGGTCAAAAATCAGACGGAATCGGACACTCCGTCAAGGACGAAGGACGCAATCCTGGTGTCTCCGTCGTCTCATTGATTTTCGTGGTTTCAAATGGCTCGCGTTAACGTACCATCATCGGTTTAGCTCGCATCAGTGGACGGAAGGAGTTCCACAGATAAAATGTACCCGCTCGGAGTCAGGAAGGAACATGAGTCTTCGGGGGCAATGTTGTGCGACTGTTATTCACACAAGCAGACCATACACATGCCTGCAGTAAGTTTCGAAGCTACTGCAGCCACGCTACCATAGCACGTTGTAAATTCCTCAGAAGTAGCTCTACCGCAAGATCTGACGAATGGGACCCGATCCATCAGTGAAGTCAATGCACATTCATGCATAGGTGAATGTCTATGATAATGCTCACGTGTATGTGAATTATCCGTGCGCGGTGTACGCTGTACTATGAACGACGTAAGCTCGAGCGAAGCGGAGGGAATTGGGAAGAGAAAAGAGAAAAGAGAAAAGAGGGAAGAGGGAAGAGGGAAGAGAGAAGAGGAGGAGGGGGGCGCTTAAAAGGTCGGAATCCACCCGCGCGCACGCGGTCTAGAGCGATGAGTCAACCTGCGGAACCGAGTAGCTATGAGCACGTATGTACGTATGTAGGTACCAACATACGAGAGAGCCGGGAACTGAGAATGGGAATCGGGTCACCGACGCCACTACAAGGCACCACCCTGGCGATACATTGATACAGGGTGGTGAACCCGACTCGTATTTCCGAGCATGTGTGCGCGGGGATCTGTTCGTGTGCACATGTGCGTGTCTCGGTCTATTCGTGTTTAGCCTTTGTTCGATATTCCGTGCTCTGTGCTCGACGCCCAATTGTGCAGCGGCTGATTTTACACCGAATGACAAGCGAAGAGAGAAGAGAGAAGAGAGTCAGGGGCGAAACCGGATCGGGGTGATTCCGATTTCCTCTTCTTCGTCTCCATCTTCGTCTTCGTTTCTTCGATATTGGTCTCTCCTCCCCGCATGGGGATATAAGGAAGTTGAGGAACGGGGTGGTTATTATCGCCCGGACTGATGTTGGGTCACGTACCGCCGCACCTACCACGAAACTCGAATCTCGTTCAGGACCGAGATGACGCTCCTGCGGATCTCTGCAACAACTGGCTTCCAGATTTTTTCAGTTTCTTTTGGAAAACACATCGGTTGGGTTCAGGGTCACGTTTCGAAAACCACTCTTGGCAAAAATGGTCGTAGCATCCGAACGAGAGCTACGGTTCATTTCAATCCCCAATCTCTGATGAACGCGGGTCGTTGCAGAGCGGGGAAAAAAACAACTCCGGAATGCGAAAACTTGATGAAACGGGGGTACGAAAATGCGGGCGAACAAAAAAGGGACAAAAATTAGATAAAAATTGGGGCAACGAGTGCATGCAGTGCGGCAGTAAAACCGAAACTAGTTACACGGTAGTTTCCGCGCGCCATGTACCCGCCAAGTATGTAGCTTCAATTCGGCTGTACAAACGGTATATTCCTGCAGGAGAGATTAGGGATTTTCATTTCTCGCAATTTTCCAGCCAACTAGTCGCCGCACCGCTGCAGCATGCCCGAAACAAAAATTGCATTGAAACGAACAAAAAGAACTCCAAACGAATATTGAGATTCTCATTTTCCAAATCGTCAGCATTCTGAATCGTCATTATCGCATTAGTCAGATCAGCCGGGATCCATATAGAGACGATTCACTGCTACGCACTGTGTGTGGACATCCACCTATGCATCTCATTAAAATGTTACATACGTTCTGTAAATGTGGTGAATTAACATATCCGAGGCACACGACTCGATCAGATAAGGAAACTCATCAACGTGGGAAATCCACCGTTTCCTGCACTGCCTGCAGGGGGCAGTAGACGTTCGTCATATCACATTTTCCTGCGTTTTTATATCCACGATATTGCTTCGGTTTTTTGTTCGTTGTGACGTAAAACTGTGCGGGTATTCAAAATTCTGGAATTTGAATGAACACGTGCAAGAATTTCAAATTTCCGAGTTTCGGACTTCTGAACCTCCGGTGATTTCCGGATCCGCTATTTAGACTCGACATTTTCTGATCAGTAAAAATCGGGTCTCTATACATATATCTATATATATGCAGCCAGTTGAGTACGCAGGATAGCTGAGAGTGGATATACCCTCAATTCTGATCATCCGTGAAGGGTATGTATCCGCTCGGGTGTCGTATAAGAAAAGATCCTTTATTTGGGTTGTATAAATGGATCTGTGCGTGTGTGTGTACTAGAAATAGTACAAACTGTAGATAAACACACACACACACACACACACACACATATGAACACCCATATGCAGTAGAATTTAGGATAAGCGATCGCTCAGTCTGCAGTCACACTAGGCGACTTTTATATCTTCCAATCACTCCTCAGCTGGTGTTCTTCCCCTAGTATAGGGACATTGCAGCAACGAGCTAAAGATCTTTTTCCTTTTCTTTTTTTCATCAAATTCATTCTTCCTTTATCACGATATCGCAAGTGAACGAAAAATTCTTCTTTAATTTTATTTTATATGAAAAAATACACACACTGTATTCAATCCACCCTCCACCCTCCCCCCCCCCCCCCCCCCCCAACCCTCGATTTAGCGATCTCTGACGATTTTATTTTTACTATCCGATCAGCCGGTGCAGGCACTGATCTTCCCCTTATATGTGATATCCCCGAAATATATGGGGTATTCCACGTGGACCGGATCGGTTTTTGGCAAAAAAAAAGGAAAAACGGGAGGCTGGAAATTTTGTCACTTCTTCGCGGCACTTCGGAGTAATTTCGTTGCAAAATTTCAAGGCAATCCATTAGACCCTTCGAGTAGAAAAAAAAATGGAAACACATTTTTCCCAAGTTTTACATGCTTCGCCGATTTTTGGAGAAAAAAAAACGAAGAAAAACGGGAGGCTGAAATTTTGATCGCTTCTTAGCGCCACCGCGAAGTAATTTCGGTGAAAATTTCAGGGCAATTGGTTCGACCCTTCAAGTAGAGGAACAAAGAAATCGCATATTTCCAAAGTTTGACACGTTTAGGAATTTCAAAAATAATTCAAGGGCTACATATTTCGAAAGAGCTAATTTACGCGCGTAGAATGCACTGTGGGAAGTTATGACTTTGTTCATGCATGGCTGAGACAAGTGGAGTTGAAAATGTGGCGATTAAATTTTTGGTATAATTATGGCAGCGATATAAATTGAACCAATTGGTTTGATGCTCTGTAACTGTTGGGGACATCTCATGTAGTAACAAGGAATCTGGATCTGAATTGGCGTCAAATTCGATGACCTCGGGCCAAAGACCGATCCGGTTCACGTGGAATACGAAATGAAGAAAAATGAGAAAATCTATAGAATCGATTATACCTACTCTGTCTAGTTTTTTACCGATATTGCTGCCTTTTTTTCACTTTTCACTTTTCTTTTTTCGGTTTGGGGGTATTAGCCGGCTGAATAAAGGGTAAAAAATAGTGAGCAATATCCGCGAGCGATAGGGCTGCGGGAATCCCCGTTGAACGTGTATAACAAGCAACGAATGGTTGATGGCTATGCCCATGGCTCGTATTTATATCTATCTATCTACCATGTGTAGGTGTATAGGTATAGATTTTTTAACCTTTTATTGTGCTACTCTATCGGACCGGTAAAATGAGACCGGTAATGTTACGTTACGGCATTGCATTGATAGATTCGACGCGATATCCTTATTCGAAATGGTCGGATTATTCGATGCATAAATATACACTTTATGGTGTATATGTAGGTATCTATATACCGATATCGATGTATGTATGTGCAGGACGAGCAAACACACCACGACTATTGCACATTGGTACTACTATTCATCGGTAATCCATACAGGTTTTTTTTTTCTTCCTTTTTTTTCCTTTTTTTGTCACAATGCGGTAATTCTGATCCGACGATGATCCCAACGGATAACAAATTCGACCATAGATATCAGTTTTTGTCATACTCTGGTCATGGTCGAGGTCGAAAAATAAATCTGGAACATTTTTAACGATCTTCACGATCTTATACGAGGAAACAGGTAGAAAGAAGAAATACGTTCGATGGGACGCTGTCTTTGAAAACAGACGATATCTCGATAACCGTTAGCGATATCGAATTCGAGGTTCATATCAAAAATAAAGTTTATTAAATTTGCTTCAAAAAGGGTGGAACACATTTATCCTGTATCTCTGCTAGTTTCGCTGTATTTCGAGGCTGAATATTTGAAAAAAAGTATAAAAATTTTACAAGGGTCTAATTAGTCAGACAATCCGCGTTAAAATACAGCGAAATCAATCGAGATAGAGAAAAAAACGTGTCATACTTTTTTCAGCGAAATTTAATGAACTTCATTTTTGATAATCACCTCCAGCTCGATACTATCAATACTTTCCGTGATATCGGCTAAAAACTGATTTCGGACCTTTTACTTCACCAAAATACGACAGAGATCTATAACATTCTTGACATCAGGTGACGAAACGTGCTGATCGATTTTTTTTCTATACTTTTGGGTTATTTGAGGATACAAAAGAATCTATTCTTTCTTTTTTTTTATCTTTTTTCCACCATATGACACAGGTAGCCTATTAAATCTAGATTTTTACCTAATAGCTAAATTGTACGTCTATACTTTATTATTATACTTTCATCGTAGTCAATTATTGTAATAAAGAATAATCCACGTATCCATATTTTGTATGGGATGTATAGGTAATTTTTTGTCACGCTTGGTATTACGACGTGATATAGTAATTGATAGCCATTGTTGACCATGATCCACCCCTATGCTCTGTGTATGGCGAACAAATTTTTTTTTTTCCTTTCCTCTCTTGCTTTCTCTCTCTCTCTCTTGCTCTCTTCATTCTGGGGTAAAAAGTACACAGTTCCGGTAATTATATTTCTAAAAATATGGAACCCCATTCACCATTTTTTTTTTTTCTTTTTTTCTATCATAGGATACACCTATGTGTATGTACTACATCCAGCGTGGCCCACCCTATATCAAAATTCTGTCGAGCACGTGCTTTTACCGAATTTCCATAATAGGACCCCCGCGTGGGGAGAAAAAAAACTGGAAATAAAAGAAAAAAAAGAAGAAAAAAAAAAGGAAGATGATCAGCGCCGAAGTTAGGGAATTATCGGAACTCACTGTTTCCGTAAACTTCGATAAAAAGAAAATATATAAAACGCCCTCAAAAGAAGCGATTTTCATTCTCTCATTGATATTTGCGAAAATTGAGGGAAAAAAAAGCACAAAAATAGAAAAGGAAGTGAAATTGAAAAAAAAAATGCTTTTATATATTCTTCTTTTTTCTTGCATGTGTGTGTACACGGATTTATGCCCCTGGTATATACGTGTAGAACTGTCGGGGTCGCGATTCCCGATCCAGATTCTATAATCTAGATCCCAGTCTCCCTGCAGTCCGGAAGAGAAGAGAGCAAAAGCGAGAGCGAAAGCGAAAGCGAAGGAAGACTGGAGCTGTTATAGGTTTCAGTCGCTGCTGCAGTAAAAGGAGATAATTAAATTATAGAAATAAAAACAGCAAATTTTTATACATATGTGTGTACATAAAAAAATGAAAATGGAAAGGCGCTACGGCTTGACGCCCGGAAAACCCTATGGGGGGCGAGGGGGGTGGGGGTAAACGGATGAGGCTAGGCGGGTAGAAAATAGACGTATACCGAAAAGATCGTAAAACCAACTCGCCCGACAAATCTGTATAATGTTTCGTGATTTTTATCGCCTCAAATATGATACCGGACCCCGAAACCCCATAAAGACAACGCCTTTTATACGCCCGAATCACGTCAAATAAGGAAGAAGAAAAAAGAAACAAATTTTTTATTCCATTCTGCATGATAAATACGGTTGTAAAAAAAAGAAAAAAAAAAAAACAGCTCGCTATTTACACCAATTGCTCATTACGCCATGATTATACCGGCGCATATCTCATTGACCAGAATCAACCATATCCGCAACCCAGTGGTCTTATTCCTTGTCTAAAACCGAGACGATTTTGTTTTTAAAAAAATCACGAGAGTCGAACGGTTTTCGAATTAGAGCCGATCGAAGTTGACCAATGGCCGCGAGGTGGTGACCGTTAATCAAACCTCCTCAGCTATTGGTTGAAACTTCGACTCGCTCTAGTTTGAAAACTGTAAGAGCCACGAGGTTTTCGCCCGATAAAATTCTTCTCGATTTTTATCCGCGAATACGCCTACCATATTGCGGATTATCCCACGTGTGTAGAAAACTGATTTATTTACGTATAGACGGGAGTGGATAGGTTAGGGTGTTTGATCACTAGTGCCATTCAATTTTTCATTTTTTTTTAATCCTCTTTTTATTCTTTTTTATTCTTTTTTTTTCTCAATATAACCACAACCCTTTTTAAATACTAACAATATCTCTTACGCACGATCGGATCGTAATAATTGGCGCTAGGGTTGCGATCGCTACGCGGATTCGTTCACCAGTCTAAAACGCTTTTAAGTCCTGACTTTAAATTCATTTCACACCAACGACCCAATCCCATTGTACTCACATCTGTTCACATATATCCATCTCCTATCTCTCTCTCTCTCTCGATGTACGCTTAGCGGTGAGTTAGCTTTGAAATATAAGGGATGCTAGGGGCCAAAACCCGAAAGCCGAGTTCAATTTCATTATCGATGTAATTCTAAAGTGCCTGTCAAGGGGACAGACGACAGGTCGTGTTTTGACGCTTCCTTACACGACTGACTGACATGGCGTGAATCATTTCTCCTCCATTTTCACGATACGTATACCTACATGTCTCTTATTCTTTCTCTTTTCATCATATTTTTCCTCTTTCCTCCTTTCCATTTTTCCTTTTCCCTTCTTTTCTCTTTCCTTTTGGGGTTCTTTATAATTAATCGAAGCGATTTTTTTTCCCGCCCCGCGGTGATTTTTTTCGCCCGGATCTTTTCAATACGGAAAAGCTTGTTATTTTCACACTCAGGAAGCTCAGTAACCGACAATATAAAGCATCGAAGAAGAGATCCATCCGCTTCGACAAAAGCTACCCCCTCAAGGCTCGAGGAGCCTCGTCGTATAACAAGCGGGGATTTACGGGTGGTATTTTCTTCCTTTGAGGTGGGTAGGTATATAAGAAGGATCAAGGATGACACAAAAGTGACCATCGCTTGGTAACCGATTCCCTCTTTGACAGGTGATTCCTTTTTTACGCTCCTTCCTCCATTTTTTCTTTTATCCATTTTTTTCTTTTTTTCTATTTCATTTTATTTGAGGGCGAAAATTCTATGGGGGGGGACGGAGGGGGGGAGAAGACGTCGGTATACAGTGATAACGTAGAATCGACAAAAGATGAGAAGAAGAAGAAAAAGAAAAAGATACAAAAATTGGCCAAAACTTTTGGCCAAATAATTTCCACGGTCTAGATACGAGTCTAGACAATATTTGTCTTTGCGTTATAAGGCGCAAGAAAATAATAAATTAGATTGGTAGGTAGTAACGTTATAACGGGGTTATGAGCTGTGAGGTAGTTAAAGTTTTCAACTATCCAGTTCCTGTTCCAGAACCATTTGGCTTTCTGGCTATATTACTTGTTTCGTACACTAAATTTCTTCCCCTTTACACCGTACACACGGCCACTTGCTCCTTGTATTCTATTCCTTGTTGCACAGTGTGCGTTGACAACGCGCGATTGATAATTTCCTACCGGTAACAATAAGTACGGAAACTAATGATTTGTCGAGTTTCTTCGAGAGCTGATTTCATCCGCGATGAAATTCGCCTGTGAATTCTTGAAACTGATCCCAAACAGTTCGATACACGATTCGTCGAATTCTTTGTAAAAAATGAAGGAGATTTTATCCGGGCGAAAACCTCGAGGGTCTAATAGTTTTCGAATTAGAGCCAGTCGAAGTTTCGGCCAATAACGTTATCGACCGTTACTTAAACCTCGACGGCGATTCGCGGAGGCTTGAAATGGCTCTGATTTGAAAACTCGAAGAGCAAGGAAATTTTTTTTGGGACAAAATCGACTCGGTTTTTCGCGGAGTATACAACCGCGATGGAAATAATACTCGACGTAATTCGCCTGTGAATTCTTGAAACTGATCTCAAACAGTTCGATACACAATTCATCGAATTCTTTGTAAAAAATTAAAGAGATTTTATCCGGGCGAAAATCTCGAGGGTCTAATAGTTTTCGAATTAGAGCCAGTCGAAGTTTCGGCCAATAGCGTTATCGACCGTTACTTAAACCTCGACGGCGATTCGCGGAGGCTTGAAATGGCTCTGATTTGAAAACTCGAAGAGCAAGGAAATTTTTTTTGGGACAAAATCGACTCGGTTTTTCACGGAGTATACAACCGCGATGAGAATAATACTCGACGTAATTCGCCTATGAATTCTTGAAACTGATCCCAAACAGTTCGATACACGATTCATCGAATTCTTTGTAAAAAATTAGGGAGATTTTGTCCGGGCAAAAACCTCGAGGGTCTAATAGTTTTCGAATTAGAGCCAGTCAAAGTTTCGGCCAATAGCGTTATCGACCGTTACTTAAACCTCGACGGCGATTCGCGGAGGCTTGAAACGGCTCTATTTTGAAAACTTGAAGAGCAAGAAAATTTTTTTTGGGACAAAATCGACTCGGTTTTTCGCGGAGTATACAACCGCGATGAAAATAATACAGCAACACCTTCCGTGAGGAGTGAAACCGGCGAATAAGAGCCGGTAGAACGGCGAAGGGATATGTCATTAGAGAGTATCAGGTTCTTTGATCTTGTCACGATTCTAGCTGACGTTCTATCCCCTCGTTTACGATGTCCAAGGATAAGAGAAGGACGAAATCTGTCCGAAAGGTGGATTGTATTGATATTAGACGATCTTGAGCACGCCTATAGGTGAGCCCCCGAGGGTCTGATGATGAGGCACCCGCATTCTTGAGAATAAGAAGCGGAGTAGTGTTAGAAGAGCATCGGTATAACCCGCGAAATTATTATAGGGGCTGAAGTGTCGTTGGCATAAAACTCGACAAAGAAATGAGGGGGATGAAGAAGAGAGGAGACATTACTTAAGGCACGTATTTCTCCTCCTCCCTTTCGAAGGTCGAAGGTCTGAGTATAACCGGAGTAAAAATATTCGGAATTCCGTAAAAAAAAAACCAAAATGATTTCAGGATGAATCCAGAACGTATGATGTATATAGAGGGTGAAAAATCTCGGCCCCAAGGGGTTGCGGAACCTTCAGATTAAACTACGGAATTGTGGACAATTAATCTCCCTGTCACCAGGAGTTAATTTATACGGTTATCTCCGAAGAGGAGGAGAGGAGAAGGAAGAGGAAGAGGTGGGGAAAAAGGACTCGTCACAACCGCCTATCTCTATCTCCTATTCTCGAGGGATTCTTGATACTAGAAACCGTTTCCCATTAACCAGCCTCATCCCCCGTCCGCGGGTAAGCGAAGCTCTTAATCAACTCTTCAACGCGTTTCCTATCGCCCAGAAACGTTTAATTACCCCGAAGGCCGGAGTCAGGACAATGAAACGTATCAGGATTTTCGGTCCTGCAGGAAAGAGGAAAGAGGAAAAATCGGAAAAGGGTTTAGGGCCGTAAAACGGAAAGCTGGTGCGCGCCTGTTCTTATTCGTGGGATTTCTTCGAGGATCTATACAGCACAGACCCCTCGCTCTCAAAACAGCTATGGCCTTTAGTTTGATCGAAACAAGGCCATAAATCCACTTTCGGGATGGATATAGCAAGAATTAGCCATAAAATTCGCATCTAATTGTAAACAGAAGCCGTTTTACGAGCCACGCCGTAAATCCCTAGCGATTCTACTCTCGCACTCTGCGCTGCAGCTAGTGAGCGAGTGACTCGTAGGTACTCGTTATTCCATTCCGTATGATTAATTCCTGAGCGGTGTAAAAAAAATCGCATTAAATTTCGAGGACTCGCGGTTGTACAGGGAATTCCAAAAGCGGAATAACAAAAGCTTATTTTTTCACCCTGCGTGCGCAAAGTTCAGCTTTGCGCACGCTTCGCATGCACAAAAATTCAACCTAACGCGCGTTGTGTTAAAAACTAAAGTGCGAAAGATGATTCTTGGACAAGTGTGAAGTTTTTCGCACTAGTGTCGAAAATTGATATTTTTTCCCAGCACCCCCAAGCGCTCCTTTCTTTCTCGTTACAAGACTTTCCCTGCTGCTGGAGAGACGCCCATCAACTAGGACGATAAAAAATTTCTTTTTTCTCATATCATAGAAGCACACGTACCTACTAGGCTAACAAAATGAAGATATTAACCCGGCAGGGGGATATAATATTTCTAATTGCCATGACCACCCGGGCAATATAGTAGTCGTCTTTATTGTTTCATAAAAGGTTTATTGTATCACACGTGAGAAATAATTAGGCGATATATAATGGGATTCGAAAAATCGGACAAATTTGTTCTCTTCGATCATTTTTTGAAAATGTTTTTTTTGCATCGATGTTGGATAGACTCGGGATCCTATGCCGGGGGGGGGGGGGGGGGGGGGGCTTCGGGAAGTGTAGCTGTTACTTTTATCGGTTATAAACTCTGAAGAGTTTTGCGGTATATGCATTATGCCGACTCAGAGTAAATACGTTTATGTCTTGCGTCTCAAACTCCTCCACCAGCGCGATCCTGAAAGGAAAACCTTATCAATCCAGGGCCCACCACGTACCTTACTCACACACTCGCAATATTTCATTTCATATTTTATGGTCCGCCTGTCTTTTTTACGCCTATTTTCCTTTATTAATCCTGAACGAATTTTTCACGTCCTTACTCTTTGCGACGTTCATCGTTTGCCATAACGTTTTTCAACATTTTTTATAGCGTAGAAAAAAAATCGCTGAAAATTTTTCATTAGAGTGATTTTGAAGCTTGAATCTTCCGCTTCAAAACCATATTTTTTTCATCATTATGCGATTTTTTTTAACCCAGTTATTCAATTTTTAGTAACTTCACTCCCAGGTGAGATAAACGAGGAGTGAGTATACGACCACTTTCGCACTATGTTACTAAAACTTGAATAACTCGGTGAAAAAAAATGATGGAAGAATTTTCGAACAATGTTTTCGAAGAACAAGCTTCAAGCTTTGACCCCATGCGTGTCGAAATTTTTTGCCATTTTTTTTTCCACGCCACAAACGAGTTCGAAAAATTGTCTTTTTCTGAACGGTTTGCAGCGATTCATTCCAGCCTGGACACTCGAGTCAGAAATAATCGCAGCTAGATTTTGAAAGAAGTGTTTCAAAGCTTAGGTTTCAGGCTTGAAATCGGTGGTTTCGAAAAAAAAAATCGTTGATTTTTCGCGGAGTTATGCCGTTTTTGAAAACTGTAAGATTCTGACAAACGAATAATAACATGCTGTCGCGTGACATAGGCGTTTGCGACGTTGTTGAAAAGGCCTGATCCAGGAAAGGGAGCAGTGAACTTGGGTGTACACCCAGGCTACGATCTGGTATAGAGTGAATAGCGCGGTGTTAGCTAGTGCAACAAGCTGCAAGCCGCGGTTTTTGCGGTCACTGAAGCCATTTTATACCATTTTGTCGAGCCCACTTTTGCCTCTTTCTTAACCACCTAGAACTTCGAGGTATAGTAGCTGAGCTGCGTGGATAGAGGCTGCAATGTGGCGGAGGATCCTCCATCCTCTGGTTCATGATGATGCACTTGTGGCTTGCGAATACACAAACACGAACGTACGACGTTGTGCACAGATCTCTTCCTCGTGGTGTACTCTTTCCACATGATCCTTTCCTTTCCTTTCCTTTCCTTTTCTTCTTCTTCTTTTTCTTTTTCTTCTTTTTCTTATTCTTCGTTTTCTTTTCTTCGATGCTAATGATAGCTCGGTCTCATTTCCTGATCTTGGCGCGTGCTGCCGCATAGCCGCATACGCGTTTGTGCAGTGTAGTATTCTGGTTTAAATCATATAGACGAGGCTTACCACACCTACATTGCAGAAACTCGATACACGAGTGTAGAAGATTTACCTGGGTATGATATGAGAGATCAGGATGGAGAAAAAAAAATCTTCGACGAATAAGAAAAAGGCGTGAAAATTATCCACGATTTATATACGAGTTCGAGGAAACATAAACCGTTCTATTATATCTAAATCGCGACCTATTAGAGATGGAAGATACTCGTAACTGTTAAGATGCTATTTCGTTGGCAGCAAGCAGCAGCAGTTTAGTAACTTACTAGATTTTTCCAGTAAAATCACTAGAAATCGCTAGAAATCGCTCAAAAAATCACTAGAAATCGCTAAAAATCACTAGAAATCACTAAAAATCACTAGAAATCGCTAAAAATCACCAGAAATCGCTCAAAATCACTAGAAATCGCTAAAAAAAATCACCAGAAATCGCTAAAAATCACTAGAAATCGCTAAAAAAATCACTAGAAATCGCTCAAAATCACTAGAAATCGCTAAAAATCACTAGAAATCGCTAAAAATGACTAGAAATCGCAAAAAATCACTAGAAATTGCAAAAAAAATTCTCTGGAAATCGCTAAAAATCACTAGAAATCGCTAAAAAATCCCTATAAATCGTTAAAACTAATGAAGGGACGAAGATATACACTAGAGTTGAGATAAAAATCTGAAAAAATTAAGAATTGATTCTGGATTATTTGTAAGCGATTTGGGGCGTCTGTTAAAAAAAATTCGTCCGATCCCTAGTAATAAGGAGCACCCTGACATGTATATTTATTGATGAAAAAAAAAAAAAAAAAAAATTCGGGATACCCTGCGGTGATCCCTGGCAGCTAGTTCCTTTTCGACACTTGACAGATCGTTCGTGCTTGCCAAATTTAAACGATCCGTTTTCTCCTAACGCGCGTCATTTGATGGGCCATGTATATATATATATATATATCGGGTGTATATAGGGTAGGTACCAAGATTTTGCTCTCGAATGAATTACATCCGGTCGAATAGAAACAACGATCAGGAATTTCTTACCCGGGGGTAGTATAAGAACTAAGGGGGGGGAGGGGGGGGGGGGGGGGGGTAAAACTTGTTCAACGCCTCGTTTGAGCGACAAGGAAAATTTTACCATTCAACTCAATTTTTCTTTCTTTATATTTCCCTCAATTTTTCTTTTTTTCTTTTTTTCTTTTTTTTTTTTTTTATATATGTACTATATATAAACTGACTGATCGAATAGGGGAGCGCAAGACCATCATATCGCCTTGAATATTAGAAAAGAAGAAGAAGGAAAACAGATATTTTTTTGGTATTCCCTCGTTTTCAAAATCAATTTTTTAGTTTTTCTTTTTTTTTTTGTTCTTCTCGACGCTAAAAGGATCGTATATATAATGTGTAGTAGGTATACTACGCCTATACAATCGACGAATATCGTATACCGAGAGTATATATCAAAGCTTAGAAGGAATAATTAACGATTACAAAGTATTTCGTACAGATGATGATTATCTGCGCAGTCTAGGCCGGATGGGCAGAACTCGGCATCCCCTTAACTTCCGGTACTTTGATGTACTCGCCCGTACCTACTCTCTCTCTCTCTCTTCTTCTCTTTTTTTCGCTTTTTCTCTCTCCCTTATATTTCTCTCTTGTTTTCAGCCCCATTGTACTCGCAACGCAGTGTAATGCCCAGCATATACATATACTGTATATATATATCCTTTATAAAGTATGATGATAAAACTCGACGAGAAATCGTCTATAGCTTGCTACCTATACGATTTAAAGATCAAGAAAAAGTAGGAGAGAAAACGAGAAAAATTTTTAACAATAGAGAGAAAGAGAGAAGACCATTATCCACCTAGATGCTGCAACGTTTTATGTGTTTCTTCTTTTTTTTTTCACCCCCTCATATCCAAAAAATCGTCTGTACTATTTTTATATCAGATCGCAGACTCTTTTCGGGGTATTAGCTAGTGATTTTTTTTTTTCCCCTAGGCATTGGTACTCTAGTGAGTTTTATTTTCCCCCTAGAAATCGAGATTTTGGATTAGATCGAGTCAAGGATTCGATATCCTAGCAATTCGGTGTTTGTTTTTCTCTTCCTGTCCGTTTCGATTATTTCCTGATCAAATCTAACGTAAACTGACCCGAGACGGTCGAAAAATTCACGAGTCTAGGGTTAGGGATCCGGTGTTCTAGTGACTTTTGCTTTTTCCCCCAAATCGGAGCTACTAGAATCTAGGGAAAAGGCAAAAATAAAATACCAGAATCGGGACACAGTCCGATATCGCACAGGGTTTTAGAATTGGGATAAACGTATGTAGAGGTATAGAAAAGTTAATGACGTGAAAGCGTGTCATCGTTATCCCTAACCATAACCTATCATCCTGTAAAACCATATGCGTTTCGAAATGAGGGTTGTGTAGTTGTAATAATAATCGTTGTGATGAAAATCAAAACGGTTTTCGTGCCTATAGGTATATCAAATAATATGCATACATAGGTCATACATGCGTATAGAAGATCGTAAAATTTAATTATCAAACTTTATGATCATTCGAGGAGAGGCGTGTGAAGACAATGCGGAAGTATCATTGTACACGTACGATTAAAGAGGGGATAACGGAACCCCTGCATTCTAGAAACGGGAAACATACTGAAAGAATACGATTCGAATAACCCGCCAAAACTTGAGTCTATTCATCACCCTATCGTTCCCTACGTACCGTGAGTTTCTCTGAATGCGGAACGCCAGGGATACCAACCCAAAACTTCTAACGTTCCGAATCCAGGAAAACTCACGGTATAATCTAGCTCTCTATTTACTATCGATGATAAATAATGAATAGGAGGATGTATGAGGCGAATTTGTTTTTCTTTACGATCTCAGGAAAATTTTCCATCGTCTTCCATCTATAGTAGCTGCTGCGCAATTCCTGCGTCCAAATGACAAAGGGGAAAATGGGTAGCGAACAAAAAAAAATGTATTCAACGGTAAGGTTTAATGACGTCGATCCTGCGGGAGTAAAAGTAGGATGGTAAGGGGAGGGAGGAGAGAGGGGAAACTATATAGCGAAGTAATTCTCTCTGCGTTACTTCTTTGCGCAATAAACCAGCTCCTACTCGACTACTCTATACACGTATATATAAGCTACCGGCGTTTTATTGTCTGGATGATTCTCTAAACGTTCGTTGTTGGTAACGGTTCGAATACATACAGTAGATCCTGTATACGTGTATCATCAATCCAAATCGTTGTAGGCCCTGGTTCGACGAATTTCCGGTTTATAAACGACGACCAGCGCACTAAAGCCACCCCCACCCCGTCCATATAATACCAAAACTGTTAACGATTAACGATTCATTTACGAAACGCTTATGGGGTTGCTGCTTCGACTGTATTTTCTTATTTTTACTTTCTCTATTTCTACTTTACCACCGAACGATATAAACGCGACGATCCTAAACTAAACTTTGATTATACTTTCTTACCCTCCGAACAGGCTGCGATAAATCTTATCTTCAATTCTCTCTCTCTCTCTCTCTCTCTCCCTCTCTCTCTCTCTTACGTTTTTCGAGAAGGCCAAAAATCAGAAAAAAATTGGAAACGCTATTCTGTCTCGTTTTCATTGTATCGCAAATGATGTTTTTTTATTTTTCTGTTTTTTGGTTTTTTTTTTTCGCAAATTTTTGTTTCTGGTATCATAATCAGCTGTCGTATATCACACAGAGTACAGAATGGCAAGGACTAAAACCGATGCTATCTGTCAGCCGACGTTTCACGAGCTCACGAGTTTAATGTGCCTCGCTAACCACTCGGCAAAGAGACAGAAGATATAGATAGCTAGATAGATACCTATGTACCTATATACACGTCTATATACTATACGTGCAATTTACTGAACGGCCGTACTTTATATAGGGCATTTCGTCAGAAATCGATATACCAATGCGTCTATTCACAAGTTGAACAATTATTATTTTTTTTATTAATATTCAAAATACAAAACGAAGTGCGTCAACGATATGCATGTTATTTTTTTTCTCTTTTTGAGTCAATTTTTCCATGAAATGACCCATAGGTACATTTTTTATTTTCTTCCATTTTCTTTATATGACCAACGTTTATAGAATATAAGTACATACTATGTTGATTCTAAGTGCAGTCGTATGCATTATCTCCACGTTCTCATACTTTGCAAATAATTTTTTCTTTTTTTTTTTTTTTGCGATGTAGGTATATCTCGTACCTGGATTTGCGCTTAGCTCACTCGATCAGGGTCTCGGAATTATACCGCATATATATTTTAATAGGTAATGCGCTCATGCCTGTATGCACATATCTATATGACTACAAAGAGGTCATACCTACTCGGTCTGCCACTTATTAACAAATGCCAACATCTCTTATCTTCCACTCACTCATCCCGCTTCATGATATATATATATATGCATTTGCGTCATTACTTAAGGATTGATCCTGTCCCATTTCGTTTTTTAGTTTGATTTGATTTTTGGTTTTTTTTTTAAAGAAGAGTTGAGAGCTGAACTTTCGAAATGAAACCAAAAGGAGAATATATAAGTTTAGAAAATGAGTGAAAAGGAGGAGATCTATATTAACCTTTGTGCACGAGCTCATTAGGGCCCGGCGTGCCATGTCAATTACTTAAACCAGTCGAAGAGTAATTATTCGAAGGAAGTACCCGCGCGCGTTTAGCTTGTTTCTACATTGGGATTTTCAAAAAAGGATTTCTTATTTCCCGCGCCGTTCCGTTCCGTTCAGTTCAGTTCCGTTATTTGAAACATGTGCAGCGCTACCGAGCCGGGGACTCCCCCTCTGTATTCGTAGGTTACATTATGCGTCTTGCCCTCAAATTGGGGAACCGTAAATAACTACGTGAGGAATTTCGGCTATTTGAGAATAGAGGCTGTTCATTACGCCCTGAATAAGAAATAGACAAACTATACTGACGTTAGACAGAATAGTTTCCATTCTTCGTTCGTAAAACGGAACCCAAATTATTCGAAACGAATCTTCGATCGTTGAAAGAAAAAAAGAAACGGGGAACAGAACCGCGAACGAATTTCATTGGTCCGAAATCAGGAGGAACCAATCGCGTGATCTGTGAACGCGTTCCGTAGTCCGTTGTTCCCTGTTTCATCGTTCGTATATAATTTATTACGGAGAAGATTGATTTATGTAATAAACAGTATGAGTCTGTTCAAAGCCGATTATGAAATATCGAAATAGCGAAAAGGCCACCATGTTCGTTATTAGATGAAACGACCCGGCGACGGTTACACGCGGAACGTGGAAATGGAACGTTTTTCAAATCTCATAACGAGACTATAATATTATGAGACTATCGATTCATTGCGGTACTAAAATCGTATCTGTAATATTAGGCTGTGCCGCTGCGTTTGTATACAAACTGATAACAATTCTCTAAATTAAATTGTTATAATTCACGGTGTAATACTGACCTCACCGATAATTTGAGGTTATCTATATTACAACGGCCAAACAAAGCCTCGCGTTGTTGCAACGCACGCGCATTGAATCGTTAAACTCTTTATCCTCACATTATATGGTATAATAACAAATAACACATATACACTATATTATACATATGAAGTACGATATCCATATATTTATATTTTCGAAACGAAATGGCTCTTCTTTTTTGTTCTCTCGCGCCCTTCTCTCTTTCCTTTGTAAAACGAAACGGTATACGCTGTTCTGTTCCGTTTGAGGTAGAAAAAAAAACGAAAAAAGTAGAACAAAGAATGGAGGAGGAGGAAGAGACGAGAAAAAAAAGAAAAATAAAAGCGAAAAAAAAAAAGAAGAATTAGCTTTTTGAACCGCGAGCTACTATACAAGACACAAATACACATGTGATATGTGGTACGTTATTAGCTCTGCGTTAGGGGTCGCCGCAACGTATGTACGCATACATATATATGTATATATATTACTGTTTTAACTTTCATGTAGATATACACATACATATGTATACATTCGTATGTGTATACGGAACAAAACTACGTATAAAAGACCGCAGGTATTGTTTCCCTCATATCGCATGGGACTCTGCGCTTGCAAGTCCTCGCATCCTTTATAACGACAGATCAAAGCGAATATACAGGCTACAGCATAGCTAGCTTGTACCAGTGGCTACTGCGCGGGCCAAAAGTTTACCGGGAGAAAAAAAAATCAGAAAAAAAAAACGAGGAAGATATGTGTGAGTATAGGTACGTAGTAGGTGGGTAGGTGTAAAATACGAACGTGACAATACTGTATTATTAATAATCAAGAAGGCGGTGCGCAGTGCATAACAGCAACAGCAGCATTATATCGTAGAGAGAGGAGCGCGCATATCTTTTAAGATTATTAAAATGATCGTCAAAGGGTTAATCATCCCCTCAGCTAGTATTTTCTCGCTTCAGATATCCGAAACTTCCATAGCGTCCCTTGAGGTGGCGCCACCGGAGTATAACAAAATGAAGGAACGAGAGTGAAGAGAAGAAGCGAATTAGGAGAAAGAGAAAAGGGAAAAACCGTTGCGCTCCTTTGCGTGTCGCGAAATCAATTCCTGAATTGCAGTCTCAGGCTAATATATACCCGTTACATGTAGCACATGTATACCTATATACCTAAGTGCCATAAGCCAGCGAGCAAACAAAGTAATTTCTCATATCTCGTACACTATATTATGTGTTGGAGTGAGTAAAGTCACTCAAAGTTGATTAGTAGGTACTAACAATTTAGGCTCTAGTATTTTCGAGTGGCATACTCGCTTTATATCGTTTCCCGCGTATTTTAACCACTTCGAAAGAGAGAGGTTATGTATGTGTGGTGATGCGGTTGTGGTGGTGGTGGTAGCCCTGTTTCAGGTAACAGTGGCGCGGCAGAATTATCGGCGAAGAGGGTGAGGGGAAGAGGGGAAGAGGGGAAGAGGGGAAGAGGAAGGGAGATATAAGTGACGGAGAATAATCACGCTAATGATATCAAGGGGTCGTACTATAGGAAAGCAACGCGACTGCAGTTGGTATTAACAGGATAGGTGCAGACTGGTACGACATTCGTAACACGCGAACCTGACATCAGCCGAACAATGAATCCCTGAGACTTGCGGAGAGCCCGCGCGCGGCTACTCTTATATACCCATACATACCTGATACTCGACAAAATATTTTATGTATTGCTATTTTATATTCTGCGTACATATGGGGCATTCCATGACAAATCTACCTATATCCGCCCCTTGAAATTTCGGATACCTACGCTTCAACGGATTCTTCACACTCTTGTCCGCAAACTCCAAAATGACTCAAATTTTGTTTCTTTTTCTTTTTTTCGTTTTTTTTGTTTCTGAGAGTGATGACAGTGTGCGTGTATGCATGCGTGGGCATGGAGAGGCTGCAATTAACGCGAGTCGAGTCGCTTGGCTATGGGGCTGTACGCGCATGTGTATGTGTGCATGTGCACATATACATGGTAGAGTTTTAGAGAGATAAATGAAGCCGATTTCTATCAAAAGCAGCTAACCTGCGATCCTCCTCTCGTAGGTGTGCAGCGCTCAATCCGAGTGGGAATTGATGAAAATTGTAATTGCTTTGAATATAAATGACTACATGGTGTGCATGGTGTTACATCGTAAATAAAGATTGAATCCGCGATCAGTTCAGACTCTAATTCGAAGAGTGAACAATTTATCGCTCTTCAAACCTTTTTGTTTTTTTCGTTTTTGGAGAAATTTGAACCGGCAAATTGTATTTTTGGGCCATTTTTTGAGTTTTTTGAGTTTTACAATATGTAGCACAACCATTGTTTTACTCTGAATCCAGAATGGCGGTGCTATATAAGTTCACGCACACATCGAGTTGCCACGAAATGACTGATTGTAGGTACATACATACGCGATAACACATGTATGCATGTATACGTATGGCAGGGATTACGTGACTAATTTATAAGCATCCCTGGCGCTTAACAGTTTAACGCGATTATAAGTTCTCTCTTTATTCAATGACTGGATATATATATATATATATATATATATGTTTGTGTGTGTGTGTGTGTGTAGTCGTATGGTGGTTGGCACGCAGTAAAGCGTCGCGTTTCTAATCAGCCGTGACTGGGCTTCGTGCTAGTGTAGTTAGATGAAAAGCAAAAGTGAAAGCGAAAAATAGGAGAGGAGAAGAGCGATGAGGCGAGGCGAGGCGAGGCGAGGCGAGAGGTGCCTTGTCAAAACTCGACACCCTAGATGGCCTGCCCTTCACCAATACTGGAAATCCCAAGGGGTGATGCAAAAATTTTTTTTTGTTTTTTTTTTTTTTCTTTCACCAGGCTAAATCGTACTTGTCAAAACAATTTTAGTATAAATGTGCGACTGTAACGGCAACTCGAGATACTATACATACATATATACACCTATATATTTATTTTTTCATTATCACTGCTGAGGCAGACCTCGCATCTGTTACTACTATCGCATTTCATTGTAAAATTTTGATTCCATTGTTGTTGTTTTTTTTCCCCCTTCATACTGATTACTCCTTAGTTCACACGATTATTGAACATGTTATAAACGTTGACGAAAAATTTCAATACTGTCGAATGAGTGGTTTCGACAATATCATGTTCACAAGATCCGAAAATGTAGTTTCAAACTCATCAAGTTATTTGAACTTGTGTATTAATCAATTTTTTTCTTTCAGCCTATAGTTTGTATCGATCTCCCCGTAATTCGAGCGATAGTCGCACATGTTATGAACATCCACAAGAAATTGCGATACCGTAGGACAAGTAGTTTTAACGTAATCATGTTCACAATATCCGAAAATGTAGTTTCAAGCTCATCAAGTTATTTGAACTCGTGTATTAATCCATTTTTTTCTTTCAGCCTATAGTTTGTATCGATCTCCCCGTAATTCGAGCGATAGTCGCACATGTTATGAACATCCACAAGAAATTGCGATACCGTAGGACAAGTAGTTTTAACGTAATCATGTTCACAATATCCGAAAATGTAGTTTCAAGCTCATCAAGTTATTTGAACTCGTGTATTAATCCATTTTTTTCTTCCAAATCGTAGTTTATATCAATATTTCCTTAGTTCAGGATATATATGGACATGTTATTCGAACTGTGAAATAAACTAAATGTCGTGGAACAAGTAGTTTGAATGTAATCAAGTTCACCAGTTTCAAAAGCGTGGCTTCAGATATCGAAACTTTTGTGTAAATGTTAGAAAATTTCTAAGTGAATGTTCCCTCGGCGTGAAAACTGAATAACAGATGACGGGAATAAGGAGAATGAAGGATCCCTCTAAAAGTGTAGAAATGTAAACCGGATGAGTTGTTCGTAAATCGACTTACGCTCAACGATATAGAACTTTGTAACCGGATATCGGATTGGCGGGTCGGCGTAGCCGTAGCTGTGCGTAGATAAAAGCAAAAAAAAGAAAAGACCTGGTAAATTTGTTTGAGTAAATTTAACAAAAAATTTTTTCGACCCCCTGCAGCCTCGTCATCAAGTTATTATTATTATTATTATAGCCCCCGGTGTTTTGTATAGCACGTAGCTGCAGCAGTCTGCGCCTCCTAAATCCTATTTTCTAATACTTAACCGAGTTCGGTATAGGTCCGCGATGTTTGCACAGCGTGAAATTGAGTTAAGCGCGGATTTTCCCACCCCTAAAACATCGAGATTCGATTTTCGCGGCCCTAACGCGACCGCGTTGCCGAAAAATCTCCGAAAATTTGTCTACACCGAAGACCGAGGAGATGCAGAGAAAACTGAGCGCCATGCTATTCTGCCGTTTTTCTGAAAACGTTCTTTCCGAAAAAAAAAATTTAATCAGTTAACTCGAGAAGCCATAAATAACTGTTTCGGACGGGAGGTCCACGTGTGCGGTCAGACAATGGATGACAAATTGCGCAGTTGCTTGTCCGCATAATGCTATACGTGGAAAGGAAAACAAACCATGTATCCACACGAACGTTCACGTTCACGTTCACGTTCACGTTCAGGGATAGATTGAGCCGATTCAATACCAGAAGGAAAATAACCAGTGCATGCAGGTTGCTACAGCTTTTCACAGTATCATCAATATAGTCCTTGGATAGGTAGCTGGACATAATCCTCCACCGAGAAGACAATGTCTATGGGAAGAAAAATGATCTCCACGCTGCTGATGCGCTGATGGGAATTTCTAGGACGATCAGATAGGGAGCCAAAAATGAAAGAATTCCTTTTTCAAAATGATTCGAATCATGCGGACTTTCATGACGAAAGTTTCGACGGAAATATTCGGGCCATAGTGAAATCGTAGATATTTAATATCATGATTAAAGGCGGTGGAGCTCGCTGCATTGCTGCACACTTTGTTATTTCAGTCTGGAGGATATTTCGCTTCTTTGCTGCAGCTGCAGTGAAAATCCTTTCAACGCGATACTCGCGCAGCTATATCTGGCCTTCCTTTATTACCTATACAGCTCGAAAAATGTCACTCTCTAAATTAGCTGATGCGTATTAATATTTCCCCTCTCTTATTACTCGCGCGAATTCTGCGAAGATCTGATGTCGCTGAAAAAGAGGTGTTCGAGTAATTTTTTTTGTTTTTTTACTCAACCTTCCGTAACTCGGCGGGAAAAAATGGTGCGACTTTCTTCAAGGGATGGTTTTGAAGATCGAAACTTAATCAAAAAAAAATGTCCCCAGAGATTCATCGCTGAAAAATTTCTCCGAAGAGTTATTCAAGCAGGAAGATACCGGTGACGGATTCTCAGTTTCTGTCCTCGGACTTTTGAGCGGATAAATAAATTCGGGGGCGTTTGAATATGTCTGGGGGACTGGGGTAGATAATCTGTGAAAGATCGTAGCCGACGTGAAACTATAAAAATTTATTCCAATCGCCCCGGGTCGTTGGATAGTATATAAGAATGAGAAGAGAACAGAGAGAATATAAAAAAAATGTCTGCAATAGTGAAGAAAAAAGTAAAAAGTAAAAAGGGAAAAGGAAAAAGAAAAAGGAAAAAACGAGTGTATTCCTAAATAAAATTTTCTCGAGGGTGGCAGAATGGTGACACGCTCGAGTGCTGACCCTCTGACGTAGGTCTTGGTCCATGGTCAAAACCTATCCCATACCCTCCGTGATTTTTATGTTGTTTTCAGATAGTTCCGCATACCGTCGCGAACATAGACGGAATATATAAAGCTGACGTTTCTGCGGGGAATAATACTATACCGAGATTCGTTATAACGGTCGAGCGAATTGCTCCCGTTGTGTCCAAAGCCCATTTTTATATTCGATTTTCGAATCTAGAAGGACTTGTTATTCACACTAGTCCCGGGGAGAATGAATTCCGAGGTCGAAGCGCGACTTGGGACGGTTTAGTTCGAAAACTGCCGCTAGGTCGCGGCGTTTCTCGCTAGCGCGATACACCGGGCGTTAAAAATGATGGGATGCGATTTCCGACGCCACCTCGACGCGCTCGATTTCGTTTTATTTTATAACCTCGACGACTGTATCATATCACGAAATCTGTAGAGGTACCGAAAGGCCTGACACTCCACACTTGATGCGATGAATATTTTAGCCCTGTTAATAAAACGAAACCCCTCGCGGTCCGTAGCACGCGTACCCCGCCATTCAATCTTTGCCAAAGCGATATTTCCGCCCGGTTTCAGCACGCCGCTTTAAACCATGAAGATAAGATAAACGCCGTGACTAATTCAACGTTTGAATTGTCACACGTGTGGAGGAGGGGAGTTATTCAGCGTTGAAAAATTCTGAAAATATATTCAGCGACGTTTACGAGACCCTCGGAGCCAAATTTTCGCCAAGTTTCATCAAACGATGAAAGAATTGTCATTTTTTGAAGATTTCAAATCGCCGCCATTTTTAAACCGGATGTCGCACCGATGCGAAAAAAATTCCTCGTCAATCTCATGACAAATACATGATTTTTAAAACAAATTTCAACACAATCGATGCATTCGTTCGGCCGTAATAAAATATCAAAAATTCTAAACTCGTAGGTATGCAAAAAGAAACACCCACACACGCATGAGGCTAAAAAAGCTCCGAGAGCATCAAGTCTCAGAAGTTATATAACGCCTTTCTCATCTCGCCTCCTGCTCGTGAGAAAAAATAAAATAAAAAAGTTTGGAGATGCCGGGGATCGAACCCGGGGCCTTTCACATGCAAAGCGAACGCTCTACCACTGAGCTACATCCCCAGATATTTGATCACAGGTTATCAGACAGATTCGAAAAGTTACGCCGGTTCAGTTCTTCCAATATTCGCCTAACCTCAGACTCTAAGAGGGAAAGAATTCCTGAAATCGTAACTAGCTCCACAAGCGTGGCTCAACGGTCATTCCTAACCTCCATCAACGCTCACATCCCGAGTTCTCAGCTTTACCATCGCTCCGAAAGGGTTCCATGGTGTAATGGTTAGCACTCTGGACTCTGAATCCAGCGATCCGAGTTCAAATCTCGGTGGGACCTAATCTTTTTTTTTTTCTTCAGTTTTTTACTTTTCGCACTTTTTCTCGCCGTTTACGTCCAGTAAATGGAAAAGAAAGGTCATTCTCGTATCCGGAAGAGTAAAAGACGTTCGAAAATAGCAAAAAAAATTCTGACAGCGGTGGGATTCGAACCCACGCCCTTTCGGACTGGTGCCTAAAACCAGCGCCTTAGACCGCTCGGCCACGCTGCCTTCGATAACAGCTGATATCTACGAGTCTATTAGTATTCAGTATTCACAGGTTATAATATAGCGCGGGAAAATGAACTCCCGCCAAAAGTCGTGCGGCTTATTCTTCTACGCGCGGGTTGATTCGAATGTTGGAAACGGTTATTCGCCTCGATTCGAACGAATGTGAATATCTGGTTGTTGATTAGTGAAAAATTAGGGAAGAAATGGATGAAAAAATTGAACAAAGACTTCGCGATGCGTTTTGAATTCGTCATTAGGCGGGAATTTCGAACGTAGTCGTTTTCTTATGAAACTATAGAAGAATTAGCGTCCAAAATGCGAAAAATAAATACAGTATAGTATCGCGATATTGTTATCTTTAAATTTGATTCTCCGGCTTTATTTCACCGTTAAATCCGATCTGATTATGAGGAAAATCATATCCTAGGAGCCCCCGCGGTCCCTAGGGAAGACATAAGGCGATATAATATCGTTTCTTTCTCTTTTTTTTCTTTTTCTTTCTTTCTTTCGTTCTTTTTCTGCTTCATAACGGCGAGGGTCGGTCGGGGCGTATCGATCGCTGAGCGAAAAAAATTTGCGTAAATATCAACACGAGGGCAGATAAGACTTTGGGTGTATCGAAACAATATAAGAAAAAAAAAGAAAAAGAAAAAAAAAAGGGGGGCATTCGTTGATTTCGTCAAATTACTATCTTCATGCGTATTTCGATTTCCGGTTTATTCCGGAAAATAATTGGTGAATAAAAACAGGAAAAAAAATTGGGTGAATGATTGTTTTTCAAAACTCGCGTTTGCACAGTCTGCATATATATACAAAACACACATACACGCACACCATGCAGGGGTGTAAAATGTGGCTTAAGGGATCTCACGTTTAGCAGAATCACCGGACCACTTCACTCCGCGTTCTCTAGTTCTCTAGTTCTCGTTTTTGCGTTACACTCCCGCACATCGCGTAATATGGTGTCCTCGAATGATTGATAACGCGTCATCTTCTTCTAGGGCATCCAGCAGCAGCCAGTAGGTATAGCGCGATGAGATGATCCGGATGACTTGCAACGACTGAATTACCCCTACGCCCCCCTCCGCCCCCGCATACGTTGAATATATCAGGATAAAGTACATATCCTATATATGGGGTATTCCACGTGAACCGGATCGGTTTTTGGCCGGATGTCATCGAATTTGACGCCAATGCAGATTCAGATTCCTTGTTACTACATGAGATGTCCCCAACAGTTACAGAGCGTGGAAACCAATTGGTTCAATTTATATCGCTGTCATAATTATACCAAAAATTTAATCGCTACATTTTCAACTCCACTTATCTCAGCCATGCATGAACGAAATCCTAACTTCCCACAGTGCATTCTACGCGCGTGAATGAGCTCTTTCGAAATATGTAGCACTTGAATTATTTTTGAAATTCTTAAACGTGTCAAACTTTGGAAATATGCGATTCTTTGTTCCTCTACTTGAAGGGTCTAACCAATTGCCCTGAAATTTTCACCGAAATTACTTCGAGGTGGCGCTAAGAAGTGATCGAAATTTCAGCCTCCCATTTTTCTTCTTTTTTTTCCAAAAATCGGCGAAGCATGTAAAACTTGGGAAAAATGTGTTTCCATTTTTTTTCTACTCGAAGGGTCTAATGGATTGTCTTGAAATTTTCAACGAAATTACTTCGAAGTGCCACGAAGAAGTGATCAAATTTCCAGCCTTCCGTTTTTTCCTTTTTTTTTTTGCCAAAAACCGATCCGGTTATATAGGCATATAACAATCTCGGCTATATATCTAATGGATAAATATACTATATGGGGCATTCTCTGTCAAATCGTAAAACCAGAAGAACAAAAAAACAAAATATCGTAAGCCTCGACTGATTTTTTCCGAAAAATTGTGTTTTTTTTTTCTTTTTTTTTTTTGTCTATCAAATCTGGCTGTTCCTACAGGATCAGGAGTATGAGTAGGAGGAGTATATTATATATAGGAGCATGTTGAGTAATTGAAGGTAATTTGGGAGGCTCAATTTTCGGTGTAATTTAAAACCGAAAAATTCGTTGGCCCTGCAGCTCCTCCCACCCCTGACAATCCCAGAGCTTGCGGAAAGGCCGAAGAGTCGGGGAAGAGGGGGGGGGGGGGGAGGCGAAAACCCCCTTCATCCCCCTCGCACACATGCATCTAAAAAATATGTATGTATATGGGGCATTCCATACCAAATCGAGATTTTGGATTTGTTTAATTATTTTTTGGCTTTTCTCGATTATAAAAATAACTGAGATAATTTTTTTTGGCAGAATTTTTTCGAAAACTCTATCATCTGTTCACGATTTTTGAAAATTTACGAAAAATTGATACTCCATTCAGAGTTTGAACGATAAGATAAAAAAATCGTAGGCCCAGGTCGATTTTGTATGGAATGCCCCATATGTAAATGATATATATATATGTGGATCTATATATATGTATAGGTGGGAACGGGGAACCGTATCAGCGGTTAACTTTGTTTTCAGTAATTTCATTTCCTCCAGTACCGCGACTGGCATCGCCTCCGGTTCGAGCCTCGTCCCCATACAATATACACATGTACAGGTATGTGTGTGCATATGATATAGGTAAACCTTCGTGTCTCGATTTTTGAACAATTTTTATATTTTGTCATTTTTTTTCTCCTACCTATATCGCAATTAAATTAAAACCGTAAAAACAGACGACGAAAGTGTCCCGCAAGCCTATATGGTACATATATATATGTATACACACACACATTACACGTCATGGGTATATACCACGCTCGATGATGATGATTATAATCACTGTTTTCATCGTCATCAGCATACACAACAGCTGAACCGGTACTTCAATTTTTTTTAATCCATATAGTACCTACCTATACACGCGTGTGTTTAGACTCGAGAGAAATTGGTTTTTTTTTTTTTTTATGGGGGTCGGGGGCGTTCTGATCCGTTTTGCAAATTTTTTCAATATTTTTTCGCCCATATACCTTGCGATAATAAAATCAGCGAAAAGTATACAGATTCTAATGCGCGTAAAAATAATCTAGCTGAGAAACCGTCTAAAAATCGTCGTCTACCCCATCGGCACTCATCCATTAACCCGACCCAACCCGCAACCCAACCCACCGATCTATAAAACCTCGGTATAGGTGAAATTTCTCAGTAGAACAATTTCCAGAAACAAGGTGAAACCGAAGCCGGCTAGGCCCGGCGTTGCGTTGCGTTGCGTTGCGTTACGTTGCGTTACGTTACGTTGCATGGCGGTGTATTACGGTAAGCTACTACTACAACTGTTACTACTTGACTGGGGGGCAGGGGGAATCCCCGTTCGCGCGCTCGCGCACATGTATGAATTTATATACTTATAATACGTGTATACATGTATATGTATACAATATACACGGATTAGATGCACACATTATGTACATTATATACCCATAAGAGTATGTGGATCAGACATGGAACCCCCATACCATGAAAGTGGAAATTAGAAGATGAGGTGAAGTGGAGAGCGAAAGAGAGAGAGAAAAATGCCGCAAGCCAGGAGCTAGTGTGTACAGGTTGATTCATAATTTGGGGGCAAGATTCCTCGTCAAATTCTAAGACTAAATTTCCTTTAGCAAAAATTCGTGGGTACAATAGTTTCCGAGCTAGGTAAGATCCGAATCGTCCAATCGCGGAGCGTATAGGTTGCGCAGACTCGGCTGCGCGTGAGTGCGAGTTGCGCAGTGCCCCGTATGTGCGACCTATACGCTCTGCGATTGGACGATTTGGACCTTGCGTAGCTCGGAAACTATCGGTCCCTCGAATTTTCGGTAAAGGAATTTTAGGCTTGGATTTAAACGCTCAATATGAATCAACCTGTACATGGTTCATGGAAGAACGAGTTAACTTCGACTAAGAGTATAAAGAGTTGAATCAGCGCGGGAGGAGCCCCTTTCACAATTCGCAGTTCACAGTTGGTGATTTAAAATGCATTTATATGAATTTTTACTGCCACCCTATGCAGCACCGGCAATGTAGTCGTACATGCGCATACATACATGCATAAGTTCTCAACGCAGTATGAAGTACAATATGGATATGTGTATAATAACCGAGTATATAGTACACATATTATTTTTTTTTTCTATTTCATTTTTTCTACTCTTTTTCGTTCTACACAACGAAAAATTCTGCACCGTTTGCAAGATCGCTGTCTATAACACACTCCAGCACCACAGTGCAGCAGCACAATGCACACTGCAATGTAATTTAATTCCCATTTCATTGTGGATATTAAATATGATTATATAATAAATGGATTAAAACGGCGAAGTGATTCGTGCAAAAAACCGCCTTTATATAACTCGATCTACACAGATGTATGTATGCACGTGGATTTGTGCATTTGTGCATTTGTGCATGATGCATTCGTATCGCATTTAAGTTTTTTTCTTTTTTCTCTCTCTCTCTCTCTTTCTTTTGACTCTCAGCTTCGAGCTTTTGCAGCACTTTATTTCTGCACGAAAAAAATGGTACAGTATATATGTATAGTCAATTTTGACGAAAATCTTGACGAAAACAAAAAAAAATGAATCGTTGGGAAAAGGTAGAAGAGCGAGGGAGAGAAAGGGGAGCAAAAAAAAACTACCCCTTGACCGCGATGATCTAATATATAATGGTATATATGTACCCATATATATTGTTATATGTACTATACAGGTATATGGAAAACCTTATAAAATCTGACGAAAGTGAAATTATTCTACGTTCTAAAAACACACACACACATATATATATATATGTATATGTATATATGTATGTACAGTAATGTACGGGCTTCGCTAAAAATAAAGGCAAAACACACTATATACTCATATATAAAACGTAGTACATAAATGGGGTATATATTGTATTGTGGTCAGTCCAGTCGAGTAGGTAGAACCGGTGATTTCGTATGGCTTCGACGGCGAGGATTGAAGAAAAAAACGTACATATATATACATAATATGTATATATAGGTATATGGTGTATTTTATATATATATTTTTTATATAGCTGTACGCGCATATAGTACGTATATCATATGTATTCGCTAAATTGAATAGAATCTGTAAAAGTAAATTTAGTACATAGGTGTACATAGGTGTATTATATACCTGCCCATAGAATAAAGAAAAAGCAATTAACCTGATAAAAATAATAACGCATATAGGATCCGAAATTTTCTGAAAAAGAGAAAAAAAAAATCCCCCAAAAAATTAGTACTTATTTTTGAAGTATGTGTGTGAGTATAGTACGCGTTATATTTTATATACTTAGAGTAGGGGGTGGGGGTCGGGGATGAAGGGCTGTTTAGTATAAGGGGATGGGAAAATAATGTGAAGTCATCGATTGCAATTACCCAGCTCTTAGGTATATATAAAGTCGAGTTGGTTGAAGTTGCAGGATGCGGGATGTGGGAGAGACGGGAGTTTGGGGATGGCGAGAACCACCCCCTTTAGGAATTAGAAGAGGTGGTGGCGACGATATCTATACGTGATGGAGAATCGGTGGGGTGGCTAAGTCGCCCTTGACCCCTGTGGCGTGAGTTATGCAGATCGCTAACGTTCAAACGAAGATATATGTTCTTTGAAAGTTTTTCAGTTTTTTTCATTTTCGACATTTTCGAAATTGTTTTAGTCCAATTCTTTTTTTTTTAATTTTTAGAATTCAACCTATTCAAAACTCTTCGAAAAATCTGAATATTCATTAGAAATTCATTGAAATTTACCAAATTTGATACGATCTTCAATTTCGAATGTCGAATTTCAAAATTTTTATAAGATTTAAATAATTTCGGTTTCTCGTTTCGGACAAGATACTTCGAGGTGTTTCAAGATACTTCAGATTGTTTTAAGATACTTCGAAATGTTTTAAGTCACTCCAAAATGTTTCAAAATTCTTCGAAATGCTTTAAGATACTTCGAAATACTTTGAGAATACTTCGAAATGTTTAAAGATACTTCGAAATATTTTAAGAATACTCCGAAATGTTTTAAGTCACTTCGAAATGTTTTAAAATACTTCGAAATGTTTTAAGATACTTCGAAATACTTTAAGAATACTTCGAAATGTTTTAAAATACTTCGAAATGTTTGAAGATACTTCAGAATGTTTTAAAATACTTTGAAATATTTTAAGAATACTCCGAAATGTTTTAAGTCACTTCAAAATGTTTTAAAATACTTCGAAATACTTTAAGAATACTTCGAAATGTTTTAAGTCACTTCAAAATGTTTTAAAATACTTCGAAATGTTTGAAGATACTTCAGAATGTTTTAAAAACTTTGAAATATTTTAGGAATAGTCCGAAATGTTTTAAGTCACTTCAAAATGTTTTAAAATACTTCGAAATATTTTAAGAATACTCCGAAATGTTTTAAGTCACTTCAAAATGTTTTAAAATACTTCGAAATGTTTCTAAGATACTTCGAAATGTTTTGAGATGCTTCGAAATGTTTTAGGATACTTGCAAATTTTTTAAGATACTTCGAACGGTTTTAAGATGCTTGGAAATGTAGTAAATCCTTAAAAATCACTCAAAAATTGTTTTATGCATTAGAATTTCGAATTTCGAATGTCGATTATCGCTCTTTTTAACAAAAAAAAATTTCTAAAAAATCTCTGAAAGCCTCTCGAATTGAATTTCGTGTATCTCTTTTCTGTTTTTCGATTGAAATAATTTCTGCCGCACTTATTATCCCCTTATTGTGAATAAATGAAAATCCTCTGTTTTCTGTGGTAAATAATAAAAAAAAAAAAAAAAAAAAAAAGAAGATCCGAACAATAATAACAATAGTAATAAATAACAAAAAAAAATGGCATCTCAGCTGGGGCGAGTTTTAAAACCTTTGAGATATCAGCCGGCGTAAACCCTGACTATGGCGTTAATCCTTAATTTTCCAGGACACTGACTCCTACGCCTTAGCCTTAGCCTTTGAGAATAACAATTAGCGATTTTAATCCCGAAGGCCTAAGGCGTTGTATATATATTGTATATTTTAGTGTACAGAGAGAAATTCTTATATACCTATACAGATATATATATTATGTATATATATAAACATTATTTTTAATGCCTCTTTCGAGAGAAGGGATCGTCATAATTAGCAAAGTAATTATATCCAAAGTAACGGAACTGCAGTATTCGGCCCTGAAGGGCCACGAGGCTCTCGCGACCCCATAAGAAAGAAGAAAACGAAAATTCAACACAATAGATAAAAAAGAAGGGCCAGAGACTGGGTAAACATCATACATTCATAAGTCGTACTCTTGGATTACATTCCATTGTATTCTTCCAGAAATATTCACGACGGGATTATAAGATTCGAAAAAAAACCCAAAAAGGACGAAAGCCAAAATTCTTAATCGAAACTGAATTCGGATAGATAAAATGAGAGATAGCCAACGTCGTATTACGCACATGAAATAAATGTGACGAAACCAATCTATTCTTGATTAGGTACGCCCAGGAGTCAGTCGAGGCCGTCTCGCCTCGCCTCGTGCGTCGAATGCAAATCGAGATTTCTTTATCGCTATTAAGGGGCAATAAAGCTCGACGCTAGCTTGGCCGACCGATAAAGACCTCCCGTTGCTATATGCGGGTTTATCTCAGCCCCGATCGGTTATAACTGCGAGAGAAGAAGCACCACGCTGGGTCGCGTCGGGTCGCGTCGCGCGTCGACTAGGCTGCACGTAGTACCGCGTCTTACCAACACAGGGCGTTACTACTCGAATTTATTTTCGACACTTTCGGTGCCGATATCTCACGATTTATTAATCGCAATTATACTTTGTTACATATCGTTGGATCGGGCTTGACCTCGGCTAAAAGATTATCGAAAAAAAACCCGGGGTTAAGGGTAAAAAAAATCATGCTTTTATTCATATCTCATAATCCGCTCGGCGCGAACACAAATCGCTTTACTTATAGGATTTTTGCAGGGGTAGCATTCTCGATTTCGCAATAGTTGAAGAGACATTTTGATGGGGAGATATTACGGGCTTGAATTAAAAAGAAATCTAAATAAATTCAAATCGGCATGTCTTACGCCATTCGGAGTTAGGTTTGAGCCGTCTCGCCCCCTATGGGTTCCGGGGGTATAAGTTCAACCCTAAATTTCATTCCCAGAATCCGTTTCCGTCGCGTGCTGGTTGTAAAATCAGTAGATCCGGTTGTCAAAGCGGCGTCACCGATCCCGTATACTCCTCCGTCCTCCCGTTTGACATACGTACGTACGTAGGTGGGTAGGTTGCACATACGTATGTATATCCATATACATACACGCGTACATGACCTGCGTTGAGAGTTGGTTTAAAATTCGATCAATGGGTGATCTCAAGCGTAAACACTTTTAGGGTTGAAAATTTTCAGATCGCGTGTCAGACGCGACGGCTAATCGCAGTTACAACCGTGAAAAAGGGGGACCCCCGACTTCGCTTTAACAGAACCGAAAAACCAGCAGTACCTATAGTTGTAGTAACAGCGGCATATACAGCTATAAGAACCCAGATGACGCCTACCAACGATTTATAGTTTTTTTTACATATGTCCATACCGAGTACGCGCGGGGGAATCCCCGACCCGAAACGTTTCCGATTTTGATCCTGATTTTTTTCATCGTAGTAGTACTCGACACGAGTGGCCAAAATTATTTTCAATTTTTTCTGTCGACCTTCGACGAAGATATGATTTTTTTTCGAAATTTTTTAAAACTTCAAAAATTCACACACTACCCACTATCGTCGATTGCAGTTGACAAAGGTGGTTTGATTCGATTAATTTCAGCAATACATAGATTTGTAATATACCGCGGCTATACATACATATATATATACATATATGTCTATATCATTGAATGCATCGTTGCCATGCGACAAACCCACTGCATTGCATATTGGACCCTGCAATTCATTTCGCGCTCTAGGCTGATGCTATTGCTATTATATGTATATACATACATATACATATATATATATGCATGTATCCCATATTACAGCAGCAGTAGCTACGCGGGTACCGAGTATATATCGAGTTCTAAACCAATCAACGGAAAATTGTCCACTCCGTAATTTAAATGTAATGCCTATACCATAGTGCCGCAGTCATACTGCGCGCATTGCGATTTAACTACAGAATCAGGAATTATCGTTTAATTGACTGGAAGAAGGGTATATGTAGCAAATTTTTCGGGAATAATCGGAGAAGAAAAATGAAAACACCTGTACAAATTTTTCTTTTATATATTATATACTGTACCATAGAATAGTTATGTATTTGTATATGAAAACATGCGTGCTGCATCGGCATTGCGTGTTTATATAGATACATACTGTATATGGTATATAGATAGATAGATAGATAGATAGACGCGCAGGAGCAACGCGGCCCTTAATTTGGCAAAGTGGTTCTCACTGGGGCGCCTAAGGGCTTCAGGACTCCTCGCATGGGTGTATAGATAGAGATGTATGTGCGTGTACACCAATGTGTGCATATAAGCGAAGGGTGGCTATACAGGGTCACGTATGGGTAGTATATACAAATAAAACGACACCCGATAATAATAACGAAAGAATAAAAACCGCAGAACTGAGTGGAAGAGAAAGGATAGGTGAATTTTTTTTTTTAATTTCGTATTCCTCAGCCGGGATTAATGGGAAATAATTTTCCCCAATCGGAACTTATAGATACTCAAATTATCTACAAAAAACGTCCTCAGAACCAAGTCTGTAAGTCGAATGGTGTAAAAGTTACAAAGGTTGAAAGTATAGCTACCTTATTGTGACGGCCCTTATTGTTGCATAAACTACTGTTATACGCTTGTCACGGCTAAACTATTGGAGTTGGAAGAATAATTCTGGGGACACTTTTTGTGGAGAATTTGATTCCCTGCAAAACGGCATCTCGTAGAATTTTCTATCATTAAATCCGGCTGAGTAGTACCAACTTAAAAAAAAAAGGTGCTATTCCTACTTCGTTTAGTCTTTAAACGCTCGTCGCGGCTAAACTATTGGAGTTAGAAGAATAATTCTGGGGACACTTTTTGTGGAGAATTGAATTTCCTACAAAACAGCACTGCGCTAAATTTTTTCCATCATTGGGCTACCCTTGTAAAACGCGTCTCCATCGCCGTCCTTCGGCGAGGATTTCGCTAATGCCTTATGAAAAATTATTTTCATACGGGAGAGAATGAAATGAATATTTCCGCGATATCTATATCGTATGTGTGAACACGCGTGTGCGTGTGTGTAGGAGTAAAACAATTATTGTCAATGGTTTCACGTTTAGATTAACCAGTTCAATCACACGTATCCAACCAATTCCTATGCTCAGCTGCTCATCAATACAGGTAATAGGCCTCGCGTCTCTCCACCCTTACCAAGCTCACCTCTACTCGTATAGCTGTTGCGCTCTGCGCTCATCTCATCCCACCCCATCCGCGTTGCGCTCCCTTGGCGATCGCCTCCTGCACTAGCTCGCGATGTGCATGCATCTGTACTTCTCTAATAGGCATATAATCGCTCGACCTATACGTACTACACACATGCCCTCAGAACTACCTTCCCATCTCTCTCTCTCTATCTCTATGTGCGCATGATTGTCTCGGTGTTTGTTCCTATATGTATAATTTCTGCACTGCGCACATGCATTGTACAAATACATAATGTAAGGCATTCCGCATATAAGCTGCATATTTTTTTTCATTACTTCCGAAATCACTATTCTCATTCTTCTCATTCTTCTTCTTCTTCTTCTGATGATGATGATGATGATGATGATGATGATGATGATAATTGGACAATAATTTCTAGACACAATGTGCTTTGTCCTATACAATCCCATACCCACATACACACACACACACACACACCCACATACACACATATGATCTTCCTATGTACATCCAATTCCGTTTTACATATGCCTATAGCTAAAGCTATGTGCTATATATCTGTGGGAAGATACACACGTGCGTGAGATGTAATCATCAGCTTACGCATGCAGATCTATGCCAAGTAATTTACATCGGTTAAGTAATTAGGGAATTTCGAATAGCCATGCCATGCTCATGGACATGAATCGCGATACACGAATATCAAAGACGTATTCAAGTGTATATTATACCCCATGCGATTAATATATATATATATATATATATAATACACATTATGTATTCGAATATCGATTCGATGTACAAGATATGAGAAAATTGATTAACAAATTTCGAAAAAAGTGTTGAAGAGAAATGAAATTTTTGGTTTCTTGTTCCATTTCGTTCATCTTCTTCTATTTGTTTTCCTGTCTTCAAGATGTGCGTACATACATAGATGCATACATGCAGCAGGAGAATGTAAAGGTACATAAAAATTTCGAATGAATAGAATTTGCATTTGGCTCGCGTTGTAGACGCAGTTTTTACTGTACACAGACCATTTTTCAAGACAAATGTCTCACTGCAGGGTGCAGCAGCAGCAGCAGCAGCAGCTAGGACGATGTATGACCTCGTAGCTTAAACTGCATACTAAATTTTCAAGTAGCTTCAGTAAATACTGAAATTCTAGTAAATATACATATCTCACTGCACTGCTCGCTGCACTTTCCTCTCCTTTCCTCGTTCCTCTAGATGTAGGTAATATCCACTATCTACTCTTTCGGAAACTAAAGCAACACGACACTTGTTGCTAGGCCATTTTATGCATAAATTTTCGATTTGCTACTCCGTGCAATCATTCAACTTGGAATTTTCAGCTTCACTCAATTCGGGGGTTCCAAAATTAGCTGGAAAAATTAAAATTCCACTTCACAACGGTCTTGAATCAGTTGCGCAAACCCGATTCCAAGTTTCACCCCATAAAAAAAAAAAATGATTGATAAAAAATAATGAAAAAACCTATTCAAAAAATTAGATCAACACTCGCAGTAGTATAGGTAATATTGAAAAACAATTTCGAACATATCTGTGTGCGTATCGATTGAAAGGGTTGAAATATAGCAACTTCCCCCTGCCCCCTGCCCCTAAACCCCCACCCCCGCGTAATACCAGGGTGTTGGTAAATTCGAGGCTCGAAGCCATCGGCGATTCTGGTTACATGCCATGGGTGTTGCAATTGTCACACCATCAAAGTCGACAGCTACAGATGTATCGCGTAGGGGCTTCCGCTTGTCAACTGTTCGTGCCCCTTTTACACCCCCTTTTACACCCCCCCAGCCCGTGGTACTCTAACCGAAAGCTATTACTCAGGTGTAATTGCAGAGCATAGAGAATTACTACAACGAGGTATACCATAGGACGAGATAGAGAGAGAGAGAGAGAAAACATGGAATGAGCCACTGTTACTGATGGCTCGAAAATTCATCTACCCTGCAGCACTGGGTAGCATTTCTGTAAACGATTAACCCGAACGGTGACGATGATTACGACAGCTATCAACCCCCTGGACAAAAATGAAGCGAAGAAGATCCCCGGACCATAACTGATGGTTCCCTCATGTCAGAAAGTGTCGATTTTTACAGGCAATCATGATGATCATTAGGAAACGATGAGGATTTCGAAACCGTCTCGATCACAGCGTGAATTAAATAACAACCCTTCCGTTTGGGACGACAACGGTTTACTCCCATGTGCAAATCTGGTCGTAAAGCAAAACCCATGCAGGGGTCAAAACTAGAACGATATGTTGGCTGGACGAAAAGGCCTTCCATGGAACATTAGCTGTTACTTATTACAGACCGCAAATACCGGGCTGAAAAGAAGCCGTCGAGGAATGATGAGGTTGAAAAAAAAGGTTCAATGGTATCATAAATTGGTCGATATAATAAGCCTCCGCTTACACAATGAGGATAAACTATGGCGGTGTGTTTCCTTGTCGGAGTGCACAAATTGGTCTGGTCCGATGTGACCAGTGGCAAGTTTAATGCGGTGCAGGATTTTATGCTAATCTTAATGCTCCACACATATCACTGGCGCATGGTGCATGGTGCAGCTAGCCAAGGGTTTTTCCTCGCCTGTAGGGTGAGGTCACAATGGGATATGATACAAGACCCTTTCTCTTAAGGGAGGGATCATCGTGGCCCATAATCGTAACCGTAAAGCAAAAATCCTTTCAATTCAGATTTCCGTTTCTCACCAGATACGATGTGACCGTTTTTTGGAGGGAAACGGATCGTGCCATGGGACCGTAATTCGAATTCGGAACCGTTTAGTTTAGTTTTCAACTCAGTGTCGTACAGAGAGCCTCCGCGTTCATGTCTTCGGCGACTTTATGCAACTTGGAAAGTCTCGAGCAGGGTGAATGGAATTTTCCTGTCGAGGGTGTAAGAATCGGTGAAAAGCGTATGCAAAGCGTCTGAACCTCCGTTCCATGATATTACGGGTCTTTACGATCAGAAACTTAGTTTGCATATCAATGCAGCTGATGCTCATGCATAAGCTTCGGGAACTTTGGTGCCTTTTTATTTTTTTCAGTCACTTTTTCATGAGCGGGATCATCGCCTGACATCTTATCATCCAATTAGGAACTATCAGCTCGAGTAACTCCCGGAGAAAAAGCCTCTTATAATTACACCCTGTACCCTGCAGGGGTGTGCCGAAGTGGTCTCTCGCCAAGAGTAGGTACCTAGTTTATTCAATAAACCCCCGAATATAAATATAGAAAGATTAATCGAACCATAATGCACTCGTTAGGGATGATAAACTACCTTTTGCCTTGCCATGGTATAGGTACTCGAGATTCTTGCGAATCAGTTAGAGTTAACGCCGAGTCATCATCCATCAATATTACTCTCCGGACTGATGCTCAGCCTCCTCAACTCTCAAACTCACTTATCGTAAAAGTCGGCTGGTATGTACCAGTAACAGTATAACCAGCGTCTATTTATCTCTCGCACATAATGATAAACCATCATCTATATACAAACGCTGATCGTTTCCACAAAAATCACCCCTATATACGCACCAATACACAACGCATACATTTATACATGAGGAATTCAGTCTCTCAGCACAATTCGGTTGATGGAAGTGTTAAAATAGACGTTTTTTCAAAGCTCCACACCTGGCGGGCACATTTCCATCGTGTGTTCGAAGGACGATATCTCGGGAATGGGTTGAGCTAGAGAGTTCTATAAAGAATCACGTTGAAGCTGATTGAAGGCACTTTGTGACCATATGATTCAAAAATCTCATCGATTTTTCGAAAGCGGAGATATTTGGGATTGAAAGAAGCCTTTGCTCAGAATTAAAAGCTCCACACCTGGCGGGCACATTTCCATCGTGTGTTCGAAGGACGATATCTCGGGAATGGGTTGAGCTAGAGAGTTCTATAAAGAATCACGTTGAAGCTGATTGAAGGCACTTTGTGACCATATGATTCAAAAATCTCATCGATTTTTCGAAAGCGGAGATATTTGGGATTGAAAGAAGCCTTTGCTCAGAATTAAAAGCTCCACACCTGGCGGGCACATTTCCATCGTGTGTTCGAAGGACGATATCTCGGGAATGGTTTCAGATAGAGAGTTCTATAAAGGATCATGTTGAAGCTGATTGAAGGCACTTTGTAACCATATGATTCAAAAATCTCATCGATTTTTCGAAAGCGGAGATATTTGCGATTGAAAGAAGCCTTTGCTCAGAATTAAAAGCTCCACACCTGGCGGGCACATTTCCATCATGTGTTCGAAGGACGATATCTCGGGAATGGTTTCGAATAGAGAGTTGTATAAAGGATCATGTTGAAGCTGATTGAAGGCACTTTGTGACCATATGATTCAAAAATCTCATCGTTTTTTCGAAAGCGGAGATATTTGCGATTGAAAGAAGCCTTTGCTCAGAATTAAAAGCTCCACACCTGGCGGGCACATTTCCATTGTGTGTTCAAAAGACGATATCTCGGGAACGGTTTGAGACGGAGAGTTCTACGAGGGGTCATATTGAAGCTGATTAAAGCCACTTTAAAGCTGCATGATTGAAAATCTTTTCGACTTTTTTTAGAGCGGGAATATCCGCGGTTGAAAAAAATGTTGCTAAATTATGAGAGATTGTAATTTAATGCTGCAGATCATTTTTCTTTCTCATTCACATTTCACTACGTATACGTCTAAGTACGTTGCGAGTTGTGGGTTGAAGCAATCACGGAGGCGGTAGCATATTGACCATTTGACCATTAATTCCAATCACACACATGGCTTGGTTTTAATTACCAATAAAAATGTGCACGAGTGATGCCTGATGAGGGAAAAATTAGGGATCGCTCAGGTTCCCTGACTGAACACACACCCATACACATATGTATACATACATATATACATATATGTCTGTCCCACCTTACACGCATACCCTGCAGCTACGTGCACCCAACATACCAGGGCGTTATTTTCTCTCGTACGATTTCCTTTTTCGCAATTTATCGAGGGCTCGATCACGTCGGGGAATATTTGCGAAATTACTGGAAGGACAACGAGAGAGAGAGACAGACAGATATGGCGGATGGACGGAAATGGGGAGATTGAAAAAACGTGTTTCGTACTATACTACGTCCGTCTCCCTTATTCTCCGTATTGTTTTCTTTTTCTCTTTCCTTTCCTATTCCTTTCCTTGTTTTTTTTTCCTTCCTTTTTTCCTTTTTTTTCCTATTTTTCCTTTTTTTCCGGCTAAGTGAAGAGTGTATATCTGACACGTTGACGGGAATTCTGGGCGAAGCAATCGAACGGTGTGACCCTAAGACCAGAGGAATTCTGAGGGAGGAGGTAGGAAACCAATCAACGTCGTTGCAGAAAGGAAATAAGAAATAATAATGTCCCGCATGAAAAGGATTTTTTTCCCTGCAGTTGCGATTCTCTCCTTCTCTCCTTCCCATTGTTCCGACTTCCTCGGAACGAGTTCGGCGGGTGAAACTCAAAATCTTGCGAATTCGAAAAGAAAAAAAAACAAACAAACTTCGAAACGAAAACCTCTTCGGCGATACGCCAACGACGCATATATGATTTTCTAGGTCCTCAACCCAGAGAGAAAACCTAGAAGAGAGGGAGGGGGAGAGAGAGAGTCAGAGACAGGGAGAGGCCGAGAATTGAGATAATAAAACGGTCCGTTGGCATCGCGCGTAAACTAGGCGTGAAGTGAAATTAGGTGATGACGTAACCCGGCGATGCGGTACGCGTTGCTTTGCCTCGACTGTATATTTTTAGGGTCGACGATGCCCGAAGACTGCTAGAGAAAGTATTGCGGGATTGATTCCGGTTTTTGAAAACCTCGAAAATCGACATTTTCCGAAAGCTCAACACCTGCATAAATCAATAACATCGATCTCAACTTGAAACGCCGATATCTCGAGAACGGTCTGCGATGGGGGGTTCTTCAGGGGCTCATTTTGAAGCTAATTTGAAGCACTTTGAAAGCGCATATTCAAACTTCTCCCATCAATTCCGCAAACGGAGTAATCCACGATCGAAACTCCGGCTGCATGGGTTACGAGGTGACGCAGCGAGGCGAGCTGCTTCGGATATATTTTTGAGGGTCGATGATGGGCGAAGGAGGGAGAGAGAGAAGGATATACGAAAAGGAGCGCGGAACCAGAACGCGAGAGTCGTAAACACTCGGAATGAGCGAAGGGTGGCGCGTCCTACGCCCTTCAAGCTTCTGCAGGGTCGGGGGCAGTACGTCGTACGTTCTATAGCCGTAGTACGTAGCGCGTAACGTATAGAACCCGGCAAAAGGCGAAATGTCGAAATGTCGAAATGGGAAGCGGCGGACGCGGGTCGTCAACGTTGATGATCCGTGGATCGCGATATATATACACCTATACCAAACTCTCATCGCATCCCCGAGAACGGATGAGATGGCGTCGGGAACAACGGAATCACACAACGGGGCCCACCCCACCCCACCCCACCCCCACGCGCATACCCTCAATCCCGCGTTCTCATACCCCCGTACCTTTCACCCGTATTCAAATACACGTACAGGTCGAAAGTGAAAAAATATGTTCTGCAAAATTGAAGAGATTTTATTTTACTGCTGCACTTCTTCTTCTTCTTCTCCTCCGCGTCGCGTTATTCGCTTTTTGTTTTTATACCCTGTACATACTCTCTTCTCTATCGATTTCGACAACCTCTACTCGTCATTCGAACTCGATGTGCCCCAATTTTAAACCACTTTTCCCAAACCTATCAAGGATTCAACAATTTTCATCATTTCCAGTCGCGAATTTCAATCGCCGATATCTCCGCTTGTAGATTTTCAAAAAAAATCACCGACCATGCGGGTCGGAGGCGATTTTTATCAGCTTCAAAACGAACCCCTACAGAACTCTCTGTCTCAAACCGTTCCGAAGATACCGGCCTTTTAGTTGGCGATGGAAATTCGCACGCCAAGTATCGAGCTTTGAAAAATGTCGATGTCGATGTGCGAATCCTCTAAGTTAAGAATAGCGTAAATGACGATTGCGTACAATGACATGCACGCTGTTTGTTTTATTATAACGTAAGTACGTAACCCGGCACGTAAATGTGTACACGATGTATATAGTGCAGTGGTCGAGATGCGGGCGACGATTTAACATATTAATAATTCATCGACAATTAGAGTATCATATATGCAGCCGCGTGACCGCAGGTGGTCGCGTTGTGAATTACGGATAACGCCATATGCTCGCGTTAGTAGGTGAATCATGAAAGAATTAACATAAGCATTTATTAGCATATATTTATTCCTATGTAACGAGGCGCTATGCACATATGTACAGTATTATAAACCGCAGCGGTTAATAAAGAAAAAGGGGAAAAAATCTACCTATGTATTAAAAGTAAAAAATGAATTCAAGTTCGCATCGCTAATCAAACATTTTCGAAATTTGATGACACCTATACTAAAATTAAGTTTCGATGAGCGATGCGACCCTGCACCCTCGCCTGCACCCTGCAACATCACTTATTCTCAATTAAAGAGAATCTCTACATGCAATTGCGAAGTTCCTGTGCATAAAATCTGAAATAAAATCATAACGAAGGTGTGAGTTGTGATAATTAACTCTGAAATCGAATTGACACGTATTTTATTGCACATACAGTTATAGATATGAATTGGTGCAGTTTGTTGAATTTATATGAAAATCCATCAGCTGGATGCTCGGTGCCCGCAACGCTGCACAGCCTAGCCATTCGGGGTTTGTGTCGTTTGTGTTCCGCTGCAGGACACAAACCGAGAACGACTGGTGCACGAGCGTAGAACGTACGTAGGTACGGCGTGGGCTCTAGGCTGATCGCGAAGTGCATGAGTAATTAATGAAACCAATAATCCGTCACGCGCTAGTCTGCGAAATCCATTCAATTTAATTGGACCGGTTAATCGGGGCCATTCGATTCCGCGTCTATGCGTAGGCGGTATACATGCATTCAGGCATCCCCGCGCGTCCCGCATGATCCGACGACCCTGCAATGCCTTCTTTAGACACTTTCAAATTTGCCGCTAAATTAAACTCTGCACTCTGAACCACGCCACGATTCGAATTTGAATTTGAATTCGAATCCGAAAGCAAACGCTAAAAACCGTTACATTTTTTTCCCTAACGCCGTGTGCAAAATTCGATTTTGTGTACTCGTTTGCGTGCGCAAAATGCCAGATTCCCTCACTCATTCCGTTAGCGTGCGCAAAATGCGGTTCGCGTGTGCAAAATAGAATTCGCGGGTGCAAAATAGGTTCGCGGGTGCAAAATGAAATTCGCGTGCGCAAAATGAATTTCGCGTGCGCAAAATACAAATATTTTATATATTTATATATCTATATATATATAGGTATATATAGGTACATATAGGTATATATAGGTATATATAGGTATATATAGGTATATAAAGGTATATATAGGTATATATAGGTATATATAGGTATATATAGGTATATTTAGGTATATATAGGTATATATAGGTATATATAGGTACATATAGGTATATATAGGTATTTATAGGTATATATAGGTACATATAGGTATATATAGGTATATATAGGTATATATAGGTATATATGTGTATATATAGGTATATATGTGTATATACAGGTATATATAGGTATATATAGGTATATATAGGTACATATAGATATATATAGGTAAATATAGGTACATATAGGTATATATAGGTGTATATAGGTATATATAGGTATATATAGGTATATATGTGTGTATATAGGTATATATAGGTATATATAGGTACATATAGGTACATATAGGTATATACAGGTATATATAGGTATATATAGGTATATATAGGTATATACTTCTTACTATTGCACTCCTGAATAAATCTCTGAAATCTTATTTTTAATGAAAGTCTTTTTATTCAATTATGAATTTTTAATTCGATTTTATATAGTGGGGGGGCTCCGCCCCCCAACCCCCCGGCGGGGGCTTCGCCCCCCGCACCCCCACCAGGGGCTGCGCCCCTGGACCCCCCGTCAGATTGCCGGTGTTGTCGAATTTTGCACAACTCGTCAGGGAAAATAGTATACGCAACACGTGCTTTGCGCACTCGTTACGTAATGTACTATTTCGAAATTCGAAAAGGGCGGATCGGCGTTATATTATGTATTATGTAGTCATCTCCACCTATGCGGCAATCTATGATAGACTTGTAATATAATTATCGCCTATACACATTCAGTTCGGAGGGAGTTAGAGTAGTTTATGGGAAAGGGAAAAGGGAGAAGGGTGGATATGGGGTATACTGTGATGGTGTCGACTGTCGCGTGCTATATGCGAATAATTAGAGGTATAGGAAGGGGTTAGAAGGGTAATGTCATGCAAATATACCTACCTACCTATCTACCTACCTACCTACCTATCTACAGCTCATGACTCGGTCCACCAGGAATAGAGTGCATTAATCCACTAATGCACACGTATATGTACCGACTATACACACATATACGTATAGCCGGATAGGCGCCAAGTAAAATTAGATTCGAGCTGCAGATTTACCCTCGAAATGCAATACTATATGGTATATAGTACATAGTATAGCATATAGATATAGGCATGGTATATGTTACGCAAAAATCGGCTGTACAGCAAGTGCAGCGAAAAAACATATTACAGATGAAGAGACAAGTGGTGCGAAAGTCTGTCTTGGTTCTCGGGGTTCCTTTGGCTCGCTGATTCCCGTGATCTGAGTTAAAAAACTGAAAATTCAAAACGGCGGATCCGTTCCTGAATCACACTTGAATCATTCGAATATTCGCTCGGAAGTTCATATTAGCTCAGATTCGGAATCAGCAAGCTAAAAGCTCCTTCCGGTCGAGTTAGGAGCCAGATTTCATATTCGGCACGAAAATCCCTGTATCTATAGATGTAACATAGGCGTATACCCAAAATCTATAAATAATTGAAAAACTTTTTTAATTTTCAACGGATTATTGCCGCTCGCAGTTCTTCATTATCAGCTACCTTTTTTGTTTCTATTAAATCGTAAAATATACAGAGAAAAAAAAATCCCCTAAGCCCCGCGCTGCCAGACGATATCGAAACATGATTGACATCATGTGCGATGGTGGTGTAATGGTCAGCATAGTTGCCTTCCAAGCAGTTGATCCGGGTTCGATTCCCGGCCATCGCACTCAATTTTTTTATCTTTTTCCTTGTTTCGTTTCATCGCACATAGTCTTATCGCAAAAATTTATTAATTCATGTATTTTTTTTTTCGATCATTCAATGAAACGTAGAGGGAAACGTAAAAAGAAAGAAAACAGAAAGTTCTTTTTTATGTTTCTCACAACTTTATATACATATATATACCACATAATACTATATTCCGATACAATTTATCGTAATCTATATGAAAAAAAAAAAAAAAAAGAAACAATTAGCACATGCGTTATCGCAATGTAAATATGAATTAATTAATTAATTAATAAACTAAATTAATTACTAAGAGAATGAGAAGAAGAAATAAGAGAAAAAGAACGTACGATAATATCCGCGGAAGGATATAACACACTCGTACTATAACAACGTCGCATCATTATTATCTTCGAACTCGCAATATTCCCGATAACAAACCACTTGTCCAAACTCGTTGCGTAGCGGTAGTGTATATATCCTTTTCCGAGTGTTAGCGATTGCGAGAAACACTTTGCTCGCGCTGAACATTGCGATGCTTGCGAGTGTGGCTATCGCTAGTAGCTTGGTGGCGCCATCTGGCATCGCATCGTACAACCCTAACCTAAGCGGAGCCGTATCGCCTTTGTTTCTTACGCCACGCCGCGGCTCCTGAATGCATACACACATGCATAAGCGTGTGCGTATAGTCGCGGTTACGGTACAGCCCGAACGTCAGTAACACCCTGACCGTCGAACGAGACGCATGAGGTTAGTTATCCGCCATTTTTTCTTGCTCTCTCTCTCAAAACACTTTATCATATTAGAATATACGTATTTATGTATATATATATATTTTTTTTGTTCTTCTTCAAGAAAGACACCGATGTTTATTGAGAATCGAAATTGGAGAATGAGAATCACGCTTTTTCTGTCAAAATAATTCTCACTACATTATTATATCCTCCGGTTTCGATTTCCGACGATCTTATGTATTGCCATTTAAACACGTAGGTGTCAATATCATTCTGTCAAAAGTATAGTGTAATCTATTTCAGTATTTATAAATGACTAAAACACCTCTACTCCTTATTCTTATCTCGTACGCAACGCAAGATTTGCATGTGTACACTGTACACTGTACACTGTACACTGTACACTGCACACAAACAAACACGCATATATGCATGTGTGCGCGCGCGCGACCGCGGGCGCTTACTCACAAACAAACAAAAACATGTATGAAAAGTTTGAGTAAAGTTTTTACTTTTATCCGCCAACTACTGCCGCGGTACCGTTACTTAAGTAAGGTGAAGTTTAGCTAAGTTAGGTTAGGTTAGGTTAGCTACCTACCTTCCCTCGCATTTCAGTCATAGTGTAAGTGCAGCAGAGTAGACGTAGATACTAGATAGGTAAAATCAACCCTGAATCATTCCGAAGACTATTTCATTTTTTTTTTTTTCACCTGATTCATTACTGCATGTTTGTATAGATATACATATATATTGTTATGTATGTATAATGTATATATATTATATACATACAAGGATTAAATATGTGTATATGTATACTATATTTTTTTATTAATCATATATGTATGGTTTTTATTCGATGAAACAATAAGGAGCTATAATAGATAACGATCATTTATCGCTTTTACGAATGATGTGTAATCGCAATTTTACTGCAAACACCGCATTACGCATTATAATAAAATATTAATCACCGATTTATATTTTATCTTACCTACATATTATACTGTAGATCTTACGTATATATTCATTATATTTAGGTATTACACCTATCGGTTTTTCTTGAAAAAGTAGAAATACATATAATGATTATCATGTACATAATCTCGAACGCAAATCGTATGGTATAAGAATGTCTCATGGTTATTATTATTATTATTATTATTATTATTATTATTATTATTATTTTACCATGTCATCAACCTTGTATGTTTGCGAATCTTGCGAATCTGCGAGATACAGGGTGGGCGGAAAAAAATGATCGAAGGAAAGACGAACTTTTTTTTTTCTTTTATGAATTTAATTTTCTTGAAAGTATCTTGAGATTTTATTGAAATTAGATTTTCATCATTTTTATATTCATTTTTTCTTAGCTTTGATCTGTAATTATCTTGAAATTATATTAAATTATTTTTGAAATCGAGCTTATATCGTGTTGAACGAAATTTTGAAATATAGTTGAGATCGTGTTAAAATCGATTATATGAACATCTTGAAAAATGATCTTTAAACAAACTTATAAAGATTATGTCTTGAAATCGTATAGAAATATTGAAACTATTCGAAAATGATCTTGGAGTCTTAATTTTATCTAAGAATTATCCTGAAATCTTGAAATTATTGTAAAACTTATTTTTCATTCATCTCGAAATCGTTCTAATGTCGAAAATGAATTTAAAATCGTTTAGAAATCTGGAAAGGGAAACTATCTTGAAATCTTGTCTTTGAATCGTATAAAAATCTTGAAGATTTTCATTAAACAAACTTGAGATCATCTTGAAATCGTATTAAAATTTTGAAACCATCTTTAAATTATGTTGAAATATTAAAACTATGTTATAATCAATTTGATATTGTCTTGAATCATTAATGAAATGTTGGAATTCTTTTTTTTGAAATCCACTTTACATCATTTCGAAATCTCGTAATTATATTCTCAAATAAACTTGAAACCGTCTTAAAGTCTTATGAAATCATTCTAAAATCTTAAAATTATCTTACGATCATCTATAGAACGTGTTAAAATCTTGAAACCGTCAAAATGTTATCTTGAAGTCTTAATTTTATCTAAAAATCATTCTGAAATGTTAAAATCATCTTAAACTTATCTTGAAATCAATGTGATGTTGAAAATCAATTTAGAATCATTCAGAAATCTGGAAACTATCTCAAGGTTGTCTTTAAATCGTTGGAAAATCTTTAAATGATCTAAAAAATTTCAAATTAACTCCAGATCGACTTGAAATGATCTTGAAATTTTCAAATTATCTTCAGATCGACTTGAAATGATCTTAAAATAATCTTGAAATTTTCAAATTATCTCCAAATCGACTTGAAATGACCTTGAAATTTTCAAATTATCTCCAAATCGACTTGAAATGACCTTGAAATTTTCAAATTATCTTCGAATCGACTTGAAATGATCTTAAAATGATCTTGAAATTTTCAAATTATCTCCAAATCGACGTGAAATGATCTTGACATTTTCAAATTATCTTCAAATCGACTTGAAATGATCTTGAAATTTTCAAATTATCTCCGAATCGACTTGAAATGATCTTGAAATTTTCAAATTATCTTCAAATCGACTTTAATGATCTTAAAATGATCTTGAAATTTTTAAATTATCTCCATATCGACTTGAAATGATCTTGAAATTTTCAAATTATCTTCAAATCGATTTGAGATGATCTTTGAATGATATTCCATAAATCCATAGCTTTTCAAAATGATCATTAAATGGAATGGATCATAAAAATCATTTGAATTATCCACCAATCATCATGAATAGTTTAAATGAAGCCTAAATGATTTGAAAATTTCTAAACTATCCCGATATTGGCTTTAAATGTCTCCTACATTTTTCTTTCTCCCTACAGTAAAACGACTTTGCTCAACTCCGACCATAGTCATCATCATAATCCACTAATAATCCGTCGTTAAATCGTACATGTACAAATGCGAGCCTGACGATGGATCCGCGCCACAAATACATACTGCGAAAATTGCAGCCAGAAATAGTCAAGGACCTTGAAGTACAGGATATAATAGAATTTCTAATATCAAAAAAGACAGTGAGCACTCCTCTATGGGATGAAATAAGACTAGAACCGAGCAAAGAATTGCAGAGTAAAATGCTGCTCGACAATCTTCTGACGTAAGCGAAGCAATTATACGAACGATAAGCCCGAAAAATTACACCAGCTAGATCATGTATATCAAAATTTTTTACCAGACGTGGACCGAACGCTTATTCCGTATTCAAAGAAGCTATCAGACACGACTACTCATGGATATTCGAGCAAATGGACGACCTGGAAGCCGAGGACTGCGTAGATTCGATCGACGCTAGACTAGGACCCCATAATCTTCACTCTCATCTCCCAGCTAATCCGCCTCTTAGTGTTAAGCGCACGCAAAAGGTTTAGCACACTTTCAAAACATGTTATACAAATATTTGACGATAGTAACTAAATGTCTACATAGCTTGTTGATCTTATTTCTTTCCTTTCCAAACTGACGTTGGTATTAACTGTTTGGTAAGTCTAGTCCGGTCTTCAAAAAACCAGACAATTTATGAAATAGGAGTCTATCACGCGCATAGAATCGCTTTCTACATCATTTTCTCTATCATTTTCATCATCAGATGAACAAGCTGCGCAAAGGATTGACCGAACTGCTACCAGGCAACTATCTGGTTCTACACGCCTTGCAGGGATACGGAAAGTCCACTTTGGCCAGCGCTACTTTACAGGACAGACCATTCGTCGAAGAATTGTTCCAGGTGATGACGAAGAAGAGCCGATTACACTCCAACCGAAAGAACTAAGAAGACCGAGTCTTATCCTAACATTTTATTCCCTCATTTCAGAACGAGATCTACTGGATCAAATGCGGGCAGAGTCAATCGGTATCGGACAACATATTGATACAATTAAACATGCTCTTTCATTTGGTCAGGAACTTGGATCCACTCGCAGAACCAACTAGCGAAGATTCACTCAAATATTCATTGAAACGACACTTCTCTGTACACAATCATGCTCTTATCATATTAGACGATGTTAACAGTCAGGATGTTATCAACGCTTTTGATTTCGGATGCAAAACACTCGTTCTAACAACAGATGTCGATATACTTAGAGGGAGGAAGAGCAACGTTATTGAAGTACGATCTAAACACTGAAATTATCAAATTTTCATAAATTTCCTTAAATTTTCTTAAAATTTTCCTAAATTTTCATCAATTTTCTAAAATTTCCTCGGATTTTCTTAAATTTTCATCTTAAATTCTTTTCAAATTTTTGCTAATAATCGATCGAATGTTGAAGAAAATTTGTAAAAATCTCATCGCCGGTTTTCCAGATGAGCGACGGATTCAGCATGAACGAGTCCCTCGATCTATTTGCAAAAGCGACAGGAATCCCAGTTCCAGATTTGCCGATACAAGCCCGACAAATCCACGAGAAGTGTAAAGGCATGCCGTTAATGATATCGATGTTCTCAGCTCAGTTTGAAGACATAAAAGAGAGTTTAGTCAAGGGTAAAACAAGCGACGAGATATGGTCTTACTGGGTGAACACACTGAAAGAAAAAACGTCCGAGTAAGTATAGGGAGAGACAAAAAGACGAGAATACTCTCTCGTCGCTGTATCAACTTGTGATATTGATTGTTTTTCATTCATGTTTTTTTGTATTTTCTGTTTTTTTACAGCCATTTTCAAGAGTCTCTGGAAAGGCGAGCCGCTACCTTTGATTTATGCATAGAAAAATTGTCACCTGAAGATAGACGGTACTATAAAACTCTCGCCATCTTTCCTGAGGATGTTAACATTCCGACAAAGGTTCGTCTTCGACTACGGCTTGGTAGAGAATCATCAAAATCCTAGAAAATCATTGGAATTTTCTTGGAATCCTGGAGAATCATTAGAAATCTCTTTAAATTTTCTAAAATCATTGAAATTCTCTTGAAATTCTTTGAATAGTCTTTGAAAATCATTGAAAAAAATGATGAAAACTATAATTTCAACTATTTTTGACTAGACGCTGTCAATATTCTGGGATGTACCATTGGCCGAAGTTGATTCCCGCATGACGAGATTTCGCAAGAAGGCATTGGCCTGTAGAAAATGGCATCATGGGTGCGAGACCTACGTATACGGAGTTCATAACTTGGTGTTATGCCATCTGCGAGACAAGCTAGAGCCAGAGGAGCTGAAGCGACTGCATAGATCCTACGTTGAAAAAAACCTGGCGTTGTGTAACGGGGATTTCTCAAAACTCCCGGAGGACAATTACCTCCATTCTTACATCGGTTATCACATGAAGAAGGGCGAGCTGATCGACAAATTCTCCGAACTTTATCTAGACTTTGGTTTCATAGAAGCCAAAGTCTTCAACATCGGGCCTGGCGATCTGCTGATAGATCTAAAAAAGTACAGAAACTACATAACGCGGGGTTCCCCCGAGCTCCTAGAGCGCGTCGAAGACCTCGAGCGGTTCCTCATACAGCAGGCTTCAACCCTGGCCGAATACCGGCGGAGATATTGCCTGGACCTTGTTCAGGTCGCCTTGAAGCACCCTTTTCAAGGCTTCGTGAGATCTAAGGCGGAGTCTTTGGCCCATGAGAGAAAGAGCAGTCTTTACTTAGACCACTTGAAGCACAACACCGAGCATCCCAGTTCGTACAGCGAAGAATTACACCTGCAAGTTAGATCGGTGGCTTTTACGAACGAGGCTGGAGTGATATTGGTGGGAAATGACGAGGGTAAAGTGATATCGTGGAACTGCAACAACAGACAACACGCTAGTTTCTGCGGCAACAACGCCGAACAGCCAATAACTAAGATCGTCGCTCCTGAAAAGGAGAACTTCTTCATTTCTATCAGCGCTGATGGGAGAGCAAAGCTCTTCGATTTACGCGGCGAGTCGACTAGGCCGGAGAATAATCACATCGAAACGCTGCATCCTATAGCCAAACAGCCCAAATGGATCAATATGTCTGATTCTAAGTACAGCCAGGATGATAGCAGGATTACTCTGGCTCTACCCGAACAGAAGATCATTGATATCGCGGTTTCTACTGATAGGAGAAAGATCGCTGCTTGTACAGACGCCGGATCTGTTATGGTGATTATAGTTTATTCAAATATCCTCTGAAATCATTGGAATTCTCTTGAAATTCTAGAAAATCATTAGAAATCATGAAAAATTAATTGGAAATCTTTTGAAATCCTAGAAAATCATTAGAAATCTTTTAAAATCGTCCAAAATCATTGAAAATCCTTGGAACGTCTGAAATCCTTCATTTCCATGCACCTTGCTCTTCCAATTTTCGCCCAATTCTAATTAATTTCTTAATATTTCTCAGGCCTGGGACTTCGAGGGTAATGTAATATTCAATTCCCCCCACGTCGCCAAGTGAGTTCTCTCCCTGATTATAAAAAAAGTTTAATAATTTTGATTTAATTTTTTTCAAAAGAGCGAAGAAGTCAAGCGATCTTTCAAAAAACTGATGAACTCTGTTCGTTTTCCAGGACCCCTTTGAACTGCATAGCGTTCACAATGTCTGGCACAATGTTGCTCGCAGTAAACGAGTCTACAGGAGCTCTGGTGACGTTGGACGCAACGAGTGGTACCTACAAAACGCAGTTCAGCCTACAGCCGAAAAACGACAAGATAATATCGCTGCTTTCGGTGCCGCAGTACTGCAACATCATCCTCGCTTTACTGCAGACCAAAATCTGCAGGCTCACATGGGCGATGGACGACGATCCTTACCGAGGACCGCAAACCAAAGAATTTTCGAAACTGGGAGTTAACGCCGGCGACTATACCTCAGCCGCAGTGACTAGGGATGGGAAGTACGTCGTCACCGCAGACACCGGCGGATCTGTTAACGTTTGCGACCTTCACGAGGGACTCGAGGTCGTTAGGACGTACAAAAACCTCATTTTTAGCCTCGATACTCACTGGCTAGAGGATGAGGCGTGCCATATTGTGAGTCGAGTCAATTTTTTAGATCAGTTTTCAGGATCTAAGATCATTTTTGTTCAACACTTTCTTCGTTACAGATTTGTGGAGGTAATCGAGACGCTTTGGTGCCTATGGTTCATCGGTGGAAGTTCGACCCTCAGGCAAAGCCCGTTGTTAGGAGGTAATTTATGAGGGAGAGACTGAGAAATATTCATTCGAGTTAGAGTTGGACCTTGGCGAGAAGTCCGCCTCCGACTGTGTCTGAATAAACCAGTCCAGATCCTGGCAGATTTAGCCCCGAGTTAAAACCATAAAAGAGTAATCCGAGTCCCCTTAGACTCGGGACTCTGGCTTATATCTCTGCGAGTTTCCTCCAACATCCTTTCTCGAACAATGTTCAACGCTCCAATTCTCTGACGAATAATTGCTCACATCCCGCTTTCAGACTCCCTTTATTCGACGCCACGATGAAGTCTGGGGGAAGGAACGTCATAGCGATAGGAACTTCGGATGGAACAGTTCAGATAATCAAAAACGACGATGTGATGTCAGAAACGCCTCCAGTTAATGGAAATATAACTAGTCTACTGATCTACGACGACGGTAATCAGGTCGTTTACGGAACTAACAAAGGCTCCGTATTCTTGTTCGACATAAAGCTCAACCATTCCAAAGAGATAATGGAGTTAACGGAGGCCGTAGAGTTCTTAGAGACGCTGAACATCGGGGGAGAGTCTGTTATAGTGTGCAGACAGGCGGGCGGAGAAGACCTGCAGGTAGTATTCCCGGATTTTGGATATCGAGCCCCATTTCATCATCGAAAATCGCATGTTTCAGGTCTGGAAGAGCCCCGAGGACAATCAACTCGTCGAACACACTGGGACTGTGATATACTGTGATATAATAAGCAGCGTCAAACTGGCGCTGACCGTATCTGACAAAGTCGTTAAACTCTGGGACCAAAATACGTGGAAACTTCAGTCTAAACACGAGCCAAAATCCGTCCAGAATATAAGCTGCTCTTCGCTGAGTCGGAACCAGAATTATATCGCTTTTGGTAACGCGGCTGGGAAGTTGAACGTCAGCAAGCTCATCCCAAGGCCTAATCTACGCGCCTTAAGATTCCAGGATTTTATAACCAGGTCGTTGGCGGAGGGGATTACCGCCTGCGATTTTTCACAAGACGAGGAGCTCCTGGCGCTGGGATTGAAGAATGGGGAAATCATGGTGAGATTTGACTTGCTTATTTAATTTTCTGAACTAAAACGACTCTCGTCTCTCCCCAGATTATCGACGTACCGACTAACTCCGAGGTTCGTAAGATCGAGTTTCACCGACGTCCAGTGAAGGGGCTTTATTGGTGTCCAGGTGATATCGAAGACCGGGTTCTACTCTCTCTGGCAAACGAACTCGCCTTTTGGAACGTCGCTATAGAATCGAAGAAGGAAACTCGCCGAGAGATAAGCCAGAGCTTGAGCGAACTCACGCGGAGTCCGGAGTCCAAGGAGGCTGTGCGCAAGATGAAAACAAGCAAGAGTCTTGAACTCGGGGGATTCGAAGCGATGGCTAACGACAACGACCAGGTATTCTCCGTCTCTAATCACGAATCGGATATGGCGCAGAGTTTGAACGGATTGAACGGGGCAGATCAGGGCCCGAACCGCTCTTTATGGCGCGATAAGAAGCCCAAGTATCCTAAGATAGACGGGCTACTCAGCGTCGTCAAATTGGACGGAGATCTTGCGACCAAAGTATGCGTTTCAGAAAAGTTTAGTCATTTTATAACGCTCAATGGGGAAGGGTCGATATATAATTTAACGATACTAGAGCCTAGGAAGGGAGAGATCGTCAATGGGAAAACATAGCAGGTGCTAAAGGCCGTAAAAAATGGGCATTTATTAGATTCGGGATATTTTTATCGCCTGAAAATAACAGTTTTAGAGTTTGTTCAAGCGACGATTGAATTAGCTTGCAGGATTCTTTTGATCGGTCTGAAACCGCGACTTTTGTAACGCGGTATAAGCCTGCGAAGGGTCGCTCAGCCATCGGGGACTCAAAATATTGAGAATTTTTTAAGTAAGAATGGATCGGGGCTCAAGGGACGATCCGATATCCCCGGATCCGTTAACTCCGGGTACTCGGATCACTCTTTCATGGTTTTAAATCGGGGCTAAATCTGCCGCAGTATCTGGACTGGTTTATTCAGACCAGATGGTACCGATCGGTTTCAGTATTCAGGGAGAGATATTGCCATATTCCTAATAGCCATGATCATCGATCATCGAACAAAGAAGATTGAAAGAAGGAAAGAATAGAAAATAGAAAATAATACAACGATTCATTGATTTTTTTTCACTTTTTTCTTTATTCACAGTCTCAATAATTGAACAGTAAATCAGTTTTCTTCTTATTAGCTCAATTCCAGTATGTAACGTGTTTGTTATGTATATCCATACTCTCAATTCACTGCCGATACCTACCTACCTACATACATATTTTTATTTTTATTCTTTTGATCTCTTTTTTATGATAATAATTACATACCTCGACTATAGTACATTATGGTATATTATATACGCAACATTGACTACATACATATATACATATACCTAAAAAGACTGTACATAATAAGTCTCATATACTTGGTCACTATTATTTTATATTTCTCGTTTTTTATAATATATACTAGTACTAGTATCGAAAGTTTACTTTCGTTTTAATCGATTTTATCATTTTTTTTTTCAATTTTTTTTTTTATACATATATGTATATACTTTATATACATACTATATATTATACATACGTAATATTCACACATTTTCTTATACATACTATATATAATCTATAAACATATTATAAGGATTAAGACTCTCTCTCTCTCTCTCTGTTTTATTAATTAATTAATTAATTAATTAATAATACAAAAAAAATAAAAATAATGAAGAATAAGAAACGAACAATTATATAGAGCGTAGATTAAAGAATGGTGTTTTATTTTCTTTTTTTTTTTCTCTTCTTTTCTTTTTTCATATATTTTAAATATAAATACATTCTATAGTATAGAATAAAGCAATGCGCGTATAATAGGATATTAAAGAAAAGAAAACTGAGATAGCTAAGACAAAAGATATGAAGAAGAGAAAAATAGAATAGAATAGAATAGAATAGAATAGAAAAGATAGAAAAATAAGATTTAAAAAAAAAAAGATGAAAAAAATTGCATAGTAGTAGTAGTAGTAGTAGTAGTAATAGGATAATAAAGGAGATAAAAAAGTTATTGTGATATTTCTATACTATACTAATACTATACTAATACTATACATAAATACATACATAATATTATTAAAAAAGAAAAAAAAAAACAGTATAACAATAATAACAACATATATAATCTTTGATATTGTCGCTATAGCTGCGAAAATGAAATAAGAAAACATTATTTTTTTATTTTTTTTTAATCATTCTGATAAACTTATATACTATATTATATACATATATATAGTATATATTATACGTATTATATGTGTGCTCAATTTTAAGTTTTATACATAATATATAGGTACTATTTAATTATGCAATTATAATTATTATTTTTAACGATATAATCTCTCTATCTATCTGTCTATCGATCTTTTTTTTTTTTGTTTCTTCCTTTAAAAATGAAGATAATTATATTGCAATACGTGTGCAGACTGATCAAAAAGAAGCGATGTATTAATTATTTTTAATTTTTAATTGTTTTTTTTTATTTTGTTATTTTGTTATTTTGTCCTTTTCTTTCTTCTTTTTTCTCTCTTCTCTATTCATTCATTCATTCAATTATTATTATTATTGTTGTTACTATTACTGATCGTGATGTTATACTATATATCGAGAGAGAGAGAGACAATAATAATAAACTTCGAAACCCTATACATATATAGGTATAGTGCAATGAAGTTATTTGAAACAAATAAAAATAAATTAATAATAATAGGTAATAATAATAATAAATAATCGAGACTATATTAATATTGTAATAACACTATACTATATAATATAGTATAATAATTAAACAGTACACCCTATACTATATCAATATGTTTAAATTTTTTAATTATCTATAATTAATTATATATATATATATATATCTAAGCGAAGCATATAATATTGCAATAATAAATATATAAATAAATATTATTATTATTATTATTATTATTATTATTGATCGTATTGACAATGTTTAATAAGACTTTTTACATGTTTGTAATTTCATATTGTATATTATTAAATTGAATGTATATATATATTATATATATATACCTATACTATATAATATAGGTATATAAATCTAAAAAATCATTACATGATATTATCGCCTCTTACCTCTCCAATAATTTAGGAACGAAATTCCTATTTTCCGTTTTCGATTATTGTTAAATCGCACCGAACAATAATGATCATTTTTTCTACAATATATCATAGAATCGATGTTAATCTATCTAAAAATAATATACCTAACTCGGGTTAGAGGCGATTCCGAATTTTCTATTTGTTCTCTTCAATAATCAAAATCGTTTTGAATGCGACAATCAAGCCCGCGCTCGTTCAACTGTTTTCAAATAAACGCCTGTCAGATTGTGCGACTAGGCAACCCGTCGTACATCAGTATACAACAAACTACCTATACACAGGCGCTTAATGCACAACTTTATCGTTTATAATTCTACACACGCACACACACGCGCGCGTATGCACGGTCTTAACTATACATCGAGTGTGTTTATCTATTTGAACTTAATTGCTCACGAGATATTGATTAATAAAGTTTTATATATAGTATATATCATCCGTGTTGTCGAGCAGGGAATTATTATTCCGTATAAATAAACGACGTTACTATACTATAATAGTAATCATTTTTTCTTTCTTTATCCGCCTTTCCCGATTATTTATACACTGCGTAAATAATATTCGCTACAATTTGCGAACTGAAAATTATTAGTTTCATAAATCTGTGCGAGGTAGGATACTGCCTAATGCAGTGTCGACTACATCATGAGCACGTCGATTATTCGAAATTATACTTTACGTAACTGAGTATCGCTGGGAGTATATCATCCCGTGTATACGTTATGTTCGCATGTGCGACTTGGCTCTTTTTTTGCAATTACATTGTTTTTTGCAATGAAATTTGTAGACACCATTTCCTGTCGCTAAAATGGTCAGTCGGTTTTTCATTCATCGTCAACGCGCGTTTGCCGCGCGGTCAATGTCAAGTTTATGAATTCTCTCGAGCCTGCACGCGATCGCGCTCGGCGATTACGATTTAAGACACAGATGTGTGATATGGACGAAGTTTAACCGTATAACGCGGTAAGTTTAATATTGTTTTTAAAAAAATTTGCAAATTTTTTTTCTAATTTTCTTTCACCTTTTTCTTCTTCTTCTTCTTCTTCTTCCGTTTTCTGACAGCCTAAGTCGATCTTGTTGTTTGAAATACGATTACACTCGATACACCTACTGGCTAGTACAGTAGTAACGCGTTGCGACGATAATAATGCGAAAATATTATTATCGCATAATAATCGGTTGACTTATATTTATTGGACGATTAAAAATTTTCTAATCAGTGATCAATCGGTATAAGGAAATTGTATACTTCATTAAACTTCAGTACGTACAAGCGCGTTCTGCTCAAACGACTACGCTGCGCTATCTGCCTATAGCTAGTATGATAAATGGTGTTTCTCAACTGAAGATTTATTTATTTTTATTTCTTTTATTTATTTATACACATACTGCGGGGATTGATCGATCGACAACGTGAGGATTATGTGATAAACGACAAACTAATACATGTGATATTAAATCTTTCGAAATCCCTCGGCGGTTTTGCGGGTTTTCAAAACTTTTTCGCAACAGTCGAGCAAAACCCGAGGATCATCATGCCCTGCAGCAGCGATAAAAGTAGAGAATTTACGAACTCGGAGGAGACTCTGGTCGACGGTATCGTCGTAACGTCTCTGGATCAGACCTGTGCGGCTACTATACCGATCAAACTGCATCACGAAGATAGAAACGCTGGGGATGCTGCAGTCAACGTTGAAAGAATGCTTTATTACGCCGGGGATTTTGGGAGGTACCAAATACTCCTCATGGTACTTTTCAGCATCGTAAACGTGCTTTCGGCCTTCCACTACTTCGGCCAGACCTTCATTACCGTACAGCCGAAAGATTTTCGTTGCGCTAATTTAGACGGGGATCAAAATTTCGGGGATTTGTCGATTTCCATCAACGAGTTGGGAGTGAACCAGGTACTTTGGATCCTCTTGTTTTTTTTCTCTCTCCTAATTTACGGGAATTAATTAACTCACAGTGTGTCAATTTTTATTTATTTTTCAACAGACGAGGCCACTGAACGTAGATAAATGTAAAACTTACTATTTAGAGCTGACCGAAATAATCGCCGATGATAAAACCCTCAGTAAATCAATTTGGAAACTCGAAGATTGCACGAAGTTCAAATACGACAGACACTTCGGTTACGAAAGTATCGTTACTGAGGTAAGAGAGATAGAGAGATAGAGAGAGAGAGCTGGGAGATCAAAGATTTCGATTTCTATAGTGATAACGGATTCGAATAGTTAAATTTACCGAACAGCGTGCGCAAAGTTCGATTTTCCGCATCCGTGCGCAGTATATGAGCGTGCGGTAAAGTTGTTTTGCGAACTTTGCGCACCTTAATTTAAAAAAATATTAATACTATGTGCAACATCGGTGCGATTCCCGCACTAGTTGCACACAATGTACTGCTATTCCCGAACCGCTGCAATAGTATCGCTAAGAATACGTGCATTTCCAAACAGTTAAACTGGGTCTGCAAAGATTCTTGGAAAGCGGCATTGGGCCAATCGATGTATTTCATCGGTGCTGTTATCGGCACATTTACATTGGGTATTGCCGCTGACAAATGGGGTCGTATAAAGGCACTAATAGTTGCCTACATTCTGGCACTGATCGGTAATATTATGACCGTATTATCAAAGGATCTCGAGTTATTTGCGGTTTCAAGATTCGTCGCTGGTCTTGCAACCGACACAAACTTCGTTATGATGTATATAATCGGCAAGTAGTAATTGATTTTTAAAAAAAGGGGGGGGGGGTGGGGCAGGGGGGGCATGTCGAATTATGTAAAATACTGAGTTTTTCTATTCATTTTTTCATTTTTCATGCTCATCATAGTCATGGAGTACGTCAGGCCAAGCATGAGGACTTTTGGACTGAACATATGCATCGGTATATTTTACTGTCTCGGATGTAGCGTCGTGCCCTGGATCGCGGTGGCCTTAGAGACGTGGAGAAAATTTTTGGTGAGAATTAATATGGGGTCATATTTTTTCCTAAATTTGTATGGATTCATATGCTGATGACGATAATTGACGGTGCAGATGAGCGTCTCTGTCGCGATGGTGATAGTTCCATTTTACTATCTGGTCCTACCAGAAAGTGCGTCGTGGCTTTTGACCCAGGGAAGAGCCGATGAGGCGCTTAAGGGGTTTTTAAAAATCGCTAAAATAAATGGGAAAACAATACCCGATGATGTAGTGGACAGATTCAAAGAGGAACATGTAGACGGTGACAAACCGCCTCAGGCGAGTCTTAAGGAAATTTTTAAGAGCCCAAAATTGAGGAGGAAAATGAGCATCCTGGTTTTCAAAACGTAATAATATCACCAAGTATCGAAGATGCTATTGATTCATAACAGTTTTAAATATTCTTTTTCGACACAGTGTGCGTAAAATGAATTTTTACGCACACTGTGTCGAAAAATATCGTACGAAACTGGTGCGTAAACATTTTTTACGCCCTTGTCGCATAATATACTATTATTTCATTAATCCGCATGATCGATGCGATCAGGATGACGTTGACGCTCTGCTACGACGCTATATCGAGAAACGTGAACGTTAAAGGAGCATCACCGTTTTTGGTCTTCTCTCTTGGATCTCTGACCATTTTTCCAGCCTGCTTAGTGATCCTGGGTTTTCAGGATAAGATCGGACGCAAGGCTCTCTTCTTTCTCGCTGTATTGTTATCCGCTATTCTCACCTCTACATCGGGATTGGCGAATGCTTTGATCCCAAAGGACGCAGGTATGCTTGTTATCGTCCGTTCAAATTCGACATGAACAATACTAAAAATCGGTATGCATAAACTAATCGGTTTTGAACATTAATTTCCCAAGATGTCATGGTCCACGTAAGCGTAGGTCTCTCAGTAACAGCGAGATTGTTCGTTGTCATTGCATTTAATTCCGGATCACAATACGCGGCTGAATTAATACCAACCATAATAAGAGGACGAGGAGTTGCTCTCATCCACGTAGTTGGATATGCAGCGAGTTTTCTAAGCCCTCTTCTATTGTACCTGGTTAGTAAATTTGTGTTTATTCAATTAAACTTATTTCTTTCCAATGCCTGCTTCCAAAGTTTGAGCTTCGAGGCCTGTGTAACGTGCGTAAGGTACCTTATTCCCGAAGAGTGAAAAAAAAAGAAGAATTAGGGCAACCGCACATTGCAAATACTCTACTTTACCGCACTAGTGCCTTTTCCGCGCATGCGCGCATCGCTAATACTCTACTTTGCCGCACTAGAGCCTTTTTCGCGCATGCGCACATCGCGAATACTCTACTTTACCGCACTAGTGCTTCTTTCGCGCATGCGCACATCGCGAATACTCTGCTTTGAACACTAGTGTTTTATTAGCACACTGTAACCTGTAAAATTATGTTGATTAATTAATCTGTCTCTCAAATCAAACTTTCGTTTCAGGGTGTTACAAAAAATATCATTTCTTAAATATTTAGATAAGTCGCGATCGCTTTTTATTCCACTTTTCTGCTCCCGATGACCGATCAGTCTGCAGGCTACATTGCAACAATGTAACCGAAGTTGCATGTTTTTAGGCGCCTTACATCAATTTATAATCAGATATCTATACGCTAACAACAAGTCGAGTTTTATCGATTTATAATTAAACACACAACAAGCAGAAAGAGTCTATCTTTCCAACAGCTTGGCACCCGGGAATAGAAACGGTATTAGTAGCCAAAGTAAGGCCAATGTCAAAGTCTGTATAGAGTTAAATTAATCGTGCCAAGAAATCGTTGTATAATAATATACAGTGAGGCTCTAGCTAGAATCTAAAACATCCTCACATACTTACTTCCTATTGCATATATGAAATTTTCAAATGTACATATAGTACGTGAAGTTAGCAACGCCATTTTTGAATTTTAAATATTTCATTTTTTTTTCTTTCTCTTTTCGCAATTCTTATAATTATTTCATAACAATTAATATATCGCAGAGCAGATATTGGCCCCCATTGCCAGACCTGATCCTCGGATTTCTATGCTTCATCTGCGCACTGGCGACTCTTCTTTTGCCGGAAACCTTGGGACGCATACTACCGGTGACCGTTGAAGACGGGGAAATATTTGGCGAGAGTGAAAAACCGTGCGAATTTGTTTGCTGCGGTGGTGGTAATCATCGGGAATAATAATAATAATTTAATTCTAGAATATAATACATATATGTATATATAATATAATATAATTGAATACTGTATTCATCGACATCACATTATATAAAATACAGAAACCATTCATGGATCATATAGATAAATAATTATTCAACATTCACACATTATCCCCATAACAAATAGGAAAATAGAAACAATTGATCTATCATCTCTTCGTGTCTCTTTTTAATCGAAATCATTATCTACTCCCGATGAGCGTTCGGTCTGCAGCCCACATCCCGCGAGCGTAACTTAAGTTGCCTGTTTTCAGGCGCCCCGCGTCTTTACGCCTCAATTTAAAACCACGCATCTACCAACGAGCAGAGTTTCATCTGCTATTTATAATTAGATACAACACTACACGCGGCAGAAGTATGTATACATATATCGTTCGAATAGCTCGACGTTGGTAATAGAAACAGTATTAGTAGATACAGTAAACTAAGGCCAATGTCAAAGTCTGCAAAGTTAAAATCGTGCCAAGGACTCTCACTCTATAATAATATCTGTAGTGAATATCAAGAGTTAGAATGTAAAACATTCACTCTTGCATTTCACATTGCATACAGTACTATATAATCGATTTTGGAATTTATACGATTGATTCTATCTTCCGGTTCCTCATTTTGGTTTTTTTAATTTTCTTTTCTCAATTCTAATATTATCTAATAATAATTATATCGTATAGCAAGTTTTCGCCCTATACCATTGCCCTATAGCGTCTAATCTGCGCATCAGTGACTCTTCTCATTGCGTTGCAGGGGAAATATCATATGCGGTACCAAAAAAAAGGGGGGGGGGGGGGAGGGGATCAGCATGAACACAAATTCAATGCGCTGTTGTGTATGATAATAATTATTTGTCAATTAGTTTGTTCTAAAAGTTGAGAAGCACTGCAGCGACAGAGTTTGATAATAACGTATAGCCTCTAACTTTGACTTTAGCAGAGATTGACCTTCCGAATCGATTACGTATCTTTATATACTTCAGTAGTACTAAGTGTAGTAGTCGGAGTAGCGAGTAGCGAGTAGCGAGTTAGCGATTACTACTAGCGCGCGAGGCGCAGTGGTAAAGCTGCGCATGAATTGAACCAATATTATTTAAGAATCTGGGAAAACACATCTATATAATACCTATGGGCAAGTGCGCGCATGCGAATCGTTGTCAAACTATGCTATAATCTGAAACGAGCATCGTCCAGGTTTGGCTCGATCCGTAGCTGCGCTGCGTTGCGCGATGCGATGCGGTGCGGTGCGCGGTGCGCGGTGCGCGGGTACGGTATAGGCCACAGCCTACGGTTCTATAGGTGGGAGAGACGCGAGCGAGAAACACAGGCAGGAAACTAGTCATTCCGCATAGGACGTCTCGGTGTCCGTAAAATAACGACGCGACGCGTGTCTCTCGCCCGTTTATACGATATACTGACTACTACACGAAATAATCAAATTTCTAATAACATAGTCAGATAAAATAATGAAGAAATAAGAAAGAGAACAATAATAGTATAGGTAAATTAAAAATTAATAAAAACTGATACAGAAGAGGGAATAATAAATAACGAAAAAAAAAAAATACGAAATATAAAAAAAACAAGAAAAAAACTTAGAAAATAAATAAGACTATAGAATCTGTATCACAGTATAGTAAACATATCGAAAATGTCGATTATGTATAAAACGTCTATGAGCGCAATCGGAAAATTTGTACCTGATAAATTACAACCGTTATGGAAACATCCAGCTGGTAGGTATATGTTCATATTATAATTATACCATACAGCGTAAGGAATGTGTGTTATGTAATTTTTTTTTTTTTTTTTTTTTTTTTTTTGTTTTTTACGAATTCGAAATCCGGATATTAGTTATTTGGCAAAATAGTCTAACGCGTTATGTAATTTTATTCTCGTTATTTTAGTATCCGTATAGTATAGTATACATTTGAAATAAATAAAACTCCAATGTCATTGTGAAATATTCATTTAGTACCTATCCGTGTAAAATATTATTCAGTGGAGAGGGAAAACACGCGCGCGCGATGACGTCAGCGGGTCACGTGTTACGCGCCAATTTGCAATTTGCAATTTACAAATATTAATTTAATTTAACTCCTCATTGTGTATGTTCGTGTTATAGCTGTACACAATATGTAAGCGATTGTATAACGAATAGTTTGAAAATAAAATAAAAATAAAGTAACACGTGTTTACGTGTGTATGTATGTATGTTCGTACCTATAATTATGACAATTTTCAGGTCCACAAACGATCTTTTTTTGGGCACCTGTATTCAAATGGGTAAGTTCAACAGATTGTGTTATATAATATACATGGTATATATGTATAATTATACACCTTTTTTAAATATGTATATCTTTTTTTTAATCTGTGTTTTTCTCTAGATATAAAAAAAGAAAACTCTCAGCTTCCTTATCGCAATAATTGCGATATCATTACATTCATATATTATACATCGTTATCTATACTTCAGCTCAGATTACAGCTGCTAACATTATACTAATACCTTCAATGCAAACGCATACGTAGACGTCGTTTTTGTTTTTATTTATTTTTTATTTTTTGTTTTTTTTTTTGTTTTTTTTCACAATATTACAGATAATTTTAGCCGATTCGACGACGCGACGTTCTCTTAGTACGCAGTACATTGTCTGTAAAAAATAGAGGCGATTTTGTCCGAGAAAAAATTCCGTAAGTATCGTAGTTTTCAAACTAGGGATAGTTCGAGTACCGACCAATCGCGACCGCCGGTTATAAATAACGGTTTTCAGTAGCTGATGCGGATTGGTCGTAACTCAAAATCGCTGTAACTCTGGTGTTGTAGGACCCACGGTAATTTTTCTCGTACAAAATCGTCTCAGTTTTTTACTCGGAACATTTATATTCGGTTTTGGTGTTGTTCTTGAATGAAAAACAAAAAATAGTATTTTTCTTCACTTTTGCATATTTTCGTATGTAGAAATTTGAAAGACGAATAATTAACGTTATGGTCAATATGGTCAGAGCTTGCTTCTATAAAAATACCGCCTTTCGTTGCGTAAACAAAGCATTATAGGTACTATGTATGTACGTATAGTACATATTATGTATTTTTGTAAATATAAAAACCGTTCAACGCGTTTATGCTATATTTAAATTATATTACAGAGTATAAGATAAAGATTTGTGAAAAATAAATACTACATAGTTAAAATGATTCAAAATCATTCAGTTATTAATTTATTTATTATTTTTTTTTTCTTTCTTTCTTTTCTTTCTGACACAGGGTCTGGTGATCGCGGGTCTGAGCGATTTGAAAAGACCAGCTAGCGAACTTTCGATATCGCAATCATCAGCTTTGGGATTAACCGGATTAGTATGGACTAGATACTCTCTGGTTATAATACCGAAAAACTACCCTCTCTTCAGCGTTAATCTATTCGTCGCTTGCACAGCCTTGTATCAAGTATCAAGAGCGATAATGTAATTACACATTACATTACATATTTTATTATCATCATCATAGATATTTTGGTGAAAATAAAATTGTTCAAAATTTATTCCCATAAATTGATAATTTCAATATAATTGCAGGTACCAAAGAGAGCAGGATGCTATAGCTGCAGCTAGTGCTGGTGCTCCTAGTGCAGTCGCTGTTGTTTCAACTGTGAATGAAAATTCGCAAAAAAACGATAAAAAAATAACACCGCAATAACGCACATAATATGATTAAATATAAACGTAAATTTTGTTATGGTATTTAACAGTGTAGAGAGAAAAAAGAGAGAAAGGCATTCCAGCTCGATTCTAGGCTGCGCTAGAGACACACGCTGGCTATAATATAATACATTATATTATGCTGTATGGATATGAGTCATTCATATTTATTTAGAAGAAGAGAAAAGAAAAAAAAAATAGATACAGGAAGCTGGTCTTCTTTTTTTGTTCATATATTATATATACACCCATGTTATGTACAATTTACACAGATATAAGATCTCTACGTGATATAGTATATAATATATACAAATTTATATAAAAAAAAAAAGTATATGAATACATTATATGTATTATAATAGAAAATTTGTATAAATAGATAAATAGATAGATAATATTGTAATGTATGTACGCGTTTTATATACTATACACATATATAAACATATATGATCGAAAAAAAAAAAAACAAAAAATATATGAAAATAAAAAGACAAATAATAATCGCAAAAATGTTGAAAATTCATTCATTCATTCAATTCGTGAATTTAAAATGAAATTATCCATCAATCGATAGATTCTTCGATTCAAAAACCCCGGGCGATTCGTGGACAGAAGAGCGCGCTCTTCGTTACCGTCCGTCGTTGATGCAGAACTCTTTTATAACGATAAAAATATGTGTGATTGCGCAGTCAGTTCGGACACAGCACGACGCGACGAATCAGTCGGTGTTTCATATATACGCAGTAAGTTCGTGGCCGTGCGCGTTATACCCAGATGTGAAAATTGTAGTAGTCTCGACCGGACTCGAGCGACTCGAGAGAAGAAGATAGAGGAGTACGTGATACGTACATACATATAGGTATATATTATACGTAAAGAATAAGAGAGTTATCAGAGTGTAATATAGAGGAAAAAATAAATAAAATACGGTGGATATTATAGATATATACATATATATGTATATATATATCGGATTTCCAACTGTCTCGTTTAGCAGTCTAAGACCTCTCGGTATTTAATATTACGTGTAGTAGGTCTCATTAATCTCATTATCAATATAGTGCGCTGTTGTACGTGCAAGCAATAAGAATATACATATATATATATATACACCTACTATGCATGTATGATAATTAAAATACCGAAACCATAGACCTCGCGGATTTTATATAGATAGATAATACGCTGTCGATTTACATTACACACTAAAATCGGGTTTTTTCTTCTTTCTACCTCGTTCCAATCTTCCCTAATTCCTAAAATCCTAATTTTCTGCGATACCTTTACTATATCTCATCGGATCACGCACGTCGTACCCGTAATATACAGATTACACATTTCGAGTGTAAATTCTACGGCTCGGCACCGAACGCCATAGGAAACAAAAAAAAAGAACGAAAAAGAAAAGAAAAAACATAAGAGAAACGAAAAACTAAAAAAGAAAAGAAAAAATGTTCTCCGGACTGACAAGTCAGGTGTCTAATTGGATGGGTAAAAAGAACGAGGACGGTACTACTGCGGATAGCAATATACCAAATGAAGAAAAAATCGCATCCCCTGGTCCAGAGCAGCAGCAAGATTTTGAGGGTGAAAAAAAAGACTCTAGGTAAGCGTGTATTAATAATACATTTCATATTGAACACTTTTATTCATCGTATCTATGTATTTATCAATTTATTAACGCTAAACTACATGCGAATATTAAATCTTTACTCTTCACCCTATCTATACAGTACGCGATATTTAATCTATGGAAAGAAAGAAGAAGGTTGTGTCCTTTTGTTATTTTCTATCAAAATCGAATTATTATACACCGATTCAGATTCAGATTCAGATTCGGATTCGGATTCGGATATCCCCCTTTCACATCTATTCATCATTCTTTCTATGTGCTTATTATCGTCTGCTGGGTCTCTCCTCTCCCTTTACGTTGGTTGGTCGATACTCTTGTCTCTCCTACTACTGTATAGATATATATGTATACACACACCTCTATACTATACGTATATACTCTATGCATACACTCGCCCTACCCCTCTCGACGTTCGTTTCTTTTAATATAGTATTGCGTTCCCTTTTCTTTTGTCTTTTTTTTATTCTGTTTCAATGATAGCGATAATTACTGTTATCACTGTTACCATTGTCACAGAAATATATTATTCTTTTATTTCGATCTTTATATCGTCGATAATGAAGAACCGGTTATTACCAATCCGATGAAATAACAAATAGATTCTTATTGTTATTTCTTTTTATTTTATTCTTCTTCAACTCTCTAGATATTTTTTAAGCCCCTGGTTTTCAACGATTTTTATTATCAGCCTCGACGGGGTGACGTCATACCCTGCGCTTGCTAACTTGTCGATAATAACGATTGTCGGGGGGGTTTAATACTCTCTTTATTATTTCTCTTTCTCTCTCTCTCTCTCTCTCTCTCTCTCTCTCTCTCTCGTTCTCTTTGTTCAAACTGTTATCATATTGTTAATGTCGTTGTCATTATTATTATTAACATCATCGTGATTTTCTTCTCTTTTTTTTCTTGGTTTTTTTCGTTTTTCTTCTATACGTCGATTTTATCTATCGACTCAGAAACGGAAACCGAGAGTATGTAGTACCTAGATATGCTCGAAGCCTGAGCTTTGGGTAATCAATAATTTCCGATGCATTGAATTTGAATTCACACATACCAACCTACGTCTAGGTATAAATCTTTTACGCTAAGATTTGTTCCATCCATTCGTCCTTTGTTTCCACACACGCACACACACACACACACGTACGCATATATAAAAAGAAATCAATCATCCATCGAATGAATGAATGAACTTAATTAAAAAAGAAGGAAAACCGAATATGTAGAAAAATAGAAATGCGTTTGTCGTCGATTAATCTCGTCCTTTCAGCTCGTATCAGAGTTTAGAAAACAAAAAAAAAACTATTTCAAACTCTTTATTCAATCAATGTTCAATAAATAATCGCTAAGACCCCATGCGCAGATCTTTTTATTCCCGTTATTTCTCCGCAAACTATAGACTATATGAGACTTAGAATCGATCTAACATCCGCGCAGTTTGAGTTGGGCGATCGTTGGGTGGGGGAAGCTAGAGCGTCAGTCGCTCGCCGGACGTCGACGAGTAAACTAGGTTGTATAATCTAAAGCTGAGGGTTCAGGGCTCCAACTATTACGTAATTTGAATGAAAATGCTACGATATTCATGAAATAAATTGCTCGAACGAATTATTTGAACCATAATTCTTTCTTTTTTCATTTTTCGTCCAACTTTTTTCTCTTTTTTTTTTCTCTTTTCTACATTCTTACATTTATTTCTGCTACAAACGGGATTATTTCTCAGTCCAACGAAAGGCAGCAAGCTAGAGATGTTGGCCGGCGTTAAATCCCAGATGTCGGGATGGTTGAGCGGTGGTATACCCGGCTTGAGCCGTGTAGCAGGAGCCGGTGGCCCTGTTGAAGGTGAGATACCACCACCGCCTTCAGACACAGCCGAAAGTCAAACGTCAAGGGAAAGTGTCCAGGGTTCTGCATCTGAACATGTAAAAGACGATGATGCTAGCAGGTGGGTTGCTGGGTATGTGTGTGTTCGGTGTTATGGAACTACATATAAGCTTTGACCGAAAAAAAAAAGAAGAAGAAAAAAGAAAAAAGAAAAAAAAAAAAAAAAACTTCAAGCAATCCGGGACCGAGCGAGACAGAAATTTTCTCTGAAAGAGAACAAGAAGAAAAAAACAATAATTTCGAAAATTGCAAAAAAATAAAATAAAAATAATAATCTCGCTCGATCTCTATTGCTCGGCACTCACGCTTGCTAGAGTAGGGAATTAAAGTCAGCGCAAAATCTGACTCTTGGTTTTTTTTTTCTTTTTTTTTTTTTTTCTTTTTTTTATTCGCAGTGCGACCGGAGGTGCCGATAGTGGACCTGCGAGTCTTGAAGGAACTCCAACAGACGACAAGGACGGACAGCAGGCATTTGGCGCTGGTGAGTTTAAATCATTTTGGAATTTTTAGTAAATTTTTTTTTTTTTTTTTTTTGAGAGAAATAATTATAAAAATCGTCACGTGCTACATAATGCAGCTGCAGCTTCAGCTAGCGAGCAACGTATTGATTCTGGCAAGTGCACTGTGTGTAGAGGTATAATGGTCCGCGTAGGTACTACGACGAGATACATAATGGCAAAAATGGGCCAAATTGGCGAGAAGGGAGGCCTTAGGCCTAGCCAAGTTCGGAGTTCAGAGTTCGACGAGTTAAAGAAGCTACTAGTCCGTGACTACCAACATAGTTCAGATATATTGATTCCCTTCCGCGTCTAGCTTCACATATATATACATATACACATATATATATATATATATAATATATAATGTATATATATGTATATACTCATAAATATATACCCAAATACGTAACTAGGTATTGCATAACGTCGTCGTCCTCGGCATCGCAATCTCTCCCACGATTTACTTATTTCCACTGCAATCCTTTCATCGATAATTATTATTAAGCTCTCGATGCATTCAGGGAAAATGAACTGATATACGGCTCAGACAACATTTTTCACATTTTTTCCAATTTTTCCTTCACATCTCATTATACCGAATTTTCATCAAGATTTTCCACCAATTTTCGCATCAAGCCTTCATCGGTTTTCCCAATTTTTCTTTTCTACGAGATTCTTCACTCACACTTTTCTCAAATTCTAAACAATTTGATTTCAAGAATTCACAGGATTTTCTCCCCAATTTCACAAGATTTTTCCCTCAATTTCACAGGATTTTCCGCAAATTTTACCGGCTTTTCAATTTTCCACAACTTACAAACTTCTCTTAAATTCTACAATTCGATTTTCAACGATTTTCAGATTTTCTACAAATTTTCCACCGCGTCTTAATAGGTTTTTCAAAACTTTATTATCAAATTTCACGAGATTTCTATAACGCTTTCATAGAATTCTACGATTTTTATCTCATGCACGAGAATTTCCCAGATTTCACACACGATTTAACAAATTTTTCCAGCCCATTTGTTTTCATGTCACAGATTTTCATCAAGTCTTTATTATTTTTTTCTCACATTTTCTAAAATATCCATCGATTTTATTCCTGAAATTTATCAAATTATTTTCGAAATCTTTCGAACTTTTCCTCAAATTTCACAGTTTTCCCAGATTTTCCACAACGCTTCGTAAGATTTCAATAAAATCCCTTCACCGAGAATCTTAAAGATTTTTCACAATCCGCGACAATTTTTCCGAAAAATTTTCCGGCACGTTTTCCCCGAAAAAAATGTATGAACTTTTTTATTTTTGTTTTTTTTCAATTTTCCACAAATTTTCTTCAATCAAGCTGATATTTAATTATAATAATAGACGAATAGATACAAAGAAAAAAAGATTTTCATCTACAATTCTTTTTTTTTTCCATTTTTTTTTTCTTTCTTTCTTTCTTTCTTTCTTTCTTTCTTTCTCTTTCTCTCTTTTCCACACAGTATCGACGAAGGCAATAGCAGGAGCGAAAAGTCTAGGTGGATTTTTGTACAGCGCTGTAAACAAGGCGGGAAAATCAGTGGTCGAGGCTAGTGCGAAGATAAAGAAAACCGTCGAAGAAAATGTGAGTATATATTGATGTACAGACAAATTTCATTCCAATATTTGCATTCTTCTATATATATGTATTATGTGTATCCTATATAATCGCTCTATGATTCTCGATTTTCTTCTTCGTCCATTTTCCAAGTTTCATTTCACCAGGAATGAAAAATTTCATTCGAAATTTGGAAAAACAAAAAACAAAAAAAATATTCCAAAATCATTTTTCGACATACGTTTTCGTTTTTTTTTTTGTTTTTCTTTCTTCTTTCTTTCTTCTTTTTTCGAAACCCTCGTCAAACTATACACCGACATATATAGTGAAAAGTTAGCGGCACCAGCAGCACCAGCAGCAGCAGCAGCAACGACGACGACCCACCCGCGTATTGATCCACGACCCCCGTCTCCCCATCCACGGATCCTCGCATTTTCCTCCTCTCCTCATTTTCCATCTCCTTCTCGTCTCCTCGTCGTTGTCGTCGTCGTAGCGAGCGAGCGAGCGAAAAACACGGATTTTTCCACACTTTCTTTCTTTCTCTCATTCTTTCATTCTTTCATTTCGTTTACTAACATGTCTTTTCATTTCTTCCCCGCAGCTTATTATATATGTTTGAAATAAACAATAGTTAAACTTATTTTTGTTTTGTTCCTTTTTTCTTCACATTCTTTACGAATTGAATTTCTATATTGTAATAAATCTTATAATATATTCTAATATCGATGTGTAGTATATATAACATATATATTGTAACACCTTTTTACATGTCTATCGATCGATGTCCAGGTCAGCAATCAGGTAAAGAATACAAAATCTTAAAAACGAATAAAAATTCGTATAAAATAATTAGACTAGATAGATTTTTTTTTTCTTCTCGTTTCATTTCGTTTCGTATTCTTTTTTCCCCTGTCGCATCTGTTTCGAATGTTTCGAAAAAACCAAAATAAGAAAAATATAGTAACAGCTTGTGTATATATACGTATATATTAATTTTGTTTCCGTTTTTCGAGGAAACAAAAACAAAAAAAAAAACTCCATACAAGCTTGTTTAATTACAATTATTTCATTGATCAATTAATTAATTCGTAACGATCTTCATTTGTGTTCTACAAATTTTTAGATTTTTATGTTTTCTCTTTATTCTTCATTTTTTTTCTTTTTTTTTTTTGGAATATATATTCTTATTTTCCTCCTTTCCTTTTTTCCTTCTTTCTTTATTTATTTTTTACGACTGTGTAATTCACGTAACGATATCGTAACTAATTAGAATCTTGAATAATGTAATGAAGACAGAGCGAGAGAGAGGGAGGGAGTGAGAGGAAAAGAGAAAGATAAAAGAAAGAGAAAGAGAAAGGGAGAGAGAGACTGTGAGATCAAGGAGCAAAGTGGTAATTAATATTGAATGAATATAAAAAAAAAGAAAAAAAGTAAAAGTAAAAGAAAATTAATGATAATAATAATAAGTAAAAAATGAAATGAAAGAAAAGAAAAGAAAAGAAAAGTGAGGAAATGAAAAGAAATAAAATAAAGAGTAAATGCAAGAAGCGATGAAAAGAAAGGTATAAAAATCGAGAAAAAAAAACGCTGACGTAGCTCCTGCTGTAAGGAGAAATATCTCTCTTTCTCTCTCTCTCTCTCTCTCTACACCCTTGCTCGTCTCTCTTTTTATATATATATATACTATATGTATACATATCTACTTATATTTACTTTTTTACTCATACATGTATATTTATATACATGTGGTATAGTATACAACTTATCTACAATGAATAATGCATTACGTATTGAAATAAAAGCGACTAGTATATTCATACACACACATACATACATACATACATACATACATACATACATACATAAATATATAAGCATATTATAGGTATATGAGAGAATATAAGCAGAAGACACGCGTTCTTAAGATCCGCGCTTGTAACGTAAAGGTGGAGGAGAGTGAGGGGGTTGAATAATTAATCAAGACGTTCTAAATTCAAAAATTTCAAAATCACACAATAATTTATTTCATTTTTTACCAAAAGAGCTAAAATTTCTTTTTTTTTCTCTCTTTTTTCTTTCCAGTTCTGTCAATATTTAAACAAATTATTATGTTATCACGCAAACGCCCGTCAATTTATACAGAGTGAGTTTTCTCTGGTATCGAATGAGGGAGGGGCTATGCTTATCAGCGCAAGCACTCCCGCGCATCTCTCTATTCATATAACTTGATAAAATCATCAGTTTCCACGGTGCAGTGAGAATAAAAGTGAGGTTTCTCGATACACACGACTATTATAAGTCTGAATAGAAAGGGGCGGAGCGTTTGTGATGATAAGCCCCTCCCTCATTCGATACCAGAGAAAACTCACCCTGTATAAATCTTGGAAAAATCGTGAAGTGGTGGGAAAGAGAAGGGTTGGATTAGTACTCATTTCTATGTATACCTATACGTATATGTACATCGATAGGGATTTTATATTTAAACAGATTATAGGTATATATATGTATATTATATATACTTAAATCGAGGTACTTTCTCATGTCTATTAACGTTCTATTTTTTTCTTTTTCTTTTTTTTCTGTATACACTGCAGGAAAAAATCCTTTCCCCATTTCTCTCCCACACCCCGGTTTCTTCCCTTCTCTTCCCTTTCCTAAATGGTTCGGAAAATCGTATTTTAAGTCAAGTGGTTAGCAAACGTCTTTATCCACTTTTCCCTCTCTTCTCTCTCTCCCTATCTCGCTCTCTCTCTCTTTCTACCTTCTCTTACCTTTACCTAGTTCTGTTTTTTTTTCTTTTTTTTTTTCTTTCTTCTTTTTGCTCGGACTTGCGGGGATTCTACTTTATATCTATAGAATATAGGATATACGTCATATAATGCACAAAGTGCTGCCACCGGTTTATATTATGCATGCTCATGATATATAATGTACAAAATCGACTACATATACATTGGGTGGTGATTTTTTTAGGGTAGATTCCTCGCGAAAATTTAAGAATAAATTTCCTTTACCGAAAATTCGAGGGACCTATAGTTTCCGAGGTACTTAAGATCTTGTACGTTTGTTGAACAATCGCAGAGTGTATAGATCGCGCGCAGGCGCAGACGCAGACGTGGCACTGCGCAACTCGCACTCATGCGCCATCTATAACTTCCGTGATTGGTCAACTTAGATCTTCGCACGTAGCTCGAAAACTATTGGGCCCTCGAATTTTTGGTAGAGGAAATTTAGTCGTAGAATTTCGCGAGGAATCCTATCCTCAAAATGTGGCACCCTCAGACCTGAATCACACCCTGTAAATACATTTATTATATAAAAAAAGAAAAAAATTTAGAAAAGAAGAAAAATATAGAAATACTAGATAGAAAGGAAAAAAGAAACATATATACAGAAAGATAAAGTGTATACATACATACATACGTACGTATACATTATACATTATACATTATACATACGACGAATCCCACCGACGTCATCTGGGTCAGGTGGCCCTCTGACCTAAATATCCGGTCCTCCTCGGTTTAAAACGGAATTTTAAAATACCCGGGGGAAAGTGACTGCATATCATCGAAGCCCTAACACGTTTCTTTTTTATTTTTCTCATCTTTTTTGGATTTGAGAAAAATTTCTTTTTTTTCGGTTTTCTATATATTCGATTTTACGATCCTTCGATTTTTTTTCCTTTTCCTTTCTTGTTCGTTTTTATATCAATTATTATACACATACCTACACATACATACATACATACGTAGATCATTTATTATGTATTTTTAGCTCCTACTGGAGGAAAGCGTGAGACAGGTGAGAAAGCTATTAAAAGAGAAAGCTTATCTTTTAGTTTTATATTTTTTGTTTCCAAAATCGATTATTGACTATTTTTTGAATTTTTTTCGAATTCTTCACTTCTTTTTTCTCATTTCACTGATTTTTTGAGAGTCATTCTTGAAACATTCTAAACTAACATATTTTCATGCGAGATTGTGAAAAAATACAACAAATAGTCGTTTATTTTTTTATTTTTGGGGCCAACCTTTTATAGCCATTAACCAGAGAGACCCTTTTTCACCACCTCTTTACTATGTTCGATCAATATAACCAGTAGCTACCTACTACACCCATATACCTACACCTACAAAGGTACCTATATAGTGTTCTGATTCTCGCATTGGTATAGGCGCTGTTTAAACGCAAACTAAAGACCGAGATTTTATTTTTAATAATAATAATCTGATGAATACACCATATAATATGAACAAATATTTCATTCATATATACCGTGCGTTTTCGTGGAAACGCGACGTGCCCAGATCCGAAGATACCCGAACGTACGCCCTACTATATGCAACCGGCCACAAATGGGTCGTGTTGAGGTGGCCGAGAGTCGGAATCGGCGATCGTTGTGGACGGTTGCATACAATATGGCGTACGTTCGGCTATCTTCGGATCTAGGCATGTCGCGTTTCCACGAAAACGCACGGTACATGCACGTAGATTTAAAGTATTATATATAGTGTATAATGGAAGTTTTCTGCACGAGAACGAGATTTACTGACTTAATACCGAATGCCCTCTATATATGTATATTCTATGTACATACATACTAGTTCACCTATATAATCAATACGATCTTGTAACTCCCTTTCATCAACCATCCCGACCCCTTATATATCGAATCGCATATACCTAGGTATACTTGAATACATTTCAATACACACACTCACACACAGACACACACACACACATAAAGTTGATCTATAGAAGGCCGCGAGAACGTAAAAATAAATAATATGAGACACTGGGAGATCAGATTCTTGTCGTTATGACTTGATACGATGAATTCGATTCTCACCACTTTCAGAGCTTGCTAGGCGAGTTCAACAAGGAACAAGACGCTTTCATAGCCAGTAAGCAGGGCGAAAAAGGAGAAGCCGTTGCACCCTGGGTAGGCGCACCCAACGAGGAAGCTCTACGCGAAGAATGTCTCGCTCTATCAACTGTGAGTGATATTTCAAGATTCAAATTCATTCGTGTTTAGTTATTTCGAATTTTATCGCATTTTTTTAATTAAATTTACTCCGAATTTTTTGATGTAATATACCGTGAGGTTTCGCGGAAAGAACTAGTCCCAAGCGCGCAGGCGCTGATTCATTCGAATATCGTCGTTCGGCTAGCAAGACTACCAACTTCTTAGTAATATCCCTAGTTTTTTTTTTTCGTCGGATTCGTTCGCTTCGGTTCACAACGAACATAACCTCTTCCTGCCACCGTTTACCGCCATATTTCTATTTCACAACAATCGAAATGAAACAGCAGACGGACTTTAGGGGTATTTGTGGCAAGTCTGAAATTGGCGGCCCTTGTAATTAAAATATTCGAATAAATCAGCGCCTGCGCGCTTAAACCTCACGGTATATTCATCATTTTTTCTACTTTTCCCGTTCTTCTTCTCTCTCTTCGATTAGGACCGACGCAATTTCGTAAGAGCTCCACCACCAGGTGTTGAATTTGTTTGGGACTTTGAGGCGGCTCAACCAGTCGCACAAGCTACCCTAGCTCTCGATCCGAATTTGGAAACGATGAGGTTCGAGCTGGTGCCAAAAGTGTGAGTTTCAATTTCAGTTACCAATGTTTCAAAAAAAAAAAAAAAAAAAAAAAAAAAAAAAAACACTGAAAAATCGAAAATAATTTATTAAAAATACATTTTTCTTTGTTTTTCTGTTAAAAAAAAAAAAAAAAAAAAAAAACAGAATAACGGAGGAAAACTTTTGGCGCAATTATTTCTACCGAGTATCACTACTCAGACAAAGTCACGAACTTAACGCTATGGCTAGTCAAACGGAAAGCAATCAGAATCTAATATCTTCAGGCAGCGTAGATCACACTCAAGGTAATTGATTATAAATAACAATAATATTATAGACAATATCTGATATTTAATTAACTTATTATACACCTGAAAACATTTTTTTACTCTCTATCCATTTTTTTTTTGTTTCCTTTTTTTTTTACACATTATCGAATTATTCGATCTGTTATAATTCATTTCCTCCATTTTTTTTTTGTCACAATTTTATCAAAATTTAGTAGTAAAATTCACGCTTTGCAAAATGTTGAGTCCATTCTCTCAAAAACTCGGCAAAAGTAATTAACAATCAATTTTGAAATGACTTTTTTCTAAACTAAACTGTATAACTCTGCGAATTTTGGGCCCAATCAAATTTTGAAATAGCCATTTTGAGGACCGAAGTTTCCCCTTCAAAATCCTCTTTTCAAAATTTTTCTACGATTATTTTCGACCGAGTTATACAGATTTGAATAAACAGCTGCGAAGTCTACTTATTGTTAGAGAAAGACGAGAACGATTTTTCAAACACCTCTGCATTCTACAACAAAAAATAATAAAAATTTTCAAATCAACGGATTCGAAGATCGGAATCTACGCTCCGAAATCCTATTCCTAAAATTTCTTCAGCGTCTTTTATTCGCCGGGTTTATATTCATCGAATCCTCTGTAACACGAGTCGTTCGTAAATTGAGATCGAATTCTTTTGCTGAGTCTTATACCGTGAGTTTCTCTGGATACGGGACGCCAGGGATCTAGTGACATACTCGTACTGAACTGCTGCTAACTAGTTTCGGGTTGGTATCCCTGGCGTTACGCATCCCGAGAAACTCACGGTATAATATAAGTTGATGTATCATCCACGTGTACATTGCACCTCTAGCATAGTATCTGCTAGCTTAAGTCCCTAAGTATTGTATTGAGCTTAGATAAGTTGAAAACAGCGGAGGGAACAGCGGGTCCTATGATACCAGATCGCGATGAAACGTCTCAGGTCGATTCTACCGGTCATGAATTTATATCAGATACAATGCGGGCATCAGACACAGACATTGAGGAGGTCAGAGAAGGGATGCGAAAACTTGGTATGCAGCCTCCCAAAGGTAAGACGTACACTTCTTTCAATATAAATTATTTTACAGATACAGGAACGCCGGGAATTACGCTAATGCCATAAGGTTCGAGGTGCATTTACGCCCTTAGCACATAATTAGCACCTTTTTTAATCATAGAAGCATGATTGTAGGTGCTATTTCATCGGCAGTAAACACCAAGATGTTTCTAGGATTTTTTTGTGATTTTCTAGTGATTTTTTGTTATTTTCTAGTGATTTTTAGTGATTTTACTAGACACATCTAGTAAGTTACTAGAAATCACTCAGTAGATTGACCTCAAAATCACTAAAAATCCCTAGAATTCACTAAAAATCGCTAGAAATAACTAGAAACATCTATTAAGTTACTAAACAGCTGCTGCTGCTTGCTGCCCATGAAATAGCACGTTCAAATCTCTCTTGATAAACTTTTTGGGGATAAAAAACCCTGAGGTTTGATGGAGAATATGAAAATATCAAAGATCGAAGAGTGAGGCTCGAGTTGCATGAGATGTAAAACTAACTGCCTGGCGTTTGGTCATAGCTGCTATTCGTTGTTAAATCTTAGAAAATTATTATTTCTTTCGGCTAGGAATTTTCATTTCTTTAATTTTCTTCCCTTTCCCAAAATTTCACAGTTCAGTTCAGTTCAGTTTACTTGTTTATTGTCATTCTAAGGTGATATTTCATAGGCAGCAAGCAACAGCAGCAGCAGTTTAGTAACTTACTATATGTTTCTAGTAAAGTCACTGAAAAAATCACATAAAAAATCACTAGAAATCTAGTGATTTTTAGGGATCTTACTAGAAACATCTAATAAGTTACTAAACTGCTGCTCCTGCTGCTTTATTAAGTGTTTGTTATATAATGTATCGAATATTATAGAGCGAGGAGAAAAGAAATATGCTTTTATTCTAAAAAGACGTTTTTTTGTCCATTCTATTTTTGCCAACAGCCTAAGAAGAGGAGTGTTGCCCCAAGTATAATACAATAACTCAAGCCACGTGGTCATTATATAAATGAATATTATTTTCTACCCCGTAGCATATAATATATTAATATTATATTTTTCAATTATTAAATTCTTTCATTTCATTTCATTTCAGTTTATTTTTTTCTAATTATATTCATTGTCTTTATTTATTTATTTATCTTCATTACGCATATTACATCGTCGTTAATAATCAATTATTATATTACATTATTAAATTAAATTTAATTGAATTAAATAATCGATGAATATATAATATACTAGAGAAAAAGAAAAAAACGTTACCACCCGCGTTATATTATACCGTGACTTTTTCTGGATGCGGAACGCCAGGGATACCAACCCAAAGCTCGTTAGCAGCAGTTTAGTAACTCGCTAGATTTTCATAGTAAAATCACTAGAAATCACTAGATGTTTAGTGATTTCAACATCTAGTGAGTTACTAAACTGCTGTTAACGAGTTTTGGGTTTGTATCCCTGGCGTTTCGCATGAAGAGAAAGTCACGGTATATGAAAATGATCGCAGTATAATATCGGTAAAAACTGCGCACCTGCATCACATATACCTACACACATACTACAATAAATAAAACTAAAATTAATAATAATTATAACAGAGTTAATTTAATGGTAAAGTAAAAAAGTAAATAAAGTAAATGAAAAAAATAACAATAAATATTATGAAAGTTTAGAAAGAAACAAAGGAGAATAAGAAAAATAATGAATAATAATCTATAAAAGTCACGATGAAAGACACGTTATATAAAAACATAAAAAAATAAAAAATAGAAAAAAAAATCGTTTATTTATAATTATATATATGAGGTATTCTGCCCCAAGTGAGACCGGTCCGGTTCCTCACCCTAATCAATATTTTTGATAATTTATTTTTGTTATCAGCAACCCAAAAGGAACCTACGTGAATTATTTTAAATTTTTCTTTGGAATACTTTTCGAGTTGGAAATTGTGAATTTTCCGGAATTTTCTTAGTAACATAATTTTCAATTAATCATAACTCGGCCCGGGTTGGTCGAATCACAAAAAAACAAGAGCATGAAAATGACTCTCAGAAATCGTACTTGTCAGAAAAAATATTGTTGAGATTTCATGACGTATCGTTCATCATTATTTCTAGGTTAAAATGCAAAAGCTTGATTTTCGCCAAGTATGCCACTTTTGATTTTTTTGAAAAAATTCTCCATTATTATACATTCGAATACAAAATTTTTGAGCCGTACCTCATCGTGGGCAGGATTTTCTTTCTATTTTTTCTTCATTTTTTACCTCTCATACTTTTAAGTACATTTTTCCGATTTTGATTTTTTTCTCTCAACGAATTGGAACTGAAAGCATGAATAATAATAATATGAATTATCAGCAATTTATCGTTTATTTTGCTCGAAAACTGAAAAAAAAATTTTAAATGAATAATAAAAAATAAAAAAAAAATAGAAGGAAAATTCTGCCCACGATAAGACACGGCTCAAAAATTTTGTATTCAAATGTATAATAATGGAGAATTTTTTCAAAAAAATCAAAAGTGGCATACTTGGCGAGAATCGAGCTTTTGCATTTTAACCTAGAAATAATGATGAACGATACGTCATGAAGTTTCAACAATATTTTTTCTGACAAGTTCGATTTCTCAGAGTCATTTTCATGCTTTTGTTTTCTGTGATTCGACCAATCCGGGCCGAGTTATGATTAATTGAAAATTATGTTACTAAGAAAATTCCGGAAAATTCACAATTTCCAACTCGAAAAGTATTCCAAAGAAAAATTTGAAATAATTCACGTAGCTTCCTTTTGAGTTGCTGATAAGAAAAATAAATTATCAAAAATATTGATTAGGGTGAGGAACCGGACCGGTCTCACTTGGGGCAGAATACCTCATATATATATATATTAGTCGATTAATTATAATAATGAATTTAATTTATTTATTTTCAAGTTGAAAAAAATAAATAAAAAAAAAACAAAAAAGAAGATATATTTCAATATCTGTTTGTCTGTCTGTCTGTCTGTCTGTCTGTCTGTCTTGATAAAGAATACATAAATCTTCTATATATATATATATATTTTATATATATATATAAAATACTATATTCTATTCTCTGCGTGTTGTAAAATTATAAAATTATAAAAATTTCTAAATAAAGAAATGGAGAAATAGAAAAAAAAGCAAAAGAAGATATGACAGAAATTAAGATAGTGAGGGGGGGGAAAAAAAAAAGGAAAATTGTAATTAATAGGTAAAAAAAAAAAAAAAAAAAAAAAAACGGGAAAAGATGAGAAAATTAAGCGAGGGGAATTGAGAGAGCAAAAAAAAAAAAAAAAAATAAGAAAGAACCGATAAGGGGGTAAAATGCGAAATAATCTACTAGAGAAATAATTAAAATAAAATGAAATAAATAAAATGAGATAAAATAAACGATATGTAACGATATTAATAATATATTATATTATATATATTATCTATACATATAATATTAATAATAATAATAATAATAATAATAATAATAATATAAATATAAATACTAATAATAATAACTTATATATATAAATATTATAGGATCCTACCGATGATATAATTAAATAATGAAACTTTGTTGAATGACAATATACAGCTATCTACTATAATATATACGTTGTTGAATAAAAAAAGAAGAAGAGAAAAATACATGAAATTGAAATTGAAATTGAAATTGACATTGAAATTAAAAATCGAAATTAAACATTGAAATTGAAAGAATATAAATATATATTATATGAGTAAAAAATATATAATGATTCGGAAAATTATAATTATTATTATTATTAAAACGAATTATCATCGAATCGAAGCATATATTATATATAGTAGCGTATATATATATTATGTTTATCTTTATCGATTTATATAGGTATTTTGAGAATTAGGGAACGATACAATAATGTTTTTAGGAACAGGGGAATAGAGAAGAATTTTTAAAGAAATATAATTCGAAACTTGCAAAAAAAAGTTCATAATCATTTTTTTTTTTTCAAATTCTTATTATTATTATTATTATTATAGCTATTATATACAGCTATAGCTCTAGATTTTTGTGCGTGTATCATAATAATATAGTATTTATCTAAGAAAAGCCTAAAATGAATTAAATTATTCATTCATTAATTCATTCATTAATTCATTCATCAATTCGTTAACAATTAATCAGTTCTGATTCCGCAAGACAGAAAGAAAAAAAAGTTATTACCTATATTATGCTTTTTATCTTATGTAAATAATAACACTACTACATATACTTCTTCTTCTTCTTCTTCTTCAATTCTTCTATGTATTATGATCGCATATTAAACCAATATTATTATTAAAAGAAACGTAAAGTAAAAATAATTTAATTTCTTAATATAATCTCGTTGTTGATTTGCGAACAAAAAAAACAAAAAAAAAACTTAACTAAATATAATAATAATAATAATAATAATAATAATAATAATAATAATAATACACTAACATATTATTATATATTCTATTAAAGTTTATTGATTATTAACATTTTTAGACAGAGTCTATATAATACATAATACATACATATTATATATATACATATATATATATATATATGTATATAAAATATGTAATTGACCCTACCATGTGTATTACTACTACCTATAGTGCAAAAATGTTTCAGTTATCTAATTTTGTTGAAAAAAAAAAATTTCACACACACACACACACACACACACTATTGAGTAGGATAATAATAAACACCTCGACGTGTTCAAGACGAAAGCTGCGAGGTGTAAATCATTCTACTCAATTTATCCCTCCCCCTTTTTTTTCTTTATTTTATATTTTTGATTCTCTCCCTTTCGGTTTTCTTTCTTTCTTTCTTTCTTTCTTTCCTTCATTTGATTTTCTATTATTCCTTTATAAATAAATTTTGATTATCGTATATGTAACGTACGTCTATAATATATACATCCTGCGACGCTTCTGCGATTGAAATAAAATAAAATACAAAAAAAAAATACAAAAACAAAAAAAAAAAAAACGATAAAAGAAAATAAAACGAGAGAGAGAGAGAGAGAGAGAGAGAGAGAGAGAGGGGGAAGAAAAAAAAAGTCGAAAAAATAAAAGAGAAAAGAGAAAGCCAGAAAGAGACTAATAATATAAAATATCGTCGGGACTGAATTCTTGAATAAATAAATACAAATACAAATACAAAAAAAAACCAAAAAAATACAAAAAAAAATCACATCCTCTACACACTGGTTCTGTGTAAATATATATCTTCAGAAGAGGAATGGGAACGAGAATTGGAAGCAGAGTTAAGAGACTTCGAGGTCGTACCTGTAGGACAGAATAAAACATCAACTACAACTACAACTACAACTACAAGTACCGGAGGATTAACTGGTACTAAGGAAGGTCAAGACTTACTAAATTCATTACTGAAGGGCGACTGGGAGGAACAGATAGACGAGTTATTAGGCGAAGAGGATGACCTCAAGTGAACAAAATTGTGAAAATTATGATTTTTTTTTTTTTGTATTTTTGTTTTTCAAACAATAATTATTACTATTTTTTTTCTTATCTTTTATAATAATATTCATATTCATATTGTTATTTGTACTATAATTATGTTCTCTTTCTCCATCTATCATATAAATGAAGAAATATTTTATTGTTATTATTATTATCATTTGCGCTGATTTAGTTATACTATATTGTTATTATATTGTATATTATCGATTGATTTATTATTGTTGTACGTATTTATGCCAAAATTTTTGTACAATAACGTGAAACGATATATAATATGTATTATATTAAAAACTGATATTGGCATCATCGGTTACAGAAAAAAAAAACAAAAAGAAAAATTTATTTCGATCGCGGGCTGCTTGATAACTACATGGGATAGATATACCGTGTGAATAATGTGAAACAGTACGATCGAAGTGCGCATGCGCCGAATAATTCGTATTTTCATAGTAAGTGCCACTGACTCGTTGCGCTAGGAAATCCCTAGATGAATAATTTGGCGCGTGATCAGCCATGAGCATGCGTGATCAGCTTCGAATCTAGGGGGATATTTTCTCTGTGTTGGTTCGCCCTGTAAAAACTTGAACCGAATCTACGTTAGCGCGAATCGACTGTTCTGTTTCACCTGATTCTCACGGTATATTATGTTATATTATATACGTTTGATTAATGATTATTATCGAACGATATAGATATAATATATTATTGTATGTTATATTATATAATATGTGCTAGCTTCATTCTTATTAATATTAAATTTATATCAATTTATCGTGAGAGAATAGAAGCAGAAAAAATGAAAAAAGGGAAAAGAACGATAGGCCTAATAGCCCAAAGAAATATTAAGAGAAAAAAGAAAAGAAAAAACAGATTCGATCTAGTTTTCATTCCAATATTATAGCATAAACAGCTATACTATAATTATTATTATTATGTTGTTGTAATATTATGTTTTAATTGATATTATATTAGTACGATAAAAATAATTAATTAATAAATAAATAAATGAATAAATAAATAAATAAATATATAAATAATTATTGTACCTGTGTTGAATATACATATAAAAATATACATATAGTATAAATGCGAGTATATAATTTATGAATAAATAGCAATATATATGTATATCGAATTATACTATATCTATAACGCGATCAGGAATTATGTAGGAATGAAAACTGAAGAAAAACTGAAAGGAAAAGAATATAAGAATTGGATGAAGTATCATTGAAATACTACACAAGCAGAAGAGTAATCCTTGCAGTTCTATATACTACATATATACATATATATGATATATGATATATTAACTACTACTACTGATTATATAATAATAATAATAATAATATTAATAATAATAATGATGATACACACATACACGTAATAAATATATATATATATATATATATATAAATACTATATGATATAATATACTATATACTATAGTATATATATATATATATATGAAAAAAGAAAGAAGAAAAAATTAAGAAAAAGGATGGAAAAAAAAATTGAAATATTTATCAATAATGAATAATAATAATAATAATAATGATAATAGTAATATTCTACGATTGCAACAGCAGTGTAGAAAATATATACATATTATATACATATATACATATAATATATGTAAAAAATATATAGTAATTCTCACTCTTGAAAAAAAATGAACATACACCAGATATACTTATTATATATACTATATATATACATATTATATACCTATAGTATATAATATATATTGAAAAAAGGAAAGAAAAAAACGAAAATAACGAAGACAGAAATGAAATGAAACCAATATATAATATATTATACCTACATACAAACATATATATGTATATAAATATATGTTGTTGACTCTATTGAAAGTATGATGATATATACTATATATATATTATACCCTATATACATATTATTATATATAATAATAATAATAATAATAATAATAATAATACGCAGATAACGACGTTATTATTATGATAATAATGTGTTAAATTAAATGAATAAATAATTAATAATAATGATAATAATAATAAAAAGAAGAAAAAGAAATGGAAATAATAACAATAATATTATTATTATTATTGCTGCGATAATATTATGTAATGGCAAGAAAATGAAATATAGGTCGTGTACCTAGTGACAAAAATAAAATCCAATTACTCAGTTTAAACATTTTTTTATAGTATAAACATTTATTCGTCATTTCCTTTTACATATTTATATACTAGAATATACATTCAATCAGTTGCGGAAATGATGTAGGTATGATTTGATAATCATTTCCCGATATTACCGATACGGTGTGTCGAATTATTCTTAAACATTACTGAAAATTTTTAGTTTCTATCATATATATAATATCTATAGTTTTTTTTTTTTTTTTTTGCATGTATTTACACCGGTCTACATATTACAGTAGAGCTCATTTTATACATATAGGTAGATTGAGTCAGGAAAGAATTTTTCAAAACTTTGAATTTTCCCGCGCTTAGAGACGCTTTAACTAAGAAGGTTGCAGCAGCTGCCGACATGTGGCGCCACATATCGGTCGGTCAACCATCAGCGCCCCCAGCCCTATGACCACAAATCTCTGCATATCTGTCAAATGCGAATATAGGTTAGGTAACAAAAAAAAAAAAACAAAAGAACGAAGAAATTTAACCTAAACAAGCCACAATAAGTAAAAACTAAATAAAGATATGTCAGAATACGAGAAAGTCCGTATAGGAAAGTTGGTTCTGAAAGGTGAAAAACCAAAGTATGTATCAAAAACTGATTATACGAAATCGAACATTACTATAATCCGTTCGATACTAAGAAGGTTATGTTATGTATCGCGTTGCGTTGCGTTGCCGTATTATTTTTCAAGGTTATGTTACTTTCTTTCCCTCATATTTAAGGTCTAAAAAACGAAAGCACAAAAAACAGGACAGAAAAGACAAGACAGATTCGGTCCAGGACAACGACGCTATTATTCACGGTATGTGTGTCCGCCTGCTGTGTCATAATCCGCGTTTTACATAACCTAAAAGAAAAAAAAGAAAAAAAATGCCAATTTTTCTCTCCAGGCGGCTGGTGGAAGGCTTCATCATTCTCCGAGATCACTGGCACGGTAGCTATCGAATTCGGCAATTCGTGTTACGTCAAAGCTCTGGATAATGGATTGTTCACACTGGGCGGTCCGCACGATGAGAACGACGGACCTTCGCCGGAGGAAATTCTGACCGCTTTTCCGGTCAACGAAACCAAAATCGCGCTCAAATCCGGATACGGAAAGTACGTCGGCGTCGATAAGAAGGGCGTAGTCATAGGGAGAAGCGACGCCGTCGGCGCTATGGAACAGTGGGAACCCATTTTCGAAGTTAGCGTCAAAACTTTATCCAGTTTTGTTTTTCAAGCTCAGGATACTTGGGGCTTAATCTTCTAGTTTTGTTATTCCAGGACGGCAAACTCGCCCTGTTGAGTAACACAGGGTGTTTCATGTCCGTAACAGACGACGACGATATAACATGCGAACGAAGTAAAGCTGGTACATCGGAAATACTGACTATACGAAGTCTCACACAAAGAACACAAGATTCTAGCAAAGATACACCCGCCGAAGAACAAGGATCGCTTGCAGAGGTTGAGATAAACTATGTGTACGTGTTCACTCGGCTAGCTCATCTTCATCTTCGTCTTCGTCTTCATCTTCATGTTTATTTTCATTTTCATTTTCTTCTTTTTTTCAGGCGAAAGTTCCAAAAGTTTCAAGACAAAAAGCTCAGAATAAATGTCGAGAGTCGTACGGAATTGGAAACCGCTAAGAACGACGGTACACTTCACGAAGCGTTGCTAGATCGTAGAAGTAAAATGAAGGCGGATCGATATTGTAAATAATTAATTCCCTCCATCCCTCCATCCCTCCAATCGATTTCTTTTTTGCTTCGTATCACTTTCCCAATGTTTACCCAAACTCTTCTTCTTTTCCTCTGCATATCCTCATTCTTTATTATAAATTAACGTTTTTCATGTAAACAAATTCAATAATTCAATAATTCAATAATTCAAATTCTTAAAAAAATTATTATTAGGTATTATTATTGTTATTTTTATGAATAATTGAATAAATTGTACCAACAGGTATTTTTCTGTTTGTATTTGTTGTTATTGTTGTTTTCTTTTCTTTTTTTTTTTTTGATTATTTTCTTTTTTCTTTCTTTCTTTCTTTCTTTACTGATATTTTTAATTAACAAAAGATGTAAGAGAAGAAAAAAAATATATAGCATATGTTATATTATATTAGAAAAAACGAAATTTTGATAACCACCTATTTCAATACGTATTCTAATACGTGTAGTTTGCTTTTTATACTTTTTTTTTTTTCTTCTTTTTCTTTTTCTTCTTCTTCTAATCGAAATTACACACCGGCTTAGTACTTTAATTAATTAATCAATCAATAATAATAATAAATATACTATATATACCTAATTATTAATGTATAACTATAATTTTTCACAAATGATGAATAGTAATAAAGATCCGTAAGATCGAAAGAAAATTTAATTTTTATTATTCAATTTGAAATAGCATTTTTTTTTTTTTTTCATTAATTCATCAATTCATTAATTCATTAATTCACATTCTTCTTTACTTTTCTTTTCTTGTCTTTTTCATTTATTTTCTTGTTTTTTATTTTATTTGTTTCTTCTTTTCCCTCTCACTTCTTACTCTTATACTCTTATTCATTTATTTCATTCAATTAGGTATTTATTTATTTATTTATTTATTCATTTATTTACTTCATTTATTTATTTATTTATTTACTTTATTTCGTTTTCATTCAAGTTGTTGTTTTTCTTTTCTTTTCTTTTTCTTTCTTTTTATTATTATCACCTAAATCAAAAATATTCGGACAAGAATAATATTAATAATCATTAACTAATTAATTAATTAGATTAGATTTAGATTTAGATTAGATTAGATTAGATTAGATATTATTTGTATAGCACTTTGAACAAAAAGAGAAGAAAAAGAAAAGAAAAAAGAAAAAAAAACCTGAAAAATAAACGAAAAAATTACACTATAAGGAGTTCGTATCGCAAACATATTAGTATATACTACTTATAGTACCATATTATATACCTATGCAGTGTGTATTCTTTGTGTTTTAATTTATTTTATTTTTTCTTTCTTTTCTTTTCTTTTCTTTTCTTTCTCTTTTTCCTTTTTTTGCCTTTCTATTAATTGCTAATCAAAATTTTATAATATTAATAATAATAATAATAATAATCATAATAATAATAATAATTATAAAAAATAAAAATAAAAGAAAGAAAGTAAGCGAGAAAGAAAGTAAAAGAAAAAAAAACAGACCTCGCGCCTGGTTTCGAATCACTGTTCGTATACAATATCATCATCATCTTATCATTATTATTAATATTATTATTACTATTATTATTATTATTGTTAATTAATTAATTAATTAATTATTATTATTATAATCATGTGTTGTGATTTGTATACGTGTGTGTGTGTCTGTGTGTATATAGTTGATCGATAAATCAATAATTAGATAAAATTCAATAATAATAATTATTATCATTATTATTATTATTATTATTATTATTATTATTACATAAAACTTAGTAGTATAAATTTCATTATTTATTTGATTCATTTATTTATTTGTTTATTTATTTATTATCATCGTCATCAAATTCTTCGATTAATAAAGAAAAACTAAAAAACTTTATGTATAATTTCTCTGTGTGTGTATGTGTGTGTGGGTGTTTATTTATTTATTTATTTTTTTCCACAGTATAATTGAAGGATATAGAAAGAAAATTTGTTTAAAAAATGAAATAAAAAAATTAAATTAAATGAAAAAGAAAAGAAAATAAGATATAAAAAAATTCTAGTGTTAATGTTAATGTTAATAACAACAACAACAACAACAATAATAATAATAATAATACTAATAACAATAATAATAATAATGACAATGATGATGATGATGATAATGATAATAATAATAATAATAATAATAACAAGAAAAAGCATAATCAACAATTGGAAGAAAAAAAAAAACAAGAAAACAAAAACTAAAAGATTACGCTCGTATGTGTGTGTATGTGTGTATAGAATGTATAATAAAGAAGCCAGATATATTGATCAATTCATCGAAGAATATAATGGAGCAAACTAATTGTTTCCATTTTTTTTCGAATCCGAGGAAATTGAGAATAAAAAAAAAACAAAAAAAAAAAAACAAAAAAAAACGACAAAAATATACAAAAACAAAACCAGAAGTATAATTTCTATAATTTCTATTATTTTATTTCATTTTTTTTTCTTTTTCTTCTTCTTCTATTCTTTTATATTATCATATCGGAAGAGAAAGGCGGAGGAGAACAGGGGGGTTTCTGGCATAGGCATAGGCATAGGCATAGGCATAGGCATAGGCATAGGCGTGGGTGTGTGTGTGTGTGTGTGTGTGTATGGGGTTTTTCTTTTATTTTCTTAAATTTGGTGAGGGTATTTGATCTTTTTGTTTTTTCTTTATCTTTACTTGACGTTGTTGTTGTATTTTTTTTTGCTTTTTATTTTTTTGCTTTTTTTGTTTTTTCTTTATTTTCAATTTCATACTCTTCTCTTTCTCTCTCACTCTCTCTATCTCTCTATCTCTTTCTTTCTTTCTTTCTTTCTCTCGGTTATCATTTTAATCGGTTGTTTCAGCTGCCTCTTGTTTCAACGGAGGTCAAACTACCGCCTTCTCCACGCTGTAATTTTAACCATTCGACAAATTCGTCGAGCATTACTGGCCCTGTAATTAGTAAAGAAGATAAAAGATAGAGTAAATAAATAATTAAGAAATATTGAAATCAATGTAAAATAAAAGATAAATAAAAGATTGATATACTCACACGCGCCGTCCAAGTCGTAATTAGAAAGATCGTGGCTAATGGTGCGTGAGAATTCAAGAATATTACACCACTGATCTTTGTTTATAACTTTGTACTTTGACTGGTCTAAAAACTGAGCAAATTGGGCGAACAGCGGCCAATGCTTTCCCAAAAGCAATTGAAGCATTACTCTCGCCGTCTCCATGTCCATACTGCGTTGATCTTTATCCTGTATTAAAATTGAATTTTAATTTTGAAATGTTGGAAATGTTGTAAATGTTTTCATAATATTTTAATATAATTATAAAATAGTTAGACACTCACTCTGGCAAAGTCATAAGCGTATCTGTAAATTCCCTTGAATGTATGCGGCTCGTTAAGCTGGTTTCTTAGGTGATCTAATTTCTGTTGTACTTTAGATATAGAGTCGCATTGCATCTCTGAAAGGCCTTTAAGCCATTCGTTTAATGTGAAGAAACCCATCTGTCGCGCGTTCATTTTATACGCTAAAACCAACATGACAACGTTCTCAGGCTCGACCCCTATGTCTTCACAGAATTTTTCCATCCCCTCTGGACCGAGCGTGTCAGGATCGTCGGGCGTTGTGTATTCTCTAAACCATGCGACGCATCGTTTTTGTGAATATGACGAAGCTGATGATACATCTTCTGTTTTTGTGTACCGCCTAGCGCTGGGGGCGGGAATTAATTGTTTTATACCAACCATTGTGTCGATCAACGATTTTAAAGAGAGAAAAATTGGCGCGCAGCACGCACTACACCCCTCGTTAATAAAACAAAATAAAAATCAATTTCAATTCAATATAGTAGACGGATTAAAATTCCTTGGACACCTTCGGGTTTATTAATAGATATCTTATAGTTAGTTAGGGATAGCTGTGACTGAAACAAAAAATTTCAAGGAACGAACCTCTCGACATCCATGCACCGTACCGAATGACCTTATAAATATAAAGAATCGCGTTTGAGAGAAAAAATAAAAACAAAAGGATTAAATTTCGTATGAAAAAAAGTTGATTTTTAATCTATCGACTAATGTGACTAGGAATTTTTTTATGAATCTCTCAGATATTACATAGAGCTAAAACTTAATATCAATTTTGCAACTCTTAGTGCTGCGACTATTAGAAAACAATCTAAAGAAAATCAGAAACAAAAATATATAAAAAAAAACACTAGGATAAATTACTGAAAAAGTTTAAGCAACGCACGCAAACGGGCGAAAAAATACACACTGAACATTTGACAACGGCAAAGTAAAGAGATGAGGTGGGAGAGACAGACCGAGTTTAGTCGAGAAGTAGGGAGTCTATTTTTGAATTGACCGTGTCTTCTACTCTGCTCTGCTGCATATGTATTAGTAGTAATGATATTAAACTCATGTTCGTATTCAGAAGCAGAAAAAATCAAAGTAGTTATACAGTATTATTATTATTTTTTTATTTTTTACTATCAAGGCTGTGCGTTTATCGTAATTGATTCAACAAAATAATTGATGTAACAACCCAACGGTGTCTAGCACCAAGTTTTCTGATATCTATGAAAGAATTTCATTCATAATTACATCAGAGCTTTCATTTTTTTCATTCGCGTTAAGCTAAATTAATACGATAAATATTCCCAGCAGCAGCAGCAACAGCAGCAGAAGTTCTAAATCACTGTACAGTTGGTTTTTATCGATAACGATTCAATCCCCATGTTGGCGTAGAAGAAGAAGAATAAGAAGAGGAAGAAAAGAGAAGAAAATCAAACTAATCGATAGTTAAAAAAAAAAAAATTTTACGAGTAACATATGTTACTGAATATCTTTGATCAGCTGACTTATTGAATATAGAAATGACCGACTGACTTAGTGACTGACTGACTGACTGACTGACTGACTGACTGACTGACTGACTTAGTGAATTGTGAAACTTTCACCTTTTTTTTTTATTTCAATCTTATCTAATCACAGAGTCTTGTTGCACGTCAGATAATAATAAATCTTTTAGATAAATCTTAAGATAAAAATAATCTAAAGTATGAGAGCGAGCGAGTAGCAGAGAGAGAGAGAGAGAGAGAGAGAGAGATGCGAATATCTAATACTACTATTATGGAAAAAAATGTAATGTATGTACACATGAAGAAAAAAATATATATCTCACCTAGAAGTATGTCTGAGTCTTTTGGTAGGATGCCTTGGCATTCCTTCCTCATGTGCGCTAGGTGGCATGTTATCAGTACCCGTAGAATGATGATGGTGATGATGATTATTTGTGCTGGAGGGCGCTCTCCGCTTACTGCGAGGCATCCCTCCTCCTGCCCCCAGTACCTCGCCTCCGCTTTCTACACCCTCTGACGATAGCCTGACACCGCTAACGCCCACAGCTTCGTTACCGCTAAAATATGTTTCGATCGGTCTGCGACTACCCTCCTCCCACGACTGAAATTACCAGGTTTAGAGCATTCTCAAGGGACTTGGAGAGCCTGATATCGTAGATTGTGTCATTTCTCAAACTTGGAACGACCAGTTTGTATAGTAATGAATTTTTAGTGTATAGAATGTGCGAACGACTAGATGATTTGGGTACGGTGGGGTTGATTCTCATTTTTCTCGACGGTTTGATGAACATGCGTGTGTGTGTACATACATCGTCGACGCTAGTTTCAGATTGAATTAACTTCGACAATTTTTATAAGAAAAGTATCGTTCAAAGCCCCGAAGGTCAACCCTGAATGTTATTTAATCACCAACGAGGCTGTAGACGATTAATTGGCAAGTCGTGTCGCGTCGATTTGATTAAACTGTGAGAAGTTAGTTTTTCTTTTTCTTTCCAGTTTCTAATGGGATTTTATGATGAACTAGGAGAGAAAGAGAGAGAGAGAGATACTCGGAAAATTAATTTAAAAAAAAAACCGTTAGATGAATTTTTTTTTTTCACACACACTTACCGAATAATCAATCCGCGTATTGTTTGATAGATTGAATGAGCTGAGCTGATCTGTAATGTAGTTAGTCTCGTAGTATGTGTTGCTAGTATCTCGTTCCGTTTCTTCTCCTATTATTCTATCTTCTTCTTCGTCTTCTTCGTTTTCTTCGTCTTGTATTTCTTCTTGTTCTTGTTCCTCCGCCTCTTCTTCTTCTTCTTCTTCTTTATCTTTTTCTTCTTCTTTATCTTCTTCTTCTTCTTCGTTTTCTTGTTCCTCGTCGTCCTCGTCCTCTTCCTCGGCGATATTGTTTGATAAAATTGAGGTTAGGTTCATCAATGCATCACCGTTCCTATACAAGATCCGAACGTACGTTTTTAAAACCAACGAGGTTATATTTCGCGACTAGGTTTGTAATACTTTTTTTGTTTTTTTTTTTGTTTTATTCTGTTTGGATTTTATTTTCTTTTCTTTTTTATGCTTCTTCTTATTTTTTTTTATCACTTTCTTGATATTCTTTTTTTTCTTCCTTTTATCTCTCTATCTCTCGCTCGCTCTCTCTCTCTCTCTCTCTCTCTCTTCTTCTTTTCGACTCTCAAATATTTTTCTTTCTTTTATTTTTTCTTTTTTTTTTTTTTTTTCACATTTGAGTTCACTCTCTATATCTTTCTCTATCTTTTCATTCTATGTATATTCTATTCTATTCTTTCTTTCTTTCTTTCTTTCTATCTATCTTTCTATCTTTCTATCGCTGCTTATTGTTATTATCTTTGTTTTATTTCTGATTTCAATGAGAGAGAAGAAGATGAAGATGCGAAGACGAATAGACGAAGACGAATAGACGAAGACGAAGACGAAGAAGAAGAGGAGGAGGAGGAGGCAGACCGCACCACAACAATGAGATAGTTTTTTAATTTTCTCAAATTTCTTCTCCTCGAATATTTCTTATCTTTTGGGATTTTTTTTTTTTTTTTTTAGTTATTGGTTAATTAAACCTACACACGACGAGCCCGAACCCTCTCCAACAGCCACTAGCCTCTCTTCTAACTCTTTACACATTATGTTTATGATTTAATATGTTAATACGAAAATTATTACACGTCCTTCTTTTTTTTTCTTTAATTGTTAGTATTTTTATTATTTTTCGATACCTACTAGCATAGTATTATAAGACTGTGTTAACGCAGTTTATCGGTTAAAAATTGAAATATAATAATTCACATATACTATATGTTATTAAAATGAAAATAAATAAATAAACATATAGTATGTAATATCCATATAGATATACGGAAAAAAAAGAAACACAAACACAACTATATATGTTTTATAAATGATGTTATTAATAATTAAAAAACTTATCCGAAATATATACCGTATTATTATGCATATTATCTATGACATAAGCTCTCGCAAAGATCTATCTATCTACCTATAAAGAATGGTATGGTTTACGCAGGGGTTAGGGTATACTAGGTGGGGACACGACGAAAGAAAAATATGCTACATACGGCTCTATTCACGTTATTACACATTACATTCATATACGTATACAACACCGCTAGGTATATATTTATTTGCGATATTTCATTATCATTATCATTATTGTTATTATTGTTATTATTATTATTATTATTATTATTATTATTATCGCAACGCCGTAAAAACAGCTGACTCGAATGATATTAGAGGTTAGGAATACGAACTAATGTAAGAATATAAGAACAATAAATGAATTCCTTTCTCTCCAACCGTTTTTCTGTGACGAGGGGAGGGGGGAGGACTACTCTTTAAATTTAATCGAACTTCGCGAGTAAGGACGGAAGTGTTGTATTCTTTCTTTTTTTCTTTTTCTTTTAATTCCTTTTCAGAAATTCAAACCGTTTCACAACGAACTTTTTCTAGTTTTGCGTTTTTATTTTTCTTTTTTGGTTTCTTGTTCAAATATAAAACAAAAAAAAAACTATAATTTTATATGAAATGTACTAGTTTGTTATTTTTTTTAAACAACATAGGTATGTATGATACGATTGATTGAATGATATATTGATGTGTGTGTGTGTGTGTGTGTGTGTATAGCAGCTATTATAGTATAACTCGAATTATTTATTAAATATTTTATTATTCTAACTATGTAAACGGAAGAAATAAACGAATTCGAATTTTATATTCATAATACTTTTGATCTTTATTGGTATTATTACTCCGAAGCTTTTGACGTTTTGTCACTTAATTCCCGTAACCCCCGTATGTATACGTTCCCCGGTCCCTGGAATGGAAACGTTCGCTTCGCTTATTGCTTTGCCTTTTATGCTATTATACTTGGCTTTGCTTTGCTTCTAGGTGACCAAGAAATATTTTACATAAATGTTAGTTACACAGTATGAAAGAGAGAGAGAGAGAGAGAGAGAGAGATTTTTCGTACTATACGCATACTACATACACGTGTATTAAGCTTGAGCCCTGTGTGCGGTACATAATGTTCTTTTTTTTGTTACGAACACGTAACGCCATCTACGTTCATAGTGTCTACTGGCGATGTTTGAACTATCAGAAAATTCACTAGATCTAGATAAAATTCCCTATAAATTAAGGTTTGCAGTACTGCATTGTTTGTTATCACTATATAGGTGCGCTTGTGATCGCTTTGTTAAAACGAATATACGCGTTATATTTACAGTTTATCAATATCGTGTTATGTAGTAAATTTTTTTTAACCAATATAATAAATACATTCATTTGAAACGGCTAAGTAAATTAACGATTATCGTAAGTATCTAACCTCTCTACGCGCGTCCCCAATGTCACACCCATAAATAAATGAATGTCTGTATTTTATTAACCACCGTATATTTCATGGCCATATTTACATTGGCTCGCATACAGTAGTATAGTACCTATATATCGTTATCTGACTGCTGCAGGGCGACCGCACACATTTTATTATACATTATTATCATAATCGTGCGATCTTGAAGAAAATATAATACACACTTTTCACAATTATTTCGCAATCAATGTTAAATACGAATACTATACAGCTCTGATTATACCGTATTCAATTCCCCAACCTCAAATTTCGTTATCATTTATAACATCACGCTACTCCAATATACATGCATACATACATACATACATTGTAGGACTACCATTATTATTTTTCTATAATAAATCAAACATCTGTGTAATTGTAAACAAAAAAGCTACAACAAACCATCTGCCGATTTGCTAGCTCGTGATACTCACACACACATACTATATGCGCGTGCGTTTTCTTAATTTTTTTTTTTTTTTTTTCGAATACAACGAAAAACTACAGTGAGTTTTCGTATCTGCGGGTCACTTGTTGATGCTTAACAATGAATTCACAATGAAATGAGCGCAAATTCATGCAACAAGTGACCCGCAGATACGAAAACTCACTGTATATATTTAGTAGAATGTCAGTGTTGGCGTTACGTTTTTTTTTTTTAGTTTTTTTTTTTTTTTTTTCCTAACTGCAATACTTGGCTTCTGTGTACACTTTATCATCCGGGGTTTCCCCCTTATTCATACATTCCTATATATAGGTATATGCATAGCTCATTATGATAAAATCTCAATCTCATGTTTCAGCTATGTATGAGGAAAAAAAAAAAAATGAACAACAACTGTATCATTATCTCGTCTCATTTTTATCATGTAAAATCGTCATTCTTATAGAAATATCTAAAGTATACATGCATGTATACCTCTATAATGAAAAAAAAAAATTCATATTTTTAAAATACAAATATACACAACTTTCCTCATTTGTAAACTACGTTCGCTTTTATTTTCCAATCCATTTGAAAGTAAAACCGTTATTTTTGTTTTTAGAACGTTTTCTTTTCATTTACGAAAGAAATAAGCCGTTATTTTTTGTTCAAATCTTTTTAGAACGTTTTGCACTTCATCTGCGAATGAAAAACCGTTATTTTCAGTTTTACTTTTAAATCCCTCGAGAAATTTATCTCTTCTCCTTACAATTTGAAATTTTTTTTTCAGGTACGAAGCAGGTAGCTAAGAATCGTATCGCGATGTCGTTGTGCGATAAGGACCACATCATTGAACGCTTTATATATAACAACTACAACTTACCGTCGTAGTCTTGTTTTATTTTCTTATAATCTCATAAACTCTGGCAAATCAAAAAAAAAAAAAAACGAGAAAAAAAACAAATAATTTCTTTTTCTACTCTACCAGTGATATTCAAAGCTCGATTATCATCGCTCTATGGGATACAACTATTGAAAAAATTCTTTTTTTTTTTTATTTTATTTTATTATTATTTTTTTTTCTTTATTATTCTCAACATAAAATCAATGCTTTACTGATTTTTTCAACAAATAAATTACATTAACATTACATTAGAAAATCATTCCTGGTGATAGATACACGAGGTAGCTAGTTAGTCAATCAGTCAGTCAGTCGTTAAGGGGCTACATACACCTTGAAAGAATAATTAATTTAAAAAATAATGACCAGGAGAACATCGCACCTCCGGTTCATCGATCTTGACCAAACTTATAGGGGTGTTTCCTTGAGCCAAAATATCAAGTACCTGTTGAATAACTCTCCGGAATGGGACCTTACTCTATCAATTTACTTGAATGTACAATTCAGTGCAATGTAGAATCTCATAACGCAGCAACCCCATTGGTAATGGGGGGAAAACCCAGGTTACGCTGATTTCTATTGTACATTTAAGTAAATTGATACGAGTAAGGGTCCATTGGGGAGAGTTATTCAGCAGATACTTGATATTTTGGCTCAAGTAAACACCCCTATAAGTTTGGTCAAGATCGATGAACCGGATGTGTGATGTTCTCCTTGTGAGTGAATGCAGAATTATTTCATCACATCGTGTATCAGCGATTCGACAAAAAAAAAAAAAAATTTGTTTCCAAGGCGTATGCAACCCCTTATGCAACTGTAAGACGTTTCATCTCTCACATCGCTCGCTATATCCCATTAATATTCATTATTTTCACAATACAGGTAGTCCGCGCTAATTATGGCCTCAAATAATCAACGGGCGCCATCCGCACCTCCGCCTACACGATGGTCTAACGATAGTAAAAAGACATCCAAAGAACACCAGAAACTCATACTAAACCAAGTTAAAGAGATGTTCGACTCCATATTGGAACCAGATATCATATTGTCAGTCGTACAGAATTGCAAATGGAAACGTAAGAAAATTTGTTCAAAAATGATACGATTACTTGAAATTCCTGCATGTCTTCGTCAAATTTAATCCAATTTCTTGTTCGCAGTGCAACCTTCTATCGATGCGTTGATAATGCTATCTGAGAACGCTGATATGCCGTTAAATCGGAGTATAAATGCGGGTCCAAGGATGGGTGGGGGTCCGTCTCTCTCGTCGGGTGTTAGAATATCCAAGAGTTTGAATCGCGAGGGTAGAAGTTATGGGGATGATTCTTACCAGGATAAGAGAGAGTATAACAAATCAAATTTAGACCAAGAGCCGGTAGCGGCGTTTAGAGCGTCGGGTAACAGCTACCTGAATTTAAACGACACAGAGTTACTCCGCCAGCAGGAAGAGTTCAGAAAATTTGAATTGCTCAAGAAGGATTTGACCGACAAGGGATTCGTGCCTTCTGAACAAAATGAGAACGTATCGAAGACTAGCTACTCTGAAGAGAACGACAAGATACCGCACCAGAAATTACAGCAGTTCGGACAATCCTGGGGAAAGACTGATACCTCTAAAGTATTTCTTTTAAGCGAGGTGGAAAACGGAGCGATAAATCCTACCAATAATCAACTGTGGTCTAACAACAGCAACGGGGATAAGAGAACCAAAGAGACTAACAACCAGCTGGATAATCTGTTCGGGAGCAAATTACAATTCTCTAGGGATTTGGCAAACGACAAAATATCCAACAAGGGAACTATACCAAAAAATTTTAAAACACAGAACGTCCAGGACCCGGCTATCATCACCGCTCGTAACCCGGTTCCCAACGATACCAAGCCCAAGGGGGGCCCGTTCAGCCCTGAATTCGACCAATCCAAGCCCCACGACCCCTCGTATCATCAACAAGTCGCTCAATTTGACTCAAACTACGATAACGAGACCAAGATGAGGGCCGGAGGCAGCAAGTCGAACCTCCATAAAGGAGAGACCGAGTCCCTTTGCGGTCTAAAAGTACAGTACCGTCTCCCGGGACTAGAGAACAGCTCTGACGACGACGCTGACGTAGTTATCGAAGAGGAGAGCGCGGACTATCCCACCCAGATACCTTCTCTCATGTCGATAAACGTCTGCCAGTTCATATCGAGCTCTACTCAAAGTCCGCCTAAGATTACGCGGCCCGAAACCTCGCTGACCAATACCCCGTCGCCGCCGAGGACCCCGCAGCACAATACCTACGACGACAAGATGAAGAGCATAACTTCTTCGATCATGGAGGGGTACAAGGTGCTCGTTATACTACGAGGGCTGCCTGGGAGCGGGAAATCACACCTGGGAACAACCATAGTTAAATCTACAGTCGGCGGGGACAAGAATCAGTTCATTTTTAGCGCCGATGATTATTTCGTTATGATCGGTCGAGGCACCTACCATTACGTCCCGTCGAAACTGAGCGACGCTCATAACTACAGTCAGAAAAGAGCGTTTAACGCACTGAGGGATGGCGTCAGCCCAGTTATTGTCGACAACACGAATACCCAGTCGTGGGAAATGCAGCCTTACGTTGTTACGGGAGTCCAGAATGGGTATATAATAGAAATTTTAGAACCCAGCACGCCCTGGTGCAGAAACGTTAACGAATTGGCGAGGAAGAACGCGCACGGAGTGCCTAAAGACAAGATAAAAGACATGGCTGATAGATACGAGCGCAATATCACCGGGCAGAAACTCATAGAACAATTTTCGCTGCGATATTCGACTGGGAATTTTCCACCCCAGATTAGAAAGCTCCCGGTTTTTCGGCCCGGCATAGAGGCGGAGGAGAAAAACGAAAGGGCGAAACAGCCCGGGGGGAAGAGTCGAAACAGAAGAAAGAAGAGGAACAACAACAACGCCGCTGGCGCTAATTCAAACAGCGATAATTATCTGCTCAGCGATTCCGACAAGAATATTAAACACGGGGATAACAATAGGGGTGAAAAAAACCCTGACGATACGCTGCAGAACATCGTGTCCAACGCACTAATGGCGGAGAATGATACCCTGAATAAATCCCTCGTTGATTATTGCATAGAAACTGATTCCGGAGACGAAATTGACTCGGACACAGTACCTGCGCCGTTGGAAAATGGAGTTGGGAGCTATGGGGGACTCGATTTGCTCCGAGAAGGAGAGGCGAGGGGCGATAATCTCTCATCTCATTCCGGCGAAGACGAGAAAGCGCAGTCTGAAGCTGGATCGAGCGAGCCTCCTGCGCCACCCTCTTCTTCGTCCTCTTCTTCTTCCTCTTCTTCTTCCGCGTCCTCGTCTTCTACTTCCTCATCTTCGCTGAGAAAGAACTCAGGCGTTACGCACCACCAGAATCTCGGTGCTATTGGATCAGAGAGAAAAGGGAGCGTGACTAATCTGGACTGCGATAGCTCAGATAAGCCGGAGTCATCAAACGCGCAAGAAAACGTTCTTTCGCAATGCTGGGATTTCACGCTGCTTTTTAACGGCAAACAAATCCACAGCACGGTGCCTCCAAGGAACACGGACTACGATCTCGTTGTGAAAACGGAGGCTGAAATTGCCAGCAGCAGCGTTGTCATCACTGAGATCATCGACGAGCCAGTCGCAGATCAATTTCAAGAGGATAAAATCGCCACCGAGGATACGGAGGACATAATAACTAACATAATCAATAAAATGGACGCTTTAGAGCAGGAAACAAGCTCGGCTAACAGACCGACCGACGAGGAAACCGAGGCTGACCCGGCGCCCGAGGAACCGAGCAGCTCGTTCGGCTCGATATTCAACATGATAAAGAAATCTTTCCTCGGTCTAAACCCTGAGAGATCTGAAACCGAGGATGAAACAAAGAGCGAGGAAAGCATAATGAAGTACAAACGACAAACCAACGACAATTCTCTGTCCGAAGTCGACGCCTTTGAGAATGAAATGTCCCACAGAGAGCCGACCTCCTTCGTTATACTCGGAGATGATGATAACGATGATGAGGATTTAGCTGCGGCTACAATCGTCGGGGATAGTTTAAGCCCGAAATTAAATGATTCAGACTGCGCTGGGAATTCAGACGGTGATCTATGCCAGGTTTCGAAACCCGTTACCTTCGACACACTGGGAATTAATAACCAGGACTTGGAATATCTCGTCGACGATACCCTGTCCGATAAATTGGGGGGAGAGCCTGAGGACTCTGAATCTACCCGCAGCGAGACAAGGAATCGATGCGCTTATTCTAACATCTTTAACAATTTAGCTGAAGTAGCCAAGCCAGACTACGACCTTTTGGAAATCGACTCGGAAGTTGATAAAGACGAGATTCAGACCGCGAGCACAGACTCTGTTTACGATATACTGACCGAGGCTGTGAACCGGATAATATCTAGACAAGAAACCGAGAGCAAGTCTAAACCGGAAGCCAAAGATGGTGGTAGAAGCGCATACGATGACGATGACGAGTCTGAATCCAGTCAAACAGAGTCTTCGTATTTGATATCAGGCCCGATAGTGGCTAACGTAGAGTCCGAAATCGGACCAAACGAGGAAGAATTGGTGCCGCAAGAGGAGGAGGAGACAGGGAGAGACATCGTCGAGGAAAAGACTGAATCTTGCGAAGAGTTGCCGTCGATTTTAAGCACCGAGGAAGATAACGTTGCGAAGACTCCGGAAATAATCGACAACATAAATCAAGTGACTTGGAAAGAGTCGCCGTTCCCGGTTCCGATTCCGAGCTTCAGCTCGTTGCTGGAAAAAAGCAGGAAGCTCGACGCCGTGGCGACGTCCGACTCTTCTACGAACACGAGCAACTACGACTTCAACGTTCTGTACGTTGGAGGTACCTCGGAGCCGGAATACAAGATTTTGAGGACTGCTAGCAGGACGATAAACAAATCTCCGCAGAATTTATCCACGCCTGAAAGACCCGCGTTGAAACTGATGCTCGACAAGAGCTCGATGACCTCGGTGGTCGATATTCTCAGCGGGGAAGAGAGCCTCGAGTTTAGAACCGAGATCGAGACCCTGAAGGACCTCGAAGACCTCATTGAGATGTTCCCCAACGTTCCGCATGAAGATATTACGGAGATTTACAAACACCTTTGTAGCTGCAATTTCAACTGGGCGGTAGACATGCTCTTGGACGGCGTGCCCGAGAACGTTACTAAATACGGGAAGATCGAAGCCCCGAAGATCGGTCTGGGCGAGAATCGGGCCTCCGGGTCAGAGCCTGGGGAGGTAGAAGGCCAGAATGCGACACCGCGAAGGGAGAGAATCGAGAAATTGAAGCAATCGAGTAGCTCGGAGTCGACCGAGTCCAACGACTCTAGATCACAACACCCCAATTCAAGCCCTAGGAAGAAAAAGGATAGGAATAAATTATCGGAAGAGAGTTTAGAGCTGAAGAGACAAATCGAAGAAAAAATGATCATTAACGAAGCGAGTTACAATCCTCACATACTTAGAGTAAAGAGGTGGAAGAACGGCGAGCCTGACATCGTACCCGAGGCTAGAGACGAGAGGATTTCTCTCTCTCAGACAATAACGGACGACATTGAGGAGCTCGAGGCGGATAATCACTCCCCCAAATCGTCCGAAAGCAACGACGATTTCACCGAGGATGATATCGAGCCCGAGGAAATGATGGAGCTCAATCTAGGCGAAGATTTTATCAAAATATTAGAGAACCAGTTCGGTAATCCAGAGTTCCAGCTGCCTGGGGGACTCTTCCCCGTTATACAAATCAAGAAATCCATGGCTCAACAGCTGCACGCTCTTTGGAATGAGAGCATGGAGCTTCAGCTGCAAGCGCAGCAGGAGCAGCTCGATAAGATGATAGAAAAAGGTGTGAATTGGATATCGTCGAACGTCGTCTTCACCATTCTTGATAGAATTTCATGGAATTAATTCGAAACCGTTTCTAGACGCTGAGTACGCGCGGTCATTGGAGGAGGAAGAAGCGCGCATCATGACCGAGCCCCTGGTTCCAAATCTGCCTGAAATAATGGACATGGAAATGGCGCTGGCGATTTACCACAATGACTTGGTGAGGCGTTGCGAAGTATTGGATGCAGCGTTTCGTTTCGAATGAATACCAAAGCCTCTTTCTTCCCCCTTTCAGAAGAAACAGCTGGAATTAGAAACCCCGAACGACATGGCGTCCCGGCTGACGAGGCAGATGCTGCACGATATGTTCACCGATTACGACCCAGAGACTTTGGACGAAATCCTTAAAGCCCACGACGGTAACTTTAAAGAAACCGTTGACGTCTTGGAAGCGAGTACCGGCCAGGTCGTTAACCGGAGTAACAACACGCTCAAAAAGCAGAAGAGCCTCATAGCGAGGGCGCAGAAGGAGTCGATGCAGTCCGACGAAGAGGAGGTGCGATATGCGAGCGCTGAATGATCTTCGGAGCGATGATTGATTTTTTTGTTCTATCTTTTTCCAGCACGATTCTGGCCTCGCTACTGTAGTCGTTAACCCAGAACTGGGTCAGCCCAATGCGTCGAACACCACATCATGGACTTACGAGGCTGCGTTGAAGGAGGCTCAATCGTCGCGCAAGGAAGCTCACAGGCAGCTTTTGCTGCGTAATGAAAATTTTGAGAAAGCCAAAGCCGCTATTAGGAAAGGGAATCGCGAGGTCGCTGGATACTATTCGCAAATGGCTAAATTGCACGCGAAAAAACGCGAGTGGGCTAACTCGACGGCTGCTAGCGCCTTTCTCGCTGCTCAAGACTACAAGATGAATACGGAAAACACCCTGGATTTACACTTCCTGTATGTGGCGGAGGCGCTTCAAGCCCTCGATGTGTTCTTGGACTATCAGATATCGAGGCTCAACGAAGGAACTAAGAAGTCTATTAGCTTGTACATTATTACTGGACGAGGGGCTCGGAGCAGCAGAGGAATGAGCCGGATAAAACCTGCGGTGTCTAAGAAACTAGCGTCTAAAAATATCAGGTAATGGATATTTCCTCTTCTTGTCTTCATTCTTTGAACTTAAGAGGTGAAAATATTGTATTTTATTTTCCTGAAACAGGTTCATGGACGAGAATCCTGGATGTCTCAAGGTCGTTATTCACAGACGGAACATACCTCTGGGCTGAGATAATGGATTAATGAATGAATTGATGAATGAATGAATGAATGAATTACTAGAATATATAGAAGAGATATAAACGATTTTGAATATGACCAGAGCGTTGAATATGACGATTTTATACATATACAATGTATTTTGAAACTACGATATAGCGGAGCGTAGAGATGATTTATTACATAATGGGATTATACATATTTTTGTATATAATAATTATTGAAATTTTTATATATGAATTAGAATTTTTTTAATTCTCATTTACTGATATTGATATTATTATTATTATTATTATTATTTTTACTATAATCACACAATCGCTATACCTGCGGTATGATTTGTTATATTGCATATATGTATGCATGCGTGTATGAATTCGAATTAAGGATTATACATTCTGTATTATGAAATAATAATAATACATTTGATGATAAATGATGTGACTTGAGTCCGTTTGAGTTTTTTTTTCTTTTCTTTTTTTATTATTAAACGAATGATTTCATTTAAAAATCGGTATAATACACATACTTATAGATTATAATACCTACGCTGTAACTAGAAATAATATTAGATGTTGAAAAGAAATGGAATAGTTTTTAATTGTAGTATAATGATATTAAGATGTGCCGAATGAATTATGCGTGTGTATATAATTTACCTAGTGCGTAATAATAATTATAATAATGATAGTAATAAAACGAATTTTAATTACTTTACTTTATAATGTTTTTTTGTTATATTTGATTAAGCACATAATCAATCTCATAATATGAGAGATTATACAAGTTTTTGGATATTGTATATTGTTTTTGCTTAATTTTTTGTCATTTTTGAATAAATGCATTGAGAGAAAAAGTTTAATATATTTTTTTGTACTTTTACTTGTCTTAACATATACAGCGCAATTTCTGCATTACTTACAACTCGTAAGTTATTTTTTAAGATGACAGCGATAAGAGACACAACTTAAGCTGCGAGACTGGGTGTTTGAGAGTATATTAAACATCTCAGACAAGTGTTCAAGGCTCATGTTCCTTATTGAAAGTTGTCTCAAATTTTTACAGTGATGTAGCATTTGCAACAGTTCGTTCTCGTAACGGATTGTTCTAAAGAAAATGGGATTGTGCAGCGTAACTTCCTCCAGTTTTTTACATTCTTTACCAATATCGATGAGAAACTTTCCATCTGTTATTGGCACGTAATAAAAGTGGATAACTGTGAGATTCTTTTTCATTCGTCGTTGCGATGGAATGTTCTCCCACGTTCCAGTCGCTGCTCGACCGTTGTGCTTAAAATGTAACGCATCAGGCTCAGTCAGCCTGGCACGTTACGAAGTAGATGCGGATCGTTGATCGTATCTATCGGCCAAAGCGCAAAACGGAGGGGTCCACTCACAGTAAGAGTATTCATCAAACCGCAAACTCGGACGATTCAATTTGCTGATAATTCTGTAAAATGACAATATTGATAAAGATTCATCGATTTGGACGTCCAATGGTTGCTTAACGTCAATTAAAGCCTGTAATGAATCGAAAAAACGGTTCTTACCTATCTACAGCAAGTCTGAGCTCGTCAATGGTCTCTTCTGAGCTGATATTGATCAACAATTCGTTCAACTCTTGACATTGGCGAAGCATTTTTGAAAGAGATGATATCAGCTCAAGATCACGATCGTTGATATGAATCCTCAAACGAAGAGCTGCGAGTCTTGAACAGTTTGAAAGTATGTTAAACATCTCAGACAAATGCTCCAGGCTCAAGCCCCAGATCGAAAGTTTTCTCAAATTTCTACAGTGCTGTAGCATTTTCAACAGTTCGCAGCTGTACCCTTCTTCGGGATGTCGATAAAAAAGCGTTATTTCCTCAAGTTTTTTACATTCTTTTCCTATATCGATAAGAAACTTTGCATCTGTTATTGGTACATCACACAAGCGAATAACTGTGAGATTCTTCCAACCCGAGATCAGATACAACGCGTCCAAGTCCCAATACCTCAGATCTTGCCCCCTGTGGGGAGTCCATAAAGTTTGTGCACCGATCTCCAGGACTTTCAGACGTGGCGTATTTTCCACAAGCATTTTAAATGAAGAGTCCGTGTTCCTTGCATCGGGATCTTCTTCGGGTGCCTGGCTTCCTATTTTCCTTAAGCATCTATGGAGGGTTTCGGTCTTCTCTGGCGCTAACATGACTGAAATATGAAAAGTTTCATTGTAGAATTATTTCTAGGAGTAGATTTTAACAGACGAATGTTCTACTAATATAGAACTTTGTTGAGTGGATGGATCAAGCGAATGAACTAAAAATTTCCGTTACCTATAAAGGACAAAGAAAGCTTGGTCAGTTCAGGAAAAGCAGATGCGAGCAAGTGTGCGTCGCAATTTTTATGTATGGGGTGCCAGATACGTAAGTAAGAAATTTGGTATCCAGGATCCTTCAGCAGTTTCTGAAACAGTAAAATATCCAAGTTCATCGATTGAGTGACAACAAGTATAAAGCAGCTCATCGCCTGCTCTGAATTCACCTCTGCCATGCAATAGGTTTAAAAATCAAAGTTGAGAAAAAGCACTAAACGGTGTAGAAATCAATTTTTCATGTGTTAATTCCTTGATTGAGGTAACTGAACAGCTCAGTTTTCCTGAGTTAAATGCGTCTTTATAATTTCACCTTCGCCTCGTCGATCTCCAGCGTACATGGCGGGTCAACAGAACCTTGAGACGAAAGGAGACAGCAAAATTTCTTCGGTGCATCTTCGTAATAGATTCTAATTACTTCGCTTAACAGGTGTTCGGGGACCAGAGGCCAACCCATGTCGAATGAGCTGGTGCCGAGGAAACCCGCGATACGTCGAGGCAGTGGCATCTCTTTGATTTGCCCTAACTCTTCACAAACTTGAACGTTTTTTTCTGAAAAGTAATCGACAAGTGAGCGATCGGCTATTAGAAAATCTGAACTAGTGTATACGTGAGATTGAGTAAAAATTCCCGATATCAAATCAAGTTATCCTACACAAGATTAATCATGTGATAAAGTTCTATACAGTTCAGAATTACTAATTGCGAAAATATACCAAGGTAGGCGTCGAAGCTTGAATCGACCAGGTAAAAGTTTGTCCATTCAGCAGGGTCAGAAACAATGGACATTAAATTATCCACTAGCATCGCTAGATCTCCAAAAATACCGAGCCGAACAAACTTGAGGTTGCTTAGTGCCATGAGTTCTTGACCCATTGGGATTTCGTTACTAGTATTGTGATACTCAATCGACATATGCAGCTCCTCGAGTTGTTGGCAGAGTTGCAAAATGAGTAGAAAGCCGTTTGAGTAAAGCCCTATCTGCACTGAGAAATACGTGAGTCTGCTCAGAGATTCTTCCAAAACTGAGTTGCAGTTGGGATTATCATGCTTCGGCCAACTGAGCGACAATCGTTTGAGATGATCCAGAGGTTTTAGAAAACGAGCCAATTCTCCAACAGAGTCGAAGTGCAATCCATAAAGAATGTTCAATTCGACTAGGTATGTCGCCCTGCCGATTGAACTGCTCAGACCGTAGACTTCGCAGATCGTTTCAGCATTTATACTAAGTATTTTATCGTGTGTGTTTTCATCATCGAAATATTGCAGGATGTCTAACGCTTCCGTGTGCTGATGTTCTCTGGTGAAATCCAAATGCCTGAAACCGCAGAGACATGAGATTGAGGATGCGAAATATAAGGAATGATGAGATGGACAGCTGCTCGAGTAAATCCGAAAATTCAGATTTAGAAGAGATGACGCCAACAGAGAACCCAAGCATCTCTCACCTCAATAATTCGCCATCACCAAACACAAGATCGTTGAATCTTTGGCAAGAATTTGCCAAAGCCAGGCGTTCTCTGGCATCGAAATGCAGAATAATCTTGACTAAGATTTCATCAGGCATATCCAGAATGCTGCAGGCGCTGGAACGACGTTGAATCAACAATATATCAGTTAGATCATGTCGTTACTTCGTTACATTACTGTACGAACCTTGAATTACTCATGTTGCGAAATGAAATCCACAAGACTTTTGCGCTCAGTGAGATAATCGCTATTTCTAAGCTAGGATAAGGTAGAGAGTCTATTTTCAGCGCTGATAAGCAGGATTACGTGAAAATCTCACGGTTTTCAGACCACGCAGACTGCACGTGCAGGTCGTGGTTGGACATTGACTGTCACGTCAACAACGATCAACAAGTCGATTTGAAATCGAAGAACGCGAAGGAACGACTTTAGGCGCGGGAAGATTCGAAATTCGGAAGAAGACATCTATAGATAGAAATTAACTAATCTCAACTTGTTTTGTATTTTAAATATGATTTTTATTCCACCTGTAAATCATTCTCGTTATTTTATACAATGAATAATTGTTTAATGGTATAGGTATGTATACAGCGATGGTAGAAGCCATCTAAGTATGTACGTCTTACAAGCTTGTAGAGTTTGGAGTGATTTTGAGTTTACAGTTGATTATGAGTTGACTATAAAGAGTATAGAATACGTAACAACAGCGATCAGGAACACAACTTAAATTACAAGACCATAGGTGCCGTTTGGAATCAAGCTCTTAGTTAATTACAACATTGAGGAAGATGCAAGTCGTTGGTCATCCGTAACGGAGAAAGGGCATCAAAGGGCTTGCGAAGAACACTTCGGAGGACCTTTCCTGATCTAGATCGGCTCGGTTATACGGAATTGGAAATCCGAACGATTCAATTTGCTCATGACTCTGTAAAATAATAATATTGATAAAGATCCGTCAATCTGGATGTCTAGCGGTTGCTCAACGTCAATCAATGCCTGTGATGAATCGGAAAAACAATTTTTACCTATTTATATCACGCCGCAGCCAGAGACCAAAGAAGTGAGAGCAAAGATTAATTGAGAATCGTTTCAACTCTTGACATTCGCGAATCATTTCTTCAACAGGTGAGGTCACCGCAACAGGATCACACTCTCTGTCAATAATCGGTAAATGAAGAGCTGCGAGTCTCGGACAGTTTGAAAGTACGTTAAACATCTCAGCCAGAAGCTTCAGGCTCATCCTCTCAATTGTCAGTTTTTTCAAATTTTTACAGTGCTGTAGCATTTCTACCAGTGCACTCTCGTAGCTGCATTTTCCATCGGGAGTGCCGCTGTGCAGCATTACTTGCTCCAGTTTTTTACATTCTTTTCCAATTCCGATAAGAAACCTTCCGTCTGTTATTGGCACGTCATACAAGCGGATAACAGTGAGATTCTTCCAGCCCGAAATCAGATACAATGCGTCCAAGTCCCAATGTTCCGCTTTGTTCACCCTGTGGAGAGTCAATGCAGTTTTTTGTAAAATTGGAATGATCGAATTTATGGGATAACATATTTACATATATCACAGCCGAGATCATCTAACCAGTATCTCTGCGAGATCTCCAGGATTTTTATGCTTGGCGTATTGTCTACCAGCATTTTAAACGAAGAGTCCGTATTCCTTGCATCGCTATGTTCCTCCTCTGATGCCAGGCTTCCTCTTCTCCTCAGTCTATAAAGCGGTTTAGTCTCCTCCGGCACTGACATAGCTGAAATATTGGAAATTTTATTTGGAATTACACTCAGGAGTAGATTTTTAGAATTTTGTCAAGTGGGTGGATTCAATGAACGAACTCACAATTTTTTTTAATTATCCCGGACAGAACAAGCTCGGTCAGCTTTGGAAAAGCAGATGCGAGCAAGTGCGCGTCGCAATTTTTCTCTATAGGGTGCAAGAAATGTAAGTAAGAAATCTGATGTTCGGGATCCTTCAGCAGTTTCTGTAACATAAAAATATCCAAATTCACAAATTGGGTGAGAACGAGTGTAAAGAAGCTTATCTCAGGTTTGAAAAGGAAAGTTAAGAAAAAGCACTGAACAGTTCAGAAACCAATCTTCTCTTGACTGAGGTAACTGGATTCAGATCTTACGAGTTATACGGGTTTCAATTTCAAACAGATTAAATTGTACAAAATAGCAAAACTACACGGGGCTCGATTCGCTGGAAATTCGTGAGAATCCATCTTCTCGCCCTTATAATTTCACCTTTATCTCGTCGATCTTCAGAACACATGGCTGATTAAAAGGGAATCCAGGCGAAGACAAACAACAGAATTCCTTCGGTGCATCTTCATGAGTGACTCTAATCACTTCGCTTAAGAGATGTACGGGGACCAGAGGCCAATCCTTGTCGGAGAAGCCGGTTTCACGGTAATATGGAACATTCCGAGGCGGCGGCATCTCTTTGACTTGACTTAATTTCGCACAAATTTCAACGTTCTTTTCTGAAAAGTAATCAACAAGTCGGCGATCGACGATTAGAAAATCTGAACTACCGTATCGATTATTTAAGTCAAGATTCTTGATATTAAACGAAGTTATAGTACGATATTGACTATGTGATAGAATGTGATATATGGACGAGAATTAATAATTTTCATAATATACCAAGGTAAAGTTCGCCACCCTGTTGATCCGGGTGAAAGTCTGTCCATTCAGCAGGGTCCATAAGAATACACATGATACAACTCCTTAGCAGACCTGCATCTTCACTGCCAATGAGCGAAACAATCTTGAGATTGCTTAATTTCATGAGTTTTTGACGCAATGGGTTTCCGTAACGAGGTCCATCTTTTGAAATCAACAAACGCAGCTGTTCGAGCTCTTGGCATAGTTGTAAAATGAGTAGAAACTGGTTTGTGTACCGTTCTACTTCTAACGACAAATACGTGAGTCTGCTGAACGGTTCCTTCAAAAGTTGGTTCCATTCGGGATCAGCATAGCTTGCTCGTTTATTAAATTCACCTGGCCAATTGACAGACAATCGTTTGAGATGAACCAGTGGTTTTAGAAAACCAGACAATTCTTCAACAGATGCGAAGTACATTCCATTCAGAATGTTCAATTCGACTAGGTTTATCGCCTTGCTAATTGAACTCTTTAGACTGCTGACTGCCCGCACGTTCTCAGTATTTATCCTTCGTATTTTCTTGCATGTGTTTTCATCATTGAAATACTCCTGGATGTCTGACGCTCTTGTTAGTTGTCGTTCTCCGGTAAAATCCAAATTCCTGAAACCGCAGGGACATGAGAATAGAGGTGCAAAATATGAGGAATGATCTACCTAAGTAGGTAGATTCAAGAAGACAAAGAGTCACTTTGAAGAACCAAAGTATAAAGCCCAAGCATATATATCTCTCACCTCAACAATTCTTCATCACAATACACAAGATCGTTGAATCTCTGGCAAGAATTTCCCAAGGTAAGGCGTTCTATGGGATCAAGTTGCAGAATAATCTTGACTATCATTTCTTCAGGAAGATCCAGAAGACTGCCAACACTGAAACGTTGTTTAATCAACAACATTATAGATCATGTTGCTATTTCGTTGAATTATTACAAACCTTGGATTACTCATGTTGTGAAATGAAATTCAGAAGCTTGCAGTGTACCGATCTACGCACTCAAATCCGTGTGATATCGCGGCTCTTTTTACGGCTGGTTTATGACGGCCGAAATGGGGCGGAGGCACACAGAAATCGATAAAGCAGCCTAGTAAGCAAAATCCATAGCGGATGCGTATGCGCGGTGATTCGGAGCGCGGGTGGATCCGAGGTTTTTGAAAATTCGTATGCCTTTCAGAGTGAATTTCGATTTGTCTGCAATTTTGATATCTCATAGTGTGTATTAAGATGTGAAAATCCACAAAGTATTAGACCTCTAAGCCTTTATACTGTTCAGGAGAAACGCAATACGTTTTTTCGAAAAAATAAACACTAAAGCTTCCTCCTCGATGTCCCAAAACACATAGAAACAGATATATTAGAAAATGATGAGTCTCAACTAGTTTTATATTCCAAATATGATTTTTATTCCACCCATACCTAAATCGTTAAAATTATTTTATACAATCCGCCGCATTAAAATATGTAAAAAAAAAGTCTCTACCAAAAATTTTCCAGCGTCATTAAGCCGCCCTACTATTCAATATTTACTATTTCCAAATCTCTCCCTTTTATCGTGCAACTTTTTTGGACTCGGTTTTATCTTCTTCAACGGAATGACGCTGCTTGGTGTAGAGCTGATCGAGGCTGATTCATGCTTTGCCATTTTCTTAGCAGGGCTTTTAACGACGATAGGAGACCCGCTCGTTTTTATAGTCGTCATTATCACATCCGCGGGAGTCGCTCGCTCCGTTATCGTAGCTAATCTAGTTTTCCGAGTACGATGATTACCCCCGCATAGTAAAGCCTTCGCATCGCATATCTGCGAGGCTCCATGTATTCCAGAAGCTCCGCCAGAACCTCGGTGCACCAGGCGCTCAGGCTTCTGGGATATTATTATCGGCAGGAAACTGGGGGCAGGAATTTATCAATTATTTAACTGCGCACATAGACATCGGTAGCAATATCCAGGTCCCTTCCGATCCTCGCACCTGTTCACTCTCTCATTTTTATCAAAATATCCTCTCTCTCCGTCTTCCAAATGGAGTTTCTGCTCGTAGAACTGATCCAACGTCTTCCCTACACCATCTGAATTATACTGAGTTCCGAGCGTAGACGGACCTCGCTTAGTAGGAATAGCCCTCAGCTCTATAGGACTAGTGCTATTCTCGCTAGATATGATCATTCTGCTACTGCGCTTTATGCTCGGTAGTTTAGATCCAGATACATCAGATATATCTGACGCGCTGTCCTGAAAGTGAATCGCAATTAGTACGATGACTCTTCCGAGATAATCCTTACTGCTTTGTCAGTAATATGTAAATCTGCATTAATAAGAGAAGAAGTAACGTCTTAGCCACCTTGGAGGCCCTCTCGCCAATCTTTAGGACGTTTTCCCTTCTTCGAGGGCAAATATTGGCCGTTCCCCAAGCCCTAGATAGTTTCTTTTTATTATCGACCAAATCTACAGAACAGGCGTTGCTCTTATCAGACTTGGACATCTTCGTCCCGCTTGTTTTTTTATTATTTAATGAACCGGGAGGCATCGATCTCGCGTAATTTGGGCTCGATGCCACTACTCTGGGCATTTTTAATCCCGCCGAAACATTTGCAGGGATTTGAAGCTGGATCAGATTCGGCCTTTGAGTCGTGGGAGCAGGGGGCTGGAAATAAATTGCGTATCACAAACTGGTTGGTCAATTTCAGGCCTCGATTTGTACTTTTGACTTTCTCCGACGCTCCGATGTTATGTAACTCAACAGTACTGGGTTTCGCCAGTGATAATTCGGCCCCTCGTGAGACGAAGTGCACGGCGTCACGCAGGCGGATTGCCTCGGCGATTCGTTTTCCCTTGAATTACGAATATCAGTTCGAATATCGATTAATCGCCAGTTTTTGTGCAAGGAATAGATCGGAAGAGACTTTGAGATGAATAGAAGAGCTAGATTCAGCGTTTTAGCGGACCCTATGGACTCGGAATAATCTTCAGAGTCTTTGACCAACTTAATATTGAAAATTTGACCAATCGTGCCTCAGATCGTTGAAGTATCGATGCTCTAATAGACGCTTAACGCTGCTTCTGTTCTCCGGGTCGTAGACGAGCATGAGTTTGAGGATGTCTCTCCCGGCGCTGGTTACTTGTGGTAATAAATTGGCCACCCCGGTTCCCCCCTTTGTGGGAAAGAAGTATTCGCAGTTTCTCGACTTACTACTTGAATGGGATAAATCATACAAAAGATTATCTCTGAGAGAGAAGATCGCCTGATATTTTCATCGACCCTGCGCTTACTGCCTGCGAAACTTTGCCACCAATCTCGCGTGGGGCGTACCGAGTATCGTATGGATCTTAGTTATCTGATCGACTTCGTTTGCTCCAGGAAAAAGGGGCTTCAATCTACGATGGAATAATTTCTCTAAATCGTTTCCCAATTCATTTACTAAAACCAGTTCAAGACTTGTTACGTTAGAAGTTCGTAGAACACGCAGCCTGTAGCCCATACATCCATTTTTGGCCCGTAAAAACCCGTAGTTAACAAGCATTCGGGGGAACGATACCAACGGGTTGAAATATACTCGGTGTATGGTGGCCGGCTGTAGATTCCCCTGATAGATCCTAGGTCTGCCAATTTGACTACGTCACCCTGCGCCGAAACATCGTACAGCAAACACATATTAAGCGAATTATAAAATAATGTGAAAATCTTCTAGTACGGAGACCCTTGCGTACTTTTAACAGTATATTCTCAGGTTTTATGTCTCGGTGAAAGATACCATGCTTATGCAGGTGCTCCAGCCCCTTTAGGAGCTGGTATAAGTAGATTTTCACCCTTTGTTCGGTCAGCGCTCGTCTAAGCATCGGATAAGAACAGTAATCAGCTTTTGCAAAATTGGGATGATTTTGAAATATCGCATAATTACCCTTTCCTTGCCTTCATTAAATCGTATAAACTCATGTCCATCAGTTCGAATATCAGAGTTACTTTTCCAGGTAAAGGATCGCTGCGAAACGGAGCAAAAATTTTATGAGAGAAGTTGAAGGATTCGGGGATTAGGCGCTGAGCTTACTAGTGCGACTCCACCATGTAGAGTATGTTCGGATGACGACTTATCTTTCTCATCGCTATAACTTCGGGACTTTCCAATATCTCGCTCATACTGTGTGATAATAATTGATTAATCGAAACGAGCTCTTTCAACTTCTCAGAGTTTTATTCAACGATCTGAAATATTCAGTTATCGCATCTACCTCTGGTATATCTTCTTCAGTCTCTTTGCCGCGTAAAGCGTCCCTGTTTCTCTTACCTGGCATTTTAATACTTCTGAAAAAGATCCCTCGCCTATTTTTTGCAACACTTTATACTCTGTAGGAGATAAATTGTCGGTAAATATTTTAGAGAAAATATGATGAGTCGATTGATTTTAATTATAACTACATACTTTTCAAAAAGCTCGAAGACATAACGATGACCGATAATCTAGGAAAGAGTTGGGCCTGGAATCAACGCGCTAACTGCTATAATATTCGTTCGATGAAATCCGGCTGGTTTTTAATGATATAACAGCGTTCCAGAAGCTGCGCATCCTTCCAAGGCAGAATTATAAGCATTTTAATTATGTAATTATCAAAATCGTTTTAGAGAAATAAATGAAATTTATTGACGGATAACAGCTGATGGTGTACGATGCGTTTCAAACTTCATTTCGAAGTGGTATCACAGCAGCTAATCTACAGCCAATAATCCCCGAATTCTTGGTCGTCCAAAGGGCTGGGAAAGAACGATTTTCTTGAGTTTCGATGATGATAACTTGCCGCAGTGCGATCAGGTCCATGAAACTGCAAATTTGGTCGGTTCAGCTCGCCAACGATTCTGTGAAACAACAATATCGATGAGAATTTATCGATTCAGATAGCTTAACGTCAATCAATACATTGTTAGGTGAAATAAGAGAGCGGTTTTCACCTCTTCAAAGCAGGTTTTAGTTCGTCGACGACTAGATTGCGGGATGAGTCAATCTGAATGACTAATTTGGTCAACTTTTGACATCGTTGAAGCATTCTTTGAATAGACGAAGCCAAATCGAGGGAGTCGAACGCGTCTGTATTAGTCATTAAACGAACTTGTCTGAGTTTGGTATTATTCGAAAGCTCGTTGAATACAGCTGAGGTGTTTTCTATCTTGGTCTGACAAATCGAAAATATCTTCAAATTTGTACAAAATTTGAGCATTTCCAACAGCTCGTTTACGTAGCAACAAATGGGAGCGGTACCGAGACGGCACAACATTATTTCCTCTAGTTTTTTACACTCTCTTCCAATATCAATGAGGAATTTACCATCTGCGATTGGGATGTCCTTAAATCGTATAGCCGTTAGATTATTCCAGCGTGAAATTAGGCAGAGAGCGTCAAAGTCCCAATGCGCAGATTCATTCCGCGTGTTGTAACTAAACAGAATTTTATTTATCAGATTAGAATGGTTATCGTTTTGAAGAATATAAATCTTTCTGCTGGTAATGGAAAATTCGACATAGCGGATTACAGATGAGATTTCTCTTACGGATCCGTAGGAGAGATTGTAAGGCTTCTTAGATCCGGTGTGTTTTCAATAAGCATTTTAAAAGACGAATCCGGATTGATTGGATCGTTGAGTTCCTCCGATACCATGCTGCCTTTTTTTCTCAGCCGTTTGACGAAGGTTCTATTCCCCGTTGGCACTGTATGTGTGTAAATATGAAGAGTTTTATTCAGAAATTGAATTATCCAAAACTAGAAGCTCGGGCTTAATTTGAATTCACGAATGTTCCAATAATCTAGAAAATCGTCGATTGGTAGGATCGAACGAGTCAACTTACAAGTCCCGTTACCTATCCGGGATGTAACAAGCTCAGTCAGATGCGGAAAGGCTGATGCGAGCAAGTGCGCATCGCAATGTTTGTCTATTACATGTGAGAAATGTAAGTAAGAAATCTGGAATTCAGGATCCTTCAGCAGTTCCTGAAACATTAAGAACGAGTATGAAGATCTTATCTCCTCCTTTGCACTTATGGTCGTGTCGCACCTTTGCCTCGTCGATCTTCATCAGACATGGATGCATAAACAAATATGGGGACCAAGACAAGCAGCAAAAATTCTTTGGTGGATCCTTGTGGGTGATTCTGATTACTTCGCTCAGTAGATTTTCGCAAAACATTTCACCGCGCAAGTCCATTGTTAGATCGGCATTAAATTGTAACATGCAACGAGGCGGTAGCATCTGTCCAACGTGTGACAATTCGTCACACACCTCCACGTTTCTTTCTGAAAATTGATCTTCGATTCAGGAATTTACGCTATCGCACACAAGAGTGATATTATCCGATGAAAATTCACGTCAACTAGTAGTATTCGTAGTTGTGAGAAAATATACCAAGGTAGCCTGCCATGAATGGATCGACCATGAGAAAGTCCGTCCATTTTTCATGATCCCAAACCATTTCCATAAAATCATTCTTCAATGGTCCAGAATTTCCAATACCCCTAAACTGAACAACGTTAAGCTTTCCCAATTTCATTGGTGTTTTACGCGACGACACATCTCTCTGTCGACTAGGCATTGACGTTACTATGCGCAGCTCTTCGAGCTGTTGGCATAGTTGTAGAGTGAATAAAAACTCCCTCGAATATCTGTACAGTTCTATAGACAAGTAAGTGAGCCTGCCGAGTGTATGTTCCAATACTTTATTGCCAATTGCATCATCGTTGTCCTCCGCTATCGGCCAATTGACAGACAATCGTTTAAGACGTACTAGTGGCTCTAGAAAATTGTTCAATTCTTTTTCGGACCGAAATTTCGTCACATTTAAAATGTTCAAATCGACTAGGTTCGTCGCTTTGCCAATTGAACGATTCAACATTTTTTCTGCAGCCTTCACGTTTTCAATATTCAACCTGAGTACTCTATTGTACGTGTCTTCGTCGTTGAAATATTGCTGGATATCAGACTCTTTCGCGAGCTGACATTCTACGGCAAAATCCAAATTCCTGAAACCGCAGAGACGTGAGATTATACAGATGTATGTATGTAAGCCTTGAGCTAAAGTACGACACCCAAGCATCTCTCACCTCAATAATTCTTCATCACCAAAGACAAGATTGTTGAATCTCTGGCAAGAATTTGCCAAAGCCAGTCGTTCTCTGGCATCAAAATGCAGAATAATCTTGACTAAAATTTCGTCAGGAATATCCAGAATACTGCAAACACTGAAACGACATTCAATGAGCAACGTTAGATCGTTAGATGTTAACATTCGTCGAATAACTACAAACCTTGAATTACTCATGTCGTGCGGAATGAAATAATTCACGATAAATGGCGTTGACTTTCACAGTCGATGTGCGTAACTTGTATATGAATACGCTCTATATCATAATGAGATTATTAATGATTAGATGTGATTCATAGAGATTAGATAAAGATCCTTTAGATTGGTGGGGTTCGAGAGTATCATGGGGTTTGATATGTAATCAAACTTTGATTAAGGTGATAAATAGACGTTTAAAATAATAAATATAATTTAGATAACTAATTATGAATTAATGCTGCGACACGAGAAATTATAGAAAAATTTCCATGTAAAAGAGCTTCTCAACTCTCCGAAGAAGAATAAACGCTTGTAAATAAATTCAACAAGCAATTCCTCAAAGGTATAAGGCTGATATTTCCCATATTAGGTTTTATTGTAAGAAATTAGGATTTCGAAGTCGTTTTGGCATCATTTTATTGATGAATTGGTTGAAGTATTTATTGAAAGAAGATAAACCTGCTTCAAGATGATATAAGCTTGACTAATTACGAAAAAAGGGTTTCGAAGGTGTTTGAAGTTGTATCTTCGAGCCCACTTGGATCTTACGATTCGTAAATTGAAGAGTTGATTAGCATTAGATTAAAGTTCTTCTATGGTTTCTGAGTACTGAATTTCGAAAGTACTGAATATTTGATAAAAAAAACATGATTTCTGATCCGTTCACAATACTTAGAATTCTTGAACACATTTTATCATCACGTAATGTCTTTGCTTTCAGAATGGTATCAGACTAGCTAGTCTATAGCCAATAATCCTCGAATTGTCGGTCGTCCAAAGGACTGGGAAAGAACGATATCGAGGAGTTTCTATGACAAGTACTCGACGCAGCGCGGTCAGGTCCATGAAACTGTAAATTCGGACGGTTCAACTCGTCAACGATTCTGTGAAACAACAATATTGATAAGAATTTATCGATTCGGATAGCTTAACGTCAATTAAAACATTGTTAGATGAAATAAGAGAGCAGTTTTCACCTTTTCAACGCATGTTTTAGCTCGTCGACGACTAGATTGCGGGATGAGTCAATTTGAATGACTAGTTTAGTCAACTTTTCACATCGTTGAAGCATTCTTTGAATAGACGAAGCCAAATCGAGGGAGTCGAACGCGTCTGTATTAGTCATTAAACGAACTTGTCTGAGTTTGGTATTGTTCGAAAGCTCGTTGAATACAGCTGAGGTGTTTTCTATCTTGGTCTGACAAATCGAAAATATCTTTAAATTTGTACAAAATTTGAGCATTTCCAACAGCTCGTTTACGTAGCAACAAATGGGAGCGGTACCAAGACGGCACAATATTATTTCCTCAAGTTTTCTACACTCTCTTCCAATATCAACAAGGAATTCTCCATCTGTGATTGGAATATCCTTAAATCGGATAGTCGTCAGATTATTCCAGCGTGAAATTAGGCAGAGAGCGTCCAAATCCCAATGCGCAGATTCATTCCGCGTGTTGTAACTAAACAGAATTTTATTTATCAAATTAGAATGGTTATCGTTTTGAAGAATATAAATCTTTCTGCTGGTAATGGAAAATTCGACATAGCGGATTACAGATGAGATTTCTCTTACGGATCCATAGGAGAGATTGTAAGGCTTCTTAGATCCGATGTGTTTTTGATAAGCATTTTAAACGACGAATCCGGATTGATTGAATCATTAAATTCCTCTGCTACCATGCTGCCTTTCTTTCTCAGGCGTTTCACGAAGGTTCTTTTTTCCTGTGGCACTGTATATGTGTAAATATAAAGAGTTTTGTTCAAGAATTGAACTAGAAGCTCGGGCGTAATTTGAATACACGAATGTTTCAATGATCTAGAATATCATCGAATGGGAGAGTCAAACGGGTAAACTTACAAGTCTCGTTCCCTATCCGGGATGTAACAAGCTCAGTCAGATTTGGAAAGGCTGATGCGAGCAAATGCGCGTCACAATTTGTGTTTATGGTGTGTGAAAAATGTAAATAAGAAATCTGGTATTCAGGATCCTTCAGCAATTTCTGAAAATAGATGAGAACAAGCATAGATATACCGTATTTATGGCGAAACTATGCGGAGCTGGATTTTCTGTAAATTTGTGATAATCTATCCTACTGCCATTATAATTTCACCTTCGCCTCGTCGATCAACAGTAGACATGGTTGGCCATCAGAATATAGAGACCAAGACAAACAACAAAATTTTTTTGGCACATCTTGGTGAGTGACTCTGATCACTTGGCTCAATAGATGTTCGCAAAAAAGTTGACCGCGCAACTCCATCGTTATATTGGAAATAAATTGTAACATTCTGGAAGGGGGTCGCATCTTTTCAACGGCCCATAATTGTTCATGCACCGCCACGTTTCTTTCTAAAAATTGATTATCTGATGTGATATGATACCGACTACCAACTATTATTCGCGTAGTTGTGAAAATATACCAAGGTAGCCTGCCATGAGTGGATCGACCAGGTAAAAGTCTGTCCATTCAACAGGATCCCAAATCATCTCCAAATAATCATTCTTTAGTAGACCGTAACTTCCATTAATCCCACGAAACTGAACGACGTTGAGATTTCTTAATCTCATTGGTATTTTACACGACGACACATCTCTCTCGTGAATAGGCATTAATGTGACTATACGCAGCTCTTCAAGCTTTTGGCAGAATTGTAGAGTGAATAGAAACTCCCTCGAATACCTTTCCACTTTTATAGACAAGTAAGTCAGCCTGCCGAGTGATTTTTCCAACAGTTTATTGCCAATCGCATCATCGTTGTCTTCTGCTATCGACCAATTGACGGACAATCGTTTAAGATGTACTAGAGGCTCTAGACAATTATGCAACTCTTGTTCCGACACGAATTTTGTTACATTTAAAATGTTTAGATCGACCAGGTTTATCGCTTTGCCAATTGAACTGATTAACATTCTTTCAGCCTTCACGTTTTCGATATTCAGTCCAAGTATTCTCTTGTATGTATTTTCATCGTTGAAATATTGCTGGATATCGGACTCTTTCGTGAGCTGCGATTCACCGCTAAAATCCAAATTTCTGAAACCGCAGAGACGTTGATGCGCAGAAAAACACTATGTGTAGTTGGAAAATGGTTGGAAAAGATAACGCCAACGGAGAAAGAAACAAAACGAGGAAAAGACTCGATAATGCAAAACCCGAGTATCTCTCACCTCAATAATTCTTCATGACAAAAGACAAGATCGTTGAATCTCTGGCAAGAATTTCCCAAAGCGAGACGTTCTATGGGATCAAGCTGCAGAATAATCTTGACTAAAATTTCATCAGGAATATCCAGAATACTGCAGACACTGAAGCAGCGTTGAATCAACAATGTTAGATCGTGTTAATACTTCGTCGTAATTACTACTACAAACCTTGAATTACTCATGTTGTGGAATAAAATTGACGAGAGGCGTTGACTTTCAGAGTCAATCTGTGTATAAAATATAAACTCTACTATATAGATACGTGTAAATACGCTCTATATCATCATCAGATTAGATAAATTTAATAATGCAGAGGAGCGGCAGAGACCTTTCCAACAATAATAATTTTAATTGCGATATAGAAGATAGATGTGATTCACATAGATTAGATAAAGATCCTAGACATTATTAATATTATTGTAATTAGTGACCCAGTAATTTCGGTCTGACCTTAAGGGGAAATGAAAGCTGACATGGCCATCTATCGGATGGTGATTTTCGGCCGCTATTTTCCCAGCTAAAACACATCAGATCAATGTGAAATTGATATCAGTGGCGCAGAAGACGTGCACGGAGGGCATGACACTCTTGGATTTTCGAAAATCGAAAAGAAATTTTATAGATTTATCATCTGTAAATATGTTTCACATCATGTGATTATAAATTTTTGATTTACTTTCGGATGATTACATACTTGTAAAATTAAACCAAAGAATAAACGCTCGAAAAATAAATACAAAACCTTGCTCGCTCAATGTCCCCAAAAAAAACATAGATAGGTATATAAAATAATGTACACCTCAACTTGTTTCATGTTCAAAATATGATTTTTATTCGATCATCAAAGAAATCATGAAAATTATTTTATATACAATCAATTATCAAAAAGTCGCATCAAAATAGTCGATATAAAGAAAAAAGAAATGCTTTTGCAACAATGGGTATATAAAATCACCCTTAGACGTACCATTTGTGGCCACTGTACCGTTTGTGGCCATGCTTGACTAATGCTTTTCTCCTTTCTGGCATTATGAATCTATTCGATTATTGAATTAATCACAAAAACATACCCTACAGCAAATATTAGACCCAACTTTTCCAGTTCTTGATTGTTTAAAGTGAAGTTATTAATTATCAAAGCTGTTAAAATAGTTTTGTACCGTTTGTGGCCAGGCTTTGATTTACATGGTAATGGGTATGGCCACAACTGGAGCAAGTGGTGACCACAAACGGTACTAAGGTGGCCGAAACCGGTACGTCCACCCTGTGTATAATGTTTCGTACTCTTCTCAATGATACAAGGTATCATGGCGGTCAGGAACACAACTCAAATTACCAGTCTAGGGGGTGTAGTACGGCTCAGTTGTATGGAATTAGAAATCCGGACGATTCAATTTGCTTGTGATTCTGTAAAATAATAATATCGATAAATATTCGTCGATCTGGATGCTAGGCGTCAATCAATATGCCTGCGATGAATCGGAAGAACAATTTTCACCTGTTTACAATACGCCTCAGCCTGTTACAGTCCCCGCGATAGTAATGTTCAATCGAGAATCGTTTCAACTCTTGACATTTGCGAAACATTTCTTCAATAGATGACTCAAGCTCAAGGGGATCACACTCTCCGTTAATGATCGGTAAACGAAGATCTTGGAGTCTTGAACAGTTAGCTGAAAGTACGTCAAGCATCCCAGACAAATGCTCCACGATTGTCTGCTGGATTGCGAGTGTTTGCAAATTTTTACAGTGCTGTAGCATCTGCAACAGTTCGCTCTCGTAGCTGATCACTCTAGTGGGACGGAGAGAGAGCAGTGTTACTTCCTCCAGTTTTTCACACTCTTTTCCAATATCGATGAGGAACTTTCCATCGGTTATTGGTATGTTACGCAAGCGGATAACTGTGAGATTCTTCCAACCCGAAATCAGATGCAACGCGTCCAAGTCCCAATGTTCCGCGTCCTTATCCCTGTGGCGAGTCAATGAAGTTTCTCATCAAATTGGAATGAACGAATTTATGGAATAACATATTTTACATGATTATATTACAGCTGAGATCATCTTACCAGTGTTTCGCAGAGATCTCAAGGACTTTCAGGCGCGGGGTATTTTCTACGAGTATTTTGAACGAAGATTCCGTATTAATTGCATTGCTATGTTCCGCCTCGGATGCCAGGCTACCTTTTTTACTCAGGCGTCTGTAGAGCGGTTTGGTCTCCTCTGGCGGTGTCGTTGCTGGAATATTTCAAAATTTCATTCAAGAATTATCATCAAGAGCACATTTCAATACACGAATTTGTTCGACTAATCTAGAACCTAGTCAAGTAGGCGGATTAAGCGAATGAACTCACAATTTCTGTTACCCATCCCTGATAGAACAAGCTCTGTCAAATCTGGAAATGCAGATGCGAGCAAGTGCACGTCGCAATTTTTCTCTATAGAGTACGAGAAATTTAAGTAAGAAATCTGATATTCAGGATCCTTCAGCAGTTTCTGAAACATAAAAATATCCAAATTCACAAATTGGGTGAGAACGAGTGTGAAGAACCTTATCTCGGGTTCGAAAAGGAAAGTTAAGAAAAAGCACTGAAGAATTCAGAAATCAGTCTTCTCTTGATTGAGGTAACTGGATTCAGATTTCACGAGTTATACGGGTTTCAATTTCAAACAGATCAAACTGTACAAAATAGCATAACTATACGGGGCTCGATTTTCTGGAAATTCATGAGAATCCATCTTCTCGCCCTTATAATTTCACCTTTATCTCGTCGATCTTCAGACCACATGGCTGATTAAAAGGGAATCCAGACGAAGACAAACAACAGAATTTCTTTGGTGCATCTTCATGAGTGACTCTAATCACTTCGCTTAAGAGATGTACGGGGACGAGAGGCCAATCCTTGTCGGAGCAGCCGGTTTCACGGTAATATCGAACATTTCGAGGCGGTGGCATCTCTTTGACTTGACGTAATTTTGCACATACTTCTACGTTCTTTTCTGGAAAGTAATCAACGAGTCGGCGATCGACGATTAGATAATCTGAACAACCGTATCGATTATTTAAGTTAAGATTCTTGATATTAAACGAAGTTATACTACAAGATTGATTATGTGATAAAATGTGATATATGGAGAATTAATAATTTTGATAATATACCAAGGTAAAGTTCGCCACCTGGACGACTCGGGTGAAAGTCTGTCCATTCAGCAGGGTCCGAAACGATAGACATGATAAACCTCCTTAGCAGATCTGCATCTGCACTGCCAACGATCCGAACAAATTTGAGATTGCTCAGTTTCATGAGTTCTTGACGCAATGGGCTTCCGTAAGGAAGTTCATCGTTTGGAAGAAACAAATGCAGCTCCTTGAGCTGTTCGCAGAGTTGTAAAATTAGTATAAACTTGTATGTAAACTGTTCCATTCCTATAGACAAATGAGTGAGTCTGCTAAACACTTCTTTCAAAACTTGGTTCCCTTCGGTATTAGCGTAGCTTGCTCGTTTAGATGGACTTGGCCAATTGACAGACAATCTTTCGAGATGAACCATAGGTTTTAAAAAAGAAGACAATTCTACGACAGATTTGAATACAAATACACCCAGAATGTTCAATTCGACTAGGTTTATCGCCTGGGGTATTGAACTCTTCAAACTGATGACTGCCTCCACGTTTTCAGCATTTATTGCGTGTATTTTCTTGCGTGTGTCTTCATTGTTGAAATATTCCTGGATGTCTGACGGTCTTGTGAGTTGTCGTACGCCGGTAAAATCCAAATTCCTGAAAGCGCAGGGACGTGAGAATAGAGGTGCAAAATATGAGGAATGATCTACCTGAGTAGGTAGATTCAAGAATACAAAGAGTCATTCAGAGAACCCAAGCACCTCAATAATTCTTCGTCACCAAACACGAGATCGTTGAATCTCTGGCAAGAATCTTCCAATGGCAGGCGTTCTATGGGATCAAGATGCAGAATAATCTTGACTAAAATTTCATCAGGAAGATCCAGAATACTGCAGACGCTGAAAGAACGTTTAATCAACAATGTTAGATCGTGTCGCTTTTTTTTGTCAAATTATTACACAAACCTTGAATTACTCATGTTGTTGTGAAATGAAACTCACAAGACTGACGAAGTCAGTGAGAGCATCGCTATGTCTAGGCTACGATAAGCAGGATCATGTGAAAATCTCACCGTTTTCAGACCACGCATTATAAAAAGCGACACTCTATTGGTTGGATTCGTTGAAGCTAAGCAATGGCGCATCACGATGTTGATCCCTTCCCAAGTTTGCCTACCAATGAAAACAGCCAGTATACCTACCTATAGCCGATTTTACTAACAAGTTTCTCTGCGTGACGTAGATATAGTTCGGGGAATCCCATAGTAGTATGTAAGTATTTTATCGTGGAAGAATGAACTGCGCCCACGCCCCACATTCCGTGACTGCGCCATTACTTCTGTGTTAATACTGTGCATAGAAAAGTATAAAGATAATAAAATATACGCCCTCATAATTAAGCGTCGTGGATTATAAAACCTGATTTACTGTACGCTCATCCATAGACAATTTTTTAAACAATCATGTCTGATGTGCATATTGACTCTTTTGATATGTTAGAAACTCTGAACGAACTCTTAAGAACAAACCCTGATCTTGGGAGTTTGGAGAAACCAGAACTCCGACATGGATGGACGGACGAAATGTGTTTGATCGAAGGACAGAAGTATTGTGTATGGAAAAGAATTCCGGAAAATGAGGTCGAAGGACATTTGATAAACTTTGCAAATCTGTGGTTTGGGGGAGGCAGCAGCAAATCTTATGTTGAAACCTGTTCCATCATAAGAAACGTACTTTTGATAACGCCGCTCGGAATATCGAACGATTTGCTGCTAAGAGATGTGCTCGATTCAGCTGCGCTAGTAGAGACGGCGAAAACTCCTCCAGTTATTAATGAAGAAAGTATATTGAGAGAACCTATCGTCAGCCATCTCAATCCAAGGGAGAAAGCCGATGTTCTTGCCTTTCACAAATGGTTGAAGCAAAATTTTGATCTGCTAAAAATTGAGGCGCGAAAGACTCCAGGAGGAGAACCGCACAGCCCAGGGTACAACCGCGCAAGCCAAAAGCTCAGATCTGTAATTGGCTTTTGTGCTCTACTACTGATGCGACTGAGGACAAAAAACGCGTCGCAATTCAAGCGATTATTTCATCAAACTTCGAGATCATTCAATAATTTGTTTCCCAAAGCGGGACTTGATGTTCTATTAGTAAATCCTGAGCCAAAATGCTTGGCACTAGTTTCATTCGCTTTACGATGCAATTCTGATCTTTTGTATTTATTAGTCTTTCAATATTTGAAGTCCACTACGCAAGATAACAGATCGTCTAGATTGGCTAGAGGAATTTTAGAGGAAGGATGTCTCAAAGCTTTGGCGGGAAATGGCATCGGCTTAGTGACGCTCTTTCAAGATGTTGCGCATCTATACCCTAACGTGGACGAAAAAAAGTTACTTTCAATGATTGCGAATCATAAAGGAGACGGGGAAGCACCAAAACGATTGGACAAATTTTTGAGCACCTATACTCTGTTAGACAAACCTCAGTACTCTTGGAAATGGGCAAGAATTCTGTCTAAATCTTACTTCAGTGATATGAATATCAAACAAAATCGCTTTACGTGCTGTAAGTTCGCAGCGCTTCTCGTCGATAAGAATCCTGATATATTCCAGCATGAAGATCTGAAAACTAAAGACTGGGATGTTGATTTTGCTATTAAATGGGCTAAATCTGCTAAGTCGGAACTAAAAGCACTGAACGAACTTTCGGAATCAGAAGTAAATTGACGAAAATCATGGAGACGAAGAGATTGATCTATCCTTTATATTGAAATTTGATTAGTTTACTTGCATGCATTTATACATTAGTTTGTCTTCAAATTGTATTATTATTGAGGGAAATTATTATATACTTATGGGAAAATAAATTGATGATTTTTTATTTATTTATACATTTTTCGACCTGTGTTTGGCATTTCAGCATAACTTGGATTGTATCATACGAAAGGACGATCGTCCAGAGGGTCGGCGAATAGCAAATCGGATAGGTCTTCGCAGTGAGAAACTGCCCTGGGTGGTACAGGGCCATAGAATTCAAAATTGGGTCGATTCAATTCGCATACGACTCTGTAAAATGAAAATATCGATGATAATTTATCGTTTCGGACGGCATAGATTGTCTAAAAATCGGTTTTGGAGAAGATTATCACCTCTGTAAACCAGGCTTAAGCTTTACAGCAACAGGATTCGAAAACGACAGGATCAACATGACTAATTTAGTCAACAGTGGACATCGGCGAAGCATCCGTTCAATCGACGATACCAATTCAACAGAATCATAGCTTTCGGTCCTTGTTATAAAACGAACGTGTCTGAGTTCCGAATTGTTTGAAAGAGTGTCGAATATCTTAGACATGTTCCCTAGATTGTTCTGACAAATCGAAAACATTCTCAGATTTTTACAGTGTTTAAGCATTTGCAACAGTTCGCTCTCCCAGCTGCAGTTTTTATCGGGACCGAGATAGCGCAGCGTTACTTCCTCCAGTTTTTTACATTCTTTTCCGATATCGATAAGAAACTTTCCATCTGTTATTGGTATATCACACAAGCGAATAACTTTGAGATTCTTCCAACCCGAAATCAGATACAACGCGTCCAAGTCCCAATGTTCCGCTTTGTTCTCCCTGTGGCGAAACAATTAAGTTTTCTGTTAACTTGGGACAATCAAAGCTATGGGATAACATATTCCACATATATTGCGGCCGAGATCATCTCACCAGTGGTCCGGAGAGATCTCCAGGACTTTTAAGCGCGGCGTATTTGCTATGAGCATTTTGAATGACGAGTCTGTATTTCTTTCATCGCTATGTTCCTCCTCGGATGCTACGCTTCCTCTCTTCCTCAGGTGTCTACGAAGGGGTGTCGTCCTCTCTGGCGCTGATGTTGCTGAAATGTTGAAAAATTTCATTTAATCTAGAACTTTGTCACGTCAGTCGATTGAACGAATGAACTTACAATTTCTGTTACTTATCTGGGGTAGAACAAGCGTGGTGAGATTTGGAAATGCGGATGCGAGCAAGTGCGCGTCGCAATTTTTCTCTATGAGGTACGAGAACTGTAAGTAAGAAATTTGGTATTCAGGATCCTTCAGCAGCTTCTGAAACATTTAAATATCCGAATTCATCAATTGGTAACAACCCATCTACACGCCCTTAAAATTTCACCTTTGCCTCGTCGATTTCCAGCAGACATAGTTTCCTTTTACAAAATTTAGGCCGCGACAAGCAACAGAATGTCTGCGGTGCATCTTCGTGAGTGATTCTGATCACTTCGCTCAACAGATGCTCAAAGACCAGAGGCCAACCCCTGTCGGCAGGGCCAGTTTGACGGTGAAGTTCAACATATTCAGGCAGTGGCATCTCTTTGATTTGACTCAATTCCGCACAAACTTCCACGTTCCTTTCTGGAAAGTAATCAACAAGGAAGCGATGGACGATTAGAAAATCTGAATTAAGCCAAGATTGCTTATATTAAACGAAGTTATCCTACGAGACTAATTATGTGACAAAATTTGATATATGAACCAGAATTGGTAATTTTCATAATATACCAAGGTAAATTTCTTGTGGTTCCTCAATCAGCCAATAGTCTGTCCATTCAGCAGGGTCCGGAACGATACGCATTATATCCTCTCGTACCCGACCTAAATTTATACTGCTGACGAGCCGAACAAACTTGAGATTGCTCAGTTTCATGGGTTCTGAGCGCAATGGGCCTTGCCAATCAACTTCCTGTCTTGGAATTATTAAACGCAGCTCCTCGAGCCGTTGGCAGAGTTGTAAAATGAGTAGAAAGTCGTTCGAGTCATAGTCTGTTTCTAACGACAAATACGTGAGTCTGCTCAAAGGTTCTTCCAAAAGTTCATTCCAATTGGGATCACCGTAAATCGTTTGCATATACCATTCTGGCCAATCAACAGACAATCGTTTAAGATGAACCAGAGGTTTTAGAAAACAAGACAATTCTTCAACAGAGTGGAAATGCAAGCCACTCAGAACGTTCAAATCGACTAGGTTTATCGCCTTGCCGATTGAACTGCTTAAACCGCTGACTGCCCACACTTTTTCAGCATTTATCCTAAGTATTTTCTTGTATGTGTTTTCATCATTGAAATATTCCAGAATGTCTGACTCTTTTGTGAGCTGCCATCCACTGGTGAAATCCAAATTCCTGAATCAGCAGAGACATGAGATTAGCTAGATTATAAAAATATTGAGATATAGTTCAACTAGTGTGAATTCAGTTTCATAATTAATTGATCCGTACGCGATTATTCTAGCACCGATCATCCGATTGAAACCAAATTTCACATGAATATTCTAGACGGGTATATCTACGGTGTGAACTACAGGAATTGCATTAAACTCATGGGAAGTAGTAGCTTTTCAAAGATCTCCTCAATTTTTCATAATCATCGTGTTTAGCAATCTCATTTCCAAGTCTATCGCGAAAGTTTCTCAACCGATTTCAATATCCTTAGTTCACACCGTGCGGAAATGCGTGCTAAATAAGTACGTGGAACCTGAACCCCGTAGGTGTGATGGTTTCCATGAAATCGTGTACAAAGTGTAAATCCACAGCTTTTATAGGCCGACCCATAATTGATTCGTACGGGATTACTCTAGTATCGATCATCCTAAACAGACGAAATTTCATGTGCTCATCCTAGACAAGTGTATCCACCGTGCGAACTAAGGAAATTGCATTAAACGCATGGGAAGTATCAGTTTTTCAACGATTTTCACCATTTTTCATCATCGTCGCGTTGACCGATCTCGTTTCTGCGTCTATCGCGGAAGGTTCTCAACTGTTTTCAATATCGTTAGTTCACACTGTGCGGAAATGCGGACTGAATAAATACGTGGAATCTCAACCCCGTGGGTGCCAATGGGTTCCATAAAATCGTGTACAGAGTCGTTGATTCGCGGAAAAACAGTGTGTTTCGTTGGAAAATGTTGAGAAAAGATCACGCCAGCAGAAGAACAAACAAAACGAGAAGAAGACTCAACAATGAATTCGAAGGTGTATGCAAGCCCTGAACTAAAGTATAAAACCCAAGCATATCTAACCTCAATAATTTTTCGTCGCGAAACACAAGATCGTTGAATTTCTGGCAAGATTTTCCCAAAGCCAGGCGTTCTCTGGCATCAAGACGCAGAACAATCTCCACCAAAATTTCATCAGGAAAATCCAGAATATTGCAGACACTGAAACGACGTTGAATCAACAATGCTAGATCGTGTTGTTGTTTCGTTAAATTACTACAAACCTTGGAACACTCATGTTGTGGAATGACATTGAATGACATGAATCGCTATTTCTAGGCTAGGAACGGACGAAAGCAGAAAGACCACGCACCACGCTGATTGCACGTGGTGATAATGAGTGATAATGTTTTGACATTTGACAGCCACTTTCCGGGCCACACAAAGTCGATTAAGGTCGGTTAAAAGTCGACGAACGACGAGAAGACGAAGCGTCTTCAAGCGCGGGAAGATTTAAAGTTTTGAAAAATTCTTCCCTGAGTCAATCCACGTGGTATAAAATGAACTCTACCATATAGACAGGTGTGAATATACTATGCTTTACATCATCGTGAGATTATTATAAATTTTTATTTTCACTTTTGGACGATCATTTGTAATACTAATAGCGTTTTCGGTTGGGACAATTTTTCCTGAACTGGTGCAGAATTTGCCCGTAAATATGCTATAAAGCGCACTCTACAAGTGAAAACGCTATAAATGAATAAACGCTCGAAAATTAAATACAAAACCTTCCTCCCTCTATCCCCCCAATATGTCGATATGTAGAAAATAATAAATCTCAACTTGTTTCATATTTCAAATATGATCTTTATTCGAGCCAAAAGTCATCGGAATTCTCTTATACAATCAAGTTTAAAAAAGTCGCATCGAAGAAGTTAGAAACATAACTTTGAAGTTGCTTTTTGTAATCGTAGCTCTTATTTATAATCACATATATAGAAGAAGATGCGAATGGTTGGTCATCCGTAACGGGGAAAGGGCATCAAAGGGCTGGTAAAGAACACATTGTAGGCGTTTCCGTTTTGTAACCTCTGCGTATCTCTACTGAACTGGAAATTCGGACGATTCAATTCCTTGATGATTCTGTAAAATAATAATATCAATAAAGATTCGTAGTCGATTTGAACATCCAATGGTTGTTTGACTTCAATTAATGCCTTCGATGAATCGAGAGTAACGATTTTTACCGTTCTGTTTCAAGACGGAACTTGTTACCGATCTTGTATGGGCTCATATCAATGAAGAACATTCTCAACTCTTGACATTGGCAAAGCATTTTTTCAACAGACGATATTAGCTCAAGAAAACCAGACTCTTCCATCGTAGTCTCTAAATCGAAAACTTTGAGTCTCGAATAGTTTGAAAGTATGTCAAACATCATAGACAAATGCTTCAGGTTTTTGCAATGGATTGAAAGTTTTCTCAAATTTTTACAGAGCTGTAGCATTTGCAACAGTTCGGTCTCGTAGCTGTTTATTTTTTCGGGACTGTACAGATTGTGCAGCATTACTTCTTCCAATTTTTTACACTCTCTTGCAATATCGATCAGGAACTTTCCATCTGTTATTGGTATCCTGCACAAGCGGATAACAGTGAGATTCTTCCAGCCCGTGATCAAGTACAACGCATCCAAGTCCCAAGATTCCACATCGCCCCTACTGTGGTAACTGAATAAAGATTTTCGTCGTATTGAAATGATCAAATCTATGGGATAACATATTTTACATATATTAAAGCCGAGATCATCTCACCTGTAATCCGGAGAGATCACCAGGACTTCTAGGCGTGGCGTATTTTCTACCAACATTTTGAACGAAGAGTCCGTAGTCATTGCATCGCTATGTTCGTCGGAAGCCACGCTTCCTTTTCTCCTCAGGCGTCTCTGGAGGGGTTCGCTCTTCTCTGACACTAACGTTGCTGAAATATGAGAAGTTTCTTCAGAGAATTATCCTCAGGGGTAGATTTCAACACACGAATGTTCGAATTTCTTTTACTTATGCGGTGTAGAACAAGCGTGGTCAGATTTGGAAAAGCAGATGCGAGCAAGTGCACGTCGCAATTTTTGTCTATGGTGTGTGCGCAATCTAAGTAAGATATCTGATATCCAGAATCCTTCAGCAGTTTCTGTAACATAAAAAAATCCGAATTCACAAATTGGGTGAGAACGAATATGAGAAAGCTTATCTCTTGCTTTGGATTCACCTTCGCCATGCGACAATTTTGGAAAGCGAAATTGAGAAAAATTACTACTGCAACTCGTAACTTCACCTTTGCCTCTTCGATCCTCAGCAGACATGGATACTTATTAAACACCTGTGGGGACCTAGACAAGCAACAAAAATTCTTCGGTGGATCTTCGTGGGTGGTTCTGATTACCTCGTTCAACAGATATTCGGGGATCAGAGACCAACCCTCGTCCATGAGGCCGGGAACATGGAGATCCATGACATATTGAGGCAGTGGCATCTTTTTGAGTTGTTCTAATTCTGCACAAACTTCAACGTTTTTTTCTGGAAAGTAATCAACAAATGAACAATTGGCTGTTAGAAAATCAAGATTAATTACGTGATAGAATTTAATATAGTCCAGATTCATTGATCGCGAAAATGTACCGAGGTAGGCTCTGTTATATAATTCAACCAGGTAAAACACCGTCCATTCAGCAGGGTCAGAAACGATAGACATTAAATCATTCTTTAGCGGCCCTGGAAATCCTACTCCATCTATCGCCCTAACAACCTTGAGGCTGCTTATTTTCATGGGTTCTACAGGCAATGGGATTTCGTCATCAATTAGGTGATCTGAAGTCAACATACGCAGCTCCTCGAGCTGTTGGCAGTATTGGAGAATGAGTAGCAAGCTGTCTGTGTAACAGTTTATGTGTAACGACAGATACGTGAGTCTGCTAAACGGTTCTTTCAAAAGTTGGCTCCAATAGGGATAATCAGAGTCTTCTAGCATACACGAAGTTGGCAAATTGACAGACAATCGTTTGAGATGAACCAGAGGTTTCAGAAAATAAGACAATTCTTCAAGATAGTGGAACTCCAATCCATCCAGAACGTTCAATTCCACTAGGTTGATCGCCTTGCAGATTAATCTGCTTAAATTTGTGACTGTTTCATGCACGTGTTCAAAATTTATCCTAAGTATTTTCTTGCATGCATTTTCATCGCTGAAATATTGCAGGATGTCCGACTCTTCTGGGAACAATGATTTTCTGCTAAAATCCAAATTCCTGAAACAAATTAATTCAACTACATAGTGTGATTCTACAGCCTGCATCTGCGACAGACCCATAATCAATTGTTTCGTACCGGATTTCTCTGGCACTGATCATCCGAAACAGACCGAATTTCATGTGAATATTCAACACAGGTATGGTATGTCTACGGTGTGAACTACAGGAATTACATTAAACTCATGGGAAGTATTAGTTTTTCAAAGATTTCCTCAATTTTTCATCATCATCGTGTTTAACAATCTCATTTACAAGTCTATTGCAAAAGTTTTTCAACCGATTTTAATATCCTTAGTTCACACCGTGCGAAAATGCGTGCTAAATAAGTACGTGGAACCTAAACCCCGTAGGTGTGATGGTTTCCATGAAATCGTGTACAAAGTGTAAATTCACAGCTCTTATAGACCGACCCATAATTGATTCGTACGGGATTACTCTAGTATCGATGATCCGAAAGGAACGAAATTTCATGTGATCATCCTAGACGAGTGTATCTACCATGTGAACTAAGGAAATCGCATTAAACTCATGGCACGTATTTATTTCTCAATGATTTCCTCCTTCATTTTCTATCACTGTCGCGTTGACCAATCTCATTTCAGTCTGTCGCGAAAATTTCTCAACCGATATCAATATCCATAGTTCACACCGTGCGGAAATATGTACTGGATATATGTATGGAAATATGTACGTCGAACCAAGACTCTGTAGGTGCAATGATTTCCATGCAATCGTGTACAAAGTCGAAGAAAAGTTGAATAACCCGAGCATTTCTCACCTCAATAATTCTGCATCATCAAACACAAGACCGTCGAATCTCTGGCAAGAATTTCCCAAAACCATGCGATCTGCGGCATCAAGATGCAGAATAATTTTCACTAAAATTTCATCAGGCATATCCAGAATACTGCAGATGCTGACAGAACGTCAAGTTAACATTAGTTTTAGATCGTTGTCGTTATATTATGTCGTTACATTGCTACAAACCTTGAATTGCTCATGTTGTGGGATGAGATTTACGCGAGTTTGCGCAACTTGTGTACCAAATCCACGTGGTATCGCGGCTCCTTTGACGGCTGCTAAAAAAGTCTAATCAAAGCAAAAAGTCTACTTCCAGCTGTGATAAAGAGCAAATTAAGCCGGATGAGGTAGAAATCTCAATGATCTCGATGATTTGACAATTTTTCAAGAATCATCTCTTACAAAAATATATCTGAAAGTTTCAAGACACTCGGATCGCACGTGGTGATGGTGTTTTGTCATTGACAGCCACTTTTCGATCTACAAATAATCGATGAAAATCGAAGATCGAAGGAGCGACTCCAAGCGCGCAAGATTCGGAATTTGGAAGAATTTTGTCCGTGCAGAGTCAATCTTTGTATCAAATAAACTCTGGTTACTGTATTGTATAAAATGAACTCTTCCATATTTGCTCCGTGCACACCACACACTCTCACCAAAGTGAGAATGTGAATTCGTGTACATACATTGTTTTTTCATTGTTTTTGCGGCACCAAGCTTGCCGATACCAACATAGGCGTCGCCACTGATATGCATGTACACGACTACACATTCTTACTTTGTTGAGTGGGTATAGGTACGCACGGAGCGAATAGACTGGTGTAAATATATGCTTCACATCATCGTGAGATTATAAATTTTTATTTCCACTTTCGGATGATAATTTGTAATACTGAATGAATAAACGCTCGAAAAATAAATAGAAAGCCTTCCCCCCAAATGTCACAGAGAATGTAGATATGTAGAAAATAATGAATGTCAACTTGTTTCATATTTCAAATACGATTTTTATTCGAGCCAAAAGTCATCGGAACTCTCTTATACAATCAAGTTTAAAAAGTCGCATCAAAGAAGTTGGAAACATAACTTTGAAGGTGCTTTTCGTAATCGTAGCTCTTATTTATAATCACATATATAGAAGAAGATGCGAATGGTTGGTCATCCGTAACGGGGAAAGGGCTTCAAAGGGCTGGTAAAGAACACACTGTAGGCGCCTGCGTATTGTAATCTCTGCACAGATCTACTGAACTGGAAATTCGGACGATTCAATTCCTTGATGATTCTGTAAAATAATAATATCAATAAAGATTCGTAGTCGATTCGAACATCCAATGGTTGTTTGACGTCAATTAATTATGCCTTCGATGAATCGAGAGAAACGATTTTTACCGTTTTGTTTCAAGACGGAACTTGTTACCGATCTTGTATGGGCTCATATCAATGAAGAACATTCTCAACTCTTGACATTGCCAAAGCATTTTTTCAACAGACGATATTAGCTCAAGAAAACCAGACTCTTCCATCGTAGTCTCTAAATCGAAAACTTTGAGTCTCGAATAGTTTGAAAGTATGTCAAACATCACAGACAAATGCTTCAGGTTCTTGCAATGAATTGAAAGTTTTCTCAAATTTTTACAGAGCTGTAGCATTTGCAACAGTTCGCTCTCGTAGCTGTTTATTTTATCGGGACTGTACAGATTGTGCAGCATTACTTCTTCCAATTTTTTACACTCTCTTGCAATATCGACCAGAAACTTTCCATCTGTTATTGGTATCCTGCACAAGCGGATAATTGTGAGATTCTTCCAGCCCGTAATCAAATACAACGCATCCAAGTCCCAAGATTCTACCTCGCCCCTCCTGTGGTAACTAAATAAAGGTTTTCGTCATATTGAAACAATCAAATTTATGGGATGATGTATTATAAATATTATATTACAGCCAAGATAATCTTACCTATATTCTGGAGAGATCACCAGGACTTCTAGGCGTGGCGTATTTTCTACCAGCATTTTGAACGAAGAGTCCGTAGTCTTTGCATCGCTTTGTTCCTCGGAAGCCACGCTTCCTTTTCTCCTCAGGCGTCTCTGGAGGGGTTCGGTCTTCTCTGACATTAACGTTGCTGAAATATGAGAACTTTCTTCAGAGAATTATCCTCAGGGGTAGATTTCAACATACAAATATTCGAATTTCTTTTACTTATGCGGTGTAGAACAAGCGTGGTCAGATTCGGGAAAGCAGATGCGAGCAAGTGCACGTCGCAATTTTTCTCTATAGTGTGTGAGACGTCTAAGTAAGATATCGGATATTCAGAATCCTTCAGCAGTTTCTGCAACATAAAAGTATCCAAATTCACAAATTGGGTGAATACACGAATATAAGAAAGCTTATCTCTTCCTTTGGATTCACCTTCGCCATGCGATAATTTTGAAAAGCGAAATTGAGAAAAATTACTACTGCAACTTGTAACTTCACCTTTGCCTCTTCGATCCTCAGCAGACATGGATACTTATCAAACACCTGTGGGGACCTAGACAAGCAACAAAAATTCTTCGGTGGATCTTCGTGGGTGATTCTGATTACCTCGCTCAACAGATATTCCGGGATTAGAGACCAACCCTCGTCCATTAGGCCGGGAACATGGAGATCCATGACATATTGAGGCAGTGGCATCTTTTTGAGTTGTTCTAATTCTGCACAAACTTCAACGTTTCTTTCTGGAAAGTAATCAACAAATGAACAATCGGCTGTTAGAGAATCAAGATTAATTACGTGATAAAATTTAATACAGTCCAGAATCATTGATTGTGAAAATGTACCGAGGTAGGCTCTGTGATATAAATCAACCAGGTAAAACACCGTCCATTCAGCAGGGTCAGAAACGATACACATTAAATCATTCTTTAGCGGCCCTGGAAATCCTGCTCCATCCATCGCCCGAATAAACTTGAGGCTGCGTATTTTCATGGGTTCTACAGGCAATGGGATTTCGTCATCAATTAGGTGATCATAAGTCGACATACGCAGCTCCTCGAGCTGTTGGCAGTATTGGAGAATGAGTAGCAAGCTGGCTGCGTAACAGTTTACGTCTAACGACAGATACGTGAGTCTGCTAAACGGTTCTTTCAAAAGTTGGCTCCAATAGGGATAATCAGAGTCTTCTAGCATACACGAAGTTGGCAAATTGACAGACAAGTGTTTGAGATGAACCAGAGGTTTTAGAAAACAAGACAATTCTTCAAGATAGTTGAACTCCAATCCATCCAGAACGTTCAATTCGACTAGGTTGATCGCCTTGCAGATTAAACTGCTTAAATTTGTGACTGTTCCAGATAGGTGTTCAAAATTTATTCTAAGTATTTTCTGGCATGCGTTTTCATCACTGAAATATTGCACAACGTCCGCCTCTTCTGTGAACAGTGATTTTCTGGCAAAATCCAAATTCCTGAAACAAATTAATTCAACTACATAGCGTGATTCTACAGCCTGCATCATCGACGGACCCATAATCAATTGTTTCGTACAGGATTTCTCTGGCACTGATCATCCGAAACAGACCGAATTTCACGTGAATATTCAACACAGGTATGGTATGTCTACGATGTGAACTACAGGAATTACATCAAACTCATGGGAAGTATTAGTTTTTCAAAGATTTCCTCAATTTTTCCTCATCATCGTGTTTAGCAATCTCATTTCCAAGTCTATCGGAAAAGTTTTTCAACCGATTTTAATATCCTTAGTTCACACCGTGCGAAAATGTGTGCTGAATAAATACGTGGAACCTAAACCCCGTAGGTGTGATGGTTTCCATGAAATCGTGTACAAAGTGTACATTCACAGCTTTTATAGACAGACCCATAATTGATTCGTACGGGATTACTCTAGTATCGATGATCCGAAAGGAACGAAATTTCATGTGATCATCCTAGACAAGTGTATCTACCGTGTGAACTAAGGAAATCGCATTGAACTCATGGCAAGTATTTATTTCTCAATGATTTCCTCCATTTTCTATCATTGTCGCGTTGACCAATCTCATTTTTGTGTCTGTCGCGAAAATTTCTCAACCGATATCAATATCCATAGTTCACACCGTGCGAAAATATCTACTGGATAAATACGTCGAACCCAAACTCTGTAAGTGCAATGATTTCCATGAAATCGTGTACAAACTGAAAGAGAAGTTGAAAAACCCAAGCATTTCTCACCTCAATAATTCTGCATCATCAAACACAAGATCTTCGAATTTCTGGCAAGAATTTCCCAAAACCATGCGATCTGCGGCGTCAAGATGCAGAATAATTTTCACTAAAATTTCATCAGGCATATCTAGAATACAGATGCTGAAAGAATTACGTCAAGTTAACATTAATTTTAGATCGTTGTCGTTATATTATGTCGTTAAATTACTACGAACCTTGAATTGCTCATGTTGCGGGATGAAAATGACGCGAGGTTGCGCAACTTGTGTACCAAATCCACGTGGTATCGCGGCTCCTTTGACGGCTGCTAAAAAAGTCTGATCAAAGCAAAAAGTCTACTTCCAGCTATGATAAATAGGAAATTAGGCCTGATTAGGTAGAAATATCTCAATGATCTTGATGATTTGACAATTCTTCAAGAATATCTAATATGTCTCTCACAAATATATCTGAAAGTTTCAAGACACTCGGAACGCACGTGGTGATGATGTTTTCTCATTGACATCCACTTTTCGATCCACACAAAATCGATTAAAATTGAGGATCGAAGCGCGGGAAGGGATAGAACTAAATTCGCGGCGAAATTTTCGAATTTTCGAGCGGAACTAATGCATTCTGTTTTTTTTTTTTTTTTTTTGTTTTTTTCTCTCTTTTATTTACATTACTATGGAAACGAACTGTTTCTATCATTGAGTCATAACAGCTCATACAATGGACAGCTCTGACGAGGAAGTTTTTATATTAGCTCTCCTTTGTGAGGAAGCTGCAGCTGAAGAGAGCAGGCAGTCTAAAAGGAGAAAGCGGGTGCATGATACATCCCGAAGCAGGAAAATCCGCGGGAAGTAAGTCACCCTTTTTCCTGAACTCGTGCGAGACGGTGAAAAGTTTTTAAGAAATAGAATGAAACAGAATTTATGTGATGCATATTTTACATCCGCAGTTCCAATCGCTCAAAGGTTGCATTCAAATGCATACTTTGCCGGGCTTCTGCGGACTCATGTATTCACACTAATTTTTTTTGCAGCATAATGGCAGAACGTAATTGCGAGGGATGCCGCGAAAACAAAGAGAAGCTCAGGGTTGCCAAGGAAGTAATCGAGACGTGTAACGTGAGTCAGATTCTCTTTGGAATAGAATTTAGGGTGGAAGTAAATTATTATACCGAGAGTTTTCGGTGAAACCAACACAGACACGTACCGCGTGCGCGAGGCTCGGCTAAGTGCCACCCCCCTCCCGGCCGAGCCTCACGCACGCGGTACGTGCGTCTGCGTCGGTTTCGCCGAAGGGAGGGGGTCAGCAGTTTCACCGAAAACTCTCGGTATACTCATATTGAAATTCTGTTCATTTTTGTTCCAGAAAAGAATTGCGGAATTGAAGGCCGAGGCCAAAGACCTGTAAGTTTCTAAATTATAAAATGACAATTTTGCGCTGCAATTTACGGTATGAAATAACGTGATTGTTATTTCTGTTAAAGAAACGTGAAGCTCGAGTTGGCGAACTCTCTGCCGAAGAGGAAGGCGGACGAGGCAGAGCTGGAGGCCATGAAAATTGGTAATTATAATTATATATGTGTTTCGAATCGTCGTCGATTTTAATTTTGTCAATTTATCATCATTATCATTGTACATTATTGTTATTTATTTATTTATTTTTATTCTGAACTTTTAATTTTCTTTTCACTCCGGAACACTTGTTCAGTTATTATTCCGAACCGGGTAATTATCATTTCATATTAGATTCGGATTAAGATTTCCGATTACAGATCGTGTTCTTATATGTTTGTTTTTTCTTTTATTCAAGGAAAAGGAGAATCGACACACAAAAAGAAGGAAGTAAGAAAGCGAAAAGGAGGAAGGAAGAATGATGTATAATACATAAAATTAAATATAATTATGGAATTCATTAAAATTTCATAAAATCTAATAAAATTTAATGATACTATATGTTTGGTTTTCTTGAGAAGTGTAAATTTATGAAATTTTCGATAGGAATTAGGGTATATGATATGGTATAAGATATAATTAAAAACTGAAGGTCTTTTCTTGTGATTTCAATTTTATTTTAAACAATCCGCAGCCGAGGGTGTATCTCGGAAACTAATGGTTGTCAATATATCGAGCATCTGTTGCACGAAGAACATTTTGTAGGTATAATTATTATTTTCAATAAGTTTCTGATCGATATTGGAAAAGAGTGTAAAAAACTGGAAGAAGTAATGCTGCACGGTCTCTGCAGTCCTGATAAGAATTGCAGCTACGAGAGGTCCAAGCTGCGGTCATTGGTAATTAGAACGAAAAATTAAGTTTTCGAGTCATACCGTTCTTCCAGAGAACGAGGCTGTCTTTCACTTATCTCAAATTTTATTTTCACAAAAAAATTTGACGATGAGTACAAACAGTGAAAAACAATGATACAAGAAACTGTTTATGTAGCTGGGGCATTCCATGCGAAATCGACCGGGTCCTGACCCTCGACCTCTCATATATCTGGTCGGCGATTTTTGTGTCATTCTTCTGATTCTGAATAGCAATCAAAATTTTGTTCACATTTCTCAACTCCAATTTGAGCTCGTCATGAATTTTCAAAGTTTGTTTTGTAACACCTAGATGGCCATGATCGAAGTATATGAAAAATTTCTTAAAAATTCTACGTCAGAAATGAACATTTTGTACCCAAAATTCATGATGTTTGGAATTTTGCTTCAATCTATTTTTTTTCCGGCTGTTTTCAAAGAAAAAATTTCAAACAAATAGAAGCGGTGATCAATACACCGTGGACTGCTGCTTGAATACTTCGCACGATAGCCAAGGACTCTTAGAATGCTTCCAGATTTTTTTAAACGTATTTTTATCCCTGGGATATCGACGTAAAATTATATTTAAAAAACTGAAAAAACAGGTTGGAGCAAAAGCTCAGACGTTAGGAATTTCGGTTAAAAAATTTTCAACCATGGCACAGAAGTTTCGAACATTTTTTCCAGATTTTCTCGATCACGGCCATAGAGGTGGTGGAAAGAAGAAACTTTGAAAATTCATGAGGCACTCAAATTTGCTTCGAAAAATCTGGAGAAAATCTGAGTGCTATATATATTCTCATAATTTTTAAGCTGCGCTGTCCATTATTTCTCGTCTTTCGTATGATAATTGAATGAAATTTTTCCGAGCTCATCGGCACTTCTACCTGCACGGGTCAATTCTGAACGAAATTCCTTGTTTACGTAAGAATTTAGATGATTATACGGCAGCACAGTTGATCCATGATATACATTGAAGAATATCGTTTAATGACGCGAGCTGGTACTTAAATATTTATTCATTTCGCAAAGTTTCCGCGCTACGATCGCGGCTGAATAAATACGCACGGGATCGGTCTACGTGAGTTAATCCAACCGTTATTAATCTTCTTATTTTTACAGGCCATATAATGTGTATGCGTCAATCATATTATAACGTTTACTTAAAGATTTTGCGAACTCCGCTTATGACGCCATATTCAAACTCCGATTGACGTGTTATCGAATTTGTTCACCTGGACAAACTAATGAAGTAACCGTTTTTCGCTTCTCTTATGAGAACAAATATGATTTTTTTCTTATACAACTCACAAGCACGTCGCATCGCGGCAACTTTTTTTTAAGAAAAAAAGAGTGTCAACGAACTATCGCTGTATGGGTCGCGTAATTATTCGTAATATTTTACGCTGCAAAAATTACTGGATTAATTACCTTTTTTCTACGAAATTTTTTGGCGAAAAAAGCCGAAAAATATTCCCACCCTATAATTATGTACACTAAGGTGTCCGTCGAAAAACCCAATTCTGAATCGGACTAGACGCACCCCGTTCAATGATCGCAAAAAACGCAGCGCGCGCCGACGCTTATGAATAAATCGTTTTCACATAGTCTCCATCGTTCCCCCATCATTTTGACTTGACGATTTTGTAGAGAATTGATCGAGGAACACGCTCATATTTTTTTCAGAATTTTATCGCGTGGTTCTTGCTTTGAAAATCACGTTTGAATGATATATTTGTTTATAACAAATGGAATCGTTTGTTACCGCAGAATCAAATGAATGTTTAATAATAGTGTCATTCAATAGCTTCGAAATGGTTCTTGACTGAAGTCTCTAGGATGAACGCAATCAAAGATATGACCGTTTAAAGAGGAGTATGTTTTCGATTTTTGGCTCTTTTCGCTGAATTTCACCCCCGTGTAACTTGGAAAATAGGGGCCAAATGAAAGAACAAAAAATTGTTTGATGAATTTATTTGTTCCGTAGAATTGGATCCAGAATTTGATTAGATTCAGATTCGGGTTATTCAAGTTTTGGGAACGGTTTTCGACAGCTTTCTACCTGTAGAAAATTAAACGAAACGACAGAACTCTGATGAATAATCTGGACGAATAGAACGGAAAATTCGATAACAGCTCAGTCAATTTTCCAACAGTGGCTCATGCAATGGACAGAATTAGCTCGAATGCTATTTTTCTGGATTCGGAACCCGAATATTCAAACGGGAATGACTGGAATTGAAATTGTTCAATTCTTTTCAATCCATTCCGGTTTATCGAAGCAGTAATTACGCTGTGTTTCTACGGATAGTATTGACTCGCGTATTGAAACCGATGAAGAAAACATCTGTTTTTTTACACATCAGTAATCACATAGGTGTATAAAAGCAGCCGGTTATTGCCCAGAGAATCAAATTGTGAATCAGAAGCAAAGACGAAACATGGCTAAATTTGCAGTGCTGTTTGTACTTTTGACCATCGGTCACCTGTCCCAGGGAAAACCGACACCCATTTTGTCGCTATTTGATGTTGGAGACGCAGGTAAAAGCGATAACAACCTATACTATAAAATATTTTTTTGCTATTTCACGTGGGTATAAAACGGTAGGCCTCCAAATCAGCTAAATTTTTTATTTGCCATACTTACCCTCATCAAATATAAGATATCTGCCAAATATTGCATGACAAGAGAAAGAACTTTGAAAGATATATGAATTTTGTAAGTTTTGTGCAACAATAACCACCACTAGCTGCAAAATGTATTTTCCTCTGCTTTGGTGTAAAATTATCCATAATATCTCATCCATGAAATTATACTAGTCTGAGACCTCGCGAGCTTTCTATGCATTTCGTTCGATATTTGAGACGTGCAAACTATTGCTTGATACCTTTTTATAGAGACAAAAATGTCAAAGTCAAATTATTCGAGATTGATTTAGAAGTATCACTATGAACTTGAGCCGTGATTAAAATCCAAACAACCCTATTCACAGTGGAAAAGTACAATCCCTTAATCATTGCAATCAAAATAGCCAACGCAGTGATGAAAACTCTTAGTTTTTCGAAAAATAATCAGACATCGATGAGGAATTCGGCATTGTCACGTACCTACACTATACGTCCGAATGCGGAAAATTCGGCATCGATCACATTCTTGAAATGTTTCCTATTCTAATCTCGCTTCGCCTGCACAGGATTGAATGAAAATGTACCTGCAACTGGTGCTCTTTTCTAATAAACGAAGGCAGCGACTCAAATTTCATTGATCACATTTGGATTGCTAGCAGGATAATTTTACGTGAGAAACGTCTCAGGCAACTTATTTTCTATGATATAATATATGTGTCGACGATACCGGACATTGAATATTTTTGCAGTCTAGACTAGTGGTTATATTATATCATATTATCGCTGCACTAAACGTACGAATTTCACGTCCCTGTGTAACAATTTTTTTTTATTTTTTTTATTATTAACATTCGGCAAACTACTGACATTCCGTGAGGCTAAGTTTATGAAGAAAGTTGAGCCAATATTGAGTCGGAGACGTAGCGGGCTGTATGATTTGATTTGGAATGGAATGGCTCTTTTGAAAGACTGCCTATCACGGTATTAATGTTTCCAATTGCAGTTGCCGCAGTTGTGACAGGTGTGAAAACCGCAGACACGGGAGTCGTGAATTCCATGGCCGGGCTACTCGGGATAGACACGGCAACCGAAGCCGATGCAACCACCACAGTCACGGACGCCACCACAGTCACGGAAGCCACCACAGCCGCGGACGCCACCACAGTCACGGAAGCCACCACAGACGCGGTAACCACCGCATAAAGAAGGAAGAAGAAGAAGAGAACACCACCTGCAGTGACGACACCACCCAGTCACGATACCACCAATGCAGACTAACGCCTAGCAACAGCGATGACTAACAACAGCAACTGACTTTCGAAGTTAATTGTCTGCATATAGAACATATTGGCGATAACGTTAACGTACTCCTTCCCTTCTTTCTCTGTCCAGGATTTCCAAACCTAATCAATATTCGATGCATAACGTTCCACTGATATATTCCACTGATTCTACTCTAAACTCTGCTACTCACTCACTTTCATTGAGGCTACTTAGCCCTTTACATTATTCCGTGTGAACGAATATGACTGTTGCAGTGTTATCACGCACGCTACTCGTTGATTTATAGCTGTTATACCACGTAAACGGCAAGTTTAGAGAACCTACGCCCATTCTTAGGTCATCTTTGTATAGTACATCGTGGTTCGTTATTTTAGTTATTATATACATATGAAATATGCGTGTTATCATAGATCGTGGAACGGATTGACAAAGTCGCCCAAGATCGATTGATTAATCCTGAATAAATTTGAAAATAAAAAATTCAACTTAATTATGACGATTTTCAATATTGATTGTATTCGAATAACTCCTTACAAATCTTTTGAATTTATAATGCGGCAAACCCGATCGAACGCAAAAAAGATTCGTTACCCGACCACGTTTGAGTGGATCAAAAAACCGTTCCATAGAAGCTTAGAGGATGCATTGACCATTCCAAAAAGTATAAGTAGTAGAGTGAAAGTATATCCTCGAAGATCAGAAGACTGGAAATAGCGAACAAAGCGCAAGAACTCGGCTTATTATTGATGGGGATGAATTAGAAAATGAGAGATTCCAATTCATTTCACATGCAGAAGATGATTCACTCATTTATTTCAGTCACTAAAATCCTTACTTACATTTTATTTCCATCAAATTTGGGTCTAAACTTGTAAAGAAATATGAAAAAAAAAAAAGGTTTACGATATTCCAATATGTTGTGGATACATTCCCTGGTGAAAATCTCTACTTCTACGAATTTTTAGGGAAATTCGGACATTTCATAGTTTTTCATAAAAAATTGTAGATGTGCGTCGTTTCTCATAAAAAATTGTAGATTTTCTCAGCATTTCATGAAAAATTATAGATTTCGGTGGATCACCATAAAAAATTGTAGATTCTCGTACCTTTTCAGAAAAATTCGTCGTTTTTGTCATTCACATTAAGAAAAAACTACAATTTCTTATGAAATGCTATGAAATGTCCGAATTTCCCTAATTGATCTTAAATATTCGTAGAATCATTTTCACCAGGGTTCCCTCAAAAACGTATAAAGACATGATCGAATCTCTAGCCATGATTATGATGATATTGAATCATAAAATGATCACTAAGCATATAGTGTAAAGATTGATCATCAAAGTATGAAATGCAAGACTTTTTCAAATCAGCTTGTCTCTTGACCCTAGCACAGCCTCATGGCTGATGATACATTTTTATCTGTACTTTTATTCATTTATTCCTACTTGATGATAAAACAAAAAAAGAGAACGAGTCAATGAAGAACTCGTCTCATAGATTATTAACTCCATCCAATATTTGAAAGCCCGAAGCGTTTCAAAGTCAGCCCAATTGCCGATAGGTGAATTGTTTGTCTTCGGAAAGTGTGGGGAAGAAAGATTTTGGCGTGTTGTCGAGCACAGGACATGGCTTCGACGATGCTATTTCGTAAAATCGAAAATCCCGACGATTCGATACAGCGACGATTCTGTAAAACACACAATACTCGTGAGAATTCATATAGATTTACACTACATATACGGGACATTCCGCACTGAAATTCTCCCTTAATACGGAAGCCCGGTAGTGCCATCGCATATACCGTGTGAATAAATAAATCGCTGGATATCTGCCTCTGACGTCAGCCACCACTCTTGCGAAAAATCCAAATCTCTGAAACGATGTAGACGTGAGCTTAAAGATGCTGAATATAAGGATGGGTGAGATTCTCAGATAATTGAGGAGATTCAAGAAGACAAAGAGTCACTTTGAACACGTATTTTCCATAAACTGAAATCTAAAGAGCTTCGGGGCTTGCATACACCTTGACATCAAATTTTAAGACCTATGATTATTACGACTAGTGTGAATTTGGAACTTTTCTAGACAGACCCATAATCAATTGATTCGTACGGGATTACTCTAGCACCGATCATCGGAAACGAACCAAATTTCACATGAATATTCTAGACAGGTATATCTACGGTGTGAACTACAGAGATTGCATTATACTCATGGGAAGTATCAGTTTTTTAAAGATTTCCTCGATTTTTCATCATCATCGTGTTTAGCAATCTCATTTCCAATTGTCTATCGCAAAAGCTTCTCAACCGACTTCAATATCCGTAGTTCACACTGTACGGAAATGCGTGTTGAATAAGTATGTGGAACCTAAACACCGTAGGTGTGATGATTCTCAACAAGGGTGCAGGTGGTCGGCAACAGCCATTGTCCATAAATTTTGAAAAATTGATTCTTCGATTTTAAAGAAAATTGAAAAACGTTTACTAAGCAAAGAGAATTGTAGGAGAATAGATAAGCGTTGAGGATGAAATCCTCGGAAGGCATCTCCGTTATACTTTCCTAAAAATAAAGATAGACAAGAAATGATGAATGCCAAGTTATTCCAGATGTAAAATGCGGCTTTTAATTCATTCAAATGTATTCAAATTCCTTATTCACTATATTTATTTACATTATATTCGCCTCGAGACGAGAATAGCGTCAAACTAGCTAAAAGAACTAATACTGGATTGTGTCTACATGTGCTCGGAAAAATTAACGGTTTTTTCGTGAAAAAACTGGAATTTCAGAATTTCATCTTATCTCAAACCCGTCGAATTTGCACGGAAAGAAAGAGGCCGAAGCATCTTCATGAACAGTTTCGAAATTTGGCTGCCTGGAACCCTCGTCCCTCGAAGAGTGCGCTGTTGTTATTTGAAACTGTAGAGTTGGCCTCTTCAATTCGCTTCTAATTCTGTAAATTGAAACAGCTGTTGATAAGAATTCATATCGCGACTTCGCCTTCAAATATAAATCGGGCTCAATTTTCTTTTTTTTTACCTTTGCAAAGCTGACGCTAATTCGTTGGTATCTTCTCGGTTCAATTGCCTGATGATGAAGACGAACGTGTCTAATTTCGGGCAACGTCTGAGCAGTTCTTCAGCGGACGATATGAGCTCTTCGAGTTTATAAAATTCGCACATTTCGTCCGAGCTGATTAAACTCAACCTCCTCATTCCCGGATTGCCAGCAAGCGAAGCGAGAATCTCGGGGATATTCTCTACGTAACGATCTTGGAGCGAAAATTCTCTCAGATTTTTACATTGTCTTAACATCTGCGACAAGTATTTTGCATAGCAGGAATCGGGGTCCCCGTTTCCCATATAGTACAAAACCAGTTTCTCCAGCATTGTACATTCCCTACCGATCTCAATCAGGAATTTACCGTCCGTTATCGGTATCAGAGCCAGACGCAAAGTCCTGAGATTTTTCCATTTCGGGATTAGCCACAGAGCCGCCAAGTCCCAACGCCCGAGTTCCTCTGTCCAGCTTGAACATGGAATAAAAAAGTTTCGATCAATTTTCATTCCTCTTTCACAGTTTTGATAGTTCATCTTACTCGTTCTCAGCGTATATAGTCAATTCTCTCAAATGCGGTGTATTTTCAACTAGCATTTTAAACGACGAGTCCAGATTGTTAGGATCGTCCTCTTCTTCGGGCGGCGCGCTGTCTCTCCCTCTTAGACGCCTCTTGAAATTCTTCTTCTTTCTCGAACTTGACACAGTGTCTGCATAAAAGTGGACAGGGTCATCAGATTTTCTTATCCCAACGACTAGATCATCGAAATACATTCGAAAGTTTCGAATTCGGAGATATCATGGATCCAAAATCTGTCTGAACAGACAGAACTCACCCTTGGTCCTGATGATGTGACATAGAACGAGTTCAGTCAGATTTGGGAAAGCTGAAGCGAGTAAATGGGCATCGCAGTCGGACTCGATGCTGTGTTTGAAATAGAGAAAAGATATCTGGTGTCTCGGATCCTTCAACAGTCGCTATAACATAATATGGTACATTGTGCAACAAGTGCGTAAAGCCCGTGATTCCCGCGGTTGTTGCACACACTATTTTTCTAAACAAGCTGCGCAAAGTCCCCAAGATAACTTTCCCCCACGCTCATACAAGCCGTGCGGGATTTGGGCACTTTGCGAACGCTGCGTATGGTCGAAAAGTCAAACTTTCCGCACGCCGTTTAGAAAACGAGTTTATCAACAACGTGCGAATTGTACCAACTATAAATCGACCTCCGACTTCACCTTCGCTTCGTCGATCTTTAGCAGGCATGGCTCCTTGTCTTGTTCCAAAGGTGCGAGAGTTGGGGTCAAACAGCAAAATCTCTGGGGCAGATCTTCGTGGGTGATTCTTATCACTTCTCGCAGAAGATATTCGGAAATAAGGAACCAGCCCATGTCGCAGGTCGGATTTTCACGCTGATACGGAATCCCTGCCCTCAATTTTGAATCGTGCAGCTCTTCGCATACTCCGACGTTCTTTTCTGTAAGATATATTCGCACGGTCAGCGATTAGCTATAAGTATATATCTATTACACCCGATCTTCATCGTGTGAAAAATATACCAAGGTAGAAGCCTGGCTCCCTGGAAATATCGGTCAGTTGAAAGTCCGTCCATTCCTCAAGATCCGGAAGTATATTGACGAGGTGTTTTTTCATCTGCATCGCCTGCCACCCTCGGACTTGAACGACCCTCAGATTCCTGAGTTTATTGGGTTCCAGATCCCAGGACATGCGTCTCATATGAGGTCGCGATTCAGTTGTGACAATTCGCAGCTCCTCAACTCTTTGGCAAAGTTTAACAGTGGGAAGAAACTCGATCGAATATACGTAGACTTTTACGGAAAAATATTTCAGTCTTCCGAGAGGTTTTTTGAAGAGTTTTCTGCACGCTTTAACGTCGTTTTCCTTCGACTTTGGCCAGTCCAAAGACAACAACTTGACGTGTGTCAAAGGCTCTAAGAAACTCGCCAACTGCTCTATGTCTTTGAACTCTGTACCGTGGATGTTTATATCGACGAGATTTGTCGCCTTGCCGATTGAATTGTTCAGCATTTTTCCCGGCCTCATACAATTCACGTTTTGTATGTTCACTCTACGGACAAGATTGAGCGTCTTTTCATTGCTGAAATACTGCTGGATGTCATCCGCCGTTGTGAGACGTCCTTTTTTCGAGAAATCCAATTCTCTGGCAATTCAAAGATCAAAAACAAATTTCAACAAATTTCTCCCCTCGAAATTGTGATGAATAAAATTTTGAAAGTGTCCAAACTTTCAGATCATTCGAAGCAAGAATGCGATAGGAAGCTGAGAAGTAACACAGAATACTAAAAATCGCGTGTTATTTAAAAGGAAAAGTTCGAAGGCTCTGGGGCATAACTTAGAATTGAGATAGGAGCCTGGGATTTCAGCTAAATTTTTTTGCGTATATTCCGAGACGTTTTTGCCCATGGGAGAATTGAAATTCGAATACGACCGAATCAAGGACCACCCTGATGGATACAGATGTAATCTTCACACCCGTAGACTGATAAGATACGTAGAAAAAAAAAAAGATATCTCCAATGTTTGGCTGCAGTTATTAAACTCACCTCGACAGTTTTTTATCTCCAAATATGAGCGCGTTAAATCTGGTGCAAGAGTTAGCCAATGGTAGACGTTTTCTGGTGTTAAAATATGATATAATTTTGACCAAAATTTCATTCGGAATATCCAAGATAGTGCAGACGTTAGAAGAACTGAAACACGTGTATTACATCAGTCGAATATTGAAGGACGCTTTATTCTAGTCTAATACGTTGAATGTTCTATATTTCTATGAATTGTCTTAATACTGCAGTACGTACTACATACCTGAAACTCATTTTGCTAATTATAGGTATACTAGACTTGACACGCGATCATGTGTGCACAATTATTGACAGAAGACTGACTTGATAGTGACTAACAACAGCTTATCACGTAATGTTTAAGCGATAACGACTTCATCCCCTCTCTTCATACGTTGTACAGGTGGTATATTGATTCAGTTATCAGTTATAAGTGTATATTTATAGATATACTATACTTAGACTGTCAAAAAGAACATTTCTGATATATATATTCAAACACAATGTGGTTCTCGTTTAATCTTTGTTCTGCAATTCCTATGATTCGAGTTTTTAAATTTACTTCATACATACACCTATATTGCATAATATACTTCCCACACAGCACAATGTCATGCGTCCCCAACGCAGATATCCTATATTATATATATAATATAGGATATCTGTATCCCCAACTCAATATCTATATTATATATAATATCGCATATTTATATCCTCAACTCAATATTTATATAATGATTAATATCTTCGGAAAAAATCTCCGAATATCAATATTTTCACTATACACAGAAAAAAAGATTAAATTGGTAAAAAAAAATTTTTGTTCCAATAAAATTTTCTGCAATTCGCATTGTAAACCGAAATTTTCTTCAGTCAATAAGAAAATTTGCTTGAGCCAAGACAATTCTCTTGGTTTGAAAAAATTTTGACTTGGCTCGGGAGATTTTTCGGTCTTCAATATAATTTTCTTGGCCCAAGTGAACCTTTTTTTCTGTGTATGATCGAATGGGGATATCCCCAGGACGTCAGATATATCTTGGTAATGTGATGGAATATCCTATGCATGTTTCGATGATCCTGGACATGTACAGAATATCCATAGAATATCCGAATGATCCTGGATACATATAGGCTGTATAAGACACAAAAAGGACATTCGATGGACGTCCTGTGCTGTGTGGGTTATACAGACTCGTAATGCTCAAAGAATGTCAATTTATTATCAGTTTTTGTTTTAAATATACAAAACCCATTACTATCGCGCTCTGTTTTGATACATCAATCAGTTCTAGTCACTCTTTAATCCGTCGCAACACCGTGTCTGCAAATTTACGTCATTTGAAAAGTTCGCGCTAATTTTGCGCGCCTTACTGTACGCAACCCGCGGCGCATTTAGACATATCTAAATGTCTGCATACAGGCGTCTTAAATGAATCGTTGTAGTTCCGTGTCGTATCATAGATGGCGATACCAGTTCGTGCACCTCGTATGTCAATCGTATGCATGCGGATTGTGGTATGTGTGTCCGCTCTGCATCATATCGCAATCACAACAAGAAGTAGACTAGTTGACAATATTTGATTGTTCATCGACGTCTGTAACATTGAATAGTGCATGAATCGTTCTTGGAGTTCAGATTCGATCAATATCGAGTTTAAAAACCTTGGATCGTAAGTATTTAGGTATAATCAGTGCATTAAAGCTTCAATTATGACACAACCTAACATAACCTAAAAAGTAATAAAATTTTAGGATTTCTCTTATCACAACCGCGTCATGGTTTGCGAAAAATGCGAGAAAAAATTGGGACGCGTTATAACGCCTGATCCTTGGAAATCTGGGGCTAGAAATACAGTGGAAAGCGGAGGTCGTAAGGTTGGTGAGAACAAGGCGCTGTCCAATAACAAGGCGCGCTTTAATCCTTACACCGCTAAATTTGAAACTTGTAAAATATGCAGACAGAAAGTGCACCAAGTTGGATCGCACTATTGTCAGTCTTGCGCTTATAAAAAAGCTATTTGCGCTATGTGCGGCAAAAAGTTGATGAGCACTAAGAATTATAAACAGTCTGCTACGTAGATGAATGATAACGAACAAAAAGAAATAAGAAATGATATGAAACATACCCTAATTCGATCTAAAACATTGAAAATATCTACATGATGTGCATTTATCTTTTTTTGTAAGTCGCAGTTTAGAGATCAACAGTTATTACAATGAATGAATGAATGAATGAATGAATGAATGAATGAATGAATGAATGAATGAATGAATGAATGAATGAATAAAAGCTATTGTAAATATATAAGAAATTGTCTAAAACATTGACGAATCAAAATGGTTTATTTGTTTTTCAAATTTTGGTAATAAACAATGAGATTTATTTATTTTGTGATACAAACTTTTGTTATACATACTAAACAATGATAATAATAATAATAATAATAATAATATTCATGATATACATAGAATAAAAGAAAATATACATCGCTATATAGCGTTGATAGATAATAATATCATAACAAAAAATTTATCGATAAGAATTGAAACAATATTATTTTTCAACTAAACTTATAATACCTAGTATGTAATTTGATTTTTCGCGACTATAAAGAAAAATCGCTACGTTGATTGTAAAATTCAAAATATTTCACGTTATATTATATTATATTATATTATATCATATTATATAAATAAATAAATCATCGTCGATATATATACTATAATATACTATATGTATGTATGTATATATACGTTAAATAGGTATATTTAATTTTGAAACAAAAAATAAAAAAATAAAATAAAATATTCACCACCCAGTCTAATACATATATTGAAAGATACGATTTTATTTAACACCGTAGAATCTCTTCTATTTCCATTTTTTTTTTTTATTTATTTTTTTTTTTTCTATAATTTTCAGAATCAAAATAATAATGATAATTGAAAACAACGCAACTTATAGATTCGTGAATTTTAGTTCCAAATTAATACAACGATAGATTATAAATTCACAATTTTTATATCCTCATTTGTAATCTAGATATTATATACCTGTAGAAATTGATTTTATATATATATGTATGTATATCGTTGGAAAGTAGAAAAATTTTCGTGGCACCATTATATCATATATTTATCATTTATTCAGGAAAAAAAAAAAAAAAATGTATATACATATATATATATATATATATATGTATATTTATATGTAAAGCATTCATATACGTATGCTATTATATAATATTTGCAAATATTCACCCAGCCGATAATATACTACCTACTAAATACACATATCTCTCACGCGTTACTAAATAGTAGTTAAAATCAACTTTGGGATTCTCAGTATTATTTATCCCTCGTATAAAGTATAAAACATCTCCTTAATATTTATTCATCTAAACACTAAAACATACATAATACATATAACAATAACGATAATAATATTCAGAGTGTTACGTTGCAGCAAGTTTCGTTCGTATAGTTATTTTTTACTCAACGATAAAAGATTCATATAATTATACAGGGTGAATATTCTCTGGGGTCTGATCTGGGAGGAGCTTTGACTCCGCCTTCTTTCATTCATACTCGTTCACTTCAGAATAATAGTGTGTGATTATCAAGCAGATACCCTCATCTCCAAATTTCTTTACATCCACACGAATAGAAGAAGGCGGTGCTTCGGTACGTCGAAGCTCCTCCCAGATCAGACCCCGGAGAATATTCACCCTGTATATGCGTTAGTTGCGGTTTAACCAATACATCGACTCAATATAACAAAATCTAATTAACGATATTACTGCTTATATTGGATACTGGAATCACTTAGATAATATATACAATAAGGGGATTAATGGGTAGAGTTTCAAATTTAATGAGAAAGATAAAAATTATACATATATGGTCAGATCTCTCCCTCTTTATGATAATATAAGATTTTTTTATTCGCTCCTTATGGTGTTAGTCGGTCAATTTTATGCACTATTCCAGACTTTAGAATCTTGTATGTTAATTAAAGTACATAATATAATAATGTATATACGTTTGACGCACTGGCCTGTATTTACAGAAAACTCAATAATCCTAGTAATTTTTGTTTTTTTCAACTTCATACATGGTATATATAATATATATATATCTCTATGTATACATAGGTATATTCAAACTACCTTACTATGTTAAAACTATATCTAAATATCTAATACATAGCTAAAGATATAAGGCCGCTCACAATCACAATCATGAAAAAAAATATTATAACAAACTCTGTACGCTCAGTTTCACTTATTTTATACACCGCATAGCATACTATACAATTCTCTGCCTATTTGACATTCTTCTTGAACTACTTTATGGCACTTACTGGCTTCAGAGATTCGGTCATTACCTATCATTCGCACACCTAGATACAGCATGTCCGTTGTGATATATTTGACACCGAACATAGACAAGGTGAAATTCCTTTTCTCTATTCCTGTACAAACTCTATTCCCAATCCATAGAGACAACATTTACTCTCCATGTTTCCTGCGCTCTTCAATAACCTGATCAATTTTACTGATGAATGAGTTTCTCCTCATTCGACGTCAACACTATGTTGGTAACGGGCTGCGGTTGTCCCCCAGTATTATCCCAGCTCTTCTCTTTTCCCTCACCCAAAAACACCCACTGTTCAAACTTCTTGCCGATACCACCGGCCCCTCTATTCATAGTCTCAGACCCTGCGCCCTCGGCGTTTTGACTCAACAAGTCTTTCCCAGGTGTAGATTTGTACTCCGATACATAAACCACCTGTTTCTCCATCTCGTCCTTGGCAGTCTTTGATATATCAGACCTCCTCGGTGGTATGGGTGGCTTTTTACCCGGTAATGATTTACCGTTGGAAGTCACAGTCACCCCGACCTTTTGCTGATGATTACTGGACTCCAACCCGCCCTCCATGATCCCGACAATCTCTTCGTTATCGCTGTCCATGTCGTTGAGATTCTCCTGGCTAGTGGAGACCTTGATCTCCGTTATATAAGTCAGCTTGTGAGGGATAGGCAAAGGCATAGGTGTGCTAGGGAGCGGTGGAGTCGTCTCAGAGTCCTGGCGGTTCAGTTCTCTGATGATTGGCCCGCTCCCTTCGGAGGTGATCTCTCCACTGGACACGCTAACGTTGCTGATATTGTGTCTGTCCTCGGTGGAAAGTGGAGTCGAAACGCTCTTGCTATTAACGGTCACGTTTGAACCAGGCTCAAAACCAGAGTCACTGAGGTCACTGACCCGCTTAGCAAAGTGCGTTTCGAACCCTACGGTATCGCTCTTTTTTATCTGCGGATCTTGACCCTGTTCAAACTTTGTCCTATTCGTTTTGAACGTGGAAACCGACTCCCGTTTCTCCTCGGTGTTCAGCGGCTCGACTTTCGTGCTTTGTATGTGAAATGTCGAGGGCGGATTAGCCGGCTTCGAGACTTCAAACGGGTCGAACTTTTGACGATTGAATTGAAACACCGGCGCAGCGTTATCCGCTCTTCTGTTATCGCCGATGTCGTTCGATTCCGAGTTGAATTTTATTTGCTGATGGGTACCAAACGTGGAGTTAGTCTTCTCCCGGTCGTTCGTAGTCTGTATAATGTCGGGTATTTTACTGTCCGTTTTATCGGTAGTTAAATGCTTGTTGCAGCTCTCGCTCTGGCCGTTCAGAGCACGTCTGCATCCCGGGCATCCGGTATCGACGGTGATTTTCTTCATCGGTTCTTCGACGACTTCGACATTGTTATAGTAGTAGATGGGTTTGGCTTCGCTCGGTTTGCCGGAATCCAATTTCTCGAATTTCGTTTCTCTGAGGTCGAAATAAGCCAGGGCTTCGTCGAGGTCGGGTCGAGCATCGTTTTTCTCGTCAAGCAGAGGTTTCGCCTGTCTGAAGTCGAGCTCTACCTCTTCGAAGGTGGGGCTCTTCACGACCGTTCCATTATTCACCAATCTTGCCAGAGCGTTGTCCGCGTCAGGATTGAACATTCTCTCTCCGTGTATGAAATCATGGCTGAGTTTTTTGCTCAATGGTAGATTGTACAGTTCGATGCTCGTCTCATCGGCGATGTTCGAGGCGTCAAAGTGCTTCAAGTTCGTCGACGACGTGCTGTCCAATTCCTTTAGTTTTATCTCAACCGCAGATTTCGACCTCTCCAAGGTCCCCTTGCTCTTTTTTCTCGTCTTAGGTTTCTCGTCTTGAAGATCCTCCGGCTCCCCCTTTCCCCATATCGCGTCCTCCAGCGTTCCCCACTCGTTCGACTTCTTCAACTTTCGTCTCTGGAAGGTATCCATGTCGTCGAGTTTGCTCAGGTCTTCTGTCGACTCGTTTATATCCTCGGGTGGTAGCGGAGCCTTCCTTTTCTTCGAACCACTGTCAGTCATGTCAAGACTCTGGGCTCTCTCGAGTGTGGAAGTGGCTTTGCTCTCGTACTTCGATAGGTCGCCAAGGCTGGCAGCCTTTCTGTAAATATCGTCGTCATCGTCAACCTCAGGGACCGGTGTATGGTGTATCGTTATATCGGCAGGGTTCAGTTCTATCGTAGTGAAACTGTTTTGAAGTTCACTGTCGGTATCGGATTCAGAATTCCTCCTGCAAGTCTGATTCTCGAGTCGTTGTCGTCTCGCCTCAGCGCCGTCTGTAGTCTCCCGAACCTTGGTCAGATAGTCGCTCAACGATTCCGTGTAATCGGTTATGCTGTCGAACTTGTCATCCGCACCCGGAGTATGATCGGAGTTATAGTTCAGTCCCAAAATTTGAGAAGCTGCAGGTTCTTTGCTAGCGATTGACAGAACGACTTCCGGTCCCGTTCCCTTTGGCTCCTTTGGCGGGGCTGGTGCCTTTCGCTTATTTTTTTGCGATGGGCTTTTCGGGTCGATTGAATCATCCGGATCGGTTGAATCGGGAACAGATTTCGGCGGGCTTTGGCTCAAGAGCTCAGCACTGTTTCTCCTGTTCCTTCGGGCGGCAACCGCTGCGTTGTGAACCTCCTCGGGAATCTCCGACGGGATTCTCCCCTCGTTGTTCCCTTTGTCCGGTACGTCGATACCGTTCGGTTCCAATCCCTTGGGAGGAATCAGGACTGTCTTCACCCTTGGGATTGGTTCGAAGCTGTTTTCCCTCTGCTGAAAGTTTTCCAAAGTCTTTTTGGCCTCGGGGAGAACGTCAGCAGCGATCATCACGTTCCTTGAATTCGTCATCATCTCTTCAGCGTCCATTTTCTTCGAGTTACGACGCTCCAAGTTCGTGTTGTGCTCGTTGTCGTTCTCTATTCTGTGCACCATCCCGTCCAACGCCGGGAGAACTTTGATCCCGAACTTGTGGTGGTTGCTCTTCCCGTCTTCCTGGATCGGGCGCCTTTCCAACGACTGATTACCCGCCGCTGTAACCGACTTCGATGACTTCATGGTAGAATTAACCACCGTGGAGTAGCTCGATCCCAAAGTATCGCTCAGGTCAGCAGTGAACAGTCTTTTAGACGTGCTTTTATGCGACTGTGAGAGTTCTGGGATCGACTGGCTCCTGTACAGAGGATGACATATCCTTGTCGGACTCGGGCCAACGCTCTTCTTCAAAAGTGTAGTCGGCTTAGAGCCTGGACCCCCACTTTCCACCTCCAATTCAACGTCGTACGGCGATGCGTAGCTAAGGATCGTCAACGCGTCCTCGTAAACCATGTTTCTGAAGCTTATCTTGACGCTGGCTATCCGATCGCCTGTTTAAACGAAAGAAAAAATAATAAGGGTAATGGTGTCAGTCAACAAGAACGGGAGATAACGGGGTATAGGCTTCTACCCACCAGGCTGGATTCGACCAGACTCTGAAGCCGGACCACGGTGAAGAAGGTCCTTGACGAAAATACCCTCCCGCATATTACCGCAGACGTTGAACCCCAGGCCAGTGAAATCCCGGCTTCTCAGACTGACCAGACTGACCCTTGTAGCCTTCGGCTGCAATGAAACGAGACCAAAAATGAATGAGTTCATCAAACGACTCCACCACATCGTCCGGAACCATTCGAAATTGAATAGAAATCGTTACCCCTAGGCACGAATCGTCCAGGGTACGTCGTTTGTCGTTTCTAACGGCCGATCCGAGGCCAAGAGAGGACCAGGACGTCGACCACCGAGTCGCATCTTTGACCGGTGTCTCAGCCGAGGCTACAGACGCTGCAGAAACCGGACGTTCAATGGTCCTAGTGATCGCGGGGCTTGTAGCGTCCTTGAAACACGGGTTATCGAAGGCGTAGGCATCTTCTACTATCTCTGGGTCAGTGACCAGGACCAGGTGCTTGCCTGGAATTAAAAACAAGCCGAAATTAACATTTTGGAGAAAAACAAGATATAGTGCTGTACTAATTAGAAGAAGATCAATCAAGATTCAGGATGGAACGGGCACATTTCTTTCTCCCACTCCACTCCTTCGTTTTATTATTCTGATCGTTTCAACGAAGAATCGGTTCGGTTAATTTCCACTAATATTGAAATAATTACGCAGCACAATACGCCTCCACATTCTATGGTATGCTCGAGTGAATCGAGTCTCTTATTTTCCGTGCAATTTTTTTTTTTTTTTTCAGGAACCTGTAAGTCGACGTACTACCTTCGAATGTTCGGTATGCATGTTCGCGTACATAAAAAAGTGAGAGACGAGGTAGACTCCCATAATTGACACGGTTAATGCCTCTGCAGGGACGCGTTTAGACAGTGTGGACCTGGTTACCAGTGCGTGACCATGTTTGGTCCGCAACGAAACCGGAAGGAAGTGAATTCTTTGTCCGCGGGCATGTTCCGCCGTATCTTTCTCTCTCGCTCTCTCTCTCTTTCTCTCTTTTCCTACATCAGGTTGCCGGTTGCCACGTGTCTTATTAAACTGACAATCACTGTGTTCGCGTGGAACGTAACGTTTAATTGTTACACCGCAGAGGTACACATAGACACACCATTGTCCCCAATGTGTGCAGTAGGTGGTACTTTACGTCTTGAGCTTTCATAACAGGCTCTTGGTCTCTACAGGGTATAATACGTACGCATAGTTACCGTGCCCTAGAGACCCATCATTGTCGAAGAGCTGTGCTCCAGATATAAAAAGAGTGATATTTAGTCCAAGTTGGAAACGTTGCTGATCGTATAAGCACACATCGTAACTCGTGATTGTACGGATATACCTAACATGCATATGTGTACATTGTGCGGTGTGCAGAGCAGGTGTAAAATGCGTGATGCCCGTGTGTATAACGTCGTTATAATGTCGTATGCTTACGTTATTTTATCTTGTAAATGCGAACTGTTTAAACGATTCGTTGGTAAGATATCGCGATGTTATGTAACGCGGTATAGGTGTATAATGTGCAGAAGAATAACTATGACAATACGTGTGTGTATACGCCCGACTGTAGGCGTACGGAAGATGTATTTTTAAACTCTGATAAACTGATAAAAGTTTGTTCGGATCATTCCTCCTCTGCACGACTTATGTAATATCCCGAAAATTTCTTCGGCCGTATGCGAATACGTATGCGAAGATGCGAGGAGGAAGAAACAAAAAGTTAGGAGGAAGACGGCGGAGAGGAGGAACATCAGAAATCAAGCCCCGACACGTATGTGTGTAGAAGACGTACGTGGGAATAATTCATTATTATTCCTGGACTTCGGCCTAGCCACGTAAGGACGCCTAATAAAGGAGTGCCTTCCGCCGCGCGAGTATCGTCTCTGCCATATTCTACAAAACGAAGTTGGTTCTATACGGAGCCTCGCCCACCGGCAAAAAACAACTTCGCATTATTATACGAGGAGGATTTTCAGTTTTTGCATAATGCTATTTGATATCTCTGCAGACCTCGCGTCGATACTGGAATACAAATAGCAAGCGAGCGAGTCGGACAGACGGACCCCGTAAACAAATTCTTGAGGACCTCCGGTCTTCAGAAAAATACACGATTGATAAAAATCTCGCACATTTCTCTTTCGTTTAATATTGAAACGCGTTTTTGTCGCTGTAATAGCACAGCTACGGCACAGGTATGGGTTTTTTCAGAAAACTCTACGCCTGTGAAAGGAGACGCCATTGAGCGCATACCAGGGGCGCCAAGGTGAGCGGCCCCCCCTTCGTTCCACGACGAAGAAGCGGCTCCTCTTCCTCCTATATTTCGAGCACTGATCACCCAAACTCGATTAATAGTTCTACGGTGGTCATTAAACGGATTGAACAATCCTCGCTACAGTTTCGGCTGCACGGTGGAGTGCAAAGTGTGCAAAGAACACTCGATCTCGACGAGACGGAGCGTGAACAGCTTGATCCCATCGAAGCTAGGGAACAAACAAGACGATATGATAAGGCGGCTAGGCCATGGGTGTGGAGGTAAATTGCGATGAAAATAATCGGCGCCATTAACGTCGGGGATCCAGTATTTCAAGGTCATCCTCTTGCTGGATCACGACGGTTTGCGACGAGTCTATACGCGGTTGTAGGTATATGAGGAACGTGTGCAGCTAGACTGTCGAGACGCCTAGACGCGATCGTATACAGATCGGTATAGCGAGCGGGGAAAGAGGAAAGACGCAGTACTGTGTCGAGTTGATGCTTGGTACTGGTACGGGGAACCAAAGGAATGACAACAATCATGATTATGCAGAAATTCAAGGCGTGGCTTAGTCGTTCGTTAACTGTTCAATGTTAAAGGATGAAAGAAGACGTATACGAGACACGCTCTACGCCGAGACTCAAGACTTGCGTCATGGGCAGATGTGTGTGTGTGTGTGATTACAGGTCTCTAAGTATAATCGAGTTTCTTCTTATTGTTAGTCAACCGAAATAGTATGATGACCACAATACATGATGCTGCACTGTCGCACAAGATATACGTGCACGATTCCGTGAGCATAAGCCAGAAGGAATTCCGTCCTTATATTATACCCAAAGTTTTAATGGCTCTAAGACCGTCTCGCGTGACTTTCGAGATTCCTTCAGATGATCGAATTCACGATTGTGGGCAGAGCAGGTCCTCCTACACAAACACTCGTGTCGTAAGAGGGAGCGTAAAAACATGGGGTATTCTCGGTGATCTTCTTGTTCCGTGATTCACAACCTCGGAGGTGGGGCACGTGTCTGCGAAAATGTTCTCGGATCGACGATTTTCGGAACGACAATTTTCCCTATATGCACAAGCTGCTTCGTCGAATCACCGACGAACTGCGACGTTGAGGATGGACCTCGAACGGCATATAGCTCTGACACGTATGACACATCCATAAATCCTACAGCTGCACCGGTCTCGCTACAACTTCATATTTCAACTCAATTATCCTGCACTGGGTCGCCTTGCGTCATCATTCTGCTTTTTTGTATGTACGAAAAGTAATAACGGTTCTTGAGAATTGAGAAATGGTTATCGCTCGTGGTATGCTCATGTGACTGCAGTTTCCTACGGTTTTGTCCTCCGGCTTGCAGCGTGATCGCCTTTTAGAAATCAGAATCACTGACTGCAGTATAGCAACCGTATCCAAACCACTGCACCTAGCAATGAGCTGCTCCTACGTATGCACACCATACCTACGTGCGAGTTTACGTAATTGGATTATTCAAATTCCTGTCTATATACCTGACTAAAACCGCAGACGAGGTTGTTCTGTGTGTGAAAAGACGATTCATAAACGGAATCGTGACGATAATGAAATTGGAAATCCGTACATACCTAAACGTCGCAATTTATTCACATATGCCTATAATAACGTGGTTTTTTTCCCCCGCTTTAGAAACAACACTCATATTAACGTCCCATAAACACACGCCTGCGAGTGAGTATCGAGTGTTTGTGCACACGTATAGTATGCGAGTAAGTGGGTGTCAGGTGACATCAGCCTATTCTTCGCCACACTCAAATGAACTGGCATAATCGCCATGTACTACCATGCGGTGTTCGTTCATTATCGCCAATTCCTGATTCTTCTACCCATATCGTTCCTCGTCATTCGACATACATGATAATATCAGGGAAGTCGATGTCTACTCGTAACATCTCATTATCTGTACCGCAAAAAATGAATATGAATATCAGGTGATAAATCAGCGTTCGACCTCATTGATTCTGTGTTTTTTCCTTTTCCTTTTCTTACGCGGTATGAAAAACCCGTAGTGCAATTTGCGATCGCATCATACACCTGATTATCCCCCATATCCTTACGACATTATACGTATGCATGTGCGTTGTAACGAAACGAAAACGGGAAACGAAGTTTATTAATAATTTAGAAATCCCCTGACGATCATCGGTTTGCTATGCCAGGATGTAACGTATACCTAATTGCGATATAATAGTTCTCTTTTACTCGGTTCTTTTTTCTTTTTTCTTTCTTCTTTCTTTTTCTGCGGGGAAAAATAAACTCGTGATTAATGACGACGATCGTTTACTCGTCACTTGTTCATCTTCCTCTTCACATTCGCGTCTTATTTCTTTTTTCGTGGACTTTACTTCGTGCAAACGATCGATAGCACGTTATTATATCTACTACAGTTACGTTACGATATGTATGTATACATACATACGTGGTATACATACGTCGCTATAAGACACATATTCATACATTTAGGTACACATCAACGTGCTCCAGTTTATCAAATAACAGGCCATAATGGGTTCGAGGAAAAGCAAAGTTTCGTTCGTTGGTTGAATTTGAAGAGAGGGTGGTGTGCCGCTAGGTATGGTTGAATCAATTCAACAAAAGATTCGAAAAATCTTGAAACCCTGTTAGTTCGTATGCGGAATTCTCTCTCCCCGCGCCGCAAAGAAATAACCGAAAGCGTAATTATCTTCTAATATGCTGCAGTTATACGAGCGCAATCTTCAGGGTCAGAATACGCTGTTCGTTGGTCTGCGCAATGTTGGAACTCTCGAGATGCAGAGGAACAGGTATAAGTAGAATCGTTCGAGAGGAAGGCAGGTATAGTTAGGGTTGGGTTAGATAGGCGGGGAAGAGCTTCGTGAAGAAGAGAGAAGAGGTAAAGTCTCTGCGAGCTCTCTGCAGGCTGATCGAGGAATGCATTCACGCACCTGACGAGCTTCGACGGAGATTTCAGCCGCTCGCTTATATAGCCTCCAGGGCTCTATACCATGCAGGCACTTAAGCCCAAATATAGACCACTGAGATGTGTGCGTGTGCAATGGTGCGCATCTACGAACGCATAGGTATGTGTACACGCATCTCTGCTGTGCAGGGGAAGATATGGAGCCCCGAACAAACCCCTCGATGTACACCTCCACGCTATTCCGACACAGTGCGTATTGTAGTGATCGATGTAAGCGGGAGAAATCGTGCTTGGAATGTTATTCGTGGGATTTTTGCAACTACTGCATTCCGTTGAGTAATAGCACGATAGGTAATGCAGCGCAGGGTGTTGTGACTTTTTTCTTATTCCTAACAATACATTCTGTATTATACATACACACACAGAGATCGCAGGTATGCTACTCCGGTCCGCGCCCATGTTTGCTGCCAGAAGGCCACAGGTACCGTGCAGGCCGGGCTACTACGAGATATAATAGTCAACTAGGATTGGGTGTCGGGGTGATCAGTGACGTATGGTAATTCTAGAAGACGGATTATCGACGTATAGATGAACACGGGGTAAGCCATACCACCACTTCCTGGAGCTTATTATTTAGGTATTTAGGCATACCTGCGCCGCAGGATCGTCTCGGAACTAAACGTTACCCCGTCGGATTATACGGTCAGAGGTAAGCTATGAGTGTATAGAAATTTTCAGCAGCCCTTACTAATCCCCCTAACGATGTACACCCATGTAGAGACTACAGAATGTCTTCCCGGAAACAAAAGTCGACTTTCAAACTACGTGGTCACATATATCTCAGCGAAGAGGTGAGGTGAGAGACGGAGTGTTGAAATTTGTGTTACAAATGCACACCGTTTCGCTAATTACTAGATTCCAAGATTTTCGCATGCGGATAAGAGCCCGGCTCTCGCGTATACATTATACTTTAATATCCATGTATATGCGTGTATACTATATAGTCTCATATCATACACTTATTTACAACGTCGAATATATGCAAATGAGTAGATCCAAGGTAGATGGTGTATTAAAGGCGCCGCGAATATGGTGTCACACGTATTATAATAGCAGCGTGTATGTGCGACCTATACCTATGCATGAATAGTGAATACCTTCGTGCGTGCGCGCGGAGAGCCGGTAACTCGGGCCTTACGCTTACGCGGGGCCTTCTTGCAATCACGGGCCTTAGGGGGGGCCCGGCTTGCGCGCACGCACGAACGCAAACACTCGCATAAGCGGCATACCGCGACGACGACTGGTAGGGTATATCAGACTCAACGACCTGCCAGCCAGCCAGCCAGCCAGCCAGCCAGCGCAACAGCCAGCTAGCTGGCTAGCTAGCCAGCATGAGCAGAGACGAAGCTGGGCCAGCCAAGCCGCGCACTTTCTAAAGGCCTTCGGTACTTATAGTTCGTTCTTTAGTTCGTTCCTTACCGCGTTAGCAGAGTTTCGCCGAGACCAGAAACTGGGATAACACACTCTAGTATCTCCGCACACTATGTGCTATGCGGGTCTGCGGTGTACATGCTCTAGTACTACCTGCAGCTCCGCAGACTCAAACTCGGGGCAAAACAATTCACAGATAATGTTATAGGGTGCAGGTCTAAAGTTCCGGGTCTTAGAAGTCCATGGTCTAGCCGATTTCAGAAACTATGAAACGTAGAGCACCGAAGGTTCGAAATTCCGAAGCTTGAAATTCACGCATGTGTTATTCGCATTCAGTGTTTGATAACTCTAGGGCTGTATCGATCGCATCGAAACCAAGAAGCGATCAGATTAATCGTCACGAGATGTACTATTTGAAAAAAAAACATGGTCTAGATTGGAATGATCACTTGCAGTCTTCACGTCTGAAGATAAATAGACCAAAATTTTCGGATACTTTGGCTTTCGAAGTTCTGGATTCCGGACTTTCCGGAATTCAACGTTTCTCGAAAACGGTTTCAATTGGGAATTGAGAAAACCGCTTGAAATTTCTGTCGCCACGACTGGTTTGTGGAGGCTTACGATACTTCCTGAATATTTTGTAGAATCCTATAATAGTGTAGAGCGCCAAGCGCGAGGCTCCCTATCGACTGAAATCCACGATTTCTACATAACTCAGTATTATTATACCCGACTTTTTACGCATATATATCTATCTGTACGGTGTACCGTTACGCGATGTTATTATTCTACCGGCTTCGATATTCCGTCGTTTATTCATGCCTCGGGGTTCGGTATAAATGATGATGATGATGATGACGCGTCGATATATAAGTATAATATCCATACGAGGACGAAGGCTGACCGCAAAGACGTGTGTTACCGTGTGTCTCTACTTCTCTTTCACAAATCTCCGTTTTTACATTTTTTCGAATCGTCTGCACCTTCGGCGAAAATCTCATTCCATCATATACTCAACCGACGTAAACTCACCCTTGTGCCTTCGCCACTGTCTATAGAACAGCGCGGCAACCCCCAATAGCAAAAGGGTGGTTAAAAATGTTCCTATAACAGCGCCGGCCAGACTCCCGCTACCGAAACAGGTATCCTTAATTCCATCCGCGTCCATGATTATCCCACAAGTTATAGTATATATACGAGTTATAAGTTAACCGCTCCTGCACCCCTCCTCCTTCTTCTTTTTCTTCTTCTTCTTCTTCGTTCTTCCTTCTGCTTTTTATTGGTCTTATTCGTCCCTGGTCTGCGACGCTATATTAAGCGTATTTTATCATCCTGCTCGACGTACATCCTGCAGATTATATATATCACCACTTTTTGTTTCTTTTTTTTTGTTTTTTTTTACGGATTATTTAATACAGCCTGTTGCCTCTAGTCATATTTAGCGACAGACTTGATAGATCCTTCGTTTATCTTTCCGATAGATATATACGGTATAGATGCCAAAACACTATGGATCCGCACTAAATGAAATATAGAATATTAAGTAAGCGTGTAATGCACCTTAAATTTGACACACGTTATGAACAATAATAGACGCAGTGATGAGTATTATTTATTCATTATTTAATGCACAAGTAGATCTTATTATTATTATATATAATAGGATGTCGAAAAAATTCCGTATATCATTTTATAAAAGAATAAATATCGCCAGTGTTACGACGCACAGTAGGACGACACCGTACGTGGAAGGTAAACATGTTCGTAACCAACATATGTATGTGTCTGTACGATCACGTGGGTTTAAATACAGGTATAATAATATCACGATCTGTTGCAGGTATTGAAATTATAGCTCGACGTTAGGCCGCTACTGATCCGAACTTGCGCGGTATCAACGCTATACTGACGTTAGGTGAATTCTTGAGGCTCGCGACAGGTTGGTTGGTTGGTCGGTTCGTTAGTTCGTTCGTTCGTTCGGTTCGGTTCGGAACGCGCAACAGGTGCTTTTCCTTCAGTACGGGGGGCCCCCTTCGTATCTCCCCCCTCCCGGTTCGCTCGCTCACTCATCTCTCTCTCTCTAGCTCCTAGCTCTGCAACAGGCTCAAGCGATCCTGCAACACCGACGCGGACGTCTCTCCCTCTCTTATACTCCTTAAACTTCGAAAGATCGGAATGGGGCCTGATGGGGCCCTGCGGGACACGCGAAGCCTGCGTGCCGTAGAGGATCACTGTACAGTGTACACTGTATAGGGGGCTCGGCACTGGACGGGGATACTTATACGTAGTATATATTATGAGCATGATTTGGAATTCTGGAATCTCTAGGTGAGAGAGAGAGAGAGAGAAGAGAGAGAGAAAGAGAGAGAAAAGGGAAGGGGGGTACGCAATATTAAATATATATTATGCATGCTATATGGGAAGAGGGAGAATGTGGGGAGAATATGTATATACACGTACAGAGCGATTCTCTGGAAAGTAATGCGCCTAAAGGTAGGCAAACGCGAGACGTATGCATTGAGCGCCTCAAAGATCGACGATTGGGCCTATTTCCCCACGTAATAAATAAAACCCAATCGTCGATGTTCGAGATGCTCAATGCAGGCGTCTCGCATTTGCCTACCTTTTAGGCGAGTTGCTTATTTCAGAGAATCGCTCTGTATATACATATAATATATGTATTATAGTAGGTATTTTGTCGGCATCGATTATACCGCAGAGTATATAGACGCTTACATACCTATGATATTAAAATTGTTATTCTTTTTCTTTAATAATTTCATATATTCATAATATATATGGGTATAATATTTGTTAGGGTCAAGCCTAGGCGCAATCGGATGGATAATAATAATAATAACAATAACGAAAAAAAAATATTCGAATTTTTGGAAAAAAAAATCCAAAAATTGAAAAAAAAAAAAAAAAAAACACACACGTCGAAGAAAATTACAAAAAATTTCAAATCTCGTGAATTTTTTCGTATCTCAATATTCAAATTATTATTATAGTATTATTATCATCATTTTATTTCATCTGTATTAATATACTATAACATCGCGTGATATGGTTCAATTCACACGATACTTCTTCTACCTCTCTCTCTCTCTCTGTTTCTCATTCTCTCTCTCGATATTCTAAAAAGAAACTAGCCCACGGCCTGTATCACATATTATACCATATACTTGCATATAAAGTATATATATCTATATATAAGGTGAAAAGTAGCGTATAATGATTTACTTCATTTATAATTTACTTGACCATATGATATTCATATTTTATACCGCTATACTATATAAGATGTATTTTCGATACAAATAAAAACAAATATATATACATACATTATTGAAACTGTGGGTTTATTGAATGATGTATAACGAAATCGAACATGTGAATTATATAATTATATAAATATATAAATACTTATAATATATTATTACACCGTAGATTAATTTCACTATATCTATTATATGAAATAACATATGAGTTTAACGCAATAATATCAATCTTAATCTATACTTAATGTGTTCTAAAGAGGATTGCAGAAAACGTCTCGATTTAGAACATATTTAAAAAAAAAGGTTTCTTCTTGTCACCGCCGCTTCTATTAGGAGTCTCAATATTGATCATATTTATAAACGGGCTAGCTGTAATGAGAGAAAAATTTACATATCCATATATAATCTAATATACAAATATCAGCTCGTGTGAAATCATGTATCGATATATTGAAATAAGTACTATCATATGTTCCTACATCTACCAGCTGCTTGTACCCGGCCGATTTGAGAAGGTCCTGGAATGCCGGTAGTCGGAGTAACAAACTGTGTCTGATTATCGCTCATCTTACTATCGTATTCTTCTTTATCATCGCGATCGGATGCAAAAGATATGTGAAACTTCTTCATCATGTCTTCTGACTGCAACGAGATCTCCGAATCGAGGATCGACTCGAATTCAGGATTTCCTGCGCCAAACGATACCCAAAACATTTATAGTTGTAGAAAAAGTGATAATTTTCAGAAAAACTGACTCTATCCTTTCAACGGATGCAGTAATCCAGGTGTATCACCTTTGTGAGAATTTTTAGAACCGAATATGCTCGACGGACAATCAGCGTCTTTCCAGTTATAGTCAACGCTAGATTCTCTTGATGCGGCGAAGAACCTAGCCAGAGAATCTTCTCGCAATGGTTTTTTATCTGAGATAATCTTAGGCTGCTGCATGATTTTCTCAACGTTTATTATCCGCGGCTTCTTACTCTCCGTTTCTCCCAGCTCTCGCTTTGGATTTGATCCTGCGAGGAACTCGCGCCCATGTTTCTTCTGCGGGGCTTCGCTGCGCATCAAGGAATATTCTGATTCCCTTTTACCCTCATTTGGGTGATCCGGGGAATCGTATTCGTCCATCTCTCGCATCTCAAAGTGTTCATCCACTGCGGTTTCTGCCTCCATTCTCTCGGAAGACTCTTTTCGGTCTTCAATTATGGGATTAGAAGCCATCAGGTTGTTCGACGGCTTCCGTTGATCATTTTGGGCTGAAAGTAATTAAATTCAATGCAAATTAATGCAAGAACAGAGAAGTTTGTTCGCGATTCTTCATCTACCAGTGAAAGCCTTGTTCCTCGGATCAAAAACAGCAGCGTCTATAGTTTGGTCGTCATCGTTGGTTTCCGTCTCTCCAAGGGTCTCCAGTTCCATCAGATTGTCTATAACCGAGCTGGTGATTGAGATAGTATCTAAAAAGTTGAAAGAGGAAAAAATTATCGACAAAAGTTTGACGGAATAAAGTTGTCGATATTTTCCATCAATTTTTTAGACTTCAATCACCAAAGTCGTCTTTTCTGAAAGTAGGCAACGACTGAGTGACCGTCTCCACAGGGAATGATAAATCGACTTGATGTATCGGCTGCGGACGTCTTTGCGACACAGTGAACCACTGGTATTTCTTCTCATTCGATTTCTCAGCGGGAGCTGCGGCTGATTCTTGCGCTTGTTTCAACGTCAGCTCAGCTATCTGTGAAAAGATACGATTCAGGTTTAGAATATTGAGTTTATAGTTTTTGCGAGACGATCCAACGCTTGTAGTGAAAAGTGTTAATCGAAGGACTAGAAAGTCGTAGAACCATTTCTCCCTGTTTCCTGATTTCCTCCTCTAGATTTGTCTTGGCTTCCAGAGTGTATCGCAGCTTGGACTCCTCCGATTCTCCCTCTCTGAACAGTTCAGTGCATCTGACGACGAGACTGTTCCTCCGCATTACATCAATATCCTTTATTTTCGCTATCGCCTCCTCCCGCTCCTTGAGTTCGTATTCTTTGATCATCAGCTCGACCTTGTCTCTGCTGAGCTCGTTTCTTGCCTCGGTTCTCTCAACCGCCAAGGGCAGAGTTTCGTACTGTGCCTGCGTTGACATAAAAGGGGTGTGAAAAAAAAAAGAAAAAAAACGAAGTTGTAATTTACTCATTTTTTAAATGACTATGATGACTGATTCGGCGTTTCTATAATCAACCTGATAAATTTTCCAATCATTTTCCATATCGTCGATATAGTCTTTGTCCTCTTTTTCCAACACGGTATTTTCCGCTCTGTATTTATCCAGGTCGGATTGCAACAGCTCGCACAATTCAGTCGTAGATTTTAGAGATCTTCGTGCGCTGTAGTGTGTAAAACGAAATTGGAAAAGAATGGATCGTTTCACACTATAGTTATATTTAATTATAAGCACATGGATCATAAAAAACAAAAAAAAGATGGTATAGTTTCATGAAAACGTGATATTTTTATATTCTCATGTACATGTGTTATCATATTATACTATGTTCATACTTTTCGCGGGATTTTTTCGATTCTTCGATCTCCAGCTTAGCATTCTTCACTTTTCCTTTGGTTTCTTTGACTTTGGCAAATCTTGCCCTCAAATTTTCGTCCCAGGCTGAATTTTCGGCATCTTTATCTTTCGCATGGCATAGAGTATAATAGTTGAATTTTTTTTAATTTTGTGTAAGAAGATAACTTAATTTCAATGTATATGAAGAATTTGAATTCATAACATCTCATTCTACGATATAGAAAGAGAAATGAAAAAGAAAAACATTGAAATGAAGAAAATCGAATCATTCTCACCAGCTATCTTCGATTTAAGGGATGCTATCTCCACGTCTATCACTCTGATATAATTCTGCTTGAATTCTACGCTGAGTAGTGATACTTGCGTTGGATTAGTACCGCTGCAGTTGTTACCGGCTCCGGAATTCATTTTTTCCATTTTAGAATTAATAAATCACCTACTTTACTGCTCAGAGATCCGTTTGTTTTAGAAGTTAATAATACGTATTTGAAAATTCTTAGTCAGATCAGCGTCTCTAAATCGTGTTTTGTCTTTGCGCGGTCACGTGACGGAATACTGCGCGCGAATAACCGGTTCAAATTTGGCGGTAAATGGCGGGAGTTTTGAAATTCTCATAACGTGTATTAGAATGTAGTTCTTGAAACTCCTGAAATTATATCTTTACCCTGAAATACACTCTGCGAATACGTCGGCAATACATTAACGTAGAACATTGTAACTCACAGAAATTAAGTAAAGTAAAGATGATTCATCAATGAATGTAACATCACTTATTGATTAACTTGTAACTGACCCGTAATAGCATAATATTCATATTTCATATCGCTATAAGATGTATATTCAATCCAAATGAAAAAAAATATATAACATACATTATTGAAACTGTGGGTTTATTGAATATGATAACGAAATCGAATATAGATATTATATATGTATATATACCAAAATATATGTAACATAATATCAATGCTACTATAACATGACGTAATACACATGAATTTATTATGACTTATCAATCTCTGACTCTGTTATATTTCTAATTTACTTACTTATAGCAACTTTACTCTAGATATTACACTGTGAAATAAAAATATGCTTATGTTATACTAGTACTATCAATTAATTGAAATATAATGAACGCATTAGGTTTATCATCTATATTATCCTCGGCTTCTTCCTCTCCGTTTCTCCCAGCTCTGGCTGCAATTCCTGCAGCGGTAGTCTTTGCGACTGAGTGAACGGCGGGAATTCCTTTTCATTCGATTTCTCAGCTGAACCTGTGGCTGATTCGTGCGATTCTTTCTCCGTCAGCTCAGCTATCTGTGAAAAGAACAGATCCAGGTTTAGAATACCGAGTTTATGATGTAAGGTGTTAAACGAAGGACGAGAAAGGTCGAGAGCCATTTTTACCTCTTCCATAATTTCCTCCTCCTCCTCTGATTCAGACTCGCTGGACAGCTCATCGTATTCTAGGACAAAACTGTTCCTCCGCATTATGTGAATCTCTTTCTTTTTTGCTATAGCTTCCTCTAATTCAGTTAGTTCGTATCGCATGACCAGCATCTCTACCTTGTGTCTGCTGTACCTGTTCTCTGCCTCTGTACACATCGCTGCAAATGGCAGATTTTCGACCTGCGCCTGCGTTGATAAAAAACGAAGTTGAAATTTGCTTATTTTTTAAATAAAACCGCCAAGAGTATGATTCTGTGTTTCTATAATCAACCTGATAAATTTCCCACTTATTTTCCACATCTCCTCTGTATTTGACCAGATTGGATTTCAACATCTCGCTCAAGTCGCTCCCATGCTTCAGTACGCTGTAAGTGTATGAAGCGAATTTAGAAGAGAATGGATCACCAACATCATATGCATTATAGATCTTTCTAATTTTTCATAAAAACGTACACACGTTATGTGTTCTATTATTATAGTCTTATGTTATCATATCGGGTGATATTGTGATTTGTTCATACTTGTCGCAAGTTTTTTGAAATTCTTCGACCTGTATTCTAGTATTGTTCAGTTCCCTTTTCAGTTCTATAAACTTGTTCAATCTTGTGCTCATGTCTTCGAGCCATGCGGTGATTTCGGCATTGTTATCTATTTCATAGAGTGATAATAATTGATGAATTCTTATTTTATGTATAAGCGCGTGATAACGCATTTCTACGAACAAAAGTAAAAAAACAGAAGAACAAAAGTAAAAAAAAATAAAAAGAAACAAACAAACACGAAGAAAATCTCGTGATTCTCACCGACTAGCCTCGACGCAAGGGATGCTATTTCCTCGTCTATTATGCAGATGTGATTCTCCATGATTTCCACACTTCGTGAAGATACTCGTGGAGAATGACTAACGCTGCAGTTATTATCGGCATCGGAATTCATTTTGGCAACTGTGTCAACTACTTTAATTTTCGCAGAGTTCCGTTTCTTTAAGAAGTTGACCAACGTTTTTGAAAATTTCTAGTCAAATCAGCGTCTCTAGATCGTGTTTTGTCTCCGCGCGGTCACGTGACGGAATACTGCGCGCGAACGCACGGATCGAACTTGGCGGTGAATGGCGGGAATTTTGAAATTATTATAACTTGTGTTAAAATGTAATTCTTGACAGTGCTGGAGTTATATCTTTACCCTGAAATACACTCTGCGAATACGCCGGAAATACATTAGCGCTGAATGATAATATAAAGGCGACTAGTGAATATTCTAAAGAGAAAAATTCGTAGCGAGGTAGCGCCCCCTCAGTCATTCTGACGGCATGTTCAGGAAGCGAGTGAAATATATTGAAACTCGCTGGATCTGTGCTGCGATTACCGACTCACCGACTGGAACGAACCACGTCCGTGATGATACGTCAGAGTAGGTATAGTTGCAATCGCAAATATCATCGAGCCCACGTACGCGTCTTTACCGGCTGCGTAGAACATTGTAACTCAACGAATGAAGATGATTGATCAATGACTTGATTTCAATTGATAAATGAATGAATAATGCGAATTGAAAACCTTTTTAAAAAGGTTTAAAGAAACTATAGTTTCAACATTTTATAATAATGTTAGAACATATTGAGAATAATCATTGAACATTACAGGGTAGCCTGATTTTTCATCGAAACATTATTTTCTCAATTGAATAATAATAATAATAATAATAATAATGATGACAATGATAATAATAAAACGAATTTTCATCACTTTAATTGATGCTGTTTTTTTATTTTTCATTTCTCCTTAATTTAATTAAGCAGAATCGATATTATGAAAGATACAAGTTTCTGATTATTAATTTTTTTATTCTAATGAATGCATTCAAATAAGAAGTTTCACATTTTCTCGTACTTTTCTTAACATACAATGTACATTCTGCATTATTAATACAACTCGTCCGTTATTCTTTAAGATCACAGCGATCAGGGACACAACCCAAGCTGCGAGACTAGGTGCTGTTTGGAATCTCAGCTCTTAGTTAATCACGATCATCCGTAACGAGAGAAGGGCATCAAAGGACTCTGAAGGAACACATTGGAGGACCTTTCTTGATCTAAGACTATCCACGTACACGGAATTCGAAATCCGGACGATTCGATTTGCTGATGACTCTGTAAAATAATGATATTGATGACTCGTCGATTCATGCGCCTAGTGTTTGCTTAACGTCAATCAATGCCCGTGATGAGTTGAAAAAAGGATGTTTACCTATCTACATTAGGCCTCAGCTCATCACAGAACCGGTAATTCCAAAGGTAAACCGAGAATCGTTTCAACTCTTGACATTGGCGAAGCATTTCTTCAACAGATGACGTCAGCTCACGAGGATCACACTCTTTGGTAACAGTACTTGAACGAAGAGCCACGAGTTTTGGACGGTTTGAGATTATGTTAAACATGTCAGATAAACGTTCCACCTGCAGAGCCATGATTTCGAGTTTTCTCAAATTTTTACAGTGCTGCAGCATTTCCAACAGTTCGTTCTCGTAACGGCAAGTTTTAAAGGGACTGAGATTGCGCAGCGTAACTTCCTCCAGTTTTTTACATTCTCTTCCGATATCGATCAGAAACTTTCCATCTGTTATTGGTACGTAATCCAAGCGGATAACCGTGAGATTCTTCCAAGCCGAAATCAGATACAATGCGTCCAAGTCCCAAGATTCCACGTACAACCCCCTGGGGCGAGTCAATAAAGTTTTGTGTCAACTTGGAATAATTGAATCTATGGGATAACATATTTCACATATATTACAGCCGAGATCATCTTACCCGAGACCCAAATCGATCACCAGGACTTCTAGGCATGGCGTATTTTCTACAAGCTTTTTAAATGAAGAGTCGGTATTCCATGCATCGCTATATTCCTCGGATACCATGCTTCCCTTTTTCCTCAGGCGTCTGCTAAGGGCTTGAGTCTTCCCTGGTGCTGACATTGCTGAAATATTACGGAATTTCATTCGAGAATTATCATGAGGAAAAGATTTTAATAAATGAATGTGTTTGACTAATCTTGAAGTTTGTCATGTAGGTGGATCGAACGAATAAACTCACAATAGGTGTTCTTTATCTGGTATAGAACAAGCCTCTTCAGATTCGGGAACGCAGAGGCGAGCAAGTGCGCGTCGCAATTTTTTTCTATGGGGTGGGAGAAGCATAAGGAAGAAATTTGGTATTCAGGATCCTTCAGCAGTTTCTGAAACATTGAAATATCCAAATTCATTAATTGGTTGACAACATATGAAGGAGCTTACCTCCTGCTTTGAATTCTCCTTCGCCATGCGACAACTTTGAAAAGCGGAGTTTAAAAAGGACACGGAACGGTTCGGAAATCAATTCCCTATGTATCCCTCGACTGATGGGACTGAATTCAGTATTCTGAGGTGAACGCGTCTTAATTTCAAACAGATTCGACTATACAAAATAGCGAAACTATACGGGGCTGGATGTGCTGGAAATTCGTGACAATCTATTTACTTGCCCTGAGAATCTCACCTTTGCCTCATCGATCTTCAGCAGACTTGGCTTTCCAGTAGGTGAATGCTGTTCAGGCCAAGACAAGCAGCAAAATTTCTCCGGTGCATCTTCATGAGTGACTCGAATCACTTCGATCAACAGATGTTCGGGGACCAGAGACCAACCCTTCTCGATTAAGCCGGGAACACGGGAGACCGCGGTATATGGTGGCAGTGGCATCTTTTTGACTTGCTCTAATTCTGCGCAAACTTCAACGTTCCTTTCTGAGAAGTAATCATCGAAAATCTGAACTACTGTATATGTTGATTAGATGAAAATTCCTGATATCAAACTGAGTTATCCCACAAGATTAATTACGTGATGAAATTTAATACAAGCGAGAATTATTATTTGCGAAAATATACCAAGGTAGATTTCGGAAAGGAAATCAAGCGGGTGAAATTCCGTCCATTCGGTAGGGTCAGGAACGATAGACATTATATCATTCTTTAGCAGCTTTGGATTTTCAGGAGCACGGAGCTGAACAGACTTGAGGTTGCTGAGTTTCATGAATTCTTGAGGCAATGGGCTTCCGTATCGACGTTCGTTTAAAACAAACAAACTCAGCTTCTCGAGCTGTTGGCAAGGTTGTAGGGTGAGTAAAAACTTGTCCGAGTACCACATTCGATCTAACAACAAATACGTGAGTCTGCGGAACGGTTCTTGCAAAACTTGGTTCCGTTCGGGATCATCATAGTCTGTTCCTGTACATGAACTTGGCCAATTGACAGACAATCGTTTGAGATGAACCAGAGGTTTTAGAAAACGAGACAATTCTTCAACAGATTTGAATTCCAATCCATTGCGAATCTTCAATTCGACTAGATTTATCGCCTTGCCGATTGAACTGCTCAAATTTTCAACTCCATGCACGTATTCAATATTTATCCCTAGTATTTTCTTGTATGTTATTTCATCGTCGAAATATTTCTGGATATCTGACTCTTTCGTGAGCCACCATTCGTCGGTAAAATCCAAATTCCTGAAATCACAGTGATATGAGATTGAAGATGCGGAGTATGAGGAGCTATGAGATTCTCAGATACTCAAGTAGATTCAAGAAGACTAAGAGTCACTTTGAAGATGTATTTTAATGAACTGAGATCTGAAAAGCTTTGGGGGCTTGTGAACACCTTGACATTAAATTTTTCGACCTATGCGTTTGGTAATGGATTGTGGAATCATGAAGACTGAGATCAATTCGGCTTCGAATCATGTTATTCATCCGTCATGTTTGCACATCAAATGTCGTGTAGAAGTATTCAGATGATTCAACTAGTGTGAATTCACAGCTCTCATAGACGGACAGATAATTATTTGATTCGTACGGGATTACTCTGACACCAATGATCCGAATCAAACTCAGTTTCACATGATCCTTCTGAACAGGGATATCTACAGTTTGAATTACAGAAATCGCATTGCACTCATGGCAAGTGTTTGTTTTCAAAGATTTTCTCCATTCTTTAACATCACCGCGTTTAGCAATCTCATTTCTGCGTTTATCGCGCAAGTCCCTCAATCGATTCCAATATCCATAGTTCACAACGTACGGAAATGTGTGCTGAATACGTACGTAGAACTTAGACCTTGTGGGTGCAATGGTTGTCATGAAATTGTGTACCAAGTCTGAAAGACGTTGATTCGCAGAAAAACAATATGTATCGTTCGACTACGTTCGAAAATCACACCAACAGAAAGATAAATGAGATTATGAAAAGACTCAACAATGAATTCGAAGCCTGAGCTAAAGTATAAACCGCAATAATCTCTCACCTCAATAATTCTTTATCACCAAACACAATATCGTTGAATCTCTGGCAAGAATTTCCCAAGGCCAGGCGTTCTCTGGCATTAAAGTGCAGAATAATCTTCACTAAAATTTCATCGGGCATATCCAGAATACTGCAAACACTGAAACGACGTTGAATTAACAATGCTAGCTCGTATCGTTATTTCGTTAAATTACTACAAACCTTGGATTACTCATGTTGAGGGATGAAATTTACTAGACTTTACGAAACTTGTGCTACTATCTTAACGCTTCTCGAATCCACGGGGTATCCTGATTCGCGGCTCCTTCAACGGCTGGCTTGTAACAATCACTGAGGTGGCACTTGCCCCAGTTTGTGCTGTTGAGGGGATGAAGCCATTGAGTAAAAAGAATAACACTCGGTGAGAGAATCGCTATTGGCAGGCTTGGAACGGACGGGAGCAGGAAGTCCATTCTTATCTGTGATAAACAAGATACGCCTCTGACCACACAGATTGCACGTGTTGACGTAGTTTGGCCCTGACAGTCACCTCATTCGAACTTCGGTGCACACAAGGTAGATTACAATCATATGACGAAGGAGCGACTTCAAGCGCGGCAAGATTAGAGTTTTGAAAAATGGTCCTACCAGAGTCAATCCATGTATAAAATAATCTCTACTATAGAGATAGGTGTAAATATATGCTCCATATCGTCTTGAGATTATAGGAAATTTTCGTTTTCACTTCAGGATCATTACTTGTAAAACTAAATAAATGAAATTGATGGACACGCTTGCATCTAAATAAAAATTTGTATATTTTTTCGTACTGATCTCAACATACAAGGTGGATTCTGCGTTATATACAACTCGTCCGTTACTCTTCAGGATCACAGCAATAAGTAACACAGTTTAAATTCTGAGACTAGCTGCTGTTTGGAATCTTAGGTCTTGTTTTATTACAATATAGCTAAAGATTAGAATCGTTGGTCATCCGTGGTGGGGAGAGGGCACCAAGGAACTGGAAAAAACCACATTGGAAGACCTTCTCTAACTCAACAAATGATGATTGATCAATGACTTGATTTCAATTGATAAATAAATGAATGATGCGAATTGAATACCTTTTTGAAAAGGTTGAAACGAACTCGTTTCAAAACATATTACAATTATGTTGGGACATGAGAATAACCATTGAACATTATAGGGTGGCTTGATTTTTCATCGAAACATCATTTTATTAATTGAATAACGATAATAATAATAATGATAATAATAAAACGACTCTTAATAAAATTGCTTGATACTGTATTTTTATTTTTTATTTCTCCTTATGCAATTTAGCACAATCGATGTAAAAAGTATGAGTTTTTCATTCTGCATATTTTTTTTTGCTTTAATTTTTCTTACGGTAGGTAAATGCATTGAGAGAAAAAGTTTTATGTTTTATCGTACTTTTCTTAACATACAAGGAACATTCTGCATTCTTTAGGATCACAGAGACAAGAAACACAATACTCAAATTCCGAGACTAGCTACTGTTTGGAATCTGAGCTTTAATTTGATTACAATATAGGAAGAGATGGGCTGGAAAAAACCACATTGGCATAGCTTTGTTGAAATCAAGGCGGCCCACCTACACAGAATTGGAGATTCAGACGATTGAAATCGCTGATGATTCTGTAAAATAATAATATCGATAAAGATTCGTCAATTTGGGCGTCTGATGGCTGCTTAACATCGATTAATGCCTTTCATAAATTCAATAAACGACTTTTACCTTTTTACACGCCACCTCAGCCCGTGAAGGAACCGGTAATGGTGAATATCAAGCGAAAATCGTATCAACTTTGGACATTGGCGAATCATTTTTTCAACAGATGTCTCCAGCACAAGAAAATCACACTCTGTGATAATAGTCCCTAAATGAAGAGCTATAAGTTCTGAACAGTTTGAGAGTGTGTCAAGCATCTCGGAAAATTGCTCCAGGCTTGTTCTCGAAATTGCAAGTTCTCTCAGATTTTTACAATGTTTAAGCATTTGCAACAGTTCGCTCTCCCAGCTGCAATTTTTATTGAGACCGAGACGGTGCAGCTTTACTACCTCCAGTTTTTCACATTCCCTTCCAATATCGATGAGAAACTTTCCATCTTTTATTGGTACGTCATACAAGCGGATAACTACAAGATTCTTCCAACCCGAAATCAGATTAAACGCGTCAAAGTCCCAATCTTGAACTTTATCCTCCCTGTAGTGAGTCGATGAAGTTTTTCGTCAGATTCGAATGATCGAATTTATGGAACAACATATCTTACATGTATTACAGCCAAGATAATATACCCGAATGTCTGACCGATGTCCAGGACTTTCAGACCTGGCGTATTCTCTATGAGCATTTTGAACGAAGAGTCAGTATTCCTTGCAATATCATCTTCCTCGAATGCCAGGCTCCCCTTCCTCCTCAGGCGTCTGTAGAGGGGTGCGGTCTTCTCTGGCGCTAACATTGTTGAAATATTACAAAGTTTCAATGGAGAATTCATTCATCAGGAGTAGATGTTAATAAACGAATGTGTGATTCAACGAATGAACTCACGATTCCTGTTGCTCATCCCGCGCAGAACAAGCGTTGTAAGATTGGGAAAAGCGGATGCGAGCAAGTGCACGTCACATTTTTTCTCTATTTCGTGTTGAACATGTAAGAAAGAAATTTGGTATTCAGGATCCTTCAGCAGTTTCTGAAACATTGAAATATCCAAATTCATCTGTTGACATTCGGAAAGAGAAGTTGAGAGAAAGCATTGAACGGTTTAAAAATGAATCTTCCATGAACCCCTCAACTGACAAAATTCATGACAATCCATCTTCTCGCACTTATAATTTCACCTTTGTCTCGTCGAACGTCAGCAGACAGGGCTGTCCACGACAGACAGAATATTCAGCCTCAGACAAACAACAAAATTCTGCGGGTGCATCTTCCCGAGTGATTTTAATCACCTCGCTGATCAGATGTTTAAAGACCAGGGTCCAACCATTGTAGTTGTAGGCAAGGTCATGGAGTTGTTCGAAATATTTAGGTGGTGGCATCTCTTTGACTTGACTTAATTCCTCACAAACTTCAACGTCACTTTCTGGAAAGTTATCAACAAGTCAGCGACGACGACTAGAAAATCTAAACTATCGTATCCATTGATTGAGTCAAGATTTTTGATATTGAACTAAGTAAATAATATACCAAGGTAAATTCCGCCATCTGAACCAACCAGCCGATAATTTGTACAATCAGCAGGGACCACACCTAAGTTTTTCCAGCCAGGGAACCGAACAGATTTGAGGTTGCTTAGTTTACTGAATATTTTGAACAAAGGGTTTATGTCATAAGAAGTAGCTCTTGAAATCGACAAACGCAGCTCCTCGAGCTGTTTGCAGAGTTGAAAAATGGGTAGAAGCTTGTCTGAGTAGCATTCAATTTCCAACGACAAATATGTGAGCCTGTTCAAACGTTCTTTCAAAACTAGTTTCCATTTATAAACATCATCGATTTTTCCTATTGATGAATCTGGCCAACTGAGGGACAATCGTTTCAGATTAACCAGAGGTTTTAGAAAATGAGAGACTTCTTCAACATGTTTGAATTCCAATGCACCCAGAATGTTTAATTCTACTAGGTTTATCGCTTTGCCGATTGAACTCCTTATACCGCTGACTGCCCGCACGCGTTCAGTATTTATGCAAAATATTTTCATGTATGTTTTTTCGTTGTTGAAATATTGCTGGATGTCTGACTCTTTTGTGAGGTCTCCTTCACTGGTGAAATTCAAATTCCTGAAACCGCAGAGACATGAGATTATATGTTTGGTAATTGCTCATTATGAAATGATTGAAGCTGAGATCAATTTGGCTTTGAATTACGTTTTTCATTCGCTATTTCTACATCAAATGCCGTGTAGAAGTATTGAGATCATTCAACTACTAGTGAGAATTCACAGCTTTCATAGACTCGCCCCATAATCAGTTGATTCGTACGCGATTACTCTGGTATCGATCATCCGAAATAAACCAGATTTCACATGAATATTTTAGCCAGGTACATCTACGGTGTGAACTACAGGAGTCGCATTAAGGTTGTTAGCCTGTTAAAGCGGTTGTCGGCAGTTTTGTGTGAAATTTTACTGGTGGATAGCTTGAAACAAGTTCTACAAAATGAGACGAAGTTCATTGAATTTGACCACATGTTAGTGATGAAAAAAATGATTGAAGTTTACATTATTTGCATACGTGCATAGGAAAAATGCCAACTTTTAGACAAAATTGATTCACTGATTTATACGCAAATATCGAAGAGATACTTGAGTTTAACTGGTCTATCTTTTTTATTACATGGCGAATACTTCCGTTTCTAGTCTCAAAATGTTCGTTAAATTTCAATTCATAACATACTAGTTTTTCATTGAAATCTCCCGACTAGTTGAATCATAAAAAGCGTAAGAGTGATAAAAGTTGGCATTTGCCCTATGTACGTATGCAAATAATGTAAACTTCAATCATTTTTTTCATCACTAATATGTGGCAAAATTCGGGTGGGGGTCAAAATTTCGAAAGACCAATATTTCGAATGACCAATATTTCGAATTTTAAAATAGCGATGGTACGAGATTCAAAAAGGCCAGTTTAGAGAAGGCCTATCAAGTAGTAACTAAAAAATTACGTATATCGAAATGTAGAAAGATATTTGTACTCAAATAAAAAATTGGAACGGTCAGAATTGCGAAAGACGAAATATGTTATTGAAAAGATAACGAAACGTCTGATAATTCGAATAGTTCAATATTTCGAATTGTCGAGACTTCGAATCTTCACGTATTCGAATATATTTTAGCGACAGACCGAAAATTCGAAAGGTCAGAATCTCGAATCTTTCATACGGTTTTCTGGATGATGTTTCAATAAACAGTAAAAATTTTGATTCAAATTCATCTACGCAGAGAAAATACGTTCGAAATATTATTTTTCGAAATTTAAATCTTTCGAGATTTTGGTCTTTCGAACTTCTGGTCTCTAAAGATTAAAAATTTAGAAATATTGACTTAATACATTTATATTTTCTACATTATACTTATTCAGAGTAAAAATTATCAGAAAATACATTTTCGAATGAACCAGCGTCCTGACAGGTGACCGCCTGCTGAATAAGTCATTCGAAGAAATGATCTTTCGAAAATAAGAATTTCGAATTAATTTGTCTCGTTATTTTTGTATTCAAGTTTTTAATATTCGAATTTTTGGCCGTTCTGAATTCTGATCTTTCCAAACATCGCCCCCCACCCCAAAATTCAATGAACTTCGTATCATGTTGTAGAACTTGTTTCAAGCTATCCATCAGTAAAATTTCACACAAATCTACCGACAACCGCTTTCACAAGCTAACGCCCTTAGACACACGGCAAGTATTTGTTCTCAAAGATTTCCTCCATTTCTCATCATCATCGCGCTTACTGATATCATTTCTGCTTCTGTCGCGCAAGTTCCTCGACCGATTTCAATATCTGTAGTTCACACCGTGCGTAAATGCGTGTTAAATAAGTAGGTGGAATTTAAACCCTGTAGGTGCAATGGTTTTCATGGAATCGTGTACAAAGTATGGGAGACGTTGATTCGCAGAAAAACACTATGTATCGTTCGAATATGTTTAGCAAAGATCACTTCAGCAGGGAAACGAACAAAACGAGAAAAAAGACTGGAGAATGAACCGAAGTATAAGACCCAAGAATTTCTCACCTCAATAATGTTCCATCGCCAAAGACAAGATCGTTGAATCTTTGGCAAGAACGTCCCAAAGCGAGGCGTTCTGTTGCACCAAGATGCAGTATAATTTTCACTAAAATTTCATCAGGAATATCCAGAATATTGCAGACACTGAAACGACGGTGAATCAACAATGTGAAGTCGTGTTGCTGTTTCGTTAAATTACTACACGATTGCTATACAAACCTTGAATTACTCATTTTTTGGCACGAAATTCGCAAGATTTCCCGCAACTTGTAGCGTCTCTGCAACGATCCACGCCCTATCAACAGCGTTGCCAGATGGTCCGTGCGTCGTACCTCTGGACTGAATTGATTTTGCATTATAAACAAAAAAACCTCAACACCCCCACTCCCGCTCTTCTGTATCGTAATGACCTAGTCTATGAACGATTCTAGTCTCTATGTTGCTAAATATTAAAATGTTATAACATATTTCATTAGTTTTATGTGACAATGAAGGCTGTTAAGTACATGGTATTCATCCTCCACGTCAAAAAAACCAGAAAAAAAAATTTGTTGATGTACAGAGTGAATCTGCTTTCCTGGTGGCAAGGCAGTTCGTTTTTTTCTCTGAACTGACGACCTATCCGCTGATTACGGGGCTGCCACTGAGTCAGTCAAGTCGCTTTTACCCTACTGAAAATGATTATGTGATGAATCACATAATGTTATGAAAGAAATTGGTATATATTTTATCATGTAATTTAACATGTGATTACGACTTAATACATAACAAATCACATGATAAATCATAAAATACGATCAATAAGGTAAAATACATTACAAATCACATACCGAAACTTATGATTTCTCATATGAATTGTTATGTATTTTATTTCATGATCTGTACCTTATGATTTATCATGTGATTTGTTATGTATTAAGCCGTAATCACATGTTAAATTACATGATAAAATACACACTAATTTCTTTCATAACATCATGTGATTTATCACATGATCATTTTCAGTAGGGTAGTCACTTTTTCAGTTACTTGTTACTTTCAGTGACTTTTGTCCCGAAAAGTCACTCATGGTCACTTTTTTGCATTAGGCACTAATCATAGGTGCTAATTTGGCAGCAAGTTATGCAGTTATGTTATTAAGATACAAAATGTGGTCTTACCGTTCTATCAAGTTCATGTGGTTGAAAAACAGATGCAAGTGATTCTCGTAGAATGGACTTCGAGGATAATAATTAACAAGACTTCATTTCTTCGAAGCAGATCGTCGTTTCATTCGTATGAATGATAGATGTTTTAGCTTCGAGTTTTCGGAGTAGAATGATGTAGAGAGGGATTTTGGATTTTGGAAGTGGACCCCGAAAAGGAGGTAGGAGGTATGTAAAAAGAAGAGGGGTGCCAATTGGAAACGAGGGTTGGACTTTTGGAAATGGAATGTTTGGGAGTTCAGGTTTTCTTTGAATAGCAGCGCAAAAAGAACGCTTCAAAGAGGGTCGTAAAACTATAGAAATGTTCAGAGGAACAAAAGTGCATTGAAGACTAGGCAAAGAAGGAAACGGTTTATGAGGGGGGTCGGAGGATTAGCACTTCGCTACGGAAGAACTTATTTTTGAAATATACAAAGTAATATAAAATATATACGGGGTGAATTCCTAACGTCTAGAAACTTGGAGAAGCGTTGAGGTGGCCGCGATCTCGGTGTGCATATAAAATGCTATGCACGCTTAAATCGCGGCCACCTTAACGCTTCTCTAAGTGCCTAGACGTTAGGAATTCACTCTGTATAAGCGGAGTAGGTACCTACATTATACTTGCCCTTACTATCTACGTTATTCAATGAAAGGTTTGAAATATACAGGGTGGTTCAGAATTCGCGACGAATCTCTTAAGGGGTCAATCGTCGTCAAGATTGGGATCGAAAGTTCCTCTCAGTCATTTTGAAAATTGACAAATGATATGAAAAGAAAAATTGTTGAAAAAAATCGTTTGTCGGAGAATAAAATAATTTTTCGGAATCTGTATCACCCTGTATAACGAAAATGATGAATGCTTCTACTTATACCGCATCTCCACATTTCTGGTACGAATTTATTATAGAAAAAGAGGCTTTATCATGATTCGGTATTAAATCTTCACTTAGTTCGGTATTTATATCAAGATTATGGCTGTCTCCTGATTTCTCAGGGAGGAATAGGGAGCTACTAAACTGTTTCGGTTTTCCATGGAAATGATGAAATCACACATATGAATACATTTGAAAATAATTTCAACAAGTTTTTGCATGTCAGTATATAGATTAATTTATTATCATTATTTATTCAATCGTTCAAGCAGGTCACATAGTAACATTACTATATAATAATATAAAATTTATGTATAATACAATATAATATAATTTATTTCTGTGCATAACAACGAATTTTCTTATATTTACCTTACAAACATACCTGTACGTAATTTTGACAAAATGACTTGAAACATCTCAAGAATATCGGACGAAAATTTTGAAGCGAAATTCTGTATTCTATAAATGCTGTAGCCGATTTATCAAAACCAACGTTTTTTGGATACATATAATTCCAAACCCTCGTCGATAAATTTTGCATAAAGAACACGAAAATTCTTGATGAAAATCGCATTTTTTCATTTATTAAGTCCCGTGATTATTCAAATTCAACTTCTCTATCTTTATTTTTCTCTGGTTTATCGACAGTGTAATTTCATACAGAATACAAACATCTTTTGCTATTTGGTTACAGAGACAAAAAAACAAAAGTGCTAAAACTGGCGCAGTTCGTCATCTCGAGAAAAATTCGTACAACAAACAATTCTCTCCAGGCTGCTTATAAAAACAATCATAAATACATTTGCAGCCTACCTGGTATGGCACTGATTGGGCCTTAGAGTCTATATTGTTGTGGAAATTCTGATTGGGGTGCTTCATCTTCCGGAATTCCATAGTGATACATGCTTGATCAGAAGACTCGGCCATAACGGTGAAGGCTTTTACTGTAAATTATATCCTACAGGATCTGAGCCAAAATAGCACAAAAAAAGAACGGTATACTGCAGAGATGCACAGCACCTGTGCGCAGTCCGGCCACTTAATTCTAACTTAGCATACATGTATTTGCAGTATATTTTTGCTTTTTCTGTGTAAGAACTGACCAATTCACAAGCTGACCTTATCCTTTCGCTATACAATCGACAGATCATGAGAACAATAACAGACGGCTGACTTTGACGTTTGATAAGACTAGTTATAGGCGTACGTAGATGATGAGATCGTATGGGTTTTTCGGCTTTAGAAGAGGGGTTGATAAAGGTAGAGCGGAGTCTCTTTCGCTAGTTTCATTTACTCGACCATCGAAACTCGTAGCAAGTACACCGATATAAGACGGTTGCATACATCATCTCGGAATAACTTTCTGAACTGCGTTTATTCATCATGTATTTCCCTTTGTCATAATTTTCGATTTCGATATCATAATGACTTCTGTATTGCATATGCAACTTTTTCTGAGGTCTTTGCGGAGCTTTCTCCAGGATTCGATGAATGTTCTTCTAAAGGAAAAGATGGTACCTTGGGGTTCGCTGCACGCTTTACTGCAGTAGGCTCATAGTGTGCCCGTGGGTAAGCGTGCAACGAGGTAACAAAAGGTTTGCACCACTATAATGGGGTAGAAAAAAGTTACAAGTAAATGGCAGTAATGAATAATAATAGTGTTTCAGCCCTAGAGGTAGACTCAAACTAAATAACATAGATACAGCATACCAGTAATAAAGTGTGTTCATATCGCGCTTTTGGGAGAATTTGTTCTATACCTGAAAGAAACTTTCGAGATGATAAGACTTGAAAAAAGAAACAAAGAATAGTAGTTTTTGCACCAAGGGCGTAAATCCTACGCCTGAGATGCAAACGTTATTTTTTGGTGTAGTGGGGGTTGAAAATGCCTATGATATGCCTTCTTTTGTGGACGTAGGATGGGGGTACACCCCATCTTTCCTCTTATATAAGACCAAAAAAGATGTTCCTTTTGCGATAGATTTAAACTGATCCCTCATTTTGTGCATGAGGAATGTGTGAATCTTCACTGCGAAGGAGAAGTTGATCGGAGCAATACTCGGACGCAAGAAGCATTCAAGTATATAAAACCTCAGGTTTTCGAAGGTGATAGAAATTGCTATGCCTACTTGCGAGACTTTCGCAATAGACAGATCTATAAACTCTGGCCTTGATGCAGAATTAAAACATGCTTTAACAGCGTTGGAAACGTGGCCAATCGGGCTTCCGGGGGCCAGGGCCAGGGGGGCTGGGGTCAGAGGGGTTTTATTTTATCCGGACCAGTGGCGCAATTCCACGTCAATTCGTAGGATATTTTAAAGATGAAAACTAGGAGGGTCTTAGGTGATTTTTCAAATTTTCATTTCGCTGATGAATCTTCGTTCAATGAACGTCCGAAACTTCAGGCACACAACATCTGAGACATATGCTTCAGCAACATGCCCAGAATTGAAAGTTTTCGCAAATTTTTACAGTGCTGTAGCATTTGCAACGTTTCGCTCTCGTAGCTGCAATTTTCATCGGGACCGAGACGGTGCAGCGTTACTTCCTGCAGTTTTTTCACATTCTTTTCCAATGTCTTATCTATTCGAAATTCAAATTCAAATTCAAATATATTCGAAATTGTACCGATTGAAGGCGACGGGACCTGTCTATTCAGATGCCGATAATCTCATGCGGTATTTGGCAATCAAAATTCGTTTGCGTATGTGAGAAACTAGATCGTTCGATACATTGCAGATAGTTGGGAGGATTTTGAGGACATATTGGATGCAACGAGCGAATAGTTCAAGTGCGAAACTGCTGGTCAATATGCATCACATATGGGTCAAAATCGTGTTTACGGAAGCGGTTTTGAAATCACGATGTTTGTCACATTGTTTGAGTGTACTGTGAAATTGTATAGACTCAAGAATGGCAAATTTATATTCATAAGTACGTTGAACCCAATGGGAAGCGACCCAGGTGAAGCCGAAGGCGTAAACTCACTCTTCACCGGGGCATTTCCAGATTTTGAAAACTCGTGCAATGAAAATGCCGGTTCATGAACCAGGTATATCCGTTGAATCGAATGTCAATGCGTCTAACGAAATAATAGTTACCGAATCTGAAAGAACAACGGCGACAACAAAGGCGATTATACCTATTTGTGAAATGTATAAATCAGAACGTGATATCACTTCGATTTCCATATTTCTGAAAAAAAATATAGTGCTTTCGTTGAACGAACATGGAATAAATGGCCATATGTAAAGGCAATTGTTGTCGATTGGAGTTGGGTCTTTATGCACAGTCTCTTATTCGAATGGAACCATACGAACGTGCACGGAGAAAAGTGTTTAGTAAATTTCCTCGCACTGATATAGTAATGGTTGGATATACTGCCAATATGACGATCACTCCTACATACTTTGTACCAAATGTCACCATGCATAATAGAAATATTCCCATGAAGGTTGACCGGGTAGCATTTGCGGAGTAACCTACGGGTTATTCAAACCTTTGGGTAACCCACGTTCATGCAACCGGTCATAAGTGGTAAAAAACAGAAAAGGGGGATCATCTATCCAAAATGAATGGAGAGACCGAAATCCTCGAAGAAAAGGAGTTGCAACGAGGCGATAAATTCGTTGAAATTCATGGAAAAAGCGAAGCTATATCATATGCCAATATTCACCATTTTATGAGAATTATTGGAGGAAATCAATACAACTCGTACCACATGGAACGGGAGTTGGCCATAAGGCCATAGCAAGGCGACGTGTGACCGCAATGTCGCCAAGCTACGCAACGGTGGCATGGAAGCGATACGTGATAACAGAAGAGAGAACGGGCCACGGAGAAAGACAACCACACAGCAGGACATACACACAGTGGATGACTTGATCGCCCACAGATGGGATGCAGCGTCTCAAGTGGATAAAAAAGTTTTTGCATCCGACAAGGATGGTCGCTTCAGGGTGTGGAGGGAAGTTGGGCAGCGCTACAATCCTGAAAATTGTATCCCAAATGAAGCCAACGGACGCGTTACCACAGAGCTTCATTGGCGGTTTGCAAGAGGAGGTCTGGGTGGACTTATTCGTCACTTCTTGGATCAATTATGCATCGATTGTATTCTCGTTCATTTCAGGAACTTCACGGAAGCGTCGGGCCTCGCTCGAACTCGACGAGCTGCTCGAGTTGAGCGGTACCGCGCTCGCAGAATACGGTGAGCGTTATTCTTTTCCGAAACATACATATCTGACGTTTGATTTGCCAAAATTCATGTTTTGCAGCGACATCTGGGGCGCCCGAGGAATGCCGGGCCTGCCTGACCAGGGCCGATAAGGACCCCAATTTTCAGAGGGGCAACCTAAGGATGAATGGAAAGTTCATTCGGAAGTCTGAACGTAACCGCCACGTCCGGGCGTTACATTTGAGAATGATCAGATATCTTTGTCCTGGATGCGGACGAGCATTCGTCCATAGGTGGAACGGGAGGGTCCACACGGAAACCACCTGTCCAGGACGAAAAGGTGGTACAGCTGATTGATCAGGATTGATAATATCGCGCTATCCCAATGACAATATCGATACCTGCGTGGAATAACCGGCTATTTATATACACATGATGGTATCAGTTCGGTTGTGAGTAGTACTGCTGGTGAGAAATTAGCACAAACGTAGTTTCTCAAATGGCAGGAAGTTAGTGAGGATGCGTGTACGGGGTCACGTTAAACGTCCACAACTGTGCGTCAGAAATAACGGTGGGTATGTTGAACGAGTGGCAAATGCTCAATCCGTGAATTTTGCCGATAATACCTACGTGTTAACGACTCTCACGAATCATGTAAATTCAAGGAAAAGTAAAGAAAGGCTAAGCGGTTCCTGCGAAGGTGAGGGCGCCTCATATTCGAACAACTCTAAGCGTCCCATGCAACGCCAGGTGGACCAAAGCTGAGTCTCTACTACGTTTCGCGCACTCAAAAACTGCTCGGTTCACATTTGAATTTCAAATTCTGTTAGGACCGTTTTCCAGAATTCCTTAGTTTTAATTATTTCAATCTATGGGATAACATGTTCTACATATATTACAGCCGAGATCATCCTACCGGAGATATATCTCCATGACCTTTACGCGTGGCGTAATTTCTACAAGCATTTTGATCGAAGAGTCCGCGTTGTTTGCATCGCAAAATTTTATTTGAAAATTAGAGGATTTTGGGAATCCCAAGGAATCGTATCATCATTGGCCATTGAGCAACCATGTCTTCGAACGCGAGCACACGTGCTCCGTCGCCCGCAGATAGCGTAAGTTTATATATTAGCACAGGACATTATCAATTCTGCTAGAATTGATAAATTTCATGCATGTATTTCGTCTTCGTTGAACAGTCGTTAGACTTCGACATCAATTTTGTTACGTGCGTAACATTGAAAACCTTCAAAATTCAAAATTTCTTTTCATTGATCTAACTTTTCATTCATTCATTCTTCAATCATCATCAATAAAGCCGGATAAATAATATCAGATTCGTTCTTTTAACCTCGTCGCCTTTGAATTTGAATTAGTGTCTTTCTTCTGTCAAGTCGCGAAGTGCGTGGTCGCAAGGACCCGTGTGCAATAATTAAGCCAAGAGTTATACTCAATCTTTTCTTCTTATAATTAAAAGTGGTATTATAAAGGACTTAGCACCCGTTAACAAATTCAATTAAACGTGATAGATCTAAAAGTTTAGTGTTCCGTTTAAGTTCTTAAATTCAGTGCAGAGACACAAGCCATCAAATATTTTCATTATTAAAATTATAACTTCACTTTCCGCCTTATACTCATTTTGAGTATTTGTAAATTAATATAGATTTGATCTCATATTAAACCAATTTCGCTTTCCGTTTTTTCTTAGATCTTTTTTATAATTATTTGCTATGTGGATGTGACGGGATGATTAATTCCATTGGTTAATGACGGGTTCTCGCTTGTGATAAAACCATAGGGATTAATAACACTCTACCCATACCGTCCGTCGCATACGAATTGGTGGCAATTCAAAATTTATTTACCTAGAACGGCACATAAGAAATCAATTAACTTCTTTGTACAAGGACATAATTACTCAGAAGTGCGAAATAGAGAAACAAGTTATTAGAAATGCCTTAGCTTCAGCCACTTTGGCACCAGATGAATTTCCACACAATTTAATGCAGGAGCCTGGATACATGGCTATCACTGCAGGTGAAGTAGTACACATAGTAATATGTATACCGGTAGAATGTTCACTTAGACAGACTGAATACTGTTACGCCGAACTACTAATAACGAAATTCGAAATACCTCACTGTTCCTAACACCAAAATCCAGAATCATTATAAAGACAGCAACAGAAAGGGAACCCAAGTAGGATGTGCCATGGCTGACAACAGGGCCAATGTTTGGGCCAGGACTGGCGTCTAAGTCTTGAAATACAGTACAGGCCCAGTATTTCGGCCATATTGGCCCAACACTGTGATAGTAATAGTGAACCAATATTCTCATTCGAACACTGGACGAGTACTGGTACAGTTACGACATCTCGACCTTGGACTTCTCAGTGCTTGCTCAATACTGGTTGGATTGTTGACAAGCCAGCGCTGGTCAATAAGTACAACACCAGCACCGGTTGGATTGTTGAGAAACCAATACCGGGTATCAAGTGCCGGCTCAGCACCAGTTCGAATTTGGGCAAGCCAGAATTGCTAGTCGAGTACTGTTCCAGCACCGGCTTAATCTTAGGCTAGCCAGTTCAGCGCAACCTGTACTGGCTAAGCATTGGTCTAATTCTCGATAAGTCAAGATCAGAGATTGAAAGTTACCGGTTCAACGCTACTGGATAACCAGTATTGGCTCAGTACCGGCCTACTTCGGGTAAACTGAAATCGCTGGTCGAGTATTGAGCCAGCATCGGCTCAAACGTTGGTTATTTGGTTCCGTGTATGGGGGTACTGATTCATCATTCGTCTATGTCTTGAAAAGCCAGGATCGGAGATTGAGATCTTTGAGCTTCACGATACTGAGTATTCGGTGCTGGCTGAATGCTCGTTCAACGTGAGGTTAACTGAAATTGTTGATTGAGCACTGTGTCAGCACTGGCTCCGACGTACGAAACCTGGTTCTGTGTATCCGACGCTCATCCAACACCGGTTCAACTCTCGAGACCCGGTTGTAGCTGGCTCAGAACTGCGAGTCAGCCGATGCTGGATACCTGGCACTGACCCGACGCAGGGCCAAGTCTTGCCTGCAGGTGATAGCTGGCTCAGAACTGCGAGTCAGCCGATGCTGGGTATCTGGCACTGACCCGACGCTGGGCCAACTCTTGCCTGCAGGTGAGAGCTGGCTCAGGACTGCGAGTCAGCCGATGCTGGATACCTGGCACTGACCCGACGCTGGGCCAACTCTTGCCTGCAGGTGATAGCTGGCTCAGAACTGCGAGTCAGCCGATGCTGGGTATCTGGCACTGACCCGACGCTGGGCCAACTCTTGCCTGCAGGTGAGAGCTGGCTCAGGACTGCGAGTCAGCCGATGCTGGATACCTGGCACTGACCCGACGCTGGGCCAACTCTTGCCTGCAGGTGAGAGCTGGCTCAGGACTGCGAGTCAGCCGATGCTGGATACCTGGCACTGACCCGACGCTGGGCCAACTCTTGCCTGCAGGTGAGAGCTGGCTCAGGACTGCGAGTCAGCCGATGCTGGATACCTGGCACTGACCCAACGCTGGGCCAACTCTTGCCTGCAGGTGAGAGCTGGCTCAGGACTGCGAGTCAGCCGATGCTGGATACCTGGCACTGACCCGACGCTGGGCCAACTCTTGCCTGCAGGTGAGAGCTGGCTCAGGACTGCGAGTCAGCCGATGCTGGATACCTGGCACTGACCCGACGCTGGGCCAACTCTTGCCTGCAGGTGATAGCTGGCTCAGAACTGCGAGTCAGCCGATGCTGGGTATCTGGCACTGACCCGACGCTGGGCCAACTCTTGCCTGTAGGTGAGAGCTGGCTCAGGACTGCGAGTCAGCCGATGCTGGATACCTGGCACTGACCCGACGCTGGGCCAAGTCTCAGGAACCGAATGTAGCTGGTTTAGAATCTGGGAGAGAAAAATACGAGTTCTGAGAGAAATAGGAGTCCGAGGGGCGATTATGTAGCTCCCGCTAGCCGGTGATATCTACGCCAGTCGCTAATTCTGCGGCTGCTATCGTCAAATAACGAGATATTTCGTTGATTATCCACGGTTACTATTATGGAAGATCAACAAAATATCTTATCATCAACGTTAGCGACTGGAGTTAGCTGAGATGAGATATCGAAATTTGAGTTTACTACTAATGTTCAGTAATGTTCATTAATGGGTTCCCGGTGGCTAACTGTTCTTTTCGGACTTTTTCGGAAACGAGACTTCATTCTAGTCGTATTTGATGTGCCGATAGCCGAAATTATAATAATAATAATTATGGCCCCTTATAAAAGTAATACAATATTATTTTATTCATAGTATCCGAAAAAGTCCGCAAAAAATAGTTATAGCCACCGCGAACCCATTAATGAACATTACAGTTCATGAACATTACAGTTCATGAACAGTAATGTTCATTAATGGGTTCCCAGTGGCTAACTGTTTTTTCGGACTTTTTCGGACACGAGACTCCATTCTAGCCGTATTTCACGTGCCGATAGTCGAAATTATAACAATAATAATTATGACCCCTTATAAAAGTAATATAATATTATTTTATTGATGGTATCCGAAAAAGTCCGAAAAAAACAGTTAGCCACTGGGAACCCATTAATGAACATTACTGAACATTACAGTTCATTAATGGGTTCGCGGTGGCTAACTGTTTTTTTCGGACTTTTTCGGATACAACCAATAAAATAATATTATATTATTTTTATAAGGGGTCATAATTATGATTATTATAATTTCGGCTATCGGCACATCAAATACGACTAGAATGGAGTCTCGTTTCCGAAAAAGTCCGAAAAAAACAGTTAGACACCACGAACCCATTGATGAACATTAACCGTCCCTCAAACTTGGGCTCTCTGGTGACGTACGCTTCGACAGGCTTCCGCGCCTGCATTTGTTCAGCGGATTCGTCCATTTTGTCACCATGAAGCGGTCAAGCTACGGTTACGTGAAAAAATTTCGAAAATTGCGAAAATTGAATCGAGTACTGAGTGAAATTAGTGATAGTGATGATGCAGCAGATCTGCCAGTCGAAGATTCACAATTAGCTGTCAACGAACTTTGTGCTGACCATGATTCGGTCAATGTCACAATTGATTCCCCGATAACGCTGCAGAGCACAAGCGAAATGGTTGTTGAACAGAGGGACAAGACTCACAACCAGGTAATCGTTGACTACTATAGTGATATTGAAAATGAAAATGCAGCCGAAAACAATAGTACAACTGGTACAAGCCGTTCGGAAAGTCCTGTTGTCGATCAAGTACAGTTCAAAAAGACTATGAATTTGGAAGATAAACTTCGACAATGGGCGTTACAGAACTCTGGGACTCTGAGACACTCTGTAATATCACAATTACTACTCGTGCTGCGTAGTGAAGGTCACGTTAACTTACCTAAAACAGCATCAACTTTATTAGGTACACAGCATTGTACACCGGTTCTGCCAATGCGAGGTAAAAGCGGAAATATGGGGAGTTTTTATTACATGGGGATCGAACGGGGACTCAAACAGCGTATTTCTCCGGCAACCTATACCGAAGATACGATTCGTGTCTTTGTTAATATAGATGGCGTGCCATTGTACAAGAAATCCAGGCAACAATTCTGGCCCATCTTGGTACAATTGAATGACACTAATTACCAAACTGATAGTCCGTTCGTTGTAGCAATATTCAGCGGGGATTCAAAACCTTCTTCAGCTGACGAGTACTTGAATGAATTCATCGAAGAAGCATCCAAGTTGACGGAGAACGGTATTGTTATCGAAAATAAACAATATGCATTTGAAGTATCTGCGTTCATTTGTGACACACCTGCCAGAGCTTTCATAAAATGTGTTAAAGCACATAATGGTTTTTACGCATGTGAACGTTGTGAAACGAAGGGAGTATCTGTCAGGACTAAGAGTAAAAAGAAGAGTAAAAGAGTTTATCCTGAAACTGATAGTAACCGGCGCACGAAAAAGTCTTTCCGTAAGCAAAGACAAGAAGGTCATCACATCAAGAATCTGATATCCCCGCTCTTAAAGCTACCGAATTTCAACATTATCAAAGCGGTGATTTTGGACTACATGCACCTCTTGTGCATCGGAATTATGCTCGCTTTGATGGACAGATGGATTTCAAGAGGGAGTGGTTCGTCTATTCCGGCACAAAATCGGGAAGCCCTAAAACAGATCTTTATCGCAATGACCTCTGATGTACCGATTGAGTTCCAACGGAAAGCGTTCGATATGGATAACATCTCGAATTGGAAGGCTACACAATATCGGTTTATTTTGCTTTACTGTGGTGCCCTGGTTCTGAAAGATATTCTACCGGAGAATAGGTACCGTCATTTCTTACTTTTATTCGTAGCGTGCCGGCTACTTTGTAGCCGTGAGAATGCAGTCGCTCAATCTGACACTGCTAGAGATTTGCTGATCAAATTTTTTGTTCTGATGCCGTCGTTGTATGACGAAGGCTCACAAACAATGAATTTTCATAATTTAATCCATTTAGCCGATGATGTGAAATATCTGAACGCTAGCCTGAGTGACTTTTCGGCATTCCCTTTCGAAAATAAGATCGGACTATTGAAAAAACTTATTCGAACGCCGAATAAACCGCTGGCTCAAGTGGTGAATAGGTTGAAGGAAAAGGATTCACACGAAGACCTGCTGATTCGTCGTCGTCCTGTAATAAGCGAATGCATATTCGCACAAAGTTCCGCTAGATCAATAGAATGTGATGGAATTATTCTGAGTGAGATACGGAAAATAACGGTCAAAGATTTAACATTAACCAGCTGCCATCCGAACAACGTAGTAGAACTATGCAACGGCGAAATATTCCAAATCTGTAGGATCATGGCGAAACAAACACCTACTTCACTGCGTGATGTATACTTCGAAGGATGCCCATTCGTGACTAGAAGAAATGCCTTTGACGCTCCGTGCCCTTCCTCTGATGTTGGAATTGTTGAAGTCGGAGCATTGGGTTCAACATTGAGAAAGCTAGACGCACGGGAATTAAATAAAAAATGTGTACTGCTTAATGTTAGGGGAAAAAAATATTCAATTACTCTTCTCCACACGTAATCAAAGTTTTCTTCAGTTAATCGACTGCCGGACATTTTCTCAGTGTCATGCGCATTCTTGCTGAATAATTTTTTTAAACTATTAAATCAATTATTCAAGCGTGAATTCTCATCTATCGTGAGATACAAACAATCAACGAAATCGAATCCGAAGTGATCTATGTTTACTGATCGGTGATTGGCTACATAACCTTAGCGCGGTTGCCTTGCTGCGCAAGACTACACTTCAACCTCCGCTATTTGACCACCCGCTATTTGACGGGCTTAACCCCCACCATTCGGCAGCGTTCCCCTTAACATCGGGGCGGTGAGTGATGAGGAGTAAGAAAGAAAACCGTCCACAAGGAGTGGGAGGCCCCTACTTTCGTCAAATAGCAGAAACGCTCGGTCCCGACTCGGTCAAATAGCGGAGGTTGGAGTGTATATCACTTCCGTTTGCCGCCAATTTCACCATCTTGTTCTACGTGCATCGTATCCTTAGAGGAATTAATTTGATATAATAGTGTTCAAATTTTACTGGATCATCGAAATAGAAGAAATTGACATAGTTAAATTGGAACTAATATTCATCAACACGCGACAGGTAGTCTTAGATGCATTTACGCAGATCTCCAAAGCTGCGCTCAACGCGAAAGATGATTGTTCTGACTGGTGTAGTTTCGCGTCTCCAACTTCCGTTAGCCGCCAAGCCTCGTAACTCGTAAGCGTCGTTTTCCTCACTGAACTTCTGGTATCGCTAAATCGCTTACAAGGATAACGACACTTCACCACTTCAGTGCACTTCAGCGTCTGGAATATTGTATTACTTCACTCATCCGAGCAGCAAAACCGTATAACCCGAAAAAGGTAAGTGAAACGCATTGAACGATTAGTAATTTACTGAAATATCTATAGTTCTAACCTCAAAATAGTTTCTTAATGGACACGCGCGGGTACACACGCGAATCAGATTTTACACTCCTGCACAATATATTTCTTTAGACTTTCTTCGGCATAGAAACCATTAGTGAATTATTTCTACCGATCATTAAATTATTCGTAAATTGACATATATTAGATATTTTCCGAAAACGTGGCCAAAACAGACTTGCTAGCGAATTGTTGACTTGCTAACGATTTCCATTCAGATAACGTTTGCTCCATAAGAACCATTCTGATCAAGAAAGATAGATTCTCCGTTACCTATCTCACGCACAATCCTTTCAGCGGTGCCCCAGTCGTTCTTTTGATCACATTGAGGGGCGACTTGGGTGAAAGTTTGACCAAAAACAGGTTTGTCAATTCTTAGAATACTAAAAATAGCTGTATAAGAATAGCTGTAAAACAGCTTTCAGCAGTTTTTGAATAATGGTAGTATGGGCTGTGAAAAAACGTTTCAGCCTACTGCAATAAAAGTGTGGCGCAAGGAATTTTTTGCAGCGGTAGACAAAATCTTCGTCCCAAGGTTTCTCACACTTACACTTTCATCGCAGGAGACAACATTTCTTTCACAGTCTATACGACCTTCATTCAAAAACTGCTGGAAGGTTACTTTTATACGACCTCTAATAACAATTTTCAAAACTTCACCGAAGTCTCCTATTGAAAGAAACATTTGACCGGAAGGTGATAAGGACACACTAAACTAAGCAGAGTATGAGCTTCCCGAGTAAAAATGATTTTATATAATTATATAGTTTTATAGAATTCTATAGAATTTCATAGAATTATATGGAATTATATATAACAATTCTATATAAATGTATATAATTATATAAAATCATTTTCACTCGGCTCGTATCGTAACTGCTAGCCTCTTCAAAAGCCAATTACATTCAGTCTCGTTATTTATTGATTGATTGACAAAGACGTATTTCCTTGAATTAGGCTTCTAGGAAATAATCTTAACATTTGACGCTCTTCGATATTATTACTAACAACCATATTGGATTTCAGAAAGATGGAGTTTCTCAAAGACGACACAACTCATGTAGTTGTGATGTTTGACGGAGAGAGAAGAAAACGTCAGAAAGTCATTGACTTGGTTCCTCGTACGTGGCTGACTTGTTTCGAGGAAGATATAATCTTCTGCAGCTACCCACCTGATAAAGATTGTGACTACGTTAATGAGTGGGCAAAAAAGATGGTTGCCCCTGATCCTACATGGAGGAGATATCGCGTAACCGTACGAAAAGAGGCTGGTACGATTATTTCTTTATTTATTGGTGATCAACGGGCATTAAGCCCTTTATACAAAATTTATACAAAGGTTCATTAGATGAACTTTTATTATTCTATTTTTTTTATTTCTCTTTTATTATTTTATTTTCATTATCAATTATTCATAACAGACTCGCGGGTGTGAGAGGACGAATTGAGACATAGTGTGCCCCTAAAAACGAACTATATTATCCGAAAAGGATGGGGTTTCTTCGAAGCTACCACGAGAATCCTTGTAACAATAATTACTCCATGTCGAACCTTTGAATGAAAAGTTTATTTCTCCCTAGAGATTTTACAGTGTTGTTTTGAGTATGGAACGGAATATCCGATCGAATGTAATCAGATTTTACACAATTGGAGAAAAAGTGTGGTGCTGAGACAATGCTTAAATCAAACTCACTGTCGCCCTACTCTCACTCGGTTATATTCTAGACTATCAATATAACAATCATATCATTAAAAATCAACCTTAGGCAGTGTAGCAAGAACGCTACATTAGCTACGTGTTCTTGCAGAAGGTACCCTACTTTCCCTGATGTTTGAGATTTATATTTTTTTTTTATTACTTTACGGTTACGTTTCATTGACTTTGTTACATAATAGTAAAAACCCAGAAATAGGGAAAAGTTGTCATGGTTGGGACGCTGTCAGGGTTGGGACACTGATACAAAATACACGGGTGTCCCACCCCTGACAGCGTCCCAACCATGACGGGGTGGCCACTGTCAGGGAAAACCTGGAAATGTCAAAGAATTTTTTAAGTTTCAGGGAAATGAGGGAAATGTCAGGGAATTAAATATTAGTCAGGAAAAGTACGGAATATCATTCTATTCGAGAAAAAACGTGTATGTGCAAACATTTTTTTTCTGCACACAGCTGAAAAAAAAAAATGAAGGGCGAACATTGAGTTACTTTTTTTTCAACAATTCTGAATAGTTTGTCAGGGAAATTGTCGAGAATATCAGGGAAATGTCGGGGAATTTTTTTCTTCCGATTCAGTGGCCACCCTGCATGACAACTTTCTCCTACCTATTCTGCCTTGCTAAGCACAAAGGTGGTAACTGCATTTTTGGCCATCTTGAGATATTGACAGTTTTCAATTTTCAATGTTCACAGTAATTAGGAATTATATTCCAGGTCGAACGATTTTAAAATTTGATTTGAATCGAAACGATGAAAGCTTATATTATTCGTTACTGTTGTATTAATATTACTGATAAATACCGCTAATTGTTCTAGTAATTGACATTTTTAACGAAGATGCGGCAACTTTAATAGAGTAATTTTATTATTAAAAAATGTATTAGAATGCTTAATAATATGATGAAAATATTCATCGATTGTTATTATACCATCTTAGAGTCATAACTCGTTTTTGACGAAAAAGTCAGTTACCACCTTTGTGCTTAGCACGGCAGTATTGTGAATGTTAAAATTTGGGATTTCTTAGCTTTGTGCTGATCGAGTTTCTCGCTAGCTAACAATACTTAGGGAGTGCCTAAAAAACTTGACTCGGAGGTACAGTAATGTTCATTAATGGGTTCCCAGTGGCTAACTGTTTTTTTCGGACTGTTTTGGAAACGAGACTCCATTCTAGTCGTATTTGATGTGCCGATAGTCGAAATTATAATACTAATTATTATGACCCCTTAGAAAAATAATATTATATTATTTTATTGATTGTATCCGAAAAAGTCCGAAAAAAACAGTTAGCCACTGGGAACCCATTAATGAACATTACTGTACATACACCATACATATGGGAACAATCTCATAATGAATAACATTGTTTTATCAGCTCCAGCTCCGAAAATTTTGGTCGAATAATAAATCTCAACCCACCTTGTATAGAACTGACCTTCAATTGGACAATTTATTATTAGTTACCTACTATAGATGCGTCGTTCACCCTCTATTTTTTTTCTTAGTTGGGTACAAACAAGGTATACGACGATTAGAACGTGCATACGCTGCAACTGACGTCGAGAGCACAGACGTAGACACTAGGCCGGAATCAAGGGTCGACCTACAGCCTGAAGTACTGAGTGATGCCGAAGTTTGGGATCAATTGAATGCTGAAACATTCTCTCTGGCAAAAAATCCATTGAATAAAAAATCTTCGACGTCCTCAGCTAATAAGGATCAACCTCCATCGGGCACACTATGTAAACCTCAAAACCCTATTAAAAAGCAGAACGTACCGAACAACCAAACTGAAGGTGAATCAAATTTCAACAATTTGAATAAAAAAACATCCATAACTTGTACCGAAACCATAACACATACCAAAAAGTACCAAAAACTGAAAATGAAAAAATGTGGGATTGAAGAAAATCTAGGGGAAAGTTGCCATGGTTGGGACGCTGTCAGGGTTGGGACACCCGTGTATCTTGTATTAGTGTCCCAATCCTGACAGCGTCCCAACCATGACAACTTTCCCCCACTGAAAGAGAGAATGTATTCCAATATCTACATATATCAAATAATCAACACGATTTGAGTCGAGTAATACATTCTGGTCGAACTGGATAGTTACATGATCCAAAGAGTTTCAAAACCTGCTTGAGAGTTTTCAATATAATTTTTTCTATCATAGCTTAAGACCCAATCCGGGAAATGAAAATATCAAAACACAAATATATTACATCTTTTCTATTGTGTTACCCATCAAAATTCAGATCTGTATCATTTTATATCATTCCGATTTAGAAGCAGCTTTACATAAATATTTAGCGGAGATGGAACTGCGCTTCATGCAGAAAGTCGAGGGGCTAAAAAGAAGTATCCTCTACGACCTCAACCATAAGGTTGATGAATTGAAAGCGACTCTGACTTTTAACCATCCAGTGGAAAGCCGCAATATTACACGAAACAGAGAAATACTAGGATTCCAACTTCCTATCACAACGTTGGCAAAGTTTATTCGGTTTAACCTGGAGCTAGTAAAAGAAGATAAGAATGCAGCACTGGTAAAGTTTACTTCTTATTCTAGAACTATACTTATTATTCAGAAAATTAGTTAAGAAAAATATTGAAAGTGTTAGAAGTATGACAGTGAATTACCTAGTAGTCCATGTTTCCTATTTCTCAGAAAATATTCTTCTCTGGCTTGTTTTTGAAAACGACCTTTTTTCGAACCGTTTCATGTCGAATATTCAATTTTCATGAATAAATACACGTATAGATACTATTTAGATGTGTGTGAGAGCAGTAAAAGTGTACTTTTACAAAAATTTCGTAATAGGCGGTTTTTGCCTAACGCTTTAGCTATATTATACTTTTAATTCGACGAGCTATATTTTTGAACGTGACTATCTCGAAACAACTACCTTAATGAAACTTCGTTTCGCCGCGCAACGCAAAGGTGGGATTCATCCCTTATCTGTATGATAAATGTGGTCCATCTGCCGAATCGATTACTCGAGAATGGTTCACTGAGAGAAATAATTTCGTTGGGGGTACTATATTATTTTAGTTTGGAACATTGAAAAGTAAATTGAGCTCAAACAAATTAGCGTCAAATGTTCAAAAACAAAAAATGGAATTCGACAGGATTATGATAAAATAAAAAAATTAATTGAATTAAATGAATTCATTAAAGTTAGAAGGGAAAAAAATGATTCGTAAGTTTCCAATACTAATTTGAATTGACGTTATTTTCGAGGATTATTTAAAAAAAATATTCGAAATGATTGTATTGGGAAAATTAGGGTGAATGGAGAAAAACTAACCCAAATTATTCGACTTGAAATATATTCGGAATTTTGAAATCAATATTCAATTTCATTACAACCTGGTTCAGAAATCGCTCATGGAGATCCTCGCGGCTGGCACCAATAGCATATCCGATGACCTGGGTAAAATATTCTCTGCGACAATACACAAGGATGTGCAACTTCAATACTCAGCTGTGGGCAGAAAACTAAACGGTGTTGGGAAAAAAAATTTTAGCGAAACTAAGTTTTACCAACTGCTTCAAGGTATTCATGAAATTCATTAACAGACATGCTGGTATCAGTTTTTCAGACCATGAAGGCCATTATATTTATTGAATTGAAATTTCAATTATTATAGATGTTCTGCTCCAAAAACATGAAACGGTTACTGCACCGATCCTCATCTCCAAGCTCAGCAGATTCCTGTCAGGAGCTACTGACAGGAATAACGGAAGACGGAACCGAGGGGTGGTGGAACGTGTTCGCAGAGCAGAACAGGAGGCCATTCCGGAAGCTGAGCCACGCGCTGTCCCAGAGGCTGTTGTAGAAAAAGTAGCGGGGCATGATAATGGCCCAAAGGCTGTTGTAGAACAAGTAGCGATGCATGATAATGGCCCCAAGGCTGTTGTAGAACAAGTAGCGATGCATGATAATAGCCCAAAGGTTGTTGTAGAAGAAGTAGCGAGGCATGATGATGGCCCCGAGGCTGTCCGGGAAGTTAGGGTTCATGCTAAGCCACAGGTTCAGAAACCAGAGGAAGTTAGGTCTCAGGCTGGCCTGAAGGTTGCTGCAATTGATAGCTCAGAAGATGACTCAAAGGAATAACTGCTGGCAGTTCCTGAGTCTTAGAGTCTCTCTTATTTACGTCAAAACGTCTTGATCAGATCTGAAAGTCAGTATCCCATTTATTTCAGTTGTTGAAGACATGATTTTTCACTGATATTCTGGAATCCTGGAATCGAAGAATGCATTAACAGGGGTTTCATGGGTTTCATGGGTTTCAAAGTTTAAAGAAGGTATGTTTTCTCTATTTTTTTTTCTTTTTATATATTCAAAGTTATTTTATTCAAACTTTTGAGGATATGAAAGAGCACCGATGCAAAATTTGAACAATATTTCAAAAAAACTTGGAGAATTCAGTCGTTGGGATTTGGTTTTTGGAGAATCCTTCCAGAAAGCGGTGGACATGTGATAACTCATTATTTGAAATTGCAAAACAAACCTTATATTTTCTGTTAATGATAGATGAGTATAGCTGTTGATTGAACAAAATATTTATTTTTCTTTGTTCACAACTCATTTTACAAGGCAAAGCAATACGTCGAGTAGATTTGATCTAAAATTGTACTTTTTTGCATACAACTCTGCCTCAAATTCAAATTTCATTTATTTTTCAAAGCCATTGTTCAATCATGTACTAAACTCACCTACCCAAAAAAATATTCGGGCTTTTTCGTTTCAGATGAAGTTATTATGAGTTACTTGTCCACCGCTTTTTCTAAGGGGTCTTCGAAAACCAGGTCCCAATTACTGAATATTCCAAATTTTCGAATGAAAGTTTCATGAAATATTGTTTAAATATTGCTCTCTTGACTTTTGTATGCTTGAAAGTTTGGATAAAATAATTCTTTTATTACATTTCAAGAAAATGAAGCAAGTACACTTTTTTTGTCTTCGAAAAATCTATAGTCGGTAATCACCTGTACTAAAATCAATCTTGAAATTCCCTCGGTGTCACGTTTCCTTCCAATATTTTTTTCTTCAACCATAGTAACGGAATAATTGATTCACTCCATTCTTATGCGTATTTTCGAAACGGATTCCAGAATATCAGTCAAGAAATCATGGAGTACGATCCTGGATGATTGATGGAATCTTCAATTACTAATACTTACCTGTGTGCAAGTGAGCCATGCTTGCATTTCGACTATACCTTGGTTTTATGTTCCTCTTTGTAACTTGTACGTTTATTCGTAGTCGACGAATGATTATTATTCCATATTATTTTCAAATATAAGAATGAATCTGTTAGATTTTCGAGAGAGAGAAAAATCGTTCTAATGAATGTGTACCAATATTATTTTTTGTTTTAAGAAATAGAAAAAAAAAATACTTACCTGTGTTATAACCACCGTAATGGTACTATTACATACAGTACTACTCATTACTGCTCACCTGTGTGCAAATGAGCCATGCTTGCATTTCGACTGTACCTTGGTTTTATGTTCCTCTTTGTAACTTGTACGTTTATTCGTAGTCGACGAATGATTATTATTTCATATTATTTTCAAATATAAGAATGAATCTGTTAGATTTTCGAGAGAGAGAAAAATCGTTCTAATGAATGTGTACCAATATTATTTTTTGTTTTAAGAAATAGAAAAAAAAAATACTTACCTGTGTTATAACCACCGTAATGGTACTATTAAATACAGTACTACTCATTACTGCTTACCTGTGTGCAAGTGAGCCATGCTTGCATTTCGACTATACCTTGGTTTTATGTTCCTCTTTGTAACTTGTACGTTTATTCGTAGTCGACGAATGATTATTATTTCATATTATTTTCAAATATAAGAATGAATCTGTTAGATTTTCGAGAAAGAGAATAATCGTTCTAATGAATGTGTACCAATATTATTTTTTGATTTGAGAAATCGAAAAAAAAAAATACTTATCTGTGTTATAACCACCGTAATCGTACTTTTACTCACCGTACTGTATTGTATGTGATATAACTAGTCACACGTCCAGACTTGTGAGAAATATGTGATAATAATAGATAATAAGAAGAATAAAATAGAGCACCTTGCATTTTTATTACTTTTTGTTTTGATCTCTCCGAAAAAAAATTACCCACTGTAGACCGGAGTGGCCTACCATGCTGGCGACTAATGCAAACCCAGTATTGTTGGCCAATACTGACCCATAGTATTATAATATGCGAAAAAACGGCGTTCACGCCCCGGTACTGTTGAACGATGCTGGTCGAGCACTAATGAACGATGCTGGTTAAGCACTAATAAACGGTGCTGGTTGAGCACTAATGAACAATTCCGGTCGAGCACTGTTCAACAATGCTGGCCGAACGCTGTTCAACAATGCTGGCCGAACGTTGTTCAACAATGCTGGCCGAACGCTGTTGATCGATGCTGGTCAAGTGTGTTGGACCCTATTCTACATTATCGTCATTCAGTAGAAAACCAGTACAAGTCCAGTAGTGTCGACCAATATTGGCCCAGTACTACTGGCGGTACGCAGGTCCATTATTGTTGACCAGCGGATATTCCAGTACTAATGGCCAGTACATGCGCAGTACATTCGACTAATACTGGGCCGATATTATCATCCCAGATAAAAACCAGTATTGAGCCAATATTGGCGGCCAGTACATAGCCAGCTCTGGCAGTTGTGGCACGGGTACTGGACCAGTACTGGCTCGGTATTGATACCCTGCTTGGGAATGCAATCCAATACTGGCAACCATGTATAAAATTGAAGACACCTGGTATAAATTCACCCCAACACCTATAGATGTGATACCACCAAGATCAATGAATCCTAAAACGAAGATGAGCTGGAAGTACGTAAGCGCAGGACCGATGGGAACCAGCGGTATCTACACGCAAAAGGACCTAGACAACCTGAGGGACCACCTCCTAATCACTAAGGTCAGACTAAAATCAACGAGATGTATTACTCGTACCTGTTCCTTTTGACGATCACCTCGGCACACGGCCTAATCGGATACGATTGTGGGAGTGGCAGCCTCAACATTACGACCCTAAGCTTACTCGACACATCCGACTGCGACTTCACGGACACCCAGCCTGAGATACAACAGACGTAACAATTTCAATGAGAATGAAGGAGACTCCGACATCGAATTCGACGAAGAATTCCCACCCGTGGATCGGTTCGCCGCAGGGATGGACATGGGCGGTTTGCCCATGCATCCCGTCCGTAAGTGTGAAAAATTGTACTATGCAAGTTTCGACTGGCTTCTGTGCTGCCGTTTTGCCAGGGAAGAATTGGAAGGGAGTTTTAATGCAAGAGCATGTCGATTCGGGTCCCCTCGTCCCGTAACGAATAACATTGTTATCGGGGACGTGGCTGTTTCAGTGGCTGGCAGGCGGTAGCCAAGGTCTAGAAGTAAGCTGTATGATCTCCCTCGAAATCAGAATGAGGTGGATATCAATGACTACAACCCAGCTATTCTTCATGCTTGGGAAGGCAATGTGGACATACAGTTCATTGGCGAGCTGAGCGCTATACTCATGTGGTATACCACTAAGTACCCGTCAAAATGTGAGAAAAGCAACATGAACGAAGACATGGCGACACTGATCAGTTCGGCAAAATCGCTCTGCAGTCGTCTGTGGAGTTTTGCTCGACGTACGTTAAGTCATGGAGAATGTGGAGCGCTCGAGGCTGCTGATACGCCATTAGGAACTCCGTTGCACGGCACGGATCCGCAAACAACTATCAAATGGATAGATGTGAATATAATAAGAAACAGAAAAGTCAAAACTCGTCAAGAAATTGAAGCCCTCGATGCGGATCCCACTGATATCTTCTGTGATTCAGTAGTTGATACGCGTCATCCAGCTCGACCAGAGGAACTGGAATCAACTAGCCTGTACGACTTCGTAAAATGGTACGAAGTTACCAAAGTTGAACCTAAAGCAAGAGATATTGAATATCACAAGATCGGAAGATCATTGTACCTGAAAAGAAGGGAACGTGGTTGTTGATTCCAACCAGTCCAAACGGAGCTCGAAGATGCGTTACAGTATCACGAACGCATTGCGGAAATACAGAAAGGTTTTGAGCATGTCAAGGAGGTAATCGAAAAACGTATGACAGAAGGAGCTCAATCCCAACAAGGCGACACTTCGGATGCGGTACCATTGGGTTGTGGGCCAATCGAAGCGGAAGGTGCGATGAAAGAACTTCAAGCACGCGTCCAAAAGGTCGACACGGTGAACAGTTCGCAAATAAATTGCGGATTTGAATCCTGATCAAGAACGGGTATTTGATACAACCACGGCTGCCGTGAGTTCTAACGATAGAATTCTACGACATTGCGTCAGTGGAGAGCGTGGAACTGGTAAGAGTCATCTTATCGAAGCGCTCGTATGGTAGATCAAGCAACATGCTGGTACAGATACCGCCGTAACAGCACCGACTGGAATAGCAGCATCCAATGTCGACGGTTTGACTATTCACGGGTTGTTTCAACTGAATGAAATTTTGGATACGGCAGATGAGGATTGTTCGCGAACTGCGGACCTTGCCGAATCAATCACCATCAAAATTGGTGCAAAAGTAATGATCAGACGAAATGTTGATGTCACTTTGGGTCTTGCGAATGGTACGATTGGCAAAATCACGTCGGTATCACGAGCTATTGATACGAAGGATGTTGAAGCAATACGAGTTGTCTGAGCCACAGGTGTGGAACACGTTATAGAGCGCGTAGACGTTAAATTTTAGGCAATGGAAGGGGCTTTCGTTATGCGAAGACAGTTTCCAATTTGCCTCAGTTATGGAATTACAATCCGTTAAAGCCGAGGTCCCAGTTTGAAGAAGGCCGTGATCGATGCGGGTAACTTCCTTGGAAGGAGTCCACTTGATCGATTACGATCCGCATGCAGTATTAGCGGATGATTCCGCTACTCTGGAGTATAATAGGTTGAGAAAGCAGCATCGACCGGACCTTATGGCGGTGACAGTTTCAGAAAAACGGGCGAGAAAAGTTAAAGACCGCAAATGGTCTTTGCCAATAAATTTATCTACATGTCAGGAACCGATCGAGGAAAAACCATCCAGCAATAAGAAAGTTTTGTTAATTTAATTAGGTGGCGAATATTTCAGGATTTTATTGCGTAAAATTTCGAGTCTCAAATCTGTAAGAATAATACGCTTGCATCGGCCACTTCTGTTCAACATCTGTCCTTCTTTCTAATTATTTTCACTCAATATCCGTCGTCGCTTTATGAATTTTTGCGAACGAGCATATTTTTCCGAAGATGGTGCATCGGAAATTTTATTCCGAATGATGCACAAGTCTTTGAATGTAACTTCAGATGGATTGGTTCGAGGAATTTGGATCCATCTGAGTAATTTCTTTCGTGTATCTCATTGCTAACCAGCAAAGTCTTTCAAGATCTAAGAATTTGATTGTTTCTATGCCTTTCGACTCTGCATATATGTAGCAGGAGAAAAGAATTACAAAAGGAAGAGGAACGAGCAGAGGAATGGACTCGAGGAAGCGGGAAGGTCGCCAAGATACGAAAACGGAATCATCAACCTCCGCTATTACACATAGCGAGCTATGAGAATATTTAGGCTGAGACGAACGGCAAAATTTCCCCGGCGCATCTTCGTGAGTGACTCTAATTACTTCGCTGAACAATATTCAAAGACCAAGGGCCAACCCTCGTCGATCGAGCCTCATTAGTTTTTAAAATCTCGTCTTACATTAACGTTATGAACTTCAGCCTCATGCCACCTGTATGCTGCATTAACCGCTTTTTCATCGGTGAAAAACTAGCGGAAAACTTTTGGACATGATTTTCATCGGAAATTTCCTAAACTTTCTGAAAAAAAAATAAGATTTTCAAAAAACGATGGAAAACGTGGTGAAATCGACATTTCAAATTTCATTTTTCGAATTACGCATTGAAAATGACAAGTGAAAAAAAAATGGTTATCATTTTTGGAAAATTCAGAAAATTTCCGATCGACAACCGTGTTTGTAATCTTGTTTTGAGGCAGTTTTCGAACCTAGAACGCCGCACGCAGACGTGGGTCGGCGTGCGCGGCGACGCACGACTGGACGTTTTATTTTTTTTCTCCGGCCCAGGTGGGTTCTCCATACATTTTTTTTTTTCGGGTTGAAGGGGAAGGATTCAGCTATCCAAAAAAAATTATCCGCATGGATTCCTGTAAGTCCCGCGGAAATGGCAGCGAAATTAAAAAAACAAACGACGAGAAAAAATTGAAGGAATTTTTTTTTTTTGAAAACAACATTTTTTTTGGGAAAGCGCATTCTTTTACGAACGAAATGATTCCAGGATCAGTCCGCTCCGGTGAATACTTTCGGAGATATGAATTTTCAAACATAGCGGTGCAAGAGCGACTTACCAACATTCAAATAGCTCTAACTCCGCCATTTTTGACAAATTTCCAAAATCCCTGAAGTTGTATTTTTTTTTCCCATAGTACTAAAGATATGTCGAATGGCGCAAAGATCCGTGACTTGACGGTTTTTTTTTGAGTGGAGTGACGTGGATCCGCTCATATATAATATAATATAATATATTGATTTTCAGCTAAAATGGGGAAGATGCTAATAATCGATAAAGAGTATTTCCGCAAGAGGTTTGAAAAATGGATGGCCTTGGTGGATTGGCTAAAAAATAGTGAAAACCGTCTGGCGGACCTTACAAAAATGTCGGTCCTGAAGAAAATCGTGCAAGGGCCGCTGCAGCACGGGGGCAACCACCCTGCAGCGGTCTTTAAAATGCTGGGAGATTTCTTCAGGACCGTCGAACCTGACTTCGTATACACTCCAATATACTTAGTATGCGAGATCCCGGCCATGGCGGCTTATAACACAAAGTAAGCACTATAGCTGTGTGGTCCATAGATGGGGTAAAAAAAAAAAAAAAAAAACATAATAAAGTACACGATTCCCCTGGGATACCCCATTTATGATTCTTTTATTTTCCACCTGAAAAGAAGATGAATCTCACTGAATAATCGAGAATATGAATTTTTTGCCAGCGATTGACCATGAAATGAAATTTAGTATGAAATATAGTGAATAAGCATGTTTTTGAATCATTTGACAATTCCCGCTCAAATAGGGAGACTGGGGGAATAAGATAAAAATCTGGAAAAATTATAGAATTTTTTTTTCATCATTTGGAGCTGATTTGGGGGGATCCAACATGAATTATTTTTTTTTTGACCCCATCTAAGGACCACCCTAACGTACATACTCACAATTAGAGGAACCGAAAGTTATCAGGATTAATCCAATTTTTTTTCCGTCTTTAGACTACAATCTGTGGTCCCCCGTGACAAACTGAATCCCACGGTTGCCCTGTCCAAGAAGTTGGCAAATCATTTATTTGAAACAAAGACTTCGGATGACCTGAGAACTGCTGCCTATAGGGCCCTGTGGTCAGCCAAAGATTATCCAGAGGCAGTGGAGGTAATTCTTCAGATACAAATACCGGATGATGATTATGCTCTACTGGTCCAATTCTTAAAAGATTGCGTGTAAGTAGGAATATATTGATTATTTTTTTACCGTATAGATCGCCATTTATTGAAACAATAATCCGTCATTTATTCATTCAATCATGCTTACAGTTTATTGAGAATGCGCCAATTGACTACAAAAAACTATACTCGGTCGGGGAGGCCAGCGCAGCCTGACCAAAGCGAGGACGACCAGGATATCTCCGCCAGGGTAGCACAACCGAGTCAAACGAGTGCCGGACTGCAGGCAATGCTGCCTCAGCCAGGGGCGCCGACTCCGTGGGTGCTCGGGGGCTCGAGCACCCACGGGAGGTAAATAGTGGGTGCGGAGCACCCACGGGCATGGACATAAAAAAAGTGATCAAAATCAGCAATCGGCGTTGACTTTTGAGCGATACCTCCGACCGTCGCGCGACAACACGTCTAAACTGGTCCGTGCTAGTAAGTGTAATTATGATGCGCGCGCACGCAAGCAAGCCAAGCGGCTCGCCGCTCGCCGCATGCAGGCTTTCGCTCTCCACCAGCGCCTCTCAACTGATCGCCGTCGCCGCCCGCGCGTGCGTGGCTCTGTCTCACTCATTCTCATCGTCATTCGTCAGCCTATGCCTAGCTGGCGTAAATAAAGCGGACGCTTTGAGAACGCGTCCTGCTTGTTCTTTTTTCGGTTTCATGTCAGAAAATTATCAATTTCGATGGATAAATTCGTCGTTCGAAATCGTAGGGTGTCCAAACCTGAAGAACCCTCCACCAGTAGCTCTTTTCAGCTCAGTACAGATCAAGAAATCCAACCAGAAAATAATATTTGTGCAAATTCAGTTGCGGAGAAGAAAAAGCGCAATTTTCAAAGTAAATGGCAAATAATTTTTCCATGGCTGGTGTATGATGGAGATATTGATAAAGTGTTTTGTCAAATCTGTAAAGAAACCACGGCTAGTGGCGTTTCTGCGCCGAAAAAATCATCGAGAGATGATGACTCCTCTAAGGCATTCACTGAAAGTGGTTTTTCATCCTGGAATAAAGCTTTAGAAAGGTTCAAAAAGCATGAATCGTCTGAAGTTCACCGTTTTTGTGTATCGCATAAAGCTAATTCAGAACGTGGCGTCAATGTACACTCCATGTTATCGCAAAGTAAACTTGAAGATATGAAAACAGCTAGAACCGCCCTTCTGAAAATGATTTCAACTCTTCGTTTTTTAATGACCGGAGGCTTAGCCATAAGGGGCCACGAAGACGAACATTCAAATTACATTCGGTTGTTGAAGCTGCGATCACAAGATATTCCCGAGTTAAACTTGTGGCTCCAGCGTAGCAAATATAGGTGGTTGTCACACGATATCACTAATGAACTGTGTACAATTTTGAGTAACCAAGTATTGTGTAAAATAATCAAACCAGTACAAAATGCGGTCTATTACTCAGTTATGGTTGATGAAACTAGTGATATTGCCAATCATGAACAAGTCACATTCTGCTTTCGTTACGTGGACTCAGAGCTTAATATACATGAAACTTTTTTCGGCCTCTATAAAACGACATCGACAACATCCGAAATTTTGTTTGAAATTTTCAATGACGTTCTAAGAAGATTCGACATCAATATTAAGTCGTGTAGGGGTCTATGCACAGACGGCGCTGCCAATGTTAGTGGAGCGCATACTGGCCTCCAATCGCGAGTTAAAGCTATCGAACCAAGGGCAATTCATGTGCATTGTATCGCTCACTCGTTGAACCTGGTTGTTCAAGACACAATCAAAGAAGTACCTGCAATAAGAGATTTTTTAGTATTAGTAAGAGAGCTTATAGTCTTTGTACGTGGTTCACCGAAACGCCAAGCTTGTTTTGAATCACTACAGGCAGCTGATGATGCTCAAAACCCTTCTCTGCGGCCGTTTTGTCCAACAAGATGGTGTTGTCGTATATCTTCGTTGAAAACTATCCTGAACAATTATAGTGTGCTGCTATGTTTTTTGAACGACACAAAAGATCAGAAAGATGATGCCGGCGCGAAAGCAAAAGGGTTTTTGAAAAGTCTTCAGTCTTTCGAATCTCTTTTCATTATAAAATTTCTGATAGAAATTCTTGACCGCATCGAAGCTTTAAATGCTACTTTACAGAAGATTTCTTTACATCTGCAAAAAGCTGTTGATAATATTAATACTGTCAAGCAAATTATATCGTCCCAGAGAACTGACGAAAAATTTCAAAACGTTTGGAAATCTACTCGAGACTTAGCTCATATCTTAGAATTAGATGAACCTAAAACTCCAAGAATAAGGAGCAGACCTAAAAAGATAGACGACTCTTCAAGTGAACCGCACCAATTTTCCTCGCCAGCTGACTTTTATCGAAAAATATATTTCGAAGTGTTAGATAAAGTCGTGGGCTGTATTGAACAGCGCTTCACTAAAACTGCTATGACACACTTGAGTACCATGGAACTATTTCTTACTGAGGAAAATGATAGAAGCAGCAGTTACGTGAAAGAGTTCTACGGAGATGACTTTGATATGGACCGTTTGGTTCTTCATCGTAACATGCTTTTAGATATTGCACGAACAAAAAATGTGAGACTGAACAATGTGGAAAATATTGTCTCTTTTATAATTTCTCATTGCGAATCTACTAAAGATATGATACCTGAAGTCATCAAATTGCTCAAAATCGTTTTAACTATTCCAGTATCGACATGCACCGCCGAACGGTCATTTTCAGCATTACGGAGAATTAAAACTTATTTAAGGAGTACTATGACCCAGCAAAGGCTGAATGATCAAATGGTAGTGCACGTAAACCGAGAAATAGCAGATGATTTGGACCTTGAAGAAATCGCTGATATATTTATAAATAGAGCTGTAGTTCGTCAAAATACGTTCGCATTGAAAAAGAATTGATATCAATATCTAGATTTTGAAATGTTCCTTCTTATAAAGCTTTAATATAATGTTATTTATCTAATCCGTAGTACATTGGTACAGTACATATTGTGTAACGTGTTGTGTACATTAAGTAAATACCAATAATAATATTTCCTGTTGATACAAATTATGTCACACACTGATAATCATAATGGTTCCATTTTCATATTTTTGTCAACTCCAATTAATTAGTAAGTACCTAAGAACGCAGAAACGGTGTAGGACTAATAAACTGGAAAAAAATTACTTCAAATATACCGAAAGGATCACTGGGAAGAGCCCGTTCCAACGCGCAGGCGCTGATTTATTCAAATCTCGTTGGCCGGCAGAATCGCGCTATAGCAATTGTTCACCTTCTACCTTCACCAACTTTCCAGTAATCCTCTCGGTAGATATGCGTTCTTTATTATTCAATCTAGCATTTTGTACCTATCCTTTTTTCTTTTTTTATGTATCTCTATATTTACGAAATGTAACATATTTCTGTCCTACTGCCTGTCTGTTCGCTTATAACTTGAGTTCTACTGGACGGATTCAGATGCGATTTTCACGATTATGGAGGATATTTATTCGTCGGTCGGTGTGCATTTTTTTCTCGCGCTCCGTCAGTATTTTTGAATAAGTCATCTGTCATCGAATGAGCATGAGGAGATGAGCACCCACGGGGTTTTATAAAAGCCGGCGCCCCTGGCCTCAGCAATTGGAGAACGACACATCTGATTCGTGGTCTCCGTCTCCAATTGATGTGGCATCTGTAGTGCAAATGAGCACCCAGCGTCCGTCATTGCCACCAACGATGCCTCAGCAATTGGAGAACGACACACCTGTTTCGAGCTCTCCGCCTCCAATTGATGAGGCACCTGTAGTGCAAATGAGCACCCAGAGGGATCGATTCCGATCACAGTCGCCTCGACAGTCGGAGAGGAGACCATCAATGCCTCTTAATCCATCTCCGACTGCCGAGGCGACTACATCGGTAGTCGATCCCAAGCGGGCAAATCCTCAGCAATCGGAGACCGAGAACGATGCTTCGAAGCGAAAATCGAGGTCTCGGTCTCCGATTGCTGGGGCAAGCTCGCCGCGGTCGGTGGCAAAGCCGGTAGAGAGCCGTAGGGGGCGCAAAAGACATGCGTGGGTCCATAACTACAAAATACAACACGAGGTGAGGTATCGACTCACGAATGAAGGGCCTCTGTCACTGACAGGTATAGTGACAGGGGTGCATCGCGCCCCCAACAGAAACTACGTGACCGTGCGGGACTCGGTGACCGGAGAGTACCATAAGATTCGTTCGATGCACTGCATCGAAAAAATATAATGAATGTTGAAAAAAACATTTCGATGCATTTCATCGAACGAATCTTAAGGTGGTTCTTCACCTACAGTCCCACCAAACGTGGGTTTCAGAGCAGATTTTGAATACTTCTCGATGGGGAAAAAATCTGAAAAAAATCATACATATTCAGAAAAATTAAAAAATAATTTTCACCTTAAAAAAAGTTGGGTCATCGACTAATTTCTTGAACAGTTTTTTTTTTTTCCATCAATTTGTTAATAACTTTTTTGAATTATTATTATGCAAAATCAATCTTCCGAGGATCTTCGACATGCTTGATTTTTTTCAGATTTTTTCCCCATCGAGAAGTATTCAAAATCTGCTGTAGGTGAAGAACCACCTTGCTGTAGGTGTATACCACTAGTGCATTTCATTTGCTGCATTTTTTCATGCATTTTTTCAACCCACCCTAGTATATAAGTTGTTTATTGCATACCATTGTCAGGTTTTACATTGTTTAACATTTTTCATCTTATTTGTTCTCTCTTATTTTGCTTTATAATATAATATAATACTTAACGACTAATACTGTATCCTTTCTATTTTATTTTATTTTATCACATTTCACTTAAGTGTTCTATCTGACTTTGGCTGTTATGGGTGCCACCCTTCAACCCACCCTAGTATACCACCTTGAAAAAAAGTACCTAATTTAAAAACTATTATCTAATCTGATTAAGGTTATCTAATTAAAAACATTATATTATGTTATATTATATGTTATATTACATGTTATAATAATATTAAAAATCTGAAAAAATACTGTAGTTTCCCAATGGCAACTTTGAGCAATACGTTGAGTTTCGAGAACGTGTTCTTTTTCGTTTTTGAAATATTGCAGCTTAAAATTTTAGCATGTATGCTAAGCTGTATGCTATAAAAAGATAGATTTGAAACTCGCGGCAGCAACACATATACAGGGTGTCCCAATTTAAAGTACGCATTACGTTTTCAGCCGTCCTAACGTTCCAATTGGAAAATGTGTCCTACAAAAGTTGTCCGGTTCAAAGGGGGACACATGAAGAATTTGTTTTTTGCGGTCCAGCATTATAATTGGAGGTGGGTCTCTAAAAAAATATTTTTTTTTTCCAATTTGCGGCATACAAATCTCGGATTTTCGAAAACAATCGTTTTGCTGATGGGAATCTCTTCAGAAAAGGGCCTGGATTGGCTACAAAATACCGAAAACCTTCAGGCCGACCTAACAAATATCACGGTCCTGAAGAAAATCGTACAAGGGCCGCTGCAGCACGGGGGTAACCACCCTGCAGCGGTCTTTAGAATGCTTGGCGATTTCTTCAGGACCGTTGAACTTGACTTCATATTAAACACTCCTATATACTTGGTTTGCGAAATACCGGCAATGGCGGCCTATAACACGAAGTAAGCACTATAGCTGTGTGGTCCATAGATGGGGTAAAAAAAAAAAAAAAATTCACGTTGGATCCCCCCAAATCAGATCCAGATAATGAAAAAGATTCGATCGATTCCGAAGTAGATTTATAGTTTCAAGTAACTAGCCACTTACACGTTTTTCAGAATCTAACAGACCTTTTACATTTAGGGATTTATAGCAAACACGTCTACCACATCCTGGACCCATATATCCTGTTCCTAATCCTGTTTGAGCTAAGATCGTTCTAATTTTCGTATTTCCTATCAGACTTATAATTACGAAGATTTCTAAGAAACCAAAATCCGGAAGATGATACGACCTCTTCATATACAATTTGAAGATTATAATTAGTACGCCACGCTGGTGGTGAAGTTCTTAGGGAGGATGATCAAAACTCTAATCGCAGGGCCCCTCCTCAGAGGAGGGAGAGGCACTAAGTAGATTTCTGAGGCACAATTTTGTAATTCTCTTAATCCTTTCAGGGCTGAGGCACATCTACACGCAAGTGGAGTTTCAAACGTCAAAGTCAACACACCGAATATAAGTATACGATTGAATTATAATATATCTCTAACCCGCGAGCGCGTGATATCGCGCTAAATATGTAGTTACCATTTTTTTTTTTTTTTTTGCGTCAGTTCTTCCACAGAATTGATGAATACAATCAGCCATTATGGCTGCAGGTAGCACGATTATCTGTCTTAGTCGGTAAAAAATTATAACCAGTTCTCAAACATTAAGGTAAAGAGCGAAGAACATTGATAAAAGATAAAGTATAAGAGAAAAAAGAAATCTCTGAATTCTTAAAATTAATCATTTTTTTCCCCGCAGGTCATATAAATTCATCGTAATAATTATCTGAAAAGTATATTTTAATCATTAAGCATGATCGAAATTGCGCTATGCGCCAAATACTATTTTTTTTTTTTATTATTTTTTTCCTTTTCTCTGTTAATTATGACCACAAATTTTCCATGACCAGCGGTAGAAAAATACCTTATATTTATCCTATGATGATACGAATTAAATAATAGAATAGCGGAAACGAATCCGTATATCCTTCCTATATAATTTTCTTTTCGAAAAACTAATCAAATAGCTTTTAAGAAGCTTTTAAAAAAATCTGTGTGTAAGTTTCTAAATTAAAAAATAATAATTTTACTGTATCTTGTACGGTATCGAATATTATATCAGGATTGTTACGCATTATGCAGCTGACTCAAAAATTCCCTGACTTATCCAGGCTTTCGAATCAAGTTGCGAAGATATTCCATGGAGAAAAGGTACGGTGACCAACCATAGAACGCTGGTTTATATCAAACATTCATTTTTATCATCGAATGATTGGAAACTTGAGTCTCGTCGAGAAAAACGAAACTTTGAAGAATGATTATTCGCGTTCGTCGAAACACGAGAATGCTTACAAACTAGTGAAATAAACTTATCTAGGAAATAGTATATTATGCAACAATTGGTGCACATAAATTTTACGCACGAGTTTCGTACGATATTTTTCGACACAGTGTGCATAAAATACAATTTCACGCATAGCTGTATCGAGAAGGAATATTAAGCTATCGATCATTTTTCGTAGGGCACTCGAGTAAGTATTCTGGAAAAAAATCCAGAGAATCAACCTAATTCCCTGATTCTTGATTTTTTGATTTTTTTTTTATTACCCTGTTAATTCCAGAGTGTAAATAATTCCCCAAGTTTTTCAGGCTTTTCCCTGTTTTCCATATGCGTAACAACCCTGAATGTATAACGTGATTGTTCTGTTATTTCCGTTACAATATATATCTCTGATAACTTATCGCCAGTGATCGGCGTACTCATACCGATTCTTCTTCTTCTTTCCCCTTTTCCTGGCTATATCAATCATACCGGTTACAATCGAGGAGTTGCTGTCAGGTCGTCATGATGATAATGGTGCTGTTGGCATAAGTGCAGAGGTAACTGCAGCGTAGTTGCATGGTTGCAGAAGAGTTGGTGTTGGCACTTTCAGCCAGAAGGTTTCCGAAGCAAAAGGTATCATTGGTTGGCTGGCTGGAGGTCGTCAAAAGCCCTGTGAAGTGTTATTTACTCATCATTGCTGACTTTGTAATATTCTCATCTGAATTATTCCTGTTTCGTGTTTTTCGTGTATCAGATTTACTAAATTGCAACTCGAGAGGATGATGACAGCAGCCTTCGTGCAAACGCATTTTATGTACGAGTGAGGCCATAGAGTAGGATAAGACAAAGTATTAATCAAGTCACAGAGTGGCAAAGCAAAGACTAGTCGCGAAACAAGTACTATGTATGTCAAGTATTATTATCATTATTATCATAATCATAGACACGTCTAATAGAAATCAGGTATGTTGTCAGTACGAGTTTGAAGAAAAATGAAATGAGTTGTTAGTATTCATTGTTTATCCGTTCAAATAAATACAGATAAACAGTGCTGTAACCAGCCCGGTGCGAGCTTTCATAACTGCGCTTGGTCCAATTGTTAAAATTCTTACATATGCGATTTACCTATATGCTATGTCAATTGAACTACATAATTCAATTCAAATATAAAAGAAACAAGGCGAACTCGATTACATATTCATGTTCATTCACTTACTATTGTATTCGTCTATCGGTTGTGCGCGCATGATGAACTGATTCAGAGTTTGAACTTCCGATTCACTATGGGATGGAGAGATCGACTTTCTTCAAAATCTTCTTTTCTTGTTCAAACGTTTTCACTACATACTTGTATCACATTTGTCTCTATTCATTATTCACTTGTCTCGAACGTGTCTCATGTTCACCGACACATTGGTGTGACGCCACTTTGTCGCGCGAGTTACAATCTATCTCACGTTGCGTGGCGCCACTGTAGTTCCTTCTTTCCCGACTGCTCTCGTTCTAACTTCCCTGGTGTCATGTCTTGCAAATAATTTGCATTTTGTTTACGGTGACGTTATTTACACGGTTCCGTGTCTCTAATAGAGTCACACCAAAGTTTCCGTGTCTCTACGAAAGAGGCTAGAATTCCGTTTTACGTTGCCGTGTCTTTATTGGAGTCACGCGAAAATTACCGTATCTCTATCGGAGTCACGCGAAAATTACCGTGTCTCTATTGGAGTCACGCAAAAATTACCGTGACCCGACGAAGAAGGTACCTACGTTATCGTGTCGGTGTTCGGGTCACCCAAAAACTTCCGTGTCTCGACAAAAAAGAATCCTACATTACCGTGACGCTACTGGAGTCACCCAAAATTTCTGCAGGATCCGAAAAATGTACAACCCTCTTACTGTAAGTACAACACTGCATATACCAAGCTAATTAAATGATTTTGTCCTTCAAATATTTAGTGGGTAAGGTACGGTATGCAATAATAACGCTTTTCATCGATAAGTTCAAAAGTAATATGCATTGATCATCTTTTTCGTCTCTTCTTTCAAACAACAATATTATTAATAACGTAATGTTCTCTTATAAATAAAATAAAAGTCTTTTTTGTTTTCTCCTGCATATGTTAATTATGAAATAAAAAAAATAAGAAAAGTAATATGCATTGATCATCTTTTTCGTCTCTTCTTTCAAACAACAATATTAATAATAACGTAATGTTCTCTTATAAATAAAATCAAAGTCTTTTTTGTTTTCTCCTGCATATGTTAATTATGAAATAAAAAAAATAAGAAAAGTAATATGCATTGATCATCTTTTTCGTCTCTTCTTTCAAACAACAATATTATTAATAACGTAATGTTCTCTTATAAATAAAATAAAAGTCTTTTTTGTTTTCTCCTGCATATGTTAATTATGAAATAAAAAAAATAAGAAAAGTAACATGCATTGATCATCTTTTTCGTCTCTTCTTTCAAACAACAATATTATTAATAACGTAATGTTCTCTTATAAATAAAATAAAAGTCTTTTTTGTTTTCTCCTGCATATGTTAATTATGAAATAAAAAAAATAAGAAAAGTAATATGCATTGATCATCTTTTTCGTCTCTTCTCTCAAACAACAATATTAATAATAACGTAATGTTCTCTTATAAATAAAATAAAAGTCTTTTTTGTTTTCTCCTGCATATGTTAATTATGAAATAAAAAAAATAAGAAAAGTAATATGCATTGATCATCTTTTTCGTCTCTTCTTTCAAACAACAATATTATTAATAACGTAATGTTCTCTTATAAATAAAATAAAAGTCTTTTTTGTTTTCTCCTGCATATGTTAATTATGAAATAAAAAAAATAAGAAAAGTAATATGCATTGATCATCTTTTTCGTCTCTTCTTTCAAACAACAATATTAATAATAACGTAATGTTCTCTTATAAATAAAATCAAAGTCTTTTTTGTTTTCTCCTGCATATGTTAATTATGAAATAAAAAAAATAAGAAAAGTAATATGCATTGATCATCTTTTTCGTCTCTTCTCTCAAACAACAATATTAATAATAACGTAATGTTCTCTTATAAATAAAATAAAAGTCTTTTTTGTTTTCTCCTGCATATGTTAATTATGAAATAAAAAAAATAAGAAAAGTAATATGCATTGATCATCTTTTTCGTCTCTTCTTTCAAACAACAATATTATTAATAACGTAATGTTCTCTTATAAATAAAATAAAAGTCTTTTTTGTTTTCTCCTGCATATGTTAATTATGAAATAAAAAAAATAAGAAAAGTAATATGCATTGATCATCTTTTTCGTCTCTTCTTTCAAACAACAATATTAATAATAACGTAATGTTCTCTTATAAATAAAATCAAAGTCTTTTTTGTTTTCTCCTGCATATGTTAATTATGAAATAAAAAAAATAAGAAAAGTAATATGCATTGATCATCTTTTTCGTCTCTTCTTTCAAACAACAATATTAATAATAACGTAATGTTCTCTTATAAATAAAATCAAAGTCTTTTTTGTTTTCTCCTGCATATGTTAATTATGAAATAAAAAAAATAAGAAAAGTAATATGCATTGATCATCTTTTTCGTCTCTTCTTTCAAACAACAATATTATTAATAACGTAATGTTCTCTTATAAATAAAATAAAAGTCTTTTTTGTTTTCTCCTGCATATGTTAATTATGAAATAAAAAAAATAAGAAAAGTAACATGCATTGATCATCTTTTTCGTCTCTTCTTTCAAACAACAATATTATTAATAACGTAATGTTCTCTTATAAATAAAATAAAAGTCTTTTTTGTTTTCTCCTGCATATGTTAATTATGAAATAAAAAAAATAAGAAAAGTAATATGCATTGATCATCTTTTTCGTCTCTTCTCTCAAACAACAATATTAATAATAACGTAATGTTCTCTTATAAATAAAATAAAAGTCTTTTTTGTTTTCTCCTGCATATGTTAATTATGAAATAAAAAAAATAAGAAAAGTAATATGCATTGATCATCTTTTTCGTCTCTTCTTTCAAACAACAATATTATTAATAACGTAATGTTCTCTTATAAATAAAATAAAAGTCTTTTTTGTTTTCTCCTGCATATGTTAATTATGAAATAAAAAAAATAAGAAAAGTAACATGCATTGATCATCTTTTTCGTCTCTTCTTTCAAACAACAATATTATTAATAACGTAATGTTCTCTTATAAATAAAATAAAAGTCTTTTTTGTTTTGTCCTGCATATGTTAATTATGAAATAAAAAAAATAAGAAAAGTAATATGCATTGATCATCTTTTTCGTCTCTTCTCTCAAACAACAATATTAATAATAACGTAATGTTCTCTTATAAATAAAATAAAAGTCTTTTTTGTTTTCTCCTGCATATGTTAATTATGAAATAAAAAAAATAAGAAAAGTAATATGCATTGATCATCTTTTTCGTCTCTTCTTTCAAACAACAATATTATTAATAACGTAATGTTCTCTTATAAATAAAATAAAAGTCTTTTTTGTTTTCTCCTGCATATGTTAATTATGAAATAAAAAAAATAAGAAAAGTAATATGCATTGATCATCTTTTTCGTCTCTTCTTTCAAACAACAATATTATTAATAACGTAATGTTCTCTTATAAATAAAATAAAAGTCTTTTTTGTTTTCTCCTGCATATGTTAATTATGAAATAAAAAAAATAAGAAAAGTAATATGCATTGATCATCTTTTTCGTCTCTTCTTTCAAACAACAATATTAATAATAACGTAATGTTCTCTTATAAATAAAATCAAAGTCTTTTTTGTTTTCTCCTGCATATGTTAATTATGAAATAAAAAAAATAAGAAAAGTAATATGCATTGATCATCTTTTTCGTCTCTTCTCTCAAACAACAATATTAATAATAACGTAATGTTCTCTTATAAATAAAATAAAAGTCTTTTTTGTTTTCTCCTGCATATGTTAATTATGAAATAAAAAAAATAAGAAAAGTAATATGCATTGATCATCTTTTTCGTCTCTTCTTTCAAACAACAATATTAATAATAACGTAATGTTCTCTTATAAATAAAATCAAAGTCTTTTTTGTTTTCTCCTGCATATGTTAATTATGAAATAAAAAAAATAAGAAAAGTAATATGCATTGATCATCTTTTTCGTCTCTTCTTTCAAACAACAATATTATTAATAACGTAATGTTCTCTTATAAATAAAATAAAAGTCTTTTTTGTTTTCTCCTGCATATGTTAATTATGAAATAAAAAAAATAAGAAAAGTAACATGCATTGATCATCTTTTTCGTCTCTTCTTTCAAACAACAATATTATTAATAACGTAATGTTCTCTTATAAATAAAATAAAAGTCTTTTTTGTTTTCTCCTGCATATGTTAATTATGAAATAAAAAAAATAAGAAAAGTAATATGCATTGATCATCTTTTTCGTCTCTTCTCTCAAACAACAATATTAATAATAACGTAATGTTCTCTTATAAATAAAATAAAAGTCTTTTTTGTTTTCTCCTGCATATGTTAATTATGAAATAAAAAAAATAAGAAAAGTAATATGCATTGATCATCTTTTTCGTCTCTTCTTTCAAACAACAATATTATTAATAACGTAATGTTCTCTTATAAATAAAATAAAAGTCTTTTTTGTTTTCTCCTGCATATGTTAATTATGAAATAAAAAAAATAAGAAAAGTAATATGCATTGATCATCTTTTTCGTCTCTTCTTTCAAACAACAATATTAATAATAACGTAATGTTCTCTTATAAATAAAATCAAAGTCTTTTTTGTTTTCTCCTGCATATGTTAATTATGAAATAAAAAAAATAAGAAAAGTAATATGCATTGATCATCTTTTTCGTCTCTTCTCTCAAACAACAATATTAATAATAACGTAATGTTCTCTTATAAATAAAATAAAAGTCTTTTTTGTTTTCTCCTGCATATGTTAATTATGAAATAAAAAAAATAAGAAAAGTAATATGCATTGATCATCTTTTTCGTCTCTTCTTTCAAACAACAATATTATTAATAACGTAATGTTCTCTTATAAATAAAATAAAAGTCTTTTTTGTTTTCTCCTGCATATGTTAATTATGAAATAAAAAAAATAAGAAAAGTAATATGCATTGATCATCTTTTTCGTCTCTTCTTTCAAACAACAATATTAATAATAACGTAATGTTCTCTTATAAATAAAATCAAAGTCTTTTTTGTTTTCTCCTGCATATGTTAATTATGAAATAAAAAAAATAAGAAAAGTAATATGCATTGATCATCTTTTTCGTCTCTTCTTTCAAACAACAATATTAATAATAACGTAATGTTCTCTTATAAATAAAATCAAAGTCTTTTTTGTTTTCTCCTGCATATGTTAATTATGAAATAAAAAAAATAAGAAAAGTAATATGCATTGATCATCTTTTTCGTCTCTTCTTTCAAACAACAATATTATTAATAACGTAATGTTCTCTTATAAATAAAATAAAAGTCTTTTTTGTTTTCTCCTGCATATGTTAATTATGAAATAAAAAAAATAAGAAAAGTAACATGCATTGATCATCTTTTTCGTCTCTTCTTTCAAACAACAATATTATTAATAACGTAATGTTCTCTTATAAATAAAATAAAAGTCTTTTTTGTTTTCTCCTGCATATGTTAATTATGAAATAAAAAAAATAAGAAAAGTAATATGCATTGATCATCTTTTTCGTCTCTTCTCTCAAACAACAATATTAATAATAACGTAATGTTCTCTTATAAATAAAATAAAAGTCTTTTTTGTTTTCTCCTGCATATGTTAATTATGAAATAAAAAAAATAAGAAAAGTAATATGCATTGATCATCTTTTTCGTCTCTTCTTTCAAACAACAATATTATTAATAACGTAATGTTCTCTTATAAATAAAATAAAAGTCTTTTTTGTTTTCTCCTGCATATGTTAATTATGAAATAAAAAAAATAAGAAAAGTAACATGCATTGATCATCTTTTTCGTCTCTTCTTTCAAACAACAATATTATTAATAACGTAATGTTCTCTTATAAATAAAATAAAAGTCTTTTTTGTTTTGTCCTGCATATGTTAATTATGAAATAAAAAAAATAAGAAAAGTAATATGCATTGATCATCTTTTTCGTCTCTTCTCTCAAACAACAATATTAATAATAACGTAATGTTCTCTTATAAATAAAATAAAAGTCTTTTTTGTTTTCTCCTGCATATGTTAATTATGAAATAAAAAAAATAAGAAAAGTAATATGCATTGATCATCTTTTTCGTCTCTTCTTTCAAACAACAATATTATTAATAACGTAATGTTCTCTTATAAATAAAATAAAAGTCTTTTTTGTTTTCTCCTGCATATGTTAATTATGAAATAAAAAAAATAAGAAAAGTAATATGCATTGATCATCTTTTTCGTCTCTTCTTTCAAACAACAATATTATTAATAACGTAATGTTCTCTTATAAATAAAATAAAAGTCTTTTTTGTTTTCTCCTGCATATGTTAATTATGAAATAAAAAAAATAAGAAAAGTAATATGCATTGATCATCTTTTTCGTCTCTTCTTTCAAACAACAATATTAATAATAACGTAATGTTCTCTTATAAATAAAATCAAAGTCTTTTTTGTTTTCTCCTGCATATGTTAATTATGAAATAAAAAAAATAAGAAAAGTAATATGCATTGATCATCTTTTTCGTCTCTTCTCTCAAACAACAATATTAATAATAACGTAATGTTCTCTTATAAATAAAATAAAAGTCTTTTTTGTTTTCTCCTGCATATGTTAATTATGAAATAAAAAAAATAAGAAAAGTAATATGCATTGATCATCTTTTTCGTCTCTTCTCTCAAACAACAATATTAATAATAACGTAATGTTCTCTTATAAATAAAATAAAAGTCTTTTTTGTTTTCTCCTGCATATGTTAATTATGAAATAAAAAAAATAAGAAAAGTAATATGCATTGATCATCTTTTTCGTCTCTTCTTTCAAACAACAATATTATTAATAACGTAATGTTCTCTTATAAATAAAATAAAAGTCTTCTTTGTTTTCTCCCCCATATGTTAATTATGAAATAGAATAGAATAGAATATTGGTATAAGCAGTTCCAACTCCTGCGATCAGAGTATATGCGCAAGGAACCTTTCGCTGTGGTACGCAGGATGTGTTACAAAAGTTGCCTTGCGCATACACTCTCATCGCAGGAGGTTGGAATCATCTATCTGCAATTTGCACAAAACCAGTCTGTGTTACTTTTTACTTTTGTCACACATTTTGTGTGGTACCACAAAAGACAGCTTTCGCAAATAACGCTACGGCTCTTGATAATTCCACCGCATGGCGTACACCTCCAAACGTTTAGCTCGATTTTCTCGTCGATAGCCGCTTTTAGCGAAGTGAACGCAGTCTCGTCCATAAAAGGTTTTAGGATTGTCAAGTCTACATCTTTGGAATTGGCAATCGAGTCGCTGAGACTCTCGGGTCTCAATTCCATGTCTTTGTTTTTGAGGATATATTCCCCGGACAAGGCATTGCCGATCATGTTTTTGTCTGTCACGATCCAGCTTAAAACCCTGCCGACTTTTTCTTCATCACTCAATGATGCGAATTTGATGGGTTTCCTCTTAATTGGGAGACCAATCGCCGTCAAGGCAGCGCCTCTACGACGACCTCTTGATTTGATATCTGGCATTACAATATTATCCAATTCGACAGATGAGGGAATAGTAGGGTCTTCAGTGCCTGGTTTATTGCAGGAAAAGACTGAGGCAGCAGCAGGCATAGATTCAATATGGGATTTAACTGGCACACTACTAGTATCTTCGGGCGGTATACTCTCCACGTAGTGAACTTGCTCGCTTATATTAGTATCGGTGGACATCAAATGTTCAACTGACAGTGCTATGTCCAGTAAATCCTCATCAGACACACCTTCAGCAACGTTTGTGTTCTGGGCTTGAAAATCTTCCACATGTACTATCTCATCAGCCGATCTAGCCGCCTCATGCGTGGACGTAGTAGATTCAGGCTCCTCTGATTCAATGTTCACCTTTTCAGAGACATCCTATCATAAAGTATACAAATTATAGTAACGCCAGTGGAACATTTCTAAGATTATTTTCTTATGATATAAATGGACATATATAGATTTCATGTAAATCGTCTCGTTCAGGTGTCCTTCCATAGATGATTGTTCTGTATGTGTTATGCTATTGTCCTGATTTACGTTATTTTATGTCGTGCGGCTGTGACATTAGCATCCTATATTCAAACTGTTACCTACTACATCTTGTTGTTCATCTAACGCAGCATGATTGTGGTCCAGATTTATCTTAATTATTTCTAAGTATTCTCCATCTCTGGTTGGCTTCAAGGTTATTTTGACTGGACAGTTCGTTTTTAGAGATCTGTACAAAAATTGCATGCGTTATAATTACCTAGCACGGAATTGAGACATGCGAAATAAAACTCGTTGCGTATTATTTGGATATAACCATGTCGAAGAATAGTACATTATGTAACAAGAGAATCAAGTCGGAAAGAAGAAAGGCACCCAAGGAAATAATCGACTTTATTTCTGTGTTGCGTATAGGACTTCATTTGCGACTTAACTGTGGCCAGTTTATTGAAGATTTATATTAATATAAAAGAAATAGTCAAAAATTGGAAAAAAAAAGAGAAAAATTGATAACCGCACTTACGGGAAATAAAGAATAAGAGCGAATCATATCTACTTTTTGTCTCTCTTTTCAGGTCAATGAAGTGGCGATTACAGCTGTTAAGTGGGGAATAAAGAATAGAATATATTACCTTGCTTTTCTCATGCCTTTTCCTTTAGGTTTATAAATTCCACTACGAGCGCACTCTAAGTATAGTTCATAGTAAATTAAACTCTCGTTAATTTTTCGCTGCAGGCCAACCTGCTGTATTGTTTTACTTCTCTTCACAGACACTACTTGCTTTTCACGTTCATTATAATCAGTCACCGCTGCTGAAACCTCATCAAACGACGCAAATCGTGTACCTTGGACTAGCTTTGACATATTGAAATATTCCGAAGTTAACAAATTCTTAACGATTTACTTAACGAGATTTATTCACAGCATGCAACTTCTTCGTCTTTATATCCTTACTGTACCGCGTTCAAATTAGTTTTACTGAACAGTGCGGATGGCCGTTAATGTATAGGTTTAGTAACACAGCCTTTGGGTTCGCAAAGTCTATTCAGTCAGCGGCCTAGGTTGGCAGTTGGTTGATTCTTCTTAACTCCGTAACATGATTGGCTTCAGAGGGCAGACTGCTCGCTATGCAGACTTCGCGAACGCATTTAGGCAAGTCAAAGCGCGCCACAACCTACTTTTGAAGTTGGACGTCGCAACACGTAGCGACATTAAATAGTGGCTTCTGGTACCTGTAGTCGCGGCAGCGCGTGGGGAATCCCCATATACACAGATTCGCTATGTTTCGATGCGTATTTCGCAGAGCTTCTCTTTGATACTTTGTCTCCCAAAACAGTGCGTTTGTATACACCCTAGATTACGCTAAAAGGGTATAAAGCCATCAAGGGAAATAACTAAAAAGAAGTCCTCAATATTCCGGCATACGACACATTCGAGATAAGTAAGTACTTAAGCTATATAGTGGAATACGTTAGTATATTTTCAACATTAAGATATGCGTCAAGTTCGATTTTACGCATAAAATTATCAACTTAACATGCGTTGTGTTGAAAAACAAAGTCCGATACATGTGCGCAAGATGATTCTCGAGTCGTGTGATTTTCCCTCTCACTTTGCTCGGGCGAAAAACTTCACACTTGTCGGAGAATCAACATTTTCGCACTAGTAACGAATTGTACTATAGGATGAATCTGTAAATTTTCCACGAAGAATGATGTATGACTTCTTTTACGTAGAATTTGACGAAATTATCGGACAACATTTAGATAAACCAGTACTGGAAAACCCATATTCGTGACGATGGCGGTATGAGAAATTGATCTTCCTCCTTAGGGTTAAAAAAAAATAGAAACACTAATTGGAAAGCCACAACATATGATAACATGCTAAATTTTTTTTCTCTTGAAGGTGTCAATGAAAAATTTAGAACTAGTGACAGGAAAAAGATTTTCTACTTTTGACGAGTTTCAAGAGTTTCTGTTCAAATATCATGAACAGGAGCGTCAGATGTTCGTCGTAGGTAACAGCCAGTCCTTGACGAATTCACGAGTGCGGCGAAAAGGAAAAACATTTAAAGAAGATTTAAGGTATTACACGATGAACTATGTTTGTAAGTTCGCTCGAACACCGAATTCCAAAGCTCAAGGATTACGCAAAACCAGGTACAAATGTTTATTGTATTCAAATTTGATATTTTACTTGTGAATTAATCTCTTGACCCCGATAATTATAGCCATAGACTTGATTCCGATGACCATACCAATAACTCTTTATATTATGATACAGCTCTTGTAAGATGAATTGTGAAGCTTTCATAACAGTCGGAGTTACGACTGACGGAAACTTCTTAGAAATAAAGAAATTTAAAGCAGTACACAATGGACATGAGGGATCAGAGGTGAGAATATTTTTAAATAAACCCTGTGAATCTTTTTCTCAACCCTAGTACGCCAGACTGGGGCACAATGCCCCCCTAGCAATTTGAATGAAAAAGTCATTTTTGCATTTTTTCGTTCCTTTGTTTTTGTTTAGATCGTTTTTCACAGACTTCTATTTATTGAAATCAACATCCATTTACACCATTCTCTTCCTTGTTAAAAGACGAAGAGATTCATATGCTATAGTTGAACCCTGTTATCCCATACAGAATGAAAGTATTCACGCTATGGAAACAAGGGGAGCATGTTTGCACCCCACAGTGGCGTTTGAAGGCAACAAAAATAGAGAGTCGCGTTCTGGGGTTGATAAAATCTGTGAAAGAATACTTGATAATCCTGTTCCTTTTGTATAGGCTTTTTTCGAATTATTACCTCAAAATAAGAAATTGGGTGAAGAAAAGGATGAAGTTCTTAAACTATTAAAACTTGGATGTGATAAAAAATCGATACAAGATAAACTCGCCAAAGATTTGAACAAACATCTGAGTAGACAAGATATTGCAAATCTTGCAAATCAGATGAAAGACAAAGACGAAGATTCTCTTGTCGAAGCTGTGAGAATTCTCAGGGAGACTTATGGTAATCCGTTCGTTTGTATTCAATTGTGCTTCATTACTTCATAATATATTTTTCTCGCATATTGACGTTTTGATAAAAAGAATGGTGAAAAAACTCGATATGGAAAGAAATATTCTTCGAACATGTTATTTTATCAAGTAGATTCGATATATTCAGAAGGAATGTTTCTCATGCTGCTTCATAGCTTTTTATGTTGCTATGTACGCAGCACAGTAGTTACGATGGATGCTGACAATAGGTAAATTTGATTGTACTCAAGTGATTAGGGTCATCATACGTCTTGTTCTGTTTCAGGAGCTGAGGTGTCGATACTGCATGAGGCTAATGAATTTAAGGCATTATATTTCTCGACAAAGGAAATGAAGAACGCTATGTCTATGTGGCCGGAAATAGTTTTTATCGATGGAACATATAAACTACTAAAGACAAACCTCACTCTAATGATTCTACTAGTTGAAGATTCTATCGGACTCAGCAAAGTGGCCGGTGCCGCGTTGCTTGCGAAAGAAGATCGTGTAACATTCCAATGGTTTTTGGAATGCTTCAGAAAAGAGAATGAAGCTGCTTGCCAAAAAATGCAGTGCATGATGGGCGATAAAGATTTGCTGGAGAGAGATGTGCTCAAAGAAATCTTTCCGAACATACCTATATACATATGTCTTTTCCATGTGTTGAGAACATTTGGACGCACCATATCAAGAGAAGACATGAACATTACCGCAGAGGAACGGCAACGATCACTGAGATTTCTTGACAGACTAGCAAAATCCTCATCCGAGGATAAATATAATCAAATTTATGCTGAATTTTGTCAGTCTGTGCCAATGTCTGTTCAAAATTATTTTAATAAAAATTGGCACCCGATCCGGGAGGAATGGACTAAGTACAGCATGACTCATGGCAATCTTGGCAATTGCACAAATAATAGATTAGAATCTTTGAATGCAAAAATCAAACAGGTTGTTAAAAAGCGCAGCCCAATAGTTAGGTTTGTGCACTCTTTTTTCAAGTGGCTCAATAATCGTGAGAGAGAAATGTTAAACAGCTTAGCAAAAAACTTCTTGAAAAGACCAGTCTCCATCTACTCCAAGGATAGCCCAGAGCATAAATACATGGATTGCCTGACAACCTATGCATTTTCTCTCGTCCTAGCAGAACTTGATAGGCATGCGGCCATAACTGTTAGAACATCTGATCAAACTACCAGGGAGTGTCGAATCAATTCACATGGCTCCATGTTGACGGTTACGCCCACAAATTGCCAATGCAGCACCTGGACCTCTGTGTTTCTCCCATGTAGGCATATATTTGCTGTCAGAAAGAAATTTCAATTAGGTCTTTTTGTGCCGGAGCTATGCGCAGAAAGATGGATGAAAGCGTACGCTTTCAAAACGTGTACAGAGCATCAATTGGAGTCATCCCACCCACTTGAAAATATGCATCCTGAAACAGCCAACATTAGTAGATCTGTATCGAAAAAACCATGCAGTGTTGCTCAAAAGCGCAAGGTTCTCCATTCACTGACCAATGATATATTGCATACGGCCATGCTATCGTCGCATGGTAATTTCGATTATAAAGTGCAAGTGCTCCAACAAGTCTTGGATTACTGGAAACAAGGATTTGAGGTCACTGTAAAAAAAGTCGATGTCTCAGGAGTTGAAGAGTCAGACTGTAATAATTTCAAAGATGCAGAGGGTAATTCTGACATGGCTTACAGTAAAAGTTCCTCAACCGAAGAAATAGCTACTAGATTGCCAGAACTGCCGAAGGACGTAACCCGCAGCACAATAGAAACAAACATGGCAAATCTATCAATTAATCCCAATCGAAATTTACTGTTGAAGACAGACTTGGCTGAATCATCAGTGCAGAAAATTAATGATTACACCATGCCAGATGATGAAAGTGTAAACACACATTATTCAACAGTAGCTGATCCGAGCAAGAACTTAACAGCTATAGTAATGCCAGTATCTACTGTTTTGAAGCACCGCAACAAACATGCTTTAGTAACTACGATTAAAGTATCGACACGAAGAAAAAAACCCATCAAATTCGCATCATTGAGTGATGAAGAAAAAGTCGGCAGGGTTTTAAGCTGGATCGTGACAGACAAAAACATGATCGGCAATGCCTTGTCCGGGGAATATATCCTCAAAAACAAAGACATGGAATTGAGACCCGAGAGTCTCAGCGACTCGATTGCCAATTCCAAAGATGTAGACTTGACAATCCTAAAACCTTTTATGGACGAGACTGCGTTCACTTCGCTAAAAGCGGCTATCGACGAGAAAATCGAGCTAAACGTTTGGAGGTGTACGCCATGCGGTGGAATTATCAAGAGCCGTAGCGTTATTTGCGAAAGCTGTCTTTTGTGGTACCACACAAAATGTGTGACAAAAGTAAAAAGTAACACAGACTGGTTTTGTGCAAATTGCAGATAGATGATTCCAACCTCCTGCGATGAGAGTGTATGCGCAAGGCAACTTTTGTAACACATCCTGCGTACCACAGCGAAAGGTTCCTTGCGCATATACTCTGATCGCAGGAGTTGGAACTGCTTATACCAATATTCTATTCTATTCTATTTCATAATTAACATATGGGGGAGAAAACAAAGAAGACTTTTATTTTATTTATAAGAGAACATTACGTTATTAATAATATTGTTGTTTGAAAGAAGAGACGAAAAAGATGATCAATGCATATTACTTTTCTTATTTTTTTTATTTCATAATTAACATATGCAGGAGAAAACAAAAAAGACTTTTATTTTATTTATAAGAGAACATTACGTTATTATTAATATTGTTGTTTGAGAGAAGAGACGAAAAAGATGATCAATGCATATTACTTTTCTTATTTTTTTTATTTCATAATTAACATATGCAGGAGAAAACAAAAAAGACTTTTATTTTATTTATAAGAGAACATTACGTTATTAATAATATTGTTGTTTGAAAGAAGAGACGAAAAAGATGATCAATGCATATTACTTTTCTTATTTTTTTTATTTCATAATTAACATATGCAGGAGAAAACAAAAAAGACTTTTATTTTATTTATAAGAGAACATTACGTTATTATTAATATTGTTGTTTGAGAGAAGAGACGAAAAAGATGATCAATGCATATTACTTTTCTTATTTTTTTTATTTCATAATTAACATATGCAGGAGAAAACAAAAAAGACTTTTATTTTATTTATAAGAGAACATTACGTTATTAATAATATTGTTGTTTGAAAGAAGAGACGAAAAAGATGATCAATGCATGTTACTTTTCTTATTTTTTTTATTTCATAATTAACATATGCAGGAGAAAACAAAAAAGACTTTGATTTTATTTATAAGAGAACATTACGTTATTATTAATATTGTTGTTTGAAAGAAGAGACGAAAAAGATGATCAATGCATATTACTTTTCTTATTTTTTTTATTTCATAATTAACATATGCAGGAGAAAACAAAAAAGACTTTGATTTTATTTATAAGAGAACATTACGTTATTATTAATATTGTTGTTTGAAAGAAGAGACGAAAAAGATGATCAATGCATATTACTTTTCTTATTTTTTTTATTTCATAATTAACATATGCAGGAGAAAACAAAAAAGACTTTTATTTTATTTATAAGAGAACATTACGTTATTAATAATATTGTTGTTTGAAAGAAGAGACGAAAAAGATGATCAATGCATATTACTTTTCTTATTTTTTTTATTTCATAATTAACATATGCAGGAGAAAACAAAAAAGACTTTTATTTTATTTATAAGAGAACATTACGTTATTAATAATATTGTTGTTTGAAAGAAGAGACGAAAAAGATGATCAATGCATATTACTTTTCTTATTTTTTTTATTTCATAATTAACATATGGAGGAGAAAACAAAGAAGACTTTTATTTTATTTATAAGAGAACATTACGTTATTATTAATATTGTTGTTTGAGAGAAGAGACGAAAAAGATGATCAATGCATATTACTTTTGAACTTATCGATGAAAAGCGTTATTATTGCATACCGTACCTTACCCACTAAATATTTGAAGGACAAAATCATTTAATTAGCTTGGTATATGCAGTGTTGTACTTACAGTAAGAGGGTTGTACATTTTTCGGATCCTGCAGAAATTTTGGGTGACTCCAGTAGCGTCACGGTAATGTAGGATTCTTTTTTGTCGAGACACGGAAGTTTTTGGGTGACCCGAACACCGACACGATAACGTAGGTACCTTCTTCGTCGGGTCACGGTAATTTTTGCGTGACTCCAATAGAGACACGGTAATTTTCGCGTGACTCCGATAGAGATACGGTAATTTTCGCGTGACTCCAATAAAGACACGGCAACGTAAAACGGAATTCTAGCCTCTTTCGTAGAGACACGGAAACTTTGGTGTGACTCTATTAGAGACACGGAACCGTGTAAATAACGTCACCGTTTTGTTTACCGCTGTAACTGATTTTCACCGACGCGATGAAATGTTTGTTTGCGACATTTGTTTCGGATATCACTCTTTTGTTCCCCAAACCGAGGCACTTTTTTCACTTATTTCTTCGCGGCTTTCCCATGGAAACCGAAATATCTATCTTCGTCATTTTCGCGCATCTAGATGCAGCCTCGTGCTTGATCCTAACGATTATTCCTAACACCGTTTCCAGTTTGTTTTCACATCTCTGCTACAGTCTAGGTTGTCGTTAGTACGTGAATTATCACCTTTTCTTCTCCTAGATGCGTGGCTAGAGCTGGATTTGGTCTTCTAATAGTTCCGCCAGCCACGCGGTGGAATTTCCAGATCTTCCCCAGTTTGATTCCGTTGTTGACATTTTCTTTCTTCATATTGATGGATATTTCAATCGTTTCCGGTTAGTTTAGCAAACCTGACGTGCTGCTTCGAGCGCTATTTTATCTTAATCGACTTGCATCTGACCCATCCGCGATCTTTGGGTCTCTAAACCGTCGAATTATAGTAGCCGGCGTTTCATTAATAACGAATATTCGCGTATTTAAACATTTCGAGGAAGATTTATGTGATTATTTAACTTTTCACGTTCGAGTAATTCACTCTGAGCCATGGAGACCACATTTCTTTCTTCTTATTCTTATTCTCATTCTTCTCCTTGCTGTGTTTATCCTCTTCACGCCGTTACGCATGGTAACGCACTCCTATCCCTCAGCTCTGACTGCGTGCGACTGATCACGACTGATTGCCTTTGACAACTGGACCCCTATTCACTAATTCCGATCGGATGAGTTTACGATCGAGTGTGACGTCAGCGACCAATAAGGTTTCAAGAAAGACAAATCTACCCAATAGAAAACAAGACAAAAGAAGCTGAACCGATCGTTTCGTTAACGAAAAGTTACTGAATAGGGGCCCTGAGCCCACTAGCGCCACCGGCGGTGCTGTTAAGGCCCTGCCACGATCAAACGCGAACGCGTGCGCAAACGCAAACGCAGTGATTCAAGGCTCCTTATTGGTTGTTGAAAAAATTTGTCCAAAGCTAAGCCAATTAAGAGCGTCAGATCACTGCGTTTGCGTTTGCGCACGCGTTCGCGTTTGATCGTGGCAGGGCCTTTAGTGCTCGTCTCCAGTCTCCATGGTCGCATTGTTGGAAACGCGACCGTAGGGACGTAACGACAGGGTAATTTATCGCGGAATTTCAGAACGCAAAGTGAAAGAATTCTAACCAATTTCAACAATGGAGGACTTGTAATCATAACCATGCTTGAATAAAGTCAACACGTGATGTCAAGATACTACGCGTTAATCGTGGAATAGAACGATCCCAATAGCCTATTATTAGTATTCAAACCTACCGAAGGCTATAAAATATAATCTAATTTTAGTATTATATAAAAATTGAGTGATTCATGATCAACGTCCGAAGTCAGCCGTAAAATATTCTCCGTCCATAATTGTAATCTGTGAGAAATGACAATTGCGAATGTCAATTACCGTTCAATTTATTAACCACGCGTTGAACCACGCTCGACAGGACTCGCAAACAACTCTATGAATCTGAGTGTAGAAAAACGAAAAAAGATGCGTGATGCGATGTAAACCCACTGTGGAACAAATTAATCATAGTTACCAGTGATTGACTAGAATTTATGTATCAAGGTGGCTACTCATCGCTATCAATAAACAATCATGTATTGTCTACAATGGTTGATTCCGGTTTTACTTATACCAAAACCTGTGAATCCTGCATTACTTCAGACTCATGTGATGTTCATGATTCTATACTTGATTGGATTTTTCCTCGAAAGAAAACCGTGCACCATTTGCAGCGTTGTATTTCTCGCCGCTGTATTCCTGATCTGTTACAGCGGCATTGGAAACTGTCTTTTTTGGAGCACAAATTGTGACAGCGTCAAGTGTGACTATGGTTAAAAAGAGATATTCACTAAACTTGACATTAAATTAGGACAAAATAAGTTATTTTATGTGTATATATATGTGTATATGTATATTCATATATATACCTATATAAATATCTATATATAACTATTATTATTATTTTCAAACATTTCTATAGACGCATATTAAAATTATTGTCAAACAATATTAGCAGTAGGAATAAAAACATATAAATCTGTAAATATTTATCCTCCGATGTAAATTAACATTAATTAAGTATAGTTCAGGTCTTGAAACTGTGTAATGTAATTAGATTGTCATTATTTAATAATTCGTTCCATACTTGCACACCATTAAATACATCAACTGTTGAAAGGGTATTGAAGTGATTTTGTATTTATTCTGATTATTTTCTGCTTTATATACTAGCTCTAGTTAAAAGACACTTGTAGTTCTACTTATTGTACCTTCATTTTCAAGCATGTACTAATCTTCAACCAAATACGAAAATCGAGATGTTATCACACAGCTCGTATCAATTTTGATAAACTATATGTGTTATCATAAATTCAATGTTTTCCAATCGAATAAATCCAGGTATGATAATAACGGGTATACATCGATTTGTGAATGTAGACAGCCTCGTAATGTGTTAATATTTACTGGAGACTCTACATCTTTGCTTTGACTATACTGTAGCAAATCGTTGGTGATGACCAGCGCCTAGTCTCATGACAACAAACGTGTTAATAATCAATGAGCGTGTTGTTACTATTGTTACGCTTGATGAAAACCGTATTTTAATTCGAAAAATTCATCGCTCTGAACATATCTTGTATTTTTGACAATGTATCATGTACTGTAGCTGTAGTTATAATAATACGTGCTCAATATAACATTGATTTTTGGCGAATTTTTAATCGACAAATAATAATGAGGATATCAGAAGTGTGTTATTGAGTACTAATAATATGACTAATTCCTTCCGTTTGTGTATGCAATAAAAATATTTGGTAACCAAGCGATGAAATCATTAATTCAAATTTACTTATTATGCCGTACGTTGTTATACAGAGAACTCTCCCTGCCATCAGAGACTATGTTATTCAAGAATTAGCAAAGAAGGAATCTTTCGTTGTGAATTCGTTTGCGAATTTTTCGATAGATTTTTATGAATTCTTATTAAACTAAGTTTTTCGAATGATTTATATTGCTCATTTTTTGTGAGCAAAAATTTTAAACTCCAGATACAAGCTGCTGCCGTTCAAATTATGATGTTTTTTTGTATTGTTTATTTTTTTATCCACTACGCGACCCACGATCCGATTGGTCCGATTGCTGAAGGCGCGGTGGCGCGCACCCAATAAAAAATGCCTGAAACCTACTCCGTACATTTTCACGGTATCTCGGATTGGGTTAACCTAAAAATTTTCGTACAGAAATTAGGACCGGTACACATACACTCTATCCTAGATGTTGGTGGCTATAAATTACGGATGATTATTTGCTGACGAAATAAAAATAAAACATGACCGTACCTAATCCCAGAAATGTATTCTTCACGTCGCTTATAGTAAGTACGAAACTGGTATTTTTGCGAGCAGAAATAAAATCGGTGCAAATAAGAGAGATGCTTGAAACTAATGGAATTTCTCGTTTGAATTATAGTCCGGAGGCGCAGCGGGAACTTTTGTCGATGTAGCATTGTTCCCTCTGGATACATTGAAGACTCGACTTCAAAGTCAGAATGGATTCTTGCAATCTGGTGGCTTTAAAGGATTGTATAAGGGAATCAAACCAGTTATACTTGGTTCGGCACCAACAGGTAGTTTCCTGAGTCTCCAAGATCTGTAAACAACACACGTTACATGCTTGCGCCAATCATTCAATCACTCATTCCGCATTCATATTTCAATTGTAACAATCTCCACTTTGCATATTTCAGCCGCATTGTTTTTTGTAACTTATGACAGCATAAAAGAATTCGTGAAGCCAAAAGTTGCAGAAAAACATCATTTCCTCATTTACATGGGTGCTGCTGCGCTAAGTGAAACGGTAAGCACTGTAGATCATCGGATTGACTGGCTCACTGTTTCGAATTTTAACTGCTTATCCGAATTCAATGAGTAGCTAACAACTCACGTTAGGGTAATCTACTAACTTTCGACCACTTCAACAACGCAAGCAATAATTATGGGATAAACAAGACAAATTGGCCTTGCTGATACTAGCAATAAAAAAATTTCATCAAGAATTGTAAATCGCTGCGTGTACAGAGCTGAATTCTACAATTGTAGGTAGCTTGTCTGATAAGAGTACCCGTTGAAGTAACGAAGCAAAGAAGTCAAGCGCTATTATCGACCCAAGAAAGACTGGGTATTAAACTTTTATATCGCGGCTACTGGAGTACCGTTTTAAGAGACATGCCATTCAGTCTGTTGCAATTTCCAATATGGGAATATTTCAAAGATATATGGAGGCAGAAAGTTAACAGGGATTTAGAACCATGGGAGGGAGCTGTTTGCGGGGCGGTTTCAGGTATGCATTCACAGCCCTATATGATACCGAATTTATCATTCAATCTTCACTCTGACATGATGTCTAGCGAAATACGTAGTATTTTAAATCTATTTTAAATCTATCGCGTTTTCTGACTAAGGGAAACTTTCTTTTCAGGTGGTATTGCAGCCGCTGCAACTACGCCACTAGATGTAGCAAAAACCAGAATAATGCTTTCTAGTGTAGCTGCTGGTAGTTCAGAGCTGAAGATCTCATCAATGCTCAGATCATTGTACAGAGAGAACGGCATCCAAGGGTACAAATACTATTCATTAACTCAATGGTAGTGAAATATCGTTAATGTTTTTGGCTTAATGCTAATAACCGACTGAAATTCCACAGGCTATTTTCTGGTATATCGCCACGTGTGGCTTGGATAACTGTTGGTGGTTTCATATTCTTCGGTATTTATGAACAGACAAAAGTTATAACGACAAGATTACTTCCAACGACTAGTAAATCCGTATTATGATTGAAGTTTTGTTACGTATGGGATAATTGTAGTTTCTTTGTAAATATAGGTAATTATAGGTAGTATAGTAGATAAAGATTCATCTAGTCTCCTCGAACCAGTAATGTCATAGGTAATGAACTAATGACTAAACAAGATAACAAATATACTTAAAACCGATAATATAATAACAGAACGATTTATTCGTTTATAAAATACAATTCCAACCACTATTTGATGTATAAAAAAATAGATATGTAAATATTACATGCGAGTGCAGTAATAATATATGATTTACAATATTTCTTTTAATATTATTGATTCATTTATTTGTTCACGGATTTATTCAATTCTCTCAAATACGACCACCTTCGGTTTCTCGGAGTATTTTTTCTTTTTTCTTTAATCGGCCTAGATTCATATCGTATTGCATTACGATGTGATTTCATTTGCGCAAGCGGGTGTATCTTCTTGTCTCATAAGACACGTGTAGGTATCTTTATTTATTGAAATTTGAATCGACGAGTGATCCTATATTCAAAGTTTCGATTTCAAACTGTTCATCAAGCCTTCTAATTTCATTGCCTTCTGAAGATTACCAGTAATTTTCAACTTGCCGGTCATAAAAGCTGCCGCCGGCTTCAGTTTTCCTAGAATGTAAAATACACTTGAATACCTAGAGTTATAAACTTAGTATCTATTATCCAAGGAATACACTGCAACTGCGGATCTTTCATTGATCATAGAAACAGTTATCAATAATATTCAATTTACCAGTAAACATTGCGAAAAAGTTTGTCGAGTCCATTGTAAGTGTGGCGTCAGCCGGTTGACCAGGTTCGCCTTTGCCCGCCGTGCCTTTACCATTTTTGAGATCAATGAACCACGTGCTAGCTTCGTCTCCTAGAAGAACATGACACGGATTTCTTATTCAAGTTTGTCAATTTTTACTTTTTACGAGTTTCCAGCGAAATTAGATAATAATTCTAGTCTTTACCCTTGACGTTGAACTGAAATATTGCGCCAGTCTTGTTCACTAGATCACTGCCAAGGTTTGCTTGAATTGCTGTGAATATCTCCGCGACTTTACCACTATCTGAGTCACTCACTTTGGAATCCTTATTCCCAGTGTGGTCATGTACCGCTTTGGCTATACCTCCTTTTGAGAAAGTTGACAGTATTGTGTCACCGTCGCTATCCAAGAAGAAATCTGGCATCAAATTGTCTTTGTATTCTGAAAAATGTTCATCCGCATAACATATAGAAAAATTTAAGATTGAGAAACGCAAAAAAGATTGCAATGCGAATGTCAAGACAAAACAAAATATGTATCTAGTATGCGGTGATGTTTTTCCATGGAAAATCTGGGATTACCAGGATTACAGGCGTACTGTGTGAAATCCGTGACTCCCTCCGACCTGAGGTAGTCTTCGTCCACGATAAACTGTCCCGTCACGGACTTTGAGTCTTTGCAAAGTAAACTGTAGACTGTGTCAGCGACAATTTCCGGTTTACGACTATGGTTGCTGGATTCCGGTCCCGTCAACATCTCAATAGCTGCAGTATGTATTGCTGTAATGAAGACCGGGAGTGAATGCTACTGTCAGGCCTTCAAACTGTGTCAAGTCTGTTTCTCGAATTACCGGTCTTTGGCCAAACTGCGTTTACAGCAATCCCATCAGCTTTGAACTCCTCGGCCATGCCAAGAACGCACATTGACATACCGTACTTAGCCATAGTGTAAGACACGTGAGGGCCGAACCAGTGCGGTGCCAAGTTAAGCGGAGGGCTTATGTTGACAATGTGAGGGTTTGAGCTTTTCAACAAATACGGAATGCATACCTTGGACCTAAAGAATCAAATTTGGAGAAGTATGATTTGCTGTTTATTGTCAAATGAAACGTTCAACTACCAGGAATCTATTCGGCTAAAAATTTAACGATGATAATCTAGTCTTACACAAGGAATGTTCCTCTCGCATTGATGTTGTGCATCAAATCATATCGTTTCATCTCAGTGTCAAGAGTCCTGGTCAACGAAATAGCACTGGCATTATTAATCAGAGCGTCTATACCGCCAAACTGTTTCACCGCATTTTCAACCGCCGAAATGACCTGAGCTTCGTCTCTCACATCGACGATACATGGCAGAGCTTTACCGCCCGCAGCTTCAACTGAGAGAATAATGAATGAGTAAATAAATCAATAGTTTGTCTCGATGTCTCAAGATGCTATGCAACTCCAATTAGACATTGATGTATAGTTTAATTGGCAATTCATCAACGCGAAGAACACCGAACGAACTCAATTCTGTACAACAAAATTAATTGAGAACAAAGAATGACATTAATGACATGAATATGCTGGATCCTGTTCCACATTATCAATCAACATACTTACTTTCTTTGGCAGCGCTATAAATAGTTCCAGGTAACTTTGGATGAGGGTCTGCTGTTTTTGCAGCGATAATTATGTTCGCACCATCTTGAGCTGCTTTCAATGCTATTTGCTTTCCAATTCCCCTCGAAGCTCCCGTAATGAAAATTGTACGACCGGCAAGTTTTCTGAGATAATAACAACAGCGTTAGTTATGAAAGGAAGAAAATAATCCCATTGTTAAAATGAAAAGGGGGGCCTCTTCCCCCCCCCCATGACAAACATATGGAATTGTACAAAAGAATTTGTTGGGTTCATTTTTTTCTGTACTACTTATTCAAACTGGGAAAAGTAATTGGAGTTGATTATTGTCAAGTGTCAACAGGCCCGCAAGTATCTGCAGCCAGCCAACTTACCCCGTATTTGCAATCATTTCTTAGCGCCTGTTAACTTTCTAAATTATAACCGCACTTTCGAATTGCTTCCAACAATTATTCTTCCTATTATTATCAGAGGCGGTTATTACTACTATCTATACTCGATAAGCGAGCGATGTGACTTCGAGTTATGTACGATTAAACCGATTCCAAAGGTCTCATCCCGTCACACATATACCTACTCGCACATACCTTTGCACTTAAGGCTTAAGGCTTATTGTTGAACTTACACACGCTTACACCAAACTGCCACGATGTATGGATACGCATGTGTGCATACGCGATCTACATAACAAGTTTGGATCAGCCACGGAGTGAAGGATCAGAGTATCAGACTCTTCAAACCTACAGCGCCCTCTCTATAGAATAGTTTCAATCGTAAGCGTTTGAGGTTATGTTAGGTTAGGTTAGGGTAGGGTAAGGGTTGTGACGGCGTGATGTGTGGTATATTTTGTTGCGTTTCTCGTTCGAAGAAGAATGATAACTCAGAAACAGTTTGCTCAAAAAGTGACGAGGTAATTCTCACCGTATATAATACACACACACACACATACGCACACACACACACGATAGTTTATCTTGAAATAGTATTGCATGTACAAAAAATATGCATGACAGGTTCCTGAATGCCGGATGATGACAATTTTCATGAGTTTTTTTTTTCCTCGTAAACTTCACGATACATACATACTGCAACGAGATCTGAAGAAAAGAAAAAAGAATTATATATCAGATAGCTGAATGGCCGATGTACGAGTATTTCATTCTAGTGGACGAAATGCAAAGATGCAACAAATGCCAGAGGACCGGATGGATCGATGGAAATTTTTCAACAACTGACCAAAGAATGGGATGGACACTTTGCAGCAAGTGTATTATGGATGCAAGGCAAACACCCAATTATGCAGCCATGTGTAGACGGGGATGGAAACATCCTGCTTTGGAACGGGGATATTTTCAATGGGAATTTGGTGGGTTTGAATATCAGCAGACAGAAGCTTTGTCTAGGAAAAAATCACTTTTTATGAAGCAATGTTGATGATGTGAACTAGGATGGAATAAAGGAAGGGTGTCCGTTCTGTATTTGCAGGCAAGTGACGAGGAGTGCGACACATTGATGCTACTTAAAAGTTTCAATTCTTCTAAAAACGTGATAGCAACGCTGTTGGAGATCCAGGGACCGTACAGCTTCATATATTACAATAAATCCGTTAGCCGTTTGTATTTTGGTCGCGATTCGATCGGCAGGCATAGTCTGTTGATGAAATTAAACGAGGATAAAGATTCGTTGACGTTGTGTTCTGTCGGGAATAAAAACATGTCAAATATCATGGAGGTACCTGCGATCGGTGTTTTTGTCTCTGATTTGAACAGCGGGGAGCTTAATCTAACTTGTTATCCCTGGAAGGAACCGAATCTCAGATTTACAGACATCATCGAAGACCTTGAGACAAATTTAAGCATGGATATTGACGTTAAAGAAACTATTGTCCAACCTGTGACTGACAATTCGAGCCTTCATCTAGACCCAGAGATAAAAGATCTTGAATATTTGAGGAACATTGATTGCGACAAAAGTTTCAACGAGATAATGCATCAGTTGTTGGAAAATAAAGAGGTACACCAAAGAGTTGAAAATATTTTAAGGCTTTTGAAAAACTCCATAGAAGTTAGAGTAAGAAAGAAGCCAGATTATTGCAGGGATTGCATAAGGTTGTATCTGAATGGTGAAAAGGTGAACTGTAAGCATGCTAAAATTGGAATACTGTTTTCCGGCGGACTGGATTCTGCCATTTTAGCTGTTATTGCCAACCAATTTGTCCCGGAGAGCGAAGATATAGATTTACTAAACGTCGCCTTTGAGAAAATCATGAATCCAAATCTCAATTACACCAAGGAAATTAACACAATCAATTACGATGTACCCGACAGAAAAACAGGAAAACAAACCCTAGCCGAACTCGAGAGGATCTGCCCAAATAGAAATTGGAACTTTATAGAGGTACGTGCTGAAATATTATTAACACGGTCTTCGTATGAAAACAATCAGAATTTAGAATGTTGTAGCTCATATTTGTAAACAAAAAAACCTATTTCAGGTGAATGTAACGCAAGCAGACCTTCAGAAATACCGTTCATCCCACATTTGTAATCTCGTATATCCGTTGCGCACGATATTGGACGAAAGTTTGGGCTGTGCAGTGTGGTTTGCCAGTAAAGCTAAAGGTATATTAACGCCGACTGATACACCGTACGAATCTTCGTGCAGAATACTTTTCCTTGGAATGGGAGCTGACGAATTATTCGGGGGATATATGAGGCACAGAACTACACTGAAGCATAAAGGGTGGGGAACATTGACGCAAGAATTGAATGTTGAATTGGAAAGAATATCTGAACGAAATTTGGGACGAGATGATAGGATTGTATCCGATCATGGGAGACAATCTAGATTGCCATATTTAGATGAGAATCTTGTCGAATACGTTCAAAGCCTGAAGCCATGGGAGAGGTAATTCTTCGAACACAGATTACGCTAGTTTTAAAAATAGATGCTGATTACTCTCGAAGTCCTAATATTCCGAAAGTCAGCGGAGCTGTGTAACAATTACGTAATTCATTTGTACCTAATAACATATACGTGCAATTTTGGATTTTTTCAGGTGTTATCCAACTGACCAAATGCCAGTTGGATTAGGTGATAAGTTTCTGTTACGACTAGTTGCTCGTCGTATAGGACTTCAAAGCACGGCCAATTTCCCGAAGAGAGCTTTTCAGTTCGGGTCTCGTATTGCTAATAGTAAAGAAAATGCCAAAGATATATCCGAAAGGTTGTGAAACTTAGTTATAGGAAACAGTGCTTTTCATCCATATAAACAATATCATTAATATTTTGCCATTAATTATACAACATGACGTGCTATTTTTGCTATTATTATCATAAACCGTGTCAATTCAATGTAATTATACCTTACATTACAATACTTTACATTATTATTCATATTCATATTATACATATTTAGGTACTTCATCATTACCGAATATAAATGTGTCTGTAATTTTTATAAATCTTAACGTGACGTTGCAGATTATCATATATTTCACATTCTTAGTCGATATGATGCGCACAACTATGAATCTGAAATATATGATAATCTGCAACGTCACGTTTGATCGTCATTCTCCAATGGTTTACAAATGCTCAGAATTAAATTCACTATATTTACGTTATCAATTGTAAGAGATACCAAAGGTCAGAAGCAAACAGATAAACGTACTCAGCTGTCTGTACCAGATTGTTCAGCCATAGTTGCCGATAAAGAGAGACAGCGTAGTCGTTGAAGAAGGTTGTGAGCTAAAAAGACATCGGTTTATTGTGCCTCTTTGAATATATCAATAGGAATATGACGAATGTGTTGCCAGAAAATGTATCAACATCGAGGAGACACAACGTTTATCTTGCCTCTCCGCCAAAAGATTTGAGAAAAGAATTCGACGCTTTATTCACATCGGAAGCCATAGAGTTCTTAGCAGATCTCGTAGCAGAATTTGACGACAGAGTCGATCAGCTTTACTACACAAGATTTATAAAAAAATATCAGCTCAAGCGGAACCCAAAAGTACCAAAGTTCTTGGAATCTGAGATCGTTAAAAGCGAATGGAAAATATCTCCAGTTGGTGAGTAGGAGCATAGCGTGTGTATAATCGAGATCTTTGATTATTCTAAGAACGAATATAAGATTAGGACAATGTTTCCAGGTAGACGATTACAAAACCGCCATCTAGACCTTGGCGATGTTAGTCCATCGAATTTGGATCATTTCAGCAAAGCGCTTGGTTGCAAAGTCGACGGTATACAGGTGGACTTTGATGACGGTCATTGTCCGACGTGGAGAAATCAGATAACAGGCTTGCACAATGTGTACAAAGCAGTGCATAATGAACTTCCGGATGTTCCTGCTATCCACAAAGCGCCGATTCTCATGTTACGGCCAAGAGCGTGGAACATGATTGAGCATAACGTGATTATCGACGGCAAGGAGGTACCTGGAGCTCTATTAGATTTTGCCTTACTTATATTCCACAACGGTAACGTCTTGTACGAGTGCGAAAGCGGCCCCTATTTTTACCTATCAAAACTGGAGGGCGCGAGCGAGGCCCAACTTTGGAATGATATTTTCACATGGACGCAATTACGGCTGAGAATACCGCACGGTACTATAAAGGCCTGCGTTTTGATTGAGAACATTTTGAGCTCTTTTGAAATGGAGGAAATACTGTTCAACCTTAGGGCCCATTCCTTGGGCCTAAACTGCGGAATATGGGATTACGCTGCGTCTATTATCAACAAGTTTGGCAACAACAAGTCGTTCATTTTACCCGATAGACGTAAATACGTTAACATGAATCGCCACTTTCTCAAATGTTACATGCAACTTGTGGTCAAAATTTCTCATAAAAGAGGCGCACACGCGACGGGGGGAATGGCCGCACTGTTGTTGCCGGAAAAAAATGACCCGATTGAGTACAACAAGGTATTGAAAAACGTAATCGACGGCAAACTAGCAGAGATCAAGATGGGCGTTGACGGCTTCATGGTATACGACATGGGGCTAATTCCCTACATGAATAATCTCTGGAAAAATTACGGCGGGCCAAGTGCCAATCAGATAAGTTACCCCGGTGTACCGGGTAAAATTACCGAATCTGATTTGCTGAAGCTACCAACTGGCGGCATAACGGTTGAAGGATTGAAGCACAACATATCTGTTTCAATTTTATTCATTTTCCACTGGCTCCGAGGCGAGGGAAATTTCGCGTACAAAGGAGCTGTGGAGGACTCAGCCACCGCAGAGATATCAAGATCGCAAATTTGGCAGTGGATTAGACACGGCGCACCATTCGAAGGAAGTGGAACAGCGTTGACAAGACAATTTGTTGATACTTATACGTGCGAAATTCTCGACGACTTATTAAATGAATACGGCGTCAATTCCCAAGACAAGATTAACTTGCACATGGCTCGGGATTTATTTACCGAAATAGTCAACCACAGAGATTTTCCTGATTTCATTACAACTTATCTAAACGATGCATATGTCTTTCGGAGATTACATTCTAACTTGTAAAACGTATACCTATGTATATTTCTATTTATGTATCATCCTACCATATATTATCATATTATAACAATTATCTCTTTCATTGTGGACTTTTCTTTTACCATAAAGAATATAATCTATTCTGAATTTTCATTTACTACGACCGTTCGATCTATGAAGTTTTCCGAAAATCACTGTCCCACATATTTTTTCGGTCCGGCGACGCTGACTAAACGTTAAGCCAGCCGCGCCACTGGTTTTTAGGGATATTTTCGAAATTTTTAGGAAGAAACTTTCGGTATTTTTCAGAATTTTTTGAGCCCAATTTGGCGATAGCCCAGACTCTGTTGAAAAAATTTACAAAACTATCGGAGGAAGTGATTTCCGAGATTCGTACCTTCCACGCAAAACGGCCGTTAATATTTACGTGTAGTGACGATAAGTGACATAGCTCTCGACTCAATAGCACTGAATAAACAAATATAGTACCATTCAAAACAAATCGATTATAAATCTCTTGCTAAAACAGTCATGCAAGAAAGAATTTCTGGTAAAATCCTACAATCGCGTCACACGGATCATTTTCAATTGTCGGACATCTGTTATACTTTCACGCTGCTATTGAATTGCTCATTCCGTGGTAAATCGGCAAAGCAATTTCATTACGGCTCGAGGATTTAGGTTTTGGTACGAAATTGGAAACGATCGGATTCTGCACTTGCTGTATTCTCACAGCCCTCCTCCAGACCCTTCTTTTTTCACCTGCAGGTGAACGAAGAATGTTGGTATGTCCATGTGTACTGCGGGAATGCTGGAATTTGTTTAAAACAAAAATGTGAATCACGATGAATTCGCTGTACCTAATCCTGGTCCCACTGCAGCGGCAGTTACGCTCCATGAACGTTACGACAGTGATAAAAGAAACTGTAAACGATTTCTATACGCAATTTATAATACAAAACTGTTCGAAATTACAATGTTATGAATTTGATGAAAGTTTACTCACCGTACTTTCCACTTGAATTACTTAGGTATCATTATTCGATGACAAAATTGTCACGACAGAAAATTATTCTGCCTATACCTGTCACAAAATAATAAAGAGGTGGGGCTGATGAACCCGCAATCCACGCCACGATTACCCCCGAATGATTCAGAGGCAACCGCAAGCCGACACCGAGCAGAAACAAGGAAGTCTAACATGAACAATCATGGTTTATAGGTCTCTTGGATAACATACAGACAAAGTAAACTAAGCTTGTGTGGCGTATACATGCATAACATTGACGTCCAAGTTTTGTCAGACGTCCACGTTAGGCGGCGCTGTCAGCCGTATATGTACACAGCTCTCACGCACACTAGTAGCGTGTCTGCATGTTATCCAAGAGGCCTATACTCTAAAATTGCAATTCATTAGTCGTCCAAACTGCACGTCGTACGTCTTCCTACATAACATGTACGAGTGTGATCCGCGCGTCTGAGTACATACGCACTGCTTCCGCTTCCTGCGTGGCGCCTCGAACTGCGAACTCTCTACTTGCTCTCTGCGCACCCTCCTGAGTTCTGAGTCCTGACTCCGAACTGTACCCATGCGTAGCTGCACTCTCGTATCGTTGCATACGCACTCTTTCCACTTACCAGCTTCTTCCACTCTCTGCGTGCATATTGTTGCATACACACCACTTCTACTCCCCACTAGGCCGCAGCTTCTGCTCTTCGTATATCTACTGTCATATCATGCACGGTGCAGATCGGCCTTCCACTTTTTGGGTCGCGTCTGCTATCATACGCGCTTTTTCTACTGCCCGTTGTGCTTCCAACTGTTGAAGCTTTAGATTTTGTAAGTTTCGAAGAATCGGATGAAGCAACAGTATACCCGATGGAATTCCAGGTCAATTAGCATTCGCTGAGATAAAATGAGTGCAGCAATAAATCGCGTTATCGTACAGTAACACTATCTCTTGTGATACTGTATACTGCACTGCATTATAGCGTGTACATCGTGCAGCATGCCCATGCCCATGCCTCTAGATTGGCTGAATTTTTTCTTTTGTGGCTCACAAAACCCCGTACATCATATATTGGTAGTTAGTGATTCAGGACACGCACGTCAACTGTTTTTACCCATCGGGTGTCCGCTTGTTAAACGTTGGCCGTGCTGCCGTGCCGAAATTGGTTTGAAATTCAATTGCCGTTTCCTGCCGTTATTAGACAAAGACGACGAGCCGAACGCATTGCAGTGAGATTGAGAAAATCCGTAGCCGATTGCGCGCTATTTTAAAAATCTCAATCGCCGGAACAAAACGGTACGAATAGATAAACGAATCGACAAAGAGGCTGGATGAGTTTGAATATTCATTTCTCAACTCCCGCGCTGATCAGCGGCTATTGTTTACCGGCCAGGGAATCAGCCAAGCTCTAAATTGGAGATTATAAGTTAGTGGAAAAAGGTGAAGCCGAGCGTTAAGCCAAGTTGATACTGTTTTCTCGCGTTATACTGCGATTAGTGGCAATTGAAGGAAGCTCTATAATCGTAAGACGAATAACGGAGAGGGGGAGGCGATATTAGTCTTGAACACTCGTAGGACTAGACGTGCTTATTGTTAGTTGTCAGCGGTCCGCATCACAAACAGTTTCTACAACGACTTGCGGGGATTCTGAGAGGAGTTGTAGGACTCATCGAGTCATGGGAGTAACAGAGCTTTAGAAACCGTTTAAAAAATCTCATAACGACCGATCGATCTGAAAACTAACACGAGAGTGAGGAAAAACCTATGAAATTTCTAAGTGAAAATACCAATTCGAAATACGTTAATTCACGCGATAAATCACATACTAGTGGTGATTAAAGATGTCCTATAACTCATAAAAACATCAGCCGGTCTTCAAAATACATTCAATCATAAGCTTCGAGTTCGATAACATCGTCTTAATTTCACACTTTAAACTAGCCACGATATACATATGCGGAGGTACTCCAATATAATAGCAGGTAAATCCCCTTTAAAAGACTTTTGTTTTGGGTTCGAACACAATTAAGTACGATCCTGATAATTAGGGAGCAATCATTATCCGCGCACAATTTATCATGAGTTAAAAAGTTTTCGTTATTTCATTATTTTTAATTTTTGTTTCTTCTCAAATTTGTAAATGGTTGTAGACAAATTTAATTCAACTTTTCGTCGCGATTTGGATTCTGAATGGCAATCGTGGGATGAAAATCGGCGATATCAAAGGATCGATTAGTGTTCAGTTTACAGTTGATTGAATTCAGTTCTCAAATTTTAACGCATGATCGTTTCATCATTTGCGTTATGACGGTCGAGCATGGCGTCGTGAATTACCTGCTGATACGCCTCGTTAAACCGAGGAGAAAATCATCTTCGTTAATACTTCAAAGAGAGTGGAAGAAATTGAGCTACGGGTTTCAACTTAATGCCAATTATTAAAATAGCTAAATATAATTCGCGTGAAGAAAAAAAAGCGTCGTGAAATGCACCGCTTGAATTCTTCTTCTTTGCCGCAGATCTTTCTTGGTGGGAATTAGTTTCTCAACCATATAGCGCGATCTGTTTTTTGAAATTCTTTTTCAAACTATTCATCAGAAGACCAAAATGCTCAAATTTGTGAATTTCTCTATAAATGTTTCCGACTGTGATATGGCATAGAACGTCGAGCGAAACACCCAAGGAGTTCCAAAATTTTGCCGCTTCGAAGTAAATCAGAAAAAATTCAAAGAAATTTCCAAGTCAACTATGTTGGAATGCCTCCAATGAAAATCTCCAATTTTCTGGGAGAGGGACATGTATTACAATCAGATTTTCTTCCAATTTCCCACCTTTTTGTATCATTATTTTTAATTTTCGATCATTCTAATCGATCAAGAACGATCGCCGTCTTTTGGCGTACGCTATACAAGAGTAACTGTGAAATCGTATATGTACTTCGAAAGTCTGTATAATCAGGTCATAATTTAACAATTGAAGAAATAGAGGTGACGGTGACTTGAAATAAAATAAAAGATTTTGGAATTGAAGTAGGTAATAATAGAAGAGATATTCGCGTGAGAATATTAAAATGGGACACAGGCTGCATACATTCTCGGTCTAGTCTGCTGATGTAAATTCATGCTGATAGTATATAGATATGCAATACACATACACGTACCTACCGATCCTTTATAAGGTATTGGGTATGTTGGTCTTGGAATGTTTTTTCAATCTGTATGTTGACTGTTAGATTGTTGAATACACAACTTTTCAATCTTACCATTACGACGATGTAACGTTAGAGAAATTCTTACCATTCTCATCAATTTTAAGTTGCTATTAATTCCTTAAGAGCGCGCGTTGCGCACGTAAAGACTTTTGACTTTCAAAAATTGAACAATAAACGAAAAGAATTTTCAAAAAGATATTGCATTGCGCCTTGGAGAATCTAGTCGAAATTTTTCCGTTACACGTAAGCGCCAACAGGTTGTTACCTAAAATCGTACAGAAGTACATAATCGGCAAGAAGTTGTAGAAAAAAGTTGTTCGACCTTGTTGCGGCATCACTTTTTACTTAGAAACGCGATGGTGGGTCTTTTTTCCAAGTATAGAATAGCACTTGGTCTTGAAGAGCCGCGATCTGAACAAGAATAGCATTTTATCTATCTTTCTTCATCCGGATATGAAATTCGTGATCATCGTCGTTTGCTTATATATGATTTCATCAGAATTACGATCACCTCTGAATAACTGCCGATATGCATGCTATACCATGATAAATGAATAGCTAGTCTCAGTTTTTTATACAGTAATAAATGGTACGAAAACTTGCTTTGAACTTAAAAATCTGTTTTCGTCATTTCAGGATCCTACAATTGACTCGTTATTCCAAGTACAATGAGATACAAAGTAAGTTTTTGATATTGTCAATTTTTGTTAAAATTTATATTCTTCGATTATGATAAGTGAGTGAATGTGTAAATGCGCCGTTATGGAACAAGGAGTGAAAATCTGCAACAGATCGGAAAACAAATTTTCTCTGAAATATACGATAGCTATTAAGAAAAATTTCACTCGGCCTTAATTCAGGTTTATATGGATTGATGAGGGGTATTGAAACTCCTTTATGCTTCAGTTGAGCGGTGAGAACGATTTGTAAAAGCAGCGATTTATAGTGAGTATAGTTTGTCTCGGAAATAACATGCCTAACAGCAAAATGAATTTTCTCCAGTCTCCATTACACGTTGAATTTGACACAATAACTACCTCTGTACAGTGTACATGTATCTTGCCGGTGAAACGGAACCTGATCCTTCATAATGTTCGCATTTCTTGTTTTATTTACTTTTCATTAATCGCAAAACGCAGGATAATCATCGATGATCATTTCAAGATCGAGTTGAGCAGAAAGAAAAGAAAGCTCAAACTTGTTCGAACATCCTCTTTCGTCTTTCTTTTATAGAAAATGTATAGGTATGTAGGTATACAGCCTCTTGTTTGTTGAATAGAGTTTCAGAGATTGTGTTGCTTAAATAATACACGGACAAATTAGCTTAATTAGAAATAGATTTTTTGTTATCTTCCACAGCTGTGATAATTTATTGTTGAAACAGTATAGAATCACTGTCATATTGCAAGATATTACACCTGTAGCTCGGTTCTCTTTGTGACTAGACAATTTTCGGCTACTGGTGGAAGTAACTTAACGATGAACAAGAGTTCTTGGTTCTTTTCACTTCTCAATCAAAAAATTCTGTTCAATATATCGATAATTTTGAGCATTTCCGAAAGCGGACCAATCCAAACAATTTTCAAATATCGAACAATTTTCACACGAAGAAATACCAACGAATTACAAGAACTACTATTCTCGGAGAAAACTTGTGCAAAAATTACAATCTGCATGTCCGGTCAATGGCATTGTAACTGATTCAATGATTCGCGTCGCTTGACAGACGTGTTAGACAGCTATATCCGCTAAAACAACGAATTGACAACTTTCCAATTCTATCAAAAACAGTGGGTACTCAGTTGATTCATATTCGGGTACCCACGGTCACCTCAAGTTTTGGACACTTACGCAAATAAATTTGGAAAAACTTAATCGCAGAACACGTCCGATGAAACCTTCGAAGAGTACCCATGAGATATACGAATCATAAGACTCATTCGATTCGAGTATCAAAAATATCAACAATTGATATTTTGACAACATTTTATCAAAGCCACATCATGGTTTGAGTCATGCAATTCTTTGATACTGCAGCATCTCACATCAATTCACCTCAACCCTACTACTCTGAGTGTACGGACGATAGGAATTCTCTCTGTACACATACCCATATGATTCTTATGGGTATTTCACCGCTTATGCCTTGAGCTGACTCATCTATTTGTCGAGCCACGGAATCTTGTTTGCACAATATAAATGCAAAATAATTTTTGAGTATAAGTCTGCATGGTTCGTGGGCGAACAGCTCATACTGTTGTTAATATATTTATCATCGTTACAATGAAGTTCAACCAGCTAACGATTTCAATCTTGTCAATCGTGATACAGAAACAAATACATACAGTATGAACTCGTCCTCGCGGCTATGACAAAACGTACAGGTATGAAATATGTATGTTATAGTTCCGGGAATTTTTTCAATTCGACCACCTGTTTCGGATGAAAATTGTCACCACGGTATCAGCCAAAAATTTCCAGTGACCTGGAGTAGATCGATATTCGGTTCGGCTATCGACGAATCGTGATGTAAAAATAATCCGTTAGACTGCAATGATATGACGAGTAGAAAAATTCCACGCTCTCACGAACGACCAACCAATCATATTTCAACATTTATGGTTCATCTTAATTCATACGACCGAGAGATTCACCTTCAATTTAAATACTTATAATGATTCTCCGCCGATTTGCATATGATTTATTTATCATATGTTACCGTGCCGAATAAGTTGCTCTGTTTCTTTTCCTACCGCGGATCTATAGGCAGAAATAATGGCCCGAACTCGGAATGCAATATGTTAATGTGAAGGCGCCACGGAGACGGATCAGTCGCAGGAAAAACCCCGATTATATTATTTTTGGTTTATCATTTCATACAGCAAAGACTGTAACATGTATGTAGCATAAAACTTGATTTTCTAATGACGCAGGTAAGCGACCCAGAAGGGCAAGTTGGGCAGACTGCAGATCCCACGACACAACCATCCAACGTGTCATGGTAACGTATTCACGAAATAATGCTATACCTTATTTTATACCTTCATATAATTGATATTATGGAAGGACGTGAGATCTCAAAAACAAAAATAGATTTTGAGTTGTAGATTTTTACAAAAATGACAGCAAGGTCTAAGATTCGAATTTCAAAATAGACATTTCTTGCCTCAGAGTGACTGAGTCACTGATCCCAAATTTCCAGCTTGTGCTTGTCCAAGAAATTTGAGACAAACGAAAGATGTGATATTATTTTTGAAACAGCCCACACAAGTCGTATTTCGACGTTTTGTGTGTGCATATCGATGCAGTCCCAGATTCTGATACACACACCAAGTTATTACAATTGAGTAAACGATATGTTATTTGTTATTCATCATATATCGGAACGTGTAATGAAATAAGGTTTAGTGTTTCAGGCCATAATTCGTGGTAAAAATACACGTTATCGCACATTGATTCGTATTTTTACAACAGCAGCATTGCGATAGATGTATTCATTTGTTTACTTGCACTCCCCCAGGCAGTGCGATCGGGATGCAAAGAAATCCAGGTCAAAAGAATCGATACTGATTCTGGTCGCAGGGCTGTTGGCTGTTGCAGTTATCGCACTTGTGGCTACGCTCATTCTCCAAATGGTGATATTCACCAGAGAGGAATACAAAGAGATGTGCCAAAGCGAGGAGTGCGTAAAAACAGGTGACCGAGATCGATTGTGCTTATACAATTGTACTTCATTTAGCGACTCTTTGTTCTTGGTGTTTTTTTTGCTGCCAAGGATGACTGGCGCCTCGAGCAAAACCTGACCAAAAAACGGCCATCAAAAAATTGTATGCAATGCAAAGTATGCAATGATAGGTATACGATGCGATTTTTTCGTTGATAGCAGATCAGCTGGACTTTCCACAATATTTTAAGTGCCATGTACGCACACGTATCTGTTCTCGCGTGACCGAAACGCATGAGAAGGTTTTTTTCATTATCTCTTTGCCGGACTATTACGATGATTCGAGATTCTTCTTAAAAATGGTGAAAGGTATAATGGGACTGACTGACGCCAAGACATCATATCTCTGAATACTTTCGGATAAGCATATCGTCCGGTGATAGTGCAATACCGCGTAACCAATATTTGCAATACCGATGAATGGATGAAAATTGACGCTGTGAAAAAAAGTATTTTTTTTTCGCTCATTTTCATGCAAAATTTGAATGGGCAGACGTGTTGCTGGACCCGAATATCGACAGCTCGGTCAATGAAGGACGAGTATTGCATCGCCTTAAGATGACTCGCAGACAATTCAATTTCGAAGACGTTTTACGGAGTTTTGTTTAATTTTGAAATACGTTTGTGAGACGACAGTAATTTGTTTAGAACACAACGTCGATGTCTCGTCTATCATAGATCAAACTGTAATTTTTAGAACTTGTCTGAAACCCTTGGAACGTTCTTTATGCCATCAGAGATAAAGATGTGGCATAATGCCTGAAGAATATGCAACACCGATCGCATAATAACATTATTGAGAGAGCTAGCATAATGTAATATGGGTAATAGTTTCGATAATAAAACCGAAGAATTGGTGAAATGGGCTTATTAGTGGTTTGGTGGGGAAAAAAAGTAGCGAAAGTGTGTATATAGCGCGTAAGAAATATTCAATTTATTCAATTTGTTGTAATTGAAGCTTTCTCAAACACACTTACGCATTCAATTAAACAAATGGGTATTATTTTATTTTATCAAAAATTACAACTAGTTGAAAAAGCATACTGACGTAATCTTTCATTCCATTTCATAAAGTTAATACATCGAGAAGATAAAGAATGAATCCCAAACTCGTTTGGATAATCCGTATTCATTATCTCACTAGTATTCTGATTTTACAAGTTCGCAAAATGATAATTCTTCAATAATAACAAGGCTGCGATATATACTGATTGAATCATCACCTATTCACTATTCAAATGACTCGTTATCGGCATCCGTTCTAGCCGCAAGAGTCATACAGTCGATGGACAGGTCTTTCGAGCCTTGCGATGACTTCTATAGATTCGCATGTGGAGGCTGGACCAAGAACCATCCTATACCGCAAAGCCAAACCTCCTGGGATCAGCTCAGTTTGTTAAGAGAAGAGCTTATGAGTGATCTCAGACTTTTATTAGAGGAACAAGACCGCAAGGACGACTTGAGGCCGGTCAAGTTGGCCAGGTCACTCTACAGAACTTGCATGGACATCGGTCAGTTAGATACATCTTAGTGCATATTACACGACTGGAAAATTTGACAACAGATTTCTCTGCCATTAGCAAGTGTTGAAAAAATGGGCCTCGAACCAATATCTGACGTTCTATCTCGATTGGGTTTACCCAGAAAACCACCCCTCGAAAACGATGTTAAACGTTTGGATCTGGCCAGGCTAGCCGGGGTCGTTCAGAGATTACTGGGCTTGAATCTGCTCGTGAATTTCTACATAAATGAAGATGTGAGAAATACGACAAGGAACAGAATGACGGTAATCTATTTCTACGATTATTATAATATGCAATGGCGTTGTTAGTTTCATCCATCTAATTACTAATTTTTTAACGATAGCTATAATGCAGCTAATTTATATTTTCGAAGATGGAACAGGTCTCGCCTGGCTTCAGTGAAAGATATCTTCTGGAGCCTTTGCGTTTTCGATCCGAATTGACAGAGTACAGAAAGTATATAACGTCGATGATGGAATTGGCTGGAGCGGGCAACAAGAGTGCTGTATTTGCAAATGAGCTAATAGAATTCACTACTGAAATTGCCAAGGTGAAAGTCTTCGATCAGTCATATTTTATTTTATTTATTTATTTATTTTTTCCGTCTATCCGACTAATTTCGTGATATAAAAATCTTTTATCGTAATCTTTAACGGTTCATTGAGTCGATCATGTTCATCTGTGCGGAAAACAAGAATCATTGAAGACGGATTGAACAGTCACAAAAAATTTCTTGAAGAAATTCTATTTCTATATAACTTGTGTCTGTTGTATTGTATAACCACAGACCAATACTATAGTATCTTACATCAATTAATTATGCAACACAGAGCTGCGAATACTTGACAATACCGCCGATACGCGCTTCTGCCATCAACCAATTTTCGGACTAGTACCAAAACTAACAGTTCGACAAAGAATTGCATATTTTTGGTGGATACGCCCTTTCGGCATTAACTTTACCGAAAAAATCATGTTAACTAATGCCAAACGGACGTATTCGCCAAAAATGAAATAAGAATTGCAGAAGGGCGTAAGAGTGTCGATGTCGCGCGATATTCATTTGAGCCCGTCAAGTCGCTGGGAGGTACATGTTTTCGTATCCAAGACTTGATCCAGCTTTGATGTTACCATCCAATCAAAGATTGAGGAACATAAAAAGCTGCGATTAATTTTTGACCATGACGATTCAAAGGAATATCTATATCTTCAACATGTCTACAGATCGTGACATCGCCGGAGGAAAGAAGAAGCGTCAACCACTTATTTCACGACATTACTATCACAGAACTTCAACGCCTTACAGACCTCAATGCTCAGCAGGTTGATGGTTTATTAAAAATAAACGATGAGTTCATATAATTATGAATTTTGAACTGAATTTTGTAATTCATAAATGAATAAAAATTTTTTCAGTGGAACTGGACAACTTATTTGGAAGCAATTTTCAACAACACTAATGTCACAATAAATACGAGCGTGGACCGTGTCATTGTCATGGATTTGCAATACTTACAGAAGTTGCCAAGCTTGTTAGCGAACACATCATCAGCGACTTTAGGTAATTGCCATACTGTTTCATTATCCTAGCGCAGATTACAATTGCATCAGCTTCTCATATCGCAATATATATTCTGTTTTCCCATAAATCTTCAACGTCATATTCAATTCTTAAAAAGTTACGAAATCGTAGCTTGATCGTACAACTTCGAAACATGTAGTTCAATCCTTCCCGTGGTTGTATGAATATATTTTAGCAAGGTACGCGTGGTGGGGTGTGTTTTCGACTGTCGCGCCATTGACGCTTCAGAAATTTCGAGATCTTGGATTCGAATTTTCGCAAAAACTGTTCGGGTTGAAAGAAAAGACAGCAAGGTGGAAGGGTTGTACTGGAAACGTGAATTCCAATTTCGGAATGGCCCTGACCTATTTATACGTACAAAGACATTTCAATGAACATTCCAGAGAAAAGGTATTGGATAAAATCATTGACGACGATCTGTTGCTCGTTCATCTTCGCATCTAATATCACATTTTCGCGTTTATCGTCATTCTTAAGGCGCTGGAAATGCTCTCAGACATCAAGGAGGCGTTTAATGATATGGTTACCGAGCTGGACTGGATGGATGCAGGCACACGAGCTAGAGCACATCAGAAATTATCTGCCATCAGACCGTTCGTTGGTTTTCCAGAATGGATAACGAACCCAGAGAAGCTGAACAAATTTTACGACGGAGTGAGTTGTCACTGTGATTTTTAAACCCACATTCGAACACCGGTAGTATCTCGTACCTTTCACTGCCTCCATGTTACTATTTTTCGATGAATAGCCTTTTGAGTTTTTTTCTTCAAAATCTAGCCAATTAAGCGAAGCCAGGATCTCCTGACACTCTTTAATTCGCCTTTGCGTTGATTTAGGCTGAAGTTGTGGACGGGAAACTTCTCGAAACTTTCTTGAAACTGACCAGCACAGGAGTGCAGAAAAGTTTGAATAGTTTGAGAGAAAAACCCGATAAAAACAGATGGATATCTACTGGAACTACTGTGAATGCATTTTACAGCGCAGTTCTGAATTCTGTCAGTAAGTGAGAGAGAAAATTAAAGAAAAAAGAAAAATCGATGCTCTGCGACATGAAACAATGCATACGTTCAGCGGTTTCCCAATATTATTGGCCATTATCATGATGTTCGTTTCTCCTAACTTGAAACTAACGTAGCTTTACAATTTCAGCTTTTCCTGCTGGCATTTTACATCCACCATTTTACGGCAATGGAATAGAGTGAGTGAAAATATGATTCCTAAAAAGATTCATGCAAGAATAGTTATAATCAAATTCATTATCAATATTTTCCCTATAATTATCATTATTTGATCATCGCATTAAACATGCCCTCTGTAATATCAAATTCTCCAAAGATCATCGGTTGAATGAAAATCTCGATGATTTCAAAATTTGAATGGAATAGATGAAAAATTAATCTTATTACGCGAACCGACTAGACACCTATCTCAATCATACAATATATCATATGATATGCCTGAGAATTATCTCCAATTATCTACCTTACGCCGTAATAATTAACACATGGTTAATGCTTTTCCTAACTTACAATTAGATCAATCAACTATGGAGCAATGGGTGCTATAATGGGTCATGAATTGACGCACGGTTTTGATGACCAAGGTAAATGAGAAAGAATTAGCTAACAATTTATCCGAATCTTTAATGGCTTTCAAGTGGTTGCAGACCAGAGGCTATTGAAATTCTAGATCTTTGTTACCGTCATGTGCATGTAAAATGACCCGATTATAAAGAAAATGATTTTCCTGATGAATGATGTGTACGCACAGGTCGAAGATACGACGAAAATGGCAATCTGAGACAGTGGTGGAGTGATGAAACGCTAATCCATTATCATGAGAAGGTGGAATGCATCATAAAACAATACAGCAGTTACCACGTGCCAGAATTGGGTCATAATTTTACAGTGCGTCACTCCAATATGCATTTTGATTAATTTCGGATCCATATACGTGGCGGAATATTACTTTAATCAGAATATCAACCTGCAGGTGAATGGACTGAACACTCAAGGAGAGAACATAGCAGACAACGGTGGCATAAGAGAAGCATATCGCGCCTACAAACGTTTGACCGTGCGGAACCCAGGTCACCAACAAGCTCTGCCAGGACTGACAGAGTACACCCATGACCAGTTGTTCTTCCTAGGTTTCTCACAGGTATAAATTTCCGGGATTTTAATCACTGAGACTCTGTTACGCAGAAGAATACAGCTATTCGTGTTTTTAATATCAATCATCTCGCTTAGGTCTGGTGCGGGAATTACACAAATGGCGCTCTGAAATCAAAGCTGATAGAGGGTGTCCATGCACCGAATCATTTCCGTGTGATAGGGACGCTTTCAAACAACGCGGAATTCGCAAGAGCTTGGAACTGCCCTACGGGAAGCCCGATGAATCCGAATCACAAGTGTATATTGTGGTAATTCGTGTGTGACAAGGTGGTTCAATCATTTCGTGTGATTCTTAAGACGTGATAAAGAATCGAGAAACGGAACCATGGCTTCTAAACTCCCAGTTTTACGACGCGCCATCGACGTCTTGCAGAATTTACTGGCAAACGTGGATTCGAAAGACATTGCTATTCGTTCTCGAATTGATCTTAGAGCTTTCAGCTAGGTCTGACAACATTTTGGCCAACTGTTATTCAATGAACAATCTCTACACTTTGTGACCCAGTAGCGAATTACATACAAGATATTCAGTTTGCGATTAGCAAATGATCCATGTATGAATAAAACATGTTTAAAACGTGTTTGAAATTAGCACCTAACATTCCGGTTGTAAATATTTTCCCGTAAAATTCTAGACTGTAGTTAGTTTAAGGAACGGAATTTTATTTTTTCTGTAAATACTATTACATTTATTCATCGTGCAAAGGTGTGTACGTAATTTTTTTTAGAATGCCGTTACACACCTGTATATAATCGTAGTAAACAAGTAATAATCATCAATTAATGTAATAATCAGCGAATTTATGAGTATCATCAACTCTTATGACTTATATTACTACTACTCTTGTTTGAAGACTGTTTTAGATTGTCTAAGGAAACTTGACTTGATTCAGGTATACATACATGTTAAAAAAACGAACTATACAAGTTCTAGAATAAAGCGAACGATATTTCATTCATTATAGGAATACCTATATTCACTGTTTCACGATTTTCTTCAGCTTCTTACCTTTCCGTTTCATCATTTTTCTACCAGATATCAGTGGCGTGATACTCTTCCTCTTCTTCAACGCAGGCGATGTTAAATCTACCGTATTATCCAGTCGAAGATTCCCTCCTTCTTCTCCTTCTTCCCTAACTTTTCTCTTGTTTTTCACCTTCTTGCTCTGCATTTCTTTCGTCTCAATTGTCGCCGCGCTCAAATTCACCTTATTATTTTTATCATCTTTTCTCTTCTTTTTACGTTCCTTAGGTGAAACACTCTTCTCAATGGACTTCAACTTATTTCCATCATTTTCTTCCGAGATATTCGACTCGTCAATATCCGGCCGTGAATTAGACACGGACTTTGATTTCCGTCTAAGTTTCAAATTTTTCGAAGATTTCTTGGCTGTTTTAATACGCGCCTCACTATCATCGTCGTCACCTTCATCTTCTATGATTACTTCTTGTCGAATTTTAAACACAGTCCTTTTCTTAGTTGATACCTCGCTTTCGTCTATCAAAATTTCCTCCTTCTTTACCTCTGGGCTAGCAAATGTCTCTGCTAACACAAGACAAGTTATTCTCGCCCCACAATGCTCCTTCGCCAGTAAATCTAAGCTATCATTTCTGAACCGCCATAGTTTTAACTCTCCCGAGCTGGATACAGTCGCAATAAAGTCGCCGGTGCAAGCCACGGCCTTTACTCTAGTCTCATGGACATCTTTCAATAAAATTTGCGCGGAATTTACCAAATCGTACAACTCCGCCTGCCCGTTATCGTGGCCAATGATTATCACGTCGTCGTTAATAAACTCAACGCATGTTACCCGCAGTTCGAACTCAGCTTCGTCACTAACTCCGGCATTTGCTACATTGTATAAAATGACCTTAAAATTAGTTGCTATTAGGTACTTTTCGCCGTCTGGACTCCATCTCACAACTGTAATGTTTTTGGCATCTAGTCCCAACTTGGGTACTAAATTAGTTGCGTAAGCCTGTCTGCCTTTGACCAAATTCCACGTTCTGAGAACACCGTCGCCGCCAAAAGACAGAGCTAACTTGCCCGACGGATGAATGCACAAACAATTTACTGGGGAACCTCGGTGGGCACTTTTCCAGTGCTTTTCCAGCTGCCAATTACCGCAACGAACCGCTGCTATGCTCCCGTCGGTGCTGCACGTCAGGATATGGGAAGAGTCTGGCGTGAATGCGACACTGTTTACCGTGTCTAAAAATAGAGTGTCGAAAAGTCGTGTGTTCATTAGACGAGCGGTCGCGCATCCATCGTTGAAAAATGTATAACTTACCGGTGTGATGAGTCAGTTTTCCGGTCTCAATTCTGTTACGCATGTTGTACAAATAGATCGAATCGTCGGCCCCAGCTGATGCCAAATAATGCTTACTGCTAGCAACATCTCTTACACTAGCCTGATGACTGTGGGTAGCAAAGCTGCGGGTTAATTTGTATCCCTGAAAGCATATGAGGATTTTATTTTATCCGGCGCCGTTTAACCCCCTTTGATTATACCAACAAGTCCACGATGTGAGCATAACCTAGAAACATTTGTTCGAATCATAATATAGTAACGTTCACTCACGCTTGTGGTAGTTTCGATCTTGTAACCGAGCAAGAACTGCTCGTATGTCCCGATTATTATCTCAACGTTATCTGGCGTTGTCATTTTTCGAATATGAATTTAACACGTGGAGAGAAATTCACCTTGGCAAACATAACCTCGATACATTTCGCTCATTCCGTTCTGTTCAAATCCCAAATTTAAAGCAAGTGACACTGATGACGTCACTTATTTTCCCATCGGTCGATTATAGGTTTGTTCGAGCTAGCTACACTTTTTACACTTTTACCAGATTTTACTCTTTCCCCTAGAAATCTACACCTCCTATTGGGCGAGAGTAAAAAGTGTAAGAAAAGTGTAAAAAGTGTAGCTAGCTCGAACAAACCTATTAATTATCGTCTAACTAGTTAGCACGTAGTTTTAGACTTTCCCACTGTAGCGCTATCAACTCGCTAGCTGCAGTCGGCTCACTCGCACAGTCGTACGTTGTGCGCGGTCTGCTGTCGAGTTCTGATAAAAGGACGGACACTACTCTACGACTGGTAAGACGAGGAAGCAGATACCCCCCAAGGGACCGGAGCCTGCCACGTTGACACGCTACTGGCTCGAATCTCACATCCAAGAATAATCACGAATGCGACGTACTCGCGCGCAGATGCTATCCTTGTTCAGCACCCCACCGCCGCTCAGATGTTAGTCCCATTTAATAGTCGATCAGCCTTCGCTTCTTAGTCCTGGGTTGTACAGTTCTGTTTTGATTTTCGTACAAGGACGTAACTTTTTCCGTTCAAAATATATAATCATCGATGATTACGATGTAATACTGCGTACCTGACAGGCAACGCGACAATGCAACAATAGGTGAGTGAAGCAACGCAACTCTTTAGTTTCTCATTATACGCTACATGCCTAAATGCCCATTTTATTAGTTATAACACTATTCATCGGAGTGTGTATATACATAGAATTTCGTCTCTAAAACCAAACATGGTTATTCTCACTCGTTGTACGTAGTTACATAGTCATTTTCTCTATAGGTATCAACAACAGTCGTTACTTCTGCATAATCACTCGCATGTGTAATTTCAGAAAATCCTCCGTTTTAATTATTCAAACAATTTACTCAGTTCCTCGTTAACGCTGAGCAAACGTATTACGTATTTCGCTCTTCACTTGAACCCAGCTAGCTTAAATAAACAATAGAGCAAAGATGACTGTTTACATTTTTTCTTCTTCGCATTTCACATTATTACATCATTGAAAATCACTTTTCAATTGTCTTCAAGGTCTGTATTAGGCTAGTGTCGTATTTTAACCAGGCACTAAATTACACCTATTCCTAATTTTGTTTCTAATCCTTGAATTAATCAAAACGATACTTGTGCATGTCAGATATAAAGGGCGAAGGGGATTCATTTGGTTTCGTTCTTATCTCAACTTCTTGATACGTGTATACATTCATGCAGATTAAATTTTATCAGAAAAGAAGATGCATCACTTTCTCAGCTAACACACACACACACACTCAACTTAATTGGACAAAAAATATCCTTCTCTAATATATTTGATATAATTGGTCAAATGTTTGAAGAATTTTCGTTCATTAGATACTCTTCTCTAAGCAATACAAACTGGGCTTCTTATGATTCAAGAACAACGCTCGATTTCCTTGTATCACGTATTCTTTTCATGCTAGTTCTAGTACTGACTTTTACACCATACACTTTGTGATACCTGAGCTAAAAATAGACGATATATGCAACATTGACCAACCTTTTATGCAAGTTACGTAAATATGTAAGGTAAAGGCAAAGGCAAAGGCAAATACATCCGAGTATCCATATCTGAAATGTAAATACATATGTTAATGCAATATTCATAAAACTCGGTACGCAAGTTCTCCCGCCAGAAAAATTTCAACATTCATTTGCATCAACCAAGTTACTGAAACTTTGTCAACTCATTGTAATATCGTCGAACTAAAATACTTAATTATTTATCAAACTTAGGTAATTAGACACGGCTGTATTCTGCATCAGCAGATTGCAGACCTTGACTATACCGTGATGTCCGTTTCATTATTTTTTAACACAACTCGATTCGAACAATGAGTGTTCTGGCACTTACTTAGTCCAAGAAATGATTGCGAGTATTGTTTCTCGGGCTTTAGATTGTGACGAATCAAGTCGGAGATAAAGAAGCGTAAAATTTTGATCAGAGAGATAAAAAATTATGATTCAAGGTTTCTCATTGTTCCGCTCCCCTAAAACTCCCTTATTTCTATGTAAGGTTTTCCCAGCATTGATTGCCTTCCCTTGATTGTTGGTCCTTGATTACTCACCAGTAAAATACCAGCGAATAATCTGACCGATGGACTTTGAAACGACAGATCAATCACAATATTCCTGATAAACCAGATACGATAGTGTTAATGTCGTTATCATTATCATTCAGATATTGTATTGTAGACTGCTAATTAGACGCATTGCCATTGAAAGTCCAACTTGATCAAGAAATAATCTAATCAATATGAGCTGGCCAATACGTATGTTCAAAATCGTAAACGTTTTTCATTAACAGTTTGGCTCGCTCCACTTCTTCTGTAGTACTTGTGTTTATTGGGTGTAAACAGGTTTGCATGTAGTGCTTGTATTCATTTTATCATCGTTATTCATTACTGTGTATATTCTTTTTCAACCAGACATAATACAGACAGACCTTGGGTCTTAATAAGAAACTAATATCTGTTTCAGGTTGAAAAATAAATATATGTCTTCGACAAAGCGCACATATTAGAGGTATAAGATACAAGATGGAGTTTCTAGCATCGTTAAAGCGATCTTCGGTGGTACACCTTATGTTCGCCATAACATTTTTCACATCTGGTTTGATAATTAATCTACTACAATGTATACTATACGTTGGTCTTCGTCCATTCTCAAAATACCTTTATCGTAAACTCAATTATTATCTATGCTACTCGTTCTACTCCCGTAAGTTATATTATAGATTTATCATCAAAAAATTATCCGGGTGTCTACAGGGCCTGAAATTTATCCAAGGCTTCAAATATCCTGGGATTTTATCAACAGCTATTAGTCCAACAGTTTTTTCCTCAAGTCTATGACTCCTGTGACTATAGCTACACGAGCTATGACTTTCATAGCTCATCAATTTTACCTTCAAACATTTTTTTTTTTCCTTTCATTAAACACCAGCAAAAACATTGTACAGTTGATGAATTATGCACATGGTTAATGAACGACTGGTTCTGTGTATTACATTTAAAAAAATGGAGGAAACTGTGTCTTTGATAAAAACAGCATCATCTATCCTCAAAAATATATTAGAAATTCCAAAACGGTCGTGCATGCTTTCTGAGAATGTCTGAAATTGTGAATTTCAACTCTGTGGACATCCTGCTAATTTATTATACCTTATCTTTAATTTAGTTAGAACTAAAGATACTCTGAAAGTATAAAGAACACGAAAACAGTCTTTTCAAATGCACAAGGTCCGTAATACCATGAAATCTGTTTTCCAAGTCATGAATTTTCGGTTTATAGAATTAGTATTCATGGCTGAATGGTGGTCTGGAACTGATGTAATTTGTTACATAAATAGAGAAGAATTTGACAAGTATTACGGTAATGAGCACGGATATTTGTTGATGAACCATAGTTATGAGATCGACTGGCTAATGGGATGGATGTTTTGTGACCGTATACGAATGCTAGGGGTAAGCTGGATGAAAAGAAAATGATACAATTCTTCCTATGGTCGATATTCTGAGATAATGAAAACCTGTAATGACAAAAATTGCAGAACTGTAAAGCTTACGCAAAAAAGTCAATTCAATATATACCGACGCTAGGATGGGCGTGGAAATTTGCAGAAAGTGTATTTTTGGAGAGGAGTTGGGAAAAAGATAGAGATACTATCGGTGAACAAATAAAAGAACTAGCTGACTACCCGGACACAATGTGGGTGAGTAATGTAAACATTGAAATTTCTTATTTAGGAATAACAACATGCGACTTGTTACATGTGTGCGAATTATTTGCACAGCTATTGTTGTATGCGGAAGGTACACGATTCACACCTGAAAAACACGAAGCCAGCCAAAAGTTTGCACACGAAAAAGGTCTGCCAGTATTAAAGCACCATTTAACGCCACGCACAAAAGGATTTACAGCAAGTCTTCCACATCTAAGAGGCAAAGTGGGTGCCATCTATGATATTCAGTTGGCTTTTAAGCCGACAGAAATAGTTAAGCCCACTATGACGAATCTTCTTCTAGGAGAGAAGGTAGAAGCTCACATGTACATAAATAGAATTCCGCTTAAGGATGTCCCTGAAGGGGACAAAGCCGCTTCAGTCTGGCTCCACGAGATCTATCAAAAGAAGGTACCTCGAATGTTTTATCCAGAAATTTTAGCGCCTAATCAAAGCCACAGAGTTGCAGGATCCCTACCATCATTATATACGAGATAGCCATCCCTTATTCATTTCACTTGAATAAAAGAAAAACATAGTCTTAGAGTGCTGAAAATATACTCTCTCGTTAACGAAACTTTTATTTCATGTTTCTCGATTGAAGATCAACAGAAAATACACAATCAATTACCACTGTTAATAGATTCTCACTTTCACCTAAGATTTCATCTTCAATTCAATCTAGGATCGAATGGCAGAAAGTTTTATGCAAACTGGAGACTTTTTTGCTACAAGCGGGGTACCGCCAACCGGGAGTTTCAAGCTAGAAAGAAGATGCTACTCTCTTATAAACACAACATTATGGGCCATTATTGTTCTTGTTCCCATGCTCTACTATCTCATCAATCTTCTTTTATCTGGCTCTACCGTATACTTTTCTATCGGAGTTGGGATCATCATATTATGTGAGTGCTTTTTAAAAAAAGAAATGATATTCGCTCGTTAAATAAGGAGAAACGGACTTAAATATGGTCATTTTTATTTCCAGTTTTCCTGTTAATGTACAAAACAATTGGAATGTCTCAGATAAGCAAGAGTTCTTCGTACGGATCTGCGGACGCTAAAAAAACTGAGTGAGAACGCACAGTATTTTGTCTGTACAGATCGAAAAAGCACACACAGAAAAAAACGATAAAATAAATAATAAATAAATAAATAAAAAAAAAAATACAAAGATAAAGATACCTAAATGAATAATAATATTAAATTATTAAGATATATTTGCGAGGTGTGAGGTGGACTAATTGTAATTACTATGTGAACAGCGATATTATAACTTAATATCTCTTGGTATTTGGTTTTCTAATGCCTCGTATATAAATATATGTATATATGTATGTATGTATTGGATAAGTACTACATACACACATACATGCATGCATATATTGTATAGTACGTACAGGATATCTGACATTAATTTTTTTTCCCAGTTGAATAAACATCCAGGAATTATTTAGAGGAAGAAAAAAGTCGCATTGTTTTTACAGGGACATGATAAGAAAGGAAATACTCGTATTGTTGTTCATACCTATTTTCATCTCTTATATGAATTGCGGAGGGGGATCAAAACTGAACAAAATATACTCCTCTGAAAACTATTATCATCAATGAAAATGAAGTTGCAATTGAATGAAAAAATTAATTAAATAAATAAAAAATATATATGAGACTGATAGCTTGAAAGAAAAAGGAAAAAGGACAAAAAAAAGTAAACACATTTCATTCATTTTATGCCCCTTTTAAAACCGTAAAATACTTTTGGCTTGCAGTTATTTTCGGAATTTCAACTCTCTTTCTCTTTCTCTTTCTCTTTATCGTATGTGCGGCGTGGGAAAGAGGGGGGATTTAAAATTATACAACCTGCATAGAAGTGCGTACACATTCTCGGCGTAGTAGTATATTGATATTAATATATCCATATTGATATTACACTTACTGTATAAGGTAGTAAATGTGTTTGTGTTCGAAGGTTTTTTTAATATCTAGTGACTGTTATTGTTAAATAAACAGCTTTTTAATCCCATTATTACAGAAATGTTAACGTCAAAGAAACTGTGTTCGCATTCTCATCAAGTTCAATCAGCTATTTATCATTTTCTCATGCAAGTTTGCGATCTTTTATAATTGTGACGTTAAAACTCAGTCTCTTCTTTAGAATTTGGAGCCTTACTTGCAAGAGGATACGCCAGTTTCCCTGACGCTAATATGTCTAAATTTTTTACGCTTACACCCAACAATCACCCCTATGTCATACACAATCCGTATTATGTATGAAGATCGTAATATCGGAATGAAATTTGTGCGAAACTCGTGACACTACCGCATTCTATTCTCTGACTTATCCTGATGCAGCCAGTATTACATCATATCGCAGATAAAACAGCGAAGATAGTCTCTCTTATCTAGAAACGTTTATTGAAAAAATGTACATATGTATATTTCGGCGTGGCTATGCATGAAACATGACCGTGATCAATATCTTTGCTATTGCTAATTAATTTCAGCTTCTTGTTTTGTCATCGTCTTTTTGGTCAGAGTTATGAGCTTTAGATTCGTGATGTTTTTCCTCGTATCCTCCCATCGGTCTGGCTTTGTATTCAACCATTTTTAATTTTCCGTTAGCGTCGTAGTACCCATAGTGTCCTTTCACAGATCCATCGCGAAGACGTTCTTCCAGACGGAAGTGCCTATTCTCTCTGGAATTAATAATCATTAGCATAATGACTAATTATCGCACAATCAGATTGAACAAAGAGTGAAGAAAAGTTTCGAAAATAATTAATCGCAGCTAGAACGTCGATTATTTTGTATTTTTGCAGATGGGTTCCAGCACTCACCCATCACCAGTGTCGTATCCAAATATATAAGTCTGCGGTCCTTCGTGGCCGTGTATCTGAAATTCCACTCGCTCCCCGTCTTGCGACAGCAGCAAAGGATTCTTCGGTTTTTCTTTCGGCCGTTTTTGCAATCTTTCAACTTTCCCGCTCGGACTCTTATGCGACATAACATACAAACATATCAATGACACTTATCTAAAATTCCTAAAGTTTCAACAAGCTCATCATTTTGTGAGTCCTATGTGCGAAAAATGTGACAATTTCATTTCACTACCTCGACACGTTCCTCCGGATCATGTTCTCTGTCGTACGTTGGCTTATGATTTTTCAAACCCTTTTCGTTCTCCGGATGAATTTTTTTTGATTTTTTCTGCTTCACGATTCTGTGGTTTTTCAGTCTCTCTTCATTCGTAGCCGTCGAGTCTTCGATCGGCCGTTTTGATTTCCGTTTATTCTTCACCCAAAACTCTCTCTCCTCGAACTTCAGCTTTGGGAGCTGCATGTAAGGAGACGGGACTTTGGGGTACAAATAACTGGGTACGGATCTCGTCTCTGCAATATTCGAAAACTGACTCCGAGTCGGAAGATCTCTGTCCCTGAACTTGTGATTCTGTGGAAGAGTCCTAATCTTGGACTTTGATTGTCCTCCCTCTTGATCATCTCTGTGTCGTTCGTATCTCCCTTTTTCGTCCATCAAATCCCCGGATTTCATCAGCAAAGGCTCTGCAGTGTTGGGATCGACCAATTTTACGTTCGGCTTATCGCTCTTTGAGATATGCTTAGATTTTTTGATCGGGTCTTTCGGCGACGGTGTGGGTCTTTTAGTGTCTGCCTTGAACCTATGATTCCTATTATTTTCTCTGAAAGAGTTCTGTCTTTCCGGTTCTGACTTAGCGCTCCCTCCAGAGTGCAGGGCGACTTCCGATGGCACGTAATAAAATATGTAGCGTGGCCCACTTTCGATAGAACGGTGCGTGCCTCCGCGATCAGATCCGCTTTCTGCAGACATTTCTAGCCACGGGAAGCCGTTTTTTATTTCTTCTAAACTCAGCATGGGAACGTTTGCGTACTGAGTAAATGCTACTCGAGATTTAACGTGCACCGGTAGTCGGGGAGGAAATGGCTCTTCGTATTTTATCATCACCGCGCAAACTTCTGGCCTGATGACGAGGAAGATGAACACGCCGAAGTTCAGCTTGAACAAACACATCAAATATTGATGAAAAATAAGAAAATCACGATTCCTTGACATTTTTATTTTCGCAATATTTCAGTTTCGGCCGGGATGATCGAGTTTACTTTCAATAAATTATAACGGCACGCAATCATCTTCCATTTGTTCAATACCGCAAAAGGACAACTCGATCTATTACTCACGAATAGAAACATGTACGATATACAAATCAAACAGCGAAACAAGTTTTCAATCTTTTCCATGAGAAATTTGAGTTCTGCGAATACATGATTTTCGCGGTACTGCCCACCCCATTATCTTATATGCATTCGGATCTTTTTACCACTTTCACATTTCGTTACGCTCTGTGGTACTCCCTGAATTAGCAATAATAGTCACAGAGTATATCCGCTGTATCTGCCACACTATTATTCTGTTCTAAATGTAGAGAATTTTTATCTTGAAATATGATCCAATGATCAGGGGAAGCGTTAAAAAACAGTCAAGGTACCACGTTAGATAACATGATCATTCTAATCCAATGTTACGACAAAATGAAACGCAATTCATAGAAAGTTGAATGTGTAATTCCCCGCTGCTTTTTACCCTCAAGTCACGACACTTAGCTTTTTTTATCATCTTTTGTAACCGCGTACGTATATATAGGTATATACATACATGCATACATCATGCATAGCTATCATGTCTGTACTCGTTTTTCACTCGCGCCACTTGACTTGATAAAGTGCAATGGCATCATAGAAATGTCAGAGCAACTCGTGCGTGACTAATCGTATGATTTCGAGATCATTTCTCATTGCGGACATACGATCGTTATGTTTTATATTACAAGTATAGAAAGTGTCTTGAAATCGCATGTGAGCTTTGAAAACTTTAGGATGAAAGAAATAGTAGAAATTATATGTATAATATACGTTTGAGGATAGTAGTGTTCTTTTTACTATTTGAAAATACAAATGAACAAAACATGCTTGCATTCATTTCATAGACCGCAGGTTTATGATCAGTTTTGAGTTCAACAGTAAATAGATATAATATATGGTCACTATATAAAATCAAATCAATGATTTACTCACAAGAGTTTTCGTCGGAATCATGACTGCAAGCAGGTCCACTGAGAAATTGACTGACAACGATCATGAGAGATTGAGTCTCGGCGTCTCTCTGATAGAACTCTCTCTTTCAATCGAATGATCCCCTACTTTTAAAACTGCCTCTGCGCCGCCGTTTGTTATTGAAAGGTTTTCACTTCTATCTAAAACTGACCGCGATTGTTACTATAAAGTATTATAATATACAGGAGTCTGTTTTTTCCTAATGCCAAGAAGTACGATTATTTCATGATCGCAGTTAACTTCCGCCATGTATATGTAGTAAATGTATCATATAATACCACAACGCATTGCCGCATCCCAGGTGGTTGAACCGTCCATCGAGAAATCAAATTTCGAAATTCGATTGCAGTGCATCTGGGATCGCAGCTGCAGAAGAGATGCTTGAAATACGGGGCTTTTTATAAGATGTATATTGTTTCATAGAATTATCAACAAACGAAAAAACCGGCGTAGCGACATGATGCGGGGTGTCTGAATTATCCTGTAATGCTCATTGTGAATACAGAGTCTGATTACCATTCAAATACCGGATCATTTATGAATCAAATTTCCATCATTTTTGTACGCTATTTTACGATGAAAAACAAAGGACATGGAGGACTCGCTGAGTTAAATGGACCATGTCTCCGTCCGCCCGGCCTTGTATACGCTCAAACAATACTCCGTGCACTTAAATTGTCATTCTATTCATGATCCCGCTTGTCTGGCATACATTTTGACATAAACATGCAGTGTGCTCACTTTTCACGCGTCGTTTCCCATAAAAACGTACACGGGAACCATCCTTAGCCATACTTACTGTGCAGCTCAAACCGAGTAGACCGAATTCCTGAAGGATGCGTCTCTCCCAACTCTTGGCCTGCTGTGTGCTCGTTCTTTGCTTGCACGAAGGGACGGTTAGTATTATAGACAAACGAAATTCGATATTGACAAATCCGCGTCAGTACAATTAATACAATCACGATCATACATTTAGATAAGATCGACAAGAGCTGACGCTCGTTGCAGAGGTGATTATCGCAGTAAAGTGTAAAATTCACCATAATCGATCTTGCACTTCATCATTTCCACGAGTGTTCAACCGCACTCCCTCACAGATCATACTTTTTGTTGGAATGGTGAAAAAATGTGTATCTCCGATTATTTTCAGGCTTTAAAATGTCGAACTGGTGAGCACCAGACGAACAATCAATTCCAAAAAGTAATGCATCGATGTAGGGATCGCATAATACAAGGCAGCCAAAGATTTGGTGGCGATAACTCCTCGGATGATGACTTTGACAGTGATGAGAGCTATGACGACGCATCAATAGACTCTGACGAAAAGGATTACGGTAAAAAATTTATGAACAGCCCGCGCACCGCGGGGACAACAGACACCAGCATGACGAGGAACTCGGGTTCCAATAATAATAAGTAATCATTCTTTTACCGATCATCATGCCTTTCGAGAGATACGTCCGTATGATATTAATTCAGCGATCTTTATGAAACTGAACATGCTTCTTTTGGGGTGTAGCATATATTATGGGTACATCTTATGATAACGTTTCGTTTTTAAGGGCTGCACATTCATTTTTATTCAGCATTTCTTATTCTCATCCTTCTTTCGTGCAAAATTTCCGTCGCTATTTTCTCATCCTTCATCCGGTTTTCAGCGGAGATCAGAAAAGCAATGCGCGCAGGTATGAGCAGAATACAAGTCCTCGTCCTTATCCGTACAACAGAATTATGAGCAACGCTAGTTCTGCAGGTGCTGACGTTACTAACGACAGACTTTCACGGAACAATGCGAGTTCACGAAGCGGAGGATCCAACAACATGGCAAACTCTGGGCACAACAACAACATGCAGACGAACCAACATGATCAGGCCGTATGATGGTTTATCTTCCGAATCTCCAGAGTTATAATCATTCGAGTCAAACTTTGAGTGTAGAAAGTTACCATATCATCAACAATTTGTGATATCAGTGAAACATCATTCTCGTATGCATATCCCTAAGAGTGTAATTTGAGAATCAAGATTCTGCCTCTTTTTTACAGTGCATCGTTCAATGCTTCTTTGACGAGTTGAATCTGGTGAGTATCTGATGTTGCAGCAATCGATAGATTTGAATATTAATCTTTAATCTATTCCTATATCCAGATTGATCAAAATGGATTTCCCGAAAAGTCTGCAGTGACGAAAATCATGATGCAAAATGTCGGGGACCAAGAGTTACAAGATTTTGTTGAGGAAGCTGTGTTGAACTGCTTTTACCTAATCGATGCAGACAGAAACAAAGAGCCGTGCAAATTTTCACAAAATCTTCTGAATTGCTTAGCTGAAAAAGGCCGAGCGGTAAGTAGCTCGTCAAAACTTGAAAAATTTTATTTCTCAAATACTGATCCTATTCTTTCACCTCATATTATGACCAATTATTTCTTCCTCTGATCTTGACTAATTTAATATATACATTACCATTAAAAGTTTACATTTTTACAGAGATGCGAAGATTGGGATTCTCAATGATGCACTGGGCTTTTTTCTGAACACACGTACATCATATAATATACATATGCACCATGTCTTTATCAAAATATATATATTATTAACAGAACGTTATCAACTCTATACATATACCTATGTGTACATATTATGGATGTATTCGAACTGTATGATATACAAATATAATCACAAAATAAAAATTAGTCAAGGGATTACCATAATTGTGTGATTTTTGAATTAATTCGTTGAAGATTAAAGAAAACTTTTCAAACACCTCACAACTTTTGATTTCCAAAAGGGTGACTGTCTGGACTTTCGGACATTGATAACTCTCACGTTTCTCCTTGAAGAAATAATACAAGCATACGTAGATTTAATAGATTTTATTGATTCTCCGAACTAAAATATACACTTGCAGGAATATTATATAGTTAGGGTATATGTACATACATACATAAAGATAGATAAAAAATGCAAATCCTATCTAACTTTTGTTTAAAAAATATAATTTCAACGGTATAAGTAATACCTATATAATGTAATATACAATATTTTATACAAAACCCGAAGCATTTGATAGCAGAAATAAGTTTTTTTATTTTTCACAAAGTGTTATAACATAGGTATATATTATAGCAACATTCGTAGACCCTAAAGCGTTTGCCAAATCATTTAACTATTGTAACAAATCGATTTGGCAAACTTCTGCATTGTTACTTTCACATGAAATTTACCTCCTAGCTTTATGGCAGAGGTATGTGGATCAGTGCGCGTCCAGTTTGCGAGACTGGAAATCCATCATCCTCGTGATTTGCAAAACTCTTTCCATGTACTCAAAAAAAAAATAGAAACAATGAACTGTTTTCATTACATATTATGTTGTTCGTTTTAGAATAAATATACGGAATTGTTTTTCAGCGAGTGTTAATAATAATTCTCTACTAGATCCTGGGCAATCATATTATTTCTTAGTTTCTCTCTTCTCTGCAGTACACCTCTGGTTACTTTCGTTTCTTCAATTCCTCAAACCTCTTTGTCAGGTCGTCAAAGTCTATGTCGTCGCTGGCTGAGCCTGGAGGTGGTTCGTTTTCCGTTGGTACAGCAGGCAAATCCGGTAGGTTGAAATCGTTCATTGGCATTTTTGACCGCGGTTGAGGCTTCGGTTTTTGATCAGACTGTTTGTTCAAATCTGGTGGAAATGAGCCGTACGGAGGAGGTAGGTCGTCGTTACTTGGTCTATTCTCGTTGCTATTATCCAGTGGTATGTTGTAGGAGAAGGCAGCTGGATTAAACGACATGTTTTGATCCTTATTCATCCCGGACGGAGCTCCAGGTGCGACGAATCCAGCTGGTGGATTGCCTTTTTCATGTACCATTGGGTGATTGGGTCCGTCTGGAGTAGGCAGAGTGGGTGGTTGTGGGAATCCCACAAAGCCAAGAGGCTGGGGATAGCCTCCGCTGGCCGAGTCTAAGTCGTTGGGTAATTCCCCGGCGTTGTTGCCGATATCGATTAACAGAGCGTCTTGTCCCTCGGACATGATTTGAGGATCAGGTTCATAGGGTATGTTGTAGTTGTTGGCGATCTCGATCAAATACTTCTCGACCAACAATTTCGAAGGAGACTGTACGCCCATCTTGTGTTTCAGTTTCTCGGATATAGATTGAACGGCCTCTTCTCTGCATGCTTCCGTGTATTGACGCCCGTACTTTGCGGTCAGAATGTCGGCTATTACTTTCATCTCTTGTACGTCGGTCTGGATGCGAGGGGCCGCCCAAATGATCGTTGATATTGCCTCGGACAATCCTTCGTCCAAATTTCTGTAAACAATTGCTTAGTCAGCTACACGAATTCGGACATAGCTGTGTGCGAGCTTCATTTTACTTAAGGCAGGAGTTTGACTTACTTCATTTGTTGAATCAGGCCGAAACGTGCGAGGAGCAAATCGCAGTACATTTCTAGTAATTCCATAGCCTCTACCATGTAGTCTTCTCTGATGATATGTTCGACCCTTATCTTGGCCCTTTCGACCTTACCAGCGGCGATATAATCGGCTATTTCTTTCCTTGCCTTTTGGGCCAGCTCGGTCTTCTTCTTTTCTAATAGTTTTAGCCTGTTTATAGCCAGCCTCAAGTTAGTTTTTAACTTTGTGTAGTTTGGACCGCTCGAAAACATCGTGTCGTTTGTGCTTGACTGTTTTTTTTTTCTTTCTTTTGTTGATTGAAGAGTTTCGATCCTTTAGGGTCAGAACACGCTCTTGTTCGGAATATCAAACACCTAACACCCTTTTTTTTTTATCTAGAACGAAATCCCAATGAGGCGATGAGTAATCTCTCGGCGGAGTCAGAACTGACAGATCCCACCCTACAATTTATGAATTAGAACGTAGACATTGTCGTCTATCATCCGTTCTGAAAAATTACGTTTAAGCTGTTGCCTGGTTTACACAGCGCTGTAAGTTGACTTGATTTAGGAATCGGCCAATCAGGAAGCTGCTTTAGCCACGTGCCAGGTGAATCGAGGCTTCTGATTGGTCAATTCTCAAATTGAATCAAGTTCCTTCCGTTCTATCGAACCAATCACGGTAGCGCCGCGACTGATACGCTGAAAGTCGCGTCAGTGCGACATGTGGATGAGGCTTTAGAATTCGCTTTGATTGATGTTGATTGCAAATGGTGGTGGGAGACGCGTTAGATATCATTGTAGTATTTCTAGCGCGATAAAACGCGATGTGTTGAATTCCGTACCTAGCTCTGTGAGAGTGTTTTCGAAACCGAGTTTATACAAACATGTCGAAAGCGAAGGTATCGGCGGAATGGAAGAAGCGGGTCAAGTCCGAATACATGCGCTTGAGACAGTTGAAACGATACAAGCGTGCCGATGAAGTTAAAATAGCCTGGAATAAGAACCGCAAGGTTATGACAGGTGATAACATTGTTAGCCCCGACTATATTTTTTCACCTCGAAACAATGATTGACAATATGTTCCTTATCGATTGCAACTTGTCGATTTTTGTTCAGCAGAACTTCTCGTCGTCGAACAAAAACGTTGGACGGATGGAAAGGCGCTGTGGCTTGCGATGCAAGAAATTCCAGCCCATGTTTCTTGCATGAAAAAGGCCGAAGTTTCAAGCTCAGATGGAGACGTTCAAAGCTGTCCGGTCAAGATCATAAACGCTGTAACACCCATACCTACCATGTACACGTGGGCACCCATACAGCAGAATTTCATGGTCGAGGATGAGACCGTTTTACACAACATACCCTACATGGGGGATGAGATTTTGGATCAGGACGGCACGTTCATTGAGGAATTGATCAAAAATTACGACGGAAAGGTGGTCGACGTTTTTTACTTAAGCAACGGCATACGACATGCTGTTATTCCAAACGACACAGAATTGATGTAAACTTATTCGCAGGTTCACGGGGATAGAGAGTCTGGCTTTATGGATGACTCCATCTTTGTCGATCTGGTCAATGCTCTGATGCACTATGAAAAGGACGACAAGGACAAAGACAGGGATAAGGACAAGGAGAAGGACAAGGACAAGGAAAAGGACAAGGAGAAAGACAAGGACAAGGAGAAAGACAAGGAGAAGGACAGAGACAAGGACAAGGACAAGGAACTGGCTAGAAAGGCGAAAGAATTATCGAAAGATAAAGAGAGTTCTAAAGATGACGAAGATGCGTATTCGATTGATTTCGAGGCGATCAAACTGGAAGTAAAGTCAGAGAAAACTGAGGAGGACGCGAAAGACTCAAAGGACAAAGAAGCTACAAACACTTCTTTTCCATCCATGCATATATTCAACGTAAGCAGCTATCAGATCTCGACTGATAATACGTTTTTAAAAACTACCCTTGTGAATGTGCATCTCCACACTTGCAGGCAATATCAAGCATGTTTCCTGACAAAGGTAGGCCGGAGGAACTGAGGGAAAAGTATATCGAGCTCACCGAAAGATCTGATCCGAATGTATTACCGCCAGAATGTACGCCGAACATTGATGGCGTTAACGCAAAAAGTGTTCCTAGAGAACAAACAATGCATTCCTTTCATACATTATTTTGTAGAAGGTGTTTTAAATATGATTGTTTTCTACATCGTAAGTACATTACGATCTTTTTGGATCTCTGCACAGTATATACTCTATAACAATACAAGTTTATATTATCTTAGTTTAAAAATACCTATTTATTCAACACAACTACTACTAGGATACTTTGACTTATTTACAAAGCCTCCAATATTTACATGCCATTTTTATTTTGAACAGCTCAAACAATGCCTGGGTGTGTGTCTCTCCTATCAAATAAACTAGATTCTCCTTCGGACGTTTGTTTTTTTTTTTTTTTTTTCTTTTTTCAATAGATTCACAACACAATGTCAACACTTTGTATACATAGTGTATCGAAAAGCCAATGATTTAAAAAAACCTTGATTTTTATGGTCAGAATAGTTTAACGTCACATAAATATCAATAATTCAAATCTATGAGAGATTTTTAAGATAAAAATAGAACTTGACTCATCCCTTAGTTATGTGTTTGAAGAAAAAGAAAAAAAGAAACCTATATACATACATACAACTATTTATATACACTCAATAATGACAGAATTTATAATTCCTGATTCGATACAGCAGCCAAGGGAATCTCGCCGCAAGGTAAACTCAAATTAAATACAAGAAAATATTTGTCGAATGCTTTCTTTTTTGTTCACTACAGGCATCGTCAGGAGTCATGAAAAATTCATTTCACTCACCCACCACCCATCATCACTGTCGAAATAAATTGTTTTTGTTTTTTTTTTCTCTAGATTAAAAATCACAACAATGTTAAACATGTAATATTCTACACTATCATTTACAAATGAATTTAATTCTGCTAGGACTCCAAGTCTGTCATCCAGGACCAAATTTGCAAAAGCGAAAGGGTCCCGACTTGAAACCATTCGCAGAACCCTGCGGGCCTGAATGTTTTATGCATTTGGTAAACGTTATTTCCACTCATTTGCAATTGGTTGCCAACATTTTCCATACTATATAACAAATATTTGATATACTTTTAGGAAGGGATGAAAGAGAAGCTAGCCGCCCAAGCTGCTGATATAAAAGATGACGAGGTAGATGAGAAGCGGGGAGGTCCAAGAAAAGTTAGAAAGCAAGCGAGCGTTGATTCCGGCAACGAGGCGAGCAGCGAGGACAGTAACGACAGCAACAAATATAGCCAAGGAGGAAGTTGCCAAGGTATAAATAGTAAGGAGAGTTTTTAGAGAGAATTTCCTTTCCGTTATTCGACTATTCAATATTCGTTGTTTATATTATTTCTTGAAAAGATTTCAAGCAGAATCTGAACAAGGAAACTAAGCCTCCGTCGATATCCGAGAATCAAGTTCAACCCGAGAACCAAACGCCGTTTACTCTCCTCGGTTTTAATAAGTCGTCGGATCCTCAGAGTGAGTTTTCCTGGACTGGTTCTGAACAGAGTTTATTCAGAGGTTTGCACAAGGCGTTTCCAGGGAATCCCTGCGCTCTGGCACAGATTATGTTGACCAAAACTTGCCAGCAGGTGTATAAGTTTGCGCAAAAGGAGGCCTCCGACATACCGGCTATTGAAAGTCTCAAAGACTTCACTCCGCCTCGAAAGAAGAAGAAGAAACATCGCCTCTGGTCGATGCACTGTAGAAAAATTCAGTTGAAAAAGGATTCGGGTATAGAATTCAGAGTTAAAGTTTATTCCCATGTTAGTTAAATCGAAATTCTCTTTTATTCGGATCTTAAATCTATGCACATTATCTATCCCAGGTGCAAATCACGTCCACAACTTCGCTCCATGCGACCATCCAGGTCGGCAGTGCGACAACTCTTGTCCCTGCATTCAGGCACAAAATTTCTGCGAGAAATTCTGTCAGTGCAGCAGCGATTGCCAGAACAGATTCCCCGGGTGCAGGTGTAAGGCTCAATGCAACACCAAGCAATGCCCTTGCTATTTGGCAGTCAGAGAATGCGATCCCGACTTATGCCAGACTTGCGGCGCCGATCAATTTCACATCACGAAAATTTCCTGTAAAAATGTTAGCGTTCAACGTGGACTGCGTGAGTATATCATAACGAAACGTTACATTGCATTTTTATCTTATGAACAGACAACAAAATTGATATTTAATATAGGGTAATCTTATTCGCGTTCGTTATCACATTATAGACAAACACCTCCTGATGGCACCCTCTGACGTTGCTGGTTGGGGTATATTTTTGAAAGAATCTGCGGCCAAAAATGAATTCATATCAGAATATTGTGGTGAAATAATAAGTCAAGATGAGGCTGACAGAAGAGGAAAAGTATACGACAAATACATGTGCAGCTTTCTCTTCAATCTTAATAACGGTATTTTATTTCGATTAATGAACATGCTTCAACCATATTATACCTATACGTGTAATGTGATCATTAATTAGGCAAAAGCTTTGAACTGGATAGCTGATTAGTTTTATGGAAAGTAAATTAAGAAACATATTCATTTGAACTAATACAAATTCGTGTTATGTGTGTGTGTGTGTGTTTTTTCTTCTTTTTCCTAGATTTCGTAGTGGATGCAACGAGGAAAGGAAACAAGATACGATTTGCTAATCACTCGATAAATCCGAACTGTTATGCCAAAGTAATGATGGTCAATGGTGATCACAGAATTGGAATATTTGCCAAGAGAGCTATCCAGCCTGGAGAGGAGTTGTTCTTTGATTACAGGTAAAAATTAATTGATTTAATTATCAAATAAACAAAAAACTTATATTATTCTATTCTTTGTTGTTTATCATTTCGTTCATAGATACGGACCAACGGAGCAGCTCAAGTTTGTCGGGATCGAAAGAGAGATGGAATTTCTATAGCAAATGCCTAACACATCTAAAAAGTTATAAAAAAATTAATTTTTTTTTTCTTTTTTTTTTTTTTTTTTTTCTGAAAACAGTTTATATTTTCAAATAACTGTATTCCGTTAGAGACTGGAATAAAATATTTAGTTAGTAGTATGTTGGTAATTATTTGCAAAAAAAAAAAAAAATTATGTAATCTTTTTAAAAAAAAAAAACATAATAAACTATTGTTTACAAAAAGTTTCGTTACTTTGAAATGAGAGTTAAATACAAATTTTTATTTTTTTTTCATTTTTTTTGGAACTGCAACGTGTGAGCGTGAAACACGCGACATTGGTAATACTGTTTTCCTCGATTTCGTTGACTTCTTTATCATCTTTGCATGGCCACAGGAAGTCTTACTTCCTTGCGATATCCTCGACTATATGTTTAACGACCTTTCCCCGATCCTTGACAATCTAATGAGAAAAATAAAGAAATTAACTAACTTAATTAAAATATAACTGTTAATTTCCGGTCTCGGGTTTTCGGCTCACTCTTTTACGTTCACTCGTTAATCTCGTCTATATCAACTTTCCGTTTTGTATGACTCCGCGCTATCAAGCTCTCAGAAATATGATGCCTATAGCAATGAAAACGCTTCATCGGCTCAAACGAACATACATACCTATACACGTTTCCTCGCTTGTTTATCCTAAGTCTTTTAGCGTGGATCGCATGCATGGAGCCAGCGAGTGTTATATATTGCTAGAAAAACGAACATACATAGAAAACAAAGACTATAGTACCCAGTGTAGTTAGCATTATCGTATACATATATGTATGCCGTGAAAAGTGGCGAAAGAAAAAGAAAGAAAAAGAAAAAATTGAAAACAATTTGTAACGGTATAAATCAGCTAGGCTCCAACTTTCACGTAAAAAGAAAGAATAATACGGGACGTATGTTTCGCATTCCTTTCACCGTTTTAAATCGACTTTATAGTAATCTCACGTTATCTCTGTTATCTTTCTGCAATCTCTGTACTACATAGTAGGTATACGCGTAATCTTGGCGTAAGTTCTGCGGATTTTGCAATCGTGTATTATATTTATCTCACCCGCATCTGATATTTATAACTTTTAACGATTCTTCGCGTAATACCGTAATCTCCTATAATCTGTGTATGCTATTTCTACCTATAATGATCGGATACGACGAGAGAAAAATTAATTCATGAAGCAAGAGGAAAAAGGAAATAATTCATGTATACATATCGTCCGCGCAGTCCATTAATGTTAATCGTGCATAAGGCAATATCCTGAACAATGTCATCAGGCTTTTTTTTTTTCACTCTTTCATTTGCGCAAGAGTGTGTGATATTCGATTTGAAATTTGCCGTTCGAACGGTACCGGATTTCTAGGCCGATACGCGAAGGTCATATACCGAATACTTATTATACCTACCTATGATCGAAGGTCTCAACCAGGTTCACCGAGGATCTAGAGCGGTAGGTGCTTAGTCAGTCCGATAACATCTCGGAATGATTAAGATTTAATGACGCTACCTCTCTGGTTTTGATGTTGATCCATACCTATACGCGTCATGGTCAGCATATGTCCGACTGCGATACAAAATATCGAGAATATACATCTCGCAAATAATATGATATACAGGGTGGTCAACATCGAGCGTCCCATAAGTCAGAGTATTATTCGTACATATGCAGGGCTTGTATATTCAATGAACTATAGCAGATTGATACAAATGGAAATAATTAAAGATTGAACCTATAGCTGTATTACGATTTACCAAACATCGAAGTTCAACCACTCACAAACTGTTACAGCCGTCTATTAGATTCAATTTATTTCTAGATTCAGGGAATTCGAAATAATGTAATAATGATAACAATAATAATAACAGCTTTATTCAAGCTCTCGGACTAGGTCATCTATAAGGACAGTGATGCAGTTTACAAGCAGTAGTAATGATAAATTAAACAATTATACAGCAGTAGGTATGAAAAGTGATATGAAAAGTAGAAAGCATGTATAACAACAATGATACGGTAGTAGTCAGCAATAAAAACGCAATTCAGTAGATTAGCATTAGGCGTATAGGTCGGAGAAGGAATGGTGGTACTGTATAAAATAAAAATATAAAATTACTGAGATGACTAGTCCGAAATTTCCAGAACTTTGTCGTCACGGATTTGAATTCTGTTGTATGAATATTCGGTATTATTGAATTTAATTAAACATATTGTCGGTCATTGTATAGTTTATCGAGGTGAAGAACGTTCTCGTCTTATAGAAACGGATGCATTTTGAAATTATCGGTTATCTTGGATTCTTGGAAAATATATCAATCGCCCAGGGCTGAATATTTTTCTTTTTTTCATTGTTTTTCCGCCTAATCAACGAGGAAGTTGCCGATTTCGATCTAAATCCGTTTATTCGTGTTGTTTCACGATATTGGATTGCTGCAAAAAGAGACAAAAAATTATTCGTGGAAATGACCATGCGTCCGTGATATGAATTCGCGCGAATTCTGATCTTGGAACACGCTACGGTATTCGAGCTGCCCCGCAAAGTATAATTCCACAATCGCCGCCAGGCCCAGGATTGACGCAACTAGGCTCCCTTATCTTTTGTTTGCGATGTGACGGTCCTTTCCGAAGCGTCTATAAAAGCTCGATATCTCCTAGCGGCTAATACAAGCGCGCGCTGCATTGGCTCGGGGGCCTCAGGGGCCTCAGGGCCTATTTAGCGCGGGAAGGGAGAAAAGGCGCGATACTAACACGTGCCTATCCGCCTCTGAAATGCGCTGCGGAATTGGAAGTTCCGCCAAAAACCTTATACGAAGACGGATCCAGGCGGCTTTGGCCCAAAGGGTTATTAAAGAGTACGCACTGACTTGAATACGTATTGAATGCGGACGGATAACGTTGTATCATATACTTTCCAACTGTTCATATAATTCAAATTATATTCAATTTTTTTTCAATAATTTTTCAATTATTTCTAAGACTAATTTACTGGGTTCAAACGTACCGTCCCTACTTTTTTTTATTTATTTTCGTTTTACTATCATATCGATTGTATTCAAATGCCTGAAATTTCAAATTTCACGCAGGTAGCATAATTTCATATATTAGCTAAAGTAAGTTTCAGTTAATATAAAGTCAGTGAAAAAAACCATTCGCACAGTGAGTGGCGAATGGTTATATTTTATCAAGGCAAATGGAAATTGTACTTTTCAAACACCTTAGAAGACAGGAGTTCGATTATAAGTTCAATAAAAATCAGGTGTAAGGCCAATCAATGAGGGTTATTGCCGTGAAATGATCGCCTACACAGGGTATTAGGTATACACCTAGCTGTGTAGCCATTGTCCCTGATTGTTGGGTATTTTTGCCGGCAGCGCCTCTGCGAGCCCAAAGGTTTACTAATCGCGTAGCTGATCTGTATACCCAATATCCTTGACTAACTATATTTCGCAGAGCTCGTTTCAAGCTCAGCTCGAACCACGAAAGTCGTTGAGCCGCTAGTCGCTAGTCTGCTGCCGAATTGGTCTGCTCCACTAACAAATGCTCTACAATCACCTAAGCACTACCACATAAACTTCCAACACATGCATAAAAAGTTCGTTCGCCCAAAATACAGAGCATTTCTGCACTGTTCGGGCGAGGAGTCACGCTGCCGCGTGCTCTGTCTTACCTATCGAGTGCGCGTGCTTACGGAACAGTCTCTGATTACGACATAACATTAGATATCGTGCTTTTCAGTTATTTTTTTTTCATTCTCTGTATTATTGTAGGAGCTTATTTATGAAATAGCATGGTATCTTGTGACACGTGGTTTTTGACACTATCATTAGTGTCTGCATTTCTAGTTGTCTCTATGGATGCTCGATCATGGGGTAAGCGAACAGACGAATTAGTCATTTCTTATTACGTATGTGTGTATCTGAAAAAGCTCATTTGCCGAAATACGAATCCTCGCCTACCTAGGCACACACACACGCGCACATCTACACACGTTCGCATTCACACACAAGTGCGCACGACGCAGAGGCCATTCATGCCGTCTCGGCGGTCACGTAGACCGTACATGGTTTTCTTATAAATTATGTATAAAAATTATGAGAAATAGCTGATTTTATGTATCTTAACAATTTGATTTGTAAACGAGATTCCATTACAGTATATTCCGGTTCTTTCAACGTTTTAATTATTAACAAACAATCGGCTATGTTGAGATGCGAATAAAACTTTGATCTCGTATGCGTGGGTATGATGATTCGAAATTTTGAAAGTTACTTTTTATCCTGCTGCGATTTCGGCAATTCTTTTCAGTCACGCCGTTTATATACTCTTGAAATGAAACGGTCATTTCGTCACACATATACATCTGTCTGTATGCATGTATGAAATACATCTCGAAACAAGATAATATTAGTTTCACTTTTGCGAGATATATTATATACAAAACTAATCGAGACTGTACAATGCGTAATAGTGTAGGGACATTTCTGTACTCTTAAACTGTGCCCCGTTATGTAATATATTATTTTAACAGAAATATAGATTTGCTTCTGATTGTATATAAAGCCGCGATAAACGGCGCTAAATGATGACTTGATAAAATGACCCGATTAGTACTATACGATTTTGTAAACAGCTATATAGTGTGATTATAACAGCACAGTTTCGTATCTGTGTTATTATGTACTATAATGCGCGCGACTTGACAACGCATTGTAATCCGTATACGTAATAATTTACTGATTAATATCGATGCGCAAAATGTTGAGAAAATTTTTGCATGTATTCGCGAATCTTCTTATTGGCACATCACATATTGTAACATTTTTAATATGATAGTATGTGTATCTGGCAGAATGTTTTTGCACACATCGTATCGTACTCTTTCTTTTGCAGCGTGACCCTCGAATGACCTATAATCGAATAAATCAGAGAAAACAAAAGGAACGAAAACGCATTGAATAATTTATATCCATTGAATCGATTATTAAACTTATAGTAGTATGATGTAGACGTAATTAATTAATAGCCGAGACGCTGCGTGATTTATAGATACTCATGTGAAACTACGGCTATAGTAACCGACTGTAACTCCTATACTTCACGTCTAATCGTCACATTTCTTTTCTTTTATTTTCTTTTCTTATTCTATACGTTGCATCAGACCGATTTTTAGCAAACGCGATCACGCATGTTGCACCGCGTTTCAATTTTTCTCTCGCATGCAAAATATCTACATATAAATGGCTGAAGTCCTTGCTATTTGAAAGGAGTTTAGGGTTTTTCTGAATGTTGAATACACACACGCAGATTAATTGTTTGTATTATTCAGATGCTCGTACACTAGTATACGGCGGGGTTATTACGCGTTGAAATTTAAGCTCAAACGACTGATAATCCTCAAGCGCAATCATACGGTTTTGTATACATCCAATTCCAAGTTTTTTTTTCTTATTTTATTTATACTCATATATCTTGACCTTCTGAACTTGAACATGTCGGCTACTTTCGCAAACAACGCTTGTTATTCCATTTTTAATTATAAGCAATCTTTTCAGTCTCGACAGATAAGTATATATGAGGTGGAAATTCCCAACAATATAACGCACGAAAGTAATCAGTAACAATTCTCTATACTACTGTCCAAGAATGACACGCTTATGTTTCGGGGAATAGCGAGAAATATTTCGCGTATACGTTACATAAGTTCCCGAATTCATTCTAGTAAAACTATGACGCGTATACCGCGCGTATGTATTTTGCAATTCAAACATCATTTCAGGCCAGAAATAGGGATCCGATTCTTCCTTCGAAGATTCTATTGCGAATAACAGAAAGACAATCTTTATCGACAATTTTCTGACCGAAAAATGTGCAATTGATCTTTTCTAATATGACAAATGATGGTTTCGGCTCCTATGAAATTCCTATGATTACCATGTGCATTTTGAAGAATTAGCGCGCCAAAGCCTGCGAGTGGATTTTCGAAATTTCGAACGGAATAAATAATCGAAAATTCCACAATTCGGGGAACCCATCGATGAACATTACTGTACAAATGATATTCGTCTATGACACGTCGAATTACAAAATCGGCAAATGTCAAACAGACAGTATCGCATCTTAATTAAAAAGAGATAAAATGAAGGTCATTTTCAATATTTTTTCAAATTTAATACATACGTATTTGAAATATCTAAAAACGCGATTTGCAGACTGCGATTTCGGTTCACTGAGAACTGAGAACGCAACGTGTTCCAGATATTACAAAAAAGATCAGTTGCTTTATAATGCAACTTTATGTATCAGCGCATTAAGGATAAACTGGCGGTCCTACGGTATGGGCAATACCAATCTCTGAACATGAAAAATGTTTCCTCTTCAACATTTTAATTATTTGACCATATTCGATGATTTCTATGGTCAAATGAATTTTTTTTAAACATGTTTATTTTTTTACAGAAGTTAAATCTCTTCATTTATTCATCTGAGTTGTTTTAATGGCAATTGAAAAATGTCCGATATGCGGAATTTCATTTTTTGCGGTTTTTCAATAATAATTTATAAACTATACGGTCAATCAGCTCGAAATTTATGGCAAAATATTCCTCTATTCCGACTCTACACGTGTGCAAAATTTGATAATATTCTTTGCATTTTTTAATTTTTTAAAACATGTTTTCCGAATTTCCACAAGATCCCATGTTAATGTTTTTTAAACATCAATAACTTTACATCCAGACGGCAGATCGATCCGAAATTTTGCACACGGTTTCGAAATCGATAAGATAATCTGCAAAAAAATCGTCATTATTACCCTTGCATTTTTAAAATTCCCCAAAAGACGCCAGTTCATCGTTAAGACTGCATACGTATGGGAGGAGTTTCGACGTGCCAAAGCTACAAATTATAGTCGAATTTGAAAAGATGGAGGATGTTAGACTCTGCGGTTCAAACTGCGTCATGATAGAATAGATGCGATACAGTGGATACTATACAAGTTATCCCTTCATTATATTTCGTTTCAGATCTGGCTGTGGCAATAGGTCGAGAAGTTGACTTCTTTTCACAAAATGGAACTATGATAGGGCATTCTAAAGTGACTGGTGCTGAAAGGCTGAGGGGTCTGGCTTATGACATTGTAACTAACACCATGTTCATAAGCGATAAGGAGAACGGCAATCTTGTGATAATCCGCAGCAGTAATGTGACCGAAACAGGATCAGTCCCAAACTCGTACAACATCTCGATGCGTGAGTATGAGAAGCGAGCAGAGGAGTCATAAGTCAGCCATTTGTAGCATAAAAATTTGCATCAGTAATAATGTACGTCACCCACATATTGCATTTCAGAACCAAACGAGAGTGAAATAATCGCGATGGTATTCGATCCAGTACACAGAATTTTGTTCTGGACGGATGGCCAAAAGGACGCTGTAATGAAGATGGACGTTAAATTGAATGGGGAACATAGTTTGCCAAAAATGTTACATGATCTTAAAGGTCATGATCCTTATGGTATCGCGCTAGATATGTGCAACGGGTAAGGTGTTAGATGATTAATGTATAAAATTATCATCTAGAATGCACTTGGTCCATCGTAAACATAAAATAAATAAAAATTAAACCGTTATTCGCTTATCCAGGTTCATATATTGGTCAACTTTGACGGATCCTGGTCTATGCAGTATAGAACGATCGAGACTAGACGGAAGTGATAAGGAGGTAGTTGTCAACAGTAGCGAGTCCGACGTTCATGGTTTGGCCATCGATCACTGGTCAGAAAAATTGTATTGGCTTGACGGCATTGGTGGATCAAACTATCGGATTTGGCGGAGCAATTTCAATGGTTCAGAGCGAGAATTGTTTACCAACGGTGCGCTGCAGGAGCCAATTTATATCGCGGTAGACAAGGAGGCTGTGTATTGGACGGATCGTCAAGGTGAATCAATTTGGAAGATGAAAAAGCAAAGAGGCTCAACGGACAGACCGAAAGAAATGAAAAGCTATTACGGTGGGGGCCGCAATTCCCACGTCATGAGTATCATAACTTGGGATAATATCGGAGGCATAGATTGCGCCGGTATATCAGAGGCGAAAAAGAAGCTTATCCAAACTACGACTACACAAAAGCCGCCGGTTCCCCAATCCTTAGATAATCTAACGACTAACACGAAAGAAACGAACCCTACTATTCGGCCAGAGAATAAATGCATGAACGAAGGTCGTTACGATGAAGTTACCGCAAAGTGTAGCTGTGCAAAAGGGTAATTCTAAATTGGTGTTTATTGATGATGATAAAAGAAAAAAAAAAACCGTATAGTTAATGATTCTCGATCGATATAATTCCTCCAAGTCTCGTCATTACCGGCTAATAATCTGAACTGTACGTTAATTTTCCCAGATACATCGGCACCTTTTGCGACGTAACTGTATGCCATAATTACTGTGTTCATGGGAGTTGTACCGTCGACGCTGAAGGCTCACCTAAATGTGATTGCGGTATATTGTACGCGGGCGATAGGTGCGAAAGAGAAGTTTGCGACGGTTTCTGCCTGAACGGTGGTACTTGTACGGCATCTAGCGCGGGACCTTACTGCGATTGTAAAAATTCTTTGGGTACCCGGTGTGAATACACAAATGAATTTGACAATCTTTGCTCTCTATATTGCGCCCAAACTGAATACATGATTGCCAACGTCAGCATAGGATCGTGCAAGTGAGGATTACCAGAAATGAAATTAAGATGTATTTGAAAAATAATTGAGCATCTCTCTGTTTGTTATTTAAATAGAAGATCGAATGAAATATCAAACGCTATGTATTGTTATATAATTTTTATTTCAGATGCTCTGAATTGAACAATACGTTGAAAGAACAATCTGTTACTCAGGTCGAACCGGTTGTAGGATCGACAATAATTCTGTCTGTACTTGTAACAGTTATTGGAACGCTGGTGATAGTTGTCGGTGTGCTAAGTTACCATATTAACAAACTGAGGCGTCGTCCGAGAATAAGGAAACGTTTTGTAGTTAGCAAAGGCGGTGTTACTCCGCTCACATCTAGGCCTCAATTGCCATCGGACAGCTGCGAAATAACTATAGAAAATTGCTGCAACATGAATATATGCGAAACAGTGAGTATTCCCTCTTAAGATTATGGCGGAGTCAATTTTACTCGCTTCATATCGCTTCGAGATTAAAGACCCGGGTGTGGTTTTTTTGTTTTTTCATACGGCATTAACAACTGCCCTAGTCTTTTATTCTGGAAAACAATGATCACACGATATCCGCTTGTTATGTTACATATATATGGCTTTTTAATTCACCACTATTCGTGGCTGTGTGTATGTGTTGAAAATAACTCCGCTATCGCCTTAAGTTTGGACCACCCAAGTTTGCATGTTACACTGAATTGCACAACGTCTTAGTGGGAAACTTATCAGCGACGAATTTTCATCCCTGGAATTCTCAGAATGCAAATTGCTTTTCATCTTGGGATTTCGAATAAACTATTACTGCCATAATATCATCGAAGCAGAAGTCATTATAGCGCCCAGATGTGATTACAGTCTACCGTGGCAGGCAACAACCATGTTTATGTATTGTGTATGTCAGTGTGTATATCCCTGTGTCAAATGTTACAATGTTTCATTTGGATTTCATCACAAGTTCAGACTGCTTGTAGCTAGTCTATACTATATCACGCACAACATCATCGACATGTTAGGGTGCGAAATTCACTCGTAATTGTGTACATGTGTACGTGCCGATACCCTCGCCATTGAATCCCATTGGAGACCTTTGAGTAGCATATGAATGTTTATGGAACGGCATGCAATATTGGGGAGTTATCGATCCGCCTGAGTTTAAGACGTAGCATGATAAATTACATCAGTGTGTAAATACCACCTGAATTTTCATTCTAGCCTTGTTTTGAACCAAAACTACGAGCTACGTCTACTAAAAGTAGCAGTACAAAAGTGGAGGAGAAAAATTCACTCCTGGACAGTATGGACGGCTTGGATTCTTGCTAGCAGCGAGACTTACACACGTTGTACGTAATAACGGCAAAGATTACACAGATCTCATTCTGTGGGACTGTGGTCTTAAAGTTCAATATATATCCAGGTATATATTGGCTGAAAACAAAAAAAAACTTAAGTATTGTTGTTAAGTTTGTTGATATAAATGGCGCGTATACGCACTGCAGGGATCATGCTGGTATGCAGGTATCATCATCATCATCATTGATAAAGAAAATAAAATTTTGAAAAACTATTTCGCTATTATACCAAAGGAGGAAATTAAGTATAAAGTATAAAGTATAAAGTATAAAGGCACGGGCCTCCCAATCGATATGTGACCTGCAGTGTCATTTTCAAGTACAATTTTTTTGGCTGCGGATAATTGTTAATCATGTACATATTTCTTAACTTAAAGAAATTTACGTAGGAACACCATTTTTTAGAGTAATAATTTTTCGTTTTAAGTGAACAAAAATTTACTCTTCGTCTCTTTTCTTTTCTTTTCTTTTCTTTTCTTTTCTTTTCTTTTCTTTTCTTTTGCGTTACCGCAACGTAATATGTACATAGTTTTTATGTGCAAAGGGCCTGGTGAGAAAATAGCTCATCTTTTTGGTCATTGAGAGAAGAAGAAAAAAGGCATGTTACAATTTTTTGAAATTTAGAATTAAAGAAATTTTATTTATATATAGTTTTACGCTCAGACCGCTTTACATTGTTTACGTATTACATGATCTGAATATAATTATTGTTACAATGCTTTTTTTTTTTTTTTTCCCTCTAGATTATGTGTATTAGGTAAAATCATTTTAGGATTTGTTTCATTATTATTTCTTTTTTCGGCTCGAATTCGTAACGTATAGTCAAACAATCATTGTGATGATTTTTTTTTTTTTTTTTTTTTTTTTTTTACCCAAGGTATATACGTTATCCCTGACAAGAAAATGTGTGTATGTGTGTACATAAGAGAAAGAAAAAAAAAAACTGAGGACAATCATATAACAATATTTCATTTCACTATCACAGAATATGTAACGTTTCCAATGATAAATATTAACAAGAGCTTTTACGCGAATTTAACTTGTCCTCTAAATTTATGTACGAAAGACCAAGGGGTTATTAGTATATATATATATATACATATGTATATTCATTTGGTAAAAGTAAAACGAAAAAGGATATAAAGAAAAAAAAAACACCAATTAACTGAAAATCTAAGTATATTATTATTATCTGATAAGCAGATGCTAGCGAAGCAACAAACATCAGACACATATTGTGACCACAATAGTGGCAATTTATAGATACATAATAGATACACCCGCGTTAGGCAAAAAAAAAAAAAAAAAAAACGAAAACAAAAAGAGTAGATAGAAATTAGGCTTGATTACTTAATTACTAGGCTGATGAATTTGAGGAGAATTTTGCTGATACTCTTCACAGTAGTCCAGCTTAGTCAAGTACAGCACAGATGCGACTTATAGTACCTATACCTGGCTCTAGCCCGGGTATATAGAAGTATAATTTTTACACCAAAAAGCATATTGTATACCGGATAAAACAAAAGTAAATGAACATAAACGAAATAAAAATAAAAATAAAAATAAAAATATATATATATATATATATATAGATATGTATTATGCATACATATGTTACCAGATAATTTGAGTTTTTCAAAAAATATTCATACACGTACACAATACATCTCGCTACGCTTTTGCAAACTGCAAAAATGTTTTTTTTTGTTTTTTTTTTTCTTCAACCTAAGAAAGAAAATAGAAAAAGTCTCTCAAAACTTATAATCCTCCCCCCCACCCCCTAATAATTTTTATTTTTGGACCATTGCCTACTGAACGATTCGATGCGTTATGGACTTTATTTCATCAAAGCAAAATTTTCAACAGTTTTACAATTTGAAAAGAAAAATCGAAGTAAGAATACAGAAAGAAAATTGGAAAATAATAATTTGTTAATATTATACTAATATAACGTGTTTTTATATCATTTTTCAACTCCAGTGAGAGTTATATAGGTGGTATTTATAATGCAAGGCGATGCCCGAATAAGTGATAAGTTGACAATTATATAGTTATATTGTTTTGCATTATTTTAATGTTATACATTATATTGAAACATGCGATGACAGGATATGATTCGAATAGTTATACTTTAATATGATACTTAACGCGTACGGTACGGTGAGGGTACGTGTGTCAAAAATAAAAAATGATTTAAATGGGATGGAATAATTGTTCCTATCTGACAAATTACTTAGTTTATAACAGAGACTGAATATTTTTAAGGAAAAACCAAATGATTCCTAGATTTATCTGTCAGGTATATAATAAATAAAATAATATAAAAAAAAAAAAAAAAAACGAAGTAAAATAAACAGTGTATAATCATATATTAAAATATATATGTATATCTATAATATTATTTTATTCCCTTAACGCCTGACATATTTCCTTAAAAATAATACGAATTTGCGAAACAATCCAACGAACACGAATTATTGCGTAACGATTGGTTGTGGCTAATAAATAAATAAATAAATAAATAAATAAATAAATAAATAAATAAATAAATAAATAAATCAACGGTAAACCTAGCGGAGGGTTTGAATAATCAGGCGGGATTCGCTAGGTTTGAATTTCACGCGCGCATGAACTTTGAGAGCGATTTGCGCTTGCGCGTTATAATACCTACTAGCGTGTTCAATGTGTATGGAATGGGAGCGTCGAACTTTTGCGATACTTAGGTTTATCAATAATTATTCTGTTTACAATAAACAGCACATATTTGTTATGGAAATGATACAGAAATAATAGGTGAAAAAAAACTTGTGAGATTGCGACAATTGAACGCCAACGGAAGAACCGTATATTTCAAATTGTAAGTTTTTTTCATATAATAATATCATACAATTATCGTTGGTTTATCAGATGCATCAGCGTATTTCGTAGAACTACACTACGTATAAATTACGTGTCAACTATTATGTCACGCGTCATTGTGTTTTTTTTTTTTTGTAATGTTTGTTTTTTCATTTGTAGTGTTTGATAGTAATTGGTAGTACAACATACAAACTTGTGTTTCTTCCTATTCGACGATGAGTCATTTTACAATGCCTGCAGAAACTATATTCTCTGACTTATGTTCCCGCGCTGAATATGAAAAATATCGTCTCATTGAAGTAGTACCAGGAAATTTGAATCACCGGATTTTTCTTTTCGTATAAGTGGGGATGAACAGAGTACACACTCATTTCAATCAATGTATATATATATCACAATGTTAATTTGTTCCTGCGAAAATATAAGCGGACATTTTTCTCAGAATATGAACGCCACATTCATAATCAGTTTATAGTTCCTATTATCGTGCCATACGGCTATTGCATGATATGGTATATATATGTATGTATGTATATAGGCAACAAACTCTGACGCAACATCGCAACAATTTGAAAAAAAAAGAATTTCGGAATGAAACTGGAAGATTAGGAAAGAGGAAACGAAAAAATGCTATTGACGCCTACTCATTAGTCATGTCCACGTCCAATCCAGCAACGAGTGGGCCTACACTATATCTTCCACGGAATTTTGAATCATCTAATGAAAAATCTGCACCAGCCGCTAGCTTTTTTAGATAATTATAAATGTACTAAAACGAGAGTTGAAAAAAAAAAAAACAATGTAGTCGATTTTGTACTTACCTAGCGATTCGTCATCCATGTACGGGGCATCCCACCGCGGATTTCCTGCTGTTCACAGATAGTGCTCTTGGAACATAATCTTCGTTGCAGCACGATTTTTTAAGAAACTGTTTCAAGACTTGTTCTTCAATATTGACTCTTGTAGTTGACGTGTAAAATATAATTGTACGTGGATCGGTAGATCGTGATTGTTATTATAGATACTACTATTGTTACTGTTATTAATAGTAATTTACGAACGACGTATCGCGCGCGAGTTAAATGTTATAGCATATGCAGAAAGATATTATAACACGTCTGTTCTCGTTCGAAGTCTAGGCAACACTGTGCTACTTGCATTGTGCTCAATGTGGATATTGCTCATAGCAACTAACAATACAATAAAACCCGCTCTGTTGTTGACGTAACATGTATATTATCGGTGGACATACGAGGCGGATGCAAGTTCAGAATATGGACCATCAAATTTCGAATGAAAAAAGAAGAAACTATCACTATTTCGTGATAACAACTTTTTTGGTTCATCCATATGAGGTGCGATTTATCGATCCGCAAATTTTTTACATTTTAAAACCGATCTTGCAATATGTGGACCTCCTAGGATAGTGAAAATACATAAACCGATAAAAATCGTCATTTACATTGGAAATCAAACACAATACGCTATGATTGTTGAGCTAATTTGATAAATTATTCACGCAAAGTGAAGAGAAAATCAATTCGCGTCCGCTTACTAACGCAACAAGGTGTTTATTCGAAATATTGAAGAAACTAATTGTTTGCCAAATTTTATTGAACAATTTCGTGTAGAATTACATGTATATCTATATACTAGAAACAGTGTGGCTATTGCTATAGTGAAATTATTATTGAACCGTCGTCTTTTTTCTTTAGCTCCTGCAGTGTATAATTATATTATTTATTATATCTACATATGATAGAATAATGCTGTGATACTTAACGCGTATGTACATACATCTCTATGTTTGTTCAACTACCAGCTGCAGGCTGCAGAATTGATTTTCAACATTTACAGCGTAATTCAAGTGTGCAACGTTAGTGCATATACTATAACGCGTATACATCACTTATCTTACTCCTCGATGTTATTTGATTTATTTTCTCATACTAAAACAATGCGCGATAGCGTCAAAAAATATTCTCTAATAAAAAGCAACACCTACTTTCGTATCCAACACGCGAATGATGCAAAATTCAATCGACAATTCGCCAGCTCATATTACATGTATGCATGTATGTATATAGGTATAAATATACGGTCGAAAATTTGAAATATATGAGATAGAATTTGGAATATTGTTCCATTAATGAATTCACCGTGGTTTGAGTTCGCCTATCATTGAACATCGCCATAGATCGATGGAACTCTGTCTATAAATATGCGTAACGACTCCTCTGCTGCTACGACGAGAATCGATAGTCTTTAAAATAACAATTCGAATTCGTGTTCAGGTGGGGAGGGGTCGTTTGATTCGTGCTTGGTTTGTTAGATGTCGGCGTATTTTTCCTCTCACGATGACCGCTTTTATCGCTACTATTCTCATATGCGTGTGTCGAACGAATGAATGTAGAATGCTGCTTGCTCTTCCCTGCTATCGGACGTTCACTATTTTTGTAATCCTCTTCTACCTCGCGCTCGTCATTATACTGCTTGCATTTGTTCTCCGTAGCCGCTTCGTCGCGTGCGTGTTTCTCTTCTGTAAAATGAAAAACGTATAATATGTGCGCAGAATCATTTTACTAGCGAATGCGTTGATGGATTCAATCGACTTTGACATTCGAATTAACTTGGCCCTCGTGAAATCCATACAAGTGTTATCAAAAGTCTATTAAATTTCGAAAAATTTATAATCAACGTCATGTTTACACCCGCTTGACACACGATTTTTCCAAATTTGCATAACTATTCACACCATCGGCTATAGCGAAAATTTGTTTTGCGCAAAATCTTCAATTACCTTCGAGCGCATCGAACAACGATTTAGACAATGCGGCGGTACTGGAGTTTCTTGCATTAACACGATCCGGTCCGTCGTGCTGTTTGCTCTCGTTTTTGGTCTGTGACGTTGTTCCAGAGTTATGTTGCTGTTCGGATGATTGGGACAACTTTGGGACTGGAACTTTTATCAGCACTGCATCACGAGTGTCACCTTCACTGTCATATATGCTAGTGGCAGACGTATTTTCTGATATCAGTTTTTCCTTGTCCGAATCCCAGTCATTGTTATACCGAACATTGCTGATATCCGATCTCTTAAGAATCGATTTGGAAACACGATGCCGATCTATAAACGGCATGGTCTCGCTATCTATCGAGTTGCTGGATAGGGACAGTTTACTTCCAGTAGATTTTCCTGGAAATTGATGTAATGAACACATACATATTAACAATTTTTTTTTTTTTTTTTTTTTATCAAGCTATTTGATGAACCTTCTCAGATGCAACACTCCGATTTACATTTTTTTTTTCTTAGCTTGGAGAAGAATTGAATTACTTGTCAAACTACCTGTCTGTTTGCGGAAAAACATTTATCATTGACATTGCGGATCATCACGGTGAGGAACTATCAGAGAACCACGATGCGAAGTACCGATCAAGAACACAAAGTTTAAGGGGACCAGAAATTGTCATAGTCCGAAGTCAATTTATTTCATACCCAAAGTTCATTTCACATCAAAATATTTTTCTTTTTCCAAACCATGTGTCGTAAGGATTTTGGCACACCGTTGGTCCAATTCAATCTCTTGACGTCTCATTTTCTCCGGCGAACCATTCTTCATCTTGTGAATGCAGGGATTTTGAAATAAAAGATTACGTCATAAGTTATGATCAATTTACCAAATTTGCAAAAATTATTATCACTCATTTCTTGAATAACTTGGCCAAAAACGAAAATTTTTCAAAATTCCTACATTCACATGATGAGGATTTGTTTTCTGAAGAAAATGAATCCAAGATGACCTGAATCGGTCCAACGGTGCTCTAAAATCCTTACGACACATGATTTGGAAGAAGAAAAATATTTTCATGTGAAACGAACTTTGGTGATGAAATAAATTATATAATTTATCGAAAAGTCGCTGTACTGGTCCCCTTAATACGATTTCATTCGATCCTATAATTTCCGTTTGATCCGCCCCCCGTAGCCAAGAACGATTAAAAACGTCAACATTAATTACCAGAATATGAGTGCTTTAAACCACTGATATTTCCAAATAGATGATGGTTAATTAGGCGGGATGGAGAGGCAAAGTTATCTGCTGGTGTTAGTATGCCATTTCTTTGGCCGCCAATCAGTCCATATTGGTTATTGTTATCTCCTGCAATAGTGGTACTATCCGTCGCAACTCCGACGACGCTCGATAGAGAATCGGGATTAAGGCCAAAATGAGTGCGCTGCTTTCCGCTCTGTAATTATTAGTAAAACAAGAACAACGGAATGTTGTGTTTAGCTGTGACGCCGCATAAGTCGGGGCTTTGAGATCAATTCAGGTACTGCCTCACGGTATATGTATAAATATAATTAAATTTTTCATGGGGGTACAAATCGGACAAGATTTCATGGATTTGTGGCGACCAAAAAGGTAAATAAAACACAGATATCCTGTTCTAGGCCTTTGTTGTACGTAATGTCACCCGATGTAAGATGCAGGGGTTTTTAATATCCGGTTTGTGGGCGAGAACGTTGCATAAATGTTTAAAACAGAATATTTGTGTTATTCACCTTACCGTCCGCAATCCCCGAAAATGTGTATAATTTTTACGTCCTGAATACACATGCACCCCTTTAACGAGATCATATGTACCTATTTTATGACACGCAATATGAAACTTGCTGCATGTTTTTTAATTTCAATTTTATTCGAAAGTATAGGATGAAAAAGAATGAATTTCCCAAGACAGTTTTGATTTTCGAACAAAATTGACGCTGTACAGTTTTTCTTTCCGCTCATTTTCATGCAAAATTTGAATGGGCAGACATACTGCTGGACCCTCCTATCAAGTTCTGTAGAGAAATGTAGATATTTCAAATGCATGCAAGTTTCCTATTGCATGAGCTATATAGGTACCGTAATTAATCATTAGAAATTTCGATAGTACAGTACCATCGACTTCAGCACTATTTTTATCATGAAAAACACCGCCTTTCAGAGATGTTTACATCGATTCTTGAATTTCAAATGAAATGATGAATCATATGCTGCAAATTAACACCACATCAGCGTATATCAGAAAATGCTTTCACAACAGAAATTTAGTTTCGACCACTGATTCAGCACATTTTGAGTCTCAAAATGGGCCACTGATTAATGCAGGATACGGTTCCAGACAAAGAAGAATTTTCATCTTTAAACGTCCATCGATATGCGAATAGTGTGTGCGAGTATGCATTACAGATTTCATTTAGTAATTCGAAACCGTATTTTCGTAACGATTGGTTACATTGCTGAAAAATGTGGCTTTCAGAAAATCGAGTTAGATGATCACGATCAGTGCTGGTCTGCATGACTCAAGCTCCAGGCAGCGCGCGACACTCTCGTTTCCTCCCTGACTGATTAATGGGCTTTGGGTAATTTTGCAAAGGACAAATTACGGGGCATTAAGTGAAAAGAAACAATACATTAGCATCGATTTTGTGAAAGTTCAACTTGTATATGCAGAGTTTAGAATGTTTAGTATAGGTCAGCATGCCAGCGGGTCGACAGATTAGCGAAGTACATAAGTTCGACTGTTCGAATCAGTATATTTCTAATTAATTTTATCAGGCCCTAATCGCCCATTGAATATCAATCACATATTCATTTGTACCTATAGTTTACAAAAACTATAAATCCCTGAAAATGTCGGGACAAGAACTCTCGAAACGATAAAATTAATTACGAAAGTACCGATTTCACCAGTCCGACCTCCTTAATGGATAACTGAACACTTGAACGAGCTTGACCACATCCTATTCTATTAATATATCTAGTGGTGTAATTCTACTGCATTCTATCACTATTATATAATTGCGATCCTACCTTTCTCTGATCAAGATTGCAGTAGGCATATCAAAACTCTATCTATCTATTCACCAATCTATGTAATCATCTTATTTCATTACGACCAACACCAATGCTTTGTATAATTTATAATCGATCACTTCGTCGATAGAACTCCAATTTAGCAACACGGCAGTTCAAACTTCTACTTATGAGGTATACTTACTTGTTGAATGCGAGTTTTTTTGTGCTTAGGCACACAGGTGTCTGTTAAGTTTTCTCTACTGTCTTCATTAGGCTGATCAACTGTCTGTACAGGCTGTTCGGAAGATTGGATGTCGGATATGTGTAGTAGAACACCGGTGGGTGTGGTCTTTTTTTTGCAGCTTGTTTCACTAGGCTGATGATTACAGCTGTTGCACTTGTCTGTACTCTCGAGAGGATTGATGTACAAGTTACTGTCACCCTCTTCGGTAAGATCGCCTTGAGAATGAAAGAAGTGCGTGTGGCAACTGGCAAAGGTATCCGTGCTGTCCGCGCTACACGACTCGTTGTTATTTTTGAAATATGAGTTCGAATAGTTGTCCTGATTAGGCGAATACTGATTGTACCCATAACTGCTCGATTCCGCATTGCTGTCGCGTAGCGCCCTTAACTCTTGGCAAATTGGATTCCGGAAATCGCTTGTGGCCAGAGGCATGAGATTTTCGGCGTCCCTAAAATCCTTATAATCCTATAAAAAGACAAGAAACGGATGAGTAGCGTCCTGGTTTGTCGATTGAACACGAAAAAAATGTTTCACCTAATCCATGTAGCTAAACTATCGCTTTTTTCAAGTTTTTTTAATCTATATTTATTCTAGTGATTAGTAGGTAAGTATATTTAAGTATATAAGTGTGTGTGTTTTTTAAACGATAGGAAATAAAGACATGAATAAAACTGAAACTAAAACTAAACTAAACTAAACTAAACTATAAAAGGAAAGTAAACTGTAAGCTAAACTAAAGGATATGTAATTAGCTAAAGTTAATTCCACTCATCAAATATACAGATCCTTGCAAGTTGTAACTCGTTATTACACAACTTTAGACAGCTAGATACATGTAAATATACTATATGCCGCATGCCGTTAAGAAATGGATTTCGTATTATTAAACATTTACTCGACGACATTAAAATGAAGCAATTAACATTATTGTTAATCCGTATTTTAAAACTCCGTTACACCATGAGTAGGTATTATTTCTTTTCACGATATTCCCCGGCGATAGATACGAAGGAGATTTGATTATGCAACAACTGCGCAGCAATCTGGGAAGTAAAACACTATTTATTTAAATAGACTATTGTCCAAAGGCGAGTGAAGTCTGCGCAAGCCTGTAAAATGTAAAATAAAAATTCATTACAAACATACATCGTGATATAATCGGTATTGCGTTATTTATTTATGGATGGGTTCACCTGGAGTGGTGATGTGAAAAAGAAAAAAGAAAAAAAAAAAAGACTTATCAGCGATATGAGTACGAGTCATTATAGTTATTACACTGATAACCCAGCACGATTATACCCAGAACTGACGCACACCAGATAATCACTAAAACAAGCATAATTGAAGAGACACGGATAACGTGTGTATACGTGTGAAATGAACAGTGAAAATAAAAATCAACCAAATATATAGAAATTAACTTAACATTTATTTTTGTCTTATAGTCATACATCAGCTGGTCGATCGCCGGAAAGCGGTATATTATATATATATGTATATAGATATGGATATAAATACAAAAATATGATTATAAATACGTCCCTGTTTTAAGTTTATAAAATTAAAGAAATTTTTTACAAAAATATTCCTGCCACACGCGACAGCGTAGTAAAGTATGCATACTGTAATTATGATAATGTATATAACATATAAGTGTAATGGAGCTGGCAGACTATGCGGATATGAATACATACCTTAGTAGTACAAAAACAGCATTCGAATTCACTAGGCAGTTCTTCGATTTTGTCATATTTTCTGCTATCCTTCTTCTCTTCATCCTGCAACACCAGATGCGCTTTAATTCTTTTTTATTGTCAGCTATTACTGCAGCGGCTGTAATAATCCGGGTGTAAACGTAAACGAGGTCAAGGAAGAGAATAAATGATCACTGCAGCACAAGCGTCTGAAGTTAGATATATTTTATTACCTTCTTGTTTTATACATCTCGAGGTTGACTTGACTAATAATTTCTATCCTCATGGCTAATTAGCGCATAAACCGCAGCCTTTTTGATCATCGAAGGTTAAATCAGAAGATATTAAACTCCAAAGTTACCAAGCGTGTAACAATGAGGCGCCATTAGTGGCGCGTCGTCGGTTGCACTTCGACTATGCCTCTCTATAATTTTAGCTACCCGTATTATAACAGCTAGTGAGTAGTGACGTTAACTGTGAAAACAATTAATTTTCAATCTAGAACTGCTGCTAGTCATCACCAGAGTCAAGCTCAGACGTTGTGCGAGTATTAAGAAGTATTCCATATCAAGCACCGGAAACTGTTTTCTCCAAGGTCAGGGGAAGGGTCGGGGGATTTTAAGTCTGAAATAGACGGATGGATAGAACTATATATATGTACTATATAACACGGTTTGCAGCAGCCCAGAGCGTCCGGGGATGTATTAGATATGCATATGAAAATAAATAAGTAAAAATTTCAACTTAATTAATTTGATTAATGAAATTAATGAAATTGTGCAGTCCGGAGATTGGACTACACGCAGACTCTTGTAACAGGGTACGGATCGGTATAGATCTTTTAAAAATCATATTTAACAAATATTCGATCTGTTCTGATGGAATCTTGTCATTTTTGTATTGCTTATAAGAAATTCTCTGAAGGTTTAGTTTGAGATTTATTAATAGATGAAGCTTTTAGCAGTTGGTGAAATTCGCCTCAGCCCAAACAGCAACGTTCTTTTGTGGTTGACACTCGTTTTTTTTTTTTCTCAGTCGCAACCGTTTCGTCTTCTATTGTTATTCCTCGTTGTTTACGGATGTGGTTTAGGCCAATTTTAATGCTTTCCAAGATTTGTTACCAGGTCCAAACTTTCTGCCCGACAAACCCGAAGGTGCTACATCCACTGGCTGTTCACATGCAGTTATAGGTAGATGGCGAAAGCAGATTTTTTTTCTCTCATTTGTGTCTACACTTTGAAATGAAGTTAGTATAGAAAGTAAAGTCAAAGGCTTTGAAGCTGTGCTCTTTTTTTTTTATTTGAAAGTATCTCGTAGGAAAACGAAAATTTAATGCAATCACTACGAGCTGAATCCACTGAAATATCTTCACTGTCTCAGTCTGACTCATCTTTCACGGTGTTTACAAAATCAAAAGGAAGCGAAATAGATAAAATCTGTTAACGATTACATATAATAATGGCAATGTTACCGAACGGTTAATATTTGAACGCATTGCATTTATTAGAAATAAATAAACATGGTATTTTAACATTTTTAACAACTATTTAAAGCGTATTAATATAATGGGATGATTTTGCTTCTTTTAAGATCACGTGAAACAATTCTTGCGTCTGATCACCTGCAACAGAGTAAAAATTTACAAAAATTTAATTCCAAGCTAAGCTACAGCTTCGTTAATAAAATTTGATAAGTTCACAATAATTAGTGTTTTTGTTTGTAAATAATTAACTTCTTAAACTAGCACATATATAGTATCATAGGAACAGTGTACATTGTGAGTTTAATAAGATTTGGAAGTACAATAGGACGTAATCAGTAAAGAATCGCCAACATCGTTTGATTGTCAGTTTAGCACAATTTGATTGTGAGCGCAGGAACATGGAGGCTGGGATGAGTATTAAGGCACAGAGGAAAAGTGCACGTTAAGTATAGGTATAAATAAGTTTTATTATGAGATGTATGATGGTTGCTTGTCAATCAATGAACAACAATTATTATATTAGTTATTAGCAGCTAATACTATATTATTACGGGTATACAAAAATTAACATCTACGATCTTGATAATTTTTCGTTGCAAATATCACGTATTACCCTTATAATTATATGTAAGTACGGGTGGTCGTTGCTATACTACATCCAAGCAACTGATATGTTTTCCATTAATTACTAATCAGCGATTTCATTCTTGCTGGCCTTTTTATACATATTACAACGTTGGAGCTGGCGACGAATCTTTGTCATAATCCAGTAATATTTCAGTCATGGCGCCGGGGCTGTCCTCTAAAAAATTACAGTTGGAAACTGGAAGACGCTATTAAACCCGAATATTCCTCCTGTTCTATTCACTGTGCCTTGTTCATTCTCATTTCGCATCATTTCAGTCGTATTTAATTTCATGTGCGGAAACTAGTCAGACCATTGAAGGGTGCGACAGTAGCACGCTGTAACTACATACAAAGATAAGAAAAATTTCTGCAGAGCGCCAAAACTCTCTGCGATTCAGGGATTTTTCATATTCAACCCAGTATCAAACTTCAAACATTGCGACTGTGAAGATATGACAGGTTGTTACTTTCAAAGCCTCACTCGAATTGTTGCAGTGAAACAAATTGTTCCTATAGAAATTTTGAATGCCAACTCAATTCTATATTCTTTTGAATTCGGTCGAATAGATTGACTCTATCAATGCTCTTCATTATCGGACGATTGAATACTATGTATTATAATAACGGCTTCTGCCCCACCCTTCAATTGAAAAAACAAATATACTGGCAAAAAATGAGCATTGCATAAATGAGAGTTGCGTACCACTGCAGATGTAGTAAAGAACTAAAGGCCTGTTGCGTAGCTCCCATTACCTACGCACGCATATAGAGACCGTGCGTGAAGCCGATGCCAGCGCCAAATCAGACACTATTGACGAATTTGTCCCATTTGGCGCGAAAGAAAGGACCAATCGTTCTGAAGCACTCCTGCCGATAGGGACGATTTGGCGGCGCCACTTGTACACGCGCACGGTCTCTATAACTGAGCTTGTAGTGTTGTAGATATGCGGAGCGATTCTGTGGAATGTAACGCGCCTAAAATGTAGGAACACAGGAAACGCCTGCATTGAGCAGCTCAAACATCGACGATTGGGTTTTATTTCCCACGTAATAAATAACACCCAATCGTCGATGTTTGATCTGTATGTATATATTTATAGTAATTGTTACCCCAGTTTTAGCCTGGAACCACTGATCTCTCAGTCTGGAGATCAGTGCCTGGGACCCAATTAGGTGGCGCTGACAGCGGTATACGTGCACGAGGGGTACGCGCACTAGTAACATGCTGGTATGTTACACAGCAGGTTTGAAACTACACCAATTTTTGAAAGTCGTATGAAACCACGTTTCACATTAATGCAACAAATCGTCAAAATGACACTGTGATGTGAAGCGAATTTTTAGAATATCATGATCGCGCAGTTCAAAGTATAGCCACATGAAGCTTACCCATTCCTTATCCAGTGCTTCTGATTGCGTATCAGATGAATCAATATTTTAGTAAGCATAGTCACATCGAGTCACAACAAGCGATTGATTAATAATACACAGTTATAAACATAAATGTTTCAGCAGTGTTCAGTGAAGCAAAAGGGCCATACTCACTACTCGTGAACTTTGAGATTATTTCACCGTTTTTGGACAGTGTGGAAGATCAGAAATTACTAACATGAAATTGATAATATGAATTTCCTCCGAATTTTTGGACGATAATCATTCCGTTGCATATTTTCTGAACGTCAGTCTTTAAGACATTATTGGATAACTGTGTGCAGTCGAATTCCTTGCCTGGTCCTACAACATTGCATTGTGAACACATCAGCTAGCTCTCAAGGGAACCAACGTGGATCAGTCGATTCCATTCTTGGCAATAGTGGAATGATCTTTTCTGTTTGTTTTGATCCGAAATCTATCGAAAATAAAATATACCAATTCATATTTTCACTGACTGTGTCAATTGACTCTCTGTCAATTATACTTTCGCTGAAACGAATGTACTCAATGTCTCAATATAGAAGAAAATACAATTTGAAAAATGCGACCTTATACTATCACTGATACCAAGGCAAACAAACGCTACCGCTATTCATGCGAGAAAAACTAGGGGAGTACGAAGCGACAACTAATTTCTGATATTCTACACTCCCCGAAACACAGTGAAAGATTATAAGTCAAGTGCGGTAGGTGAGTCCTCGAAGTCAATTTAACTGTACATACGGTGAGTCTGAATTCTGGTTTCAAAAATGTGATGGGTCGTATTATGGGAACAGCTTACGAAGTACGAACCGAGATCGACTCACTGTCAGCAGAGATCACTGGACACTGATATCAATGCTGAAATAGTCAATCAGACCGCAAAATAGCTGGTCTAAAACACTATCAGACCATTGGACCTATTGCGCAATGAAAAAAGCCATTAGATAAACTATTGGCTCCAACGGTTTTCAGTGCCAACCTGAAGTTGAACGGACCGATAATATTATTCCATAGGAGACTCGTCCCAATAATACAATTCGTTATCATGTTCATTGTTCTTTTATCTTGTTTACGTCATCATTGTTATATTGTTACATATCAAATCAAACTTTCGGACCAGACAAAAAAATCCTGTGATTCCAGATTTCCTGATTTATTTGCTGAAATTTTGAACTATTCAACCCAGTGACACGTTTGAGTAATACAAGAATCCGTAAGCTGTTCAGTTGCTCCATACTCATTCATATCGTCAGAAAATTAAAATCTGCAGACGAATTAGAATAAGAATTTAGTGCCTCGTACTTATAATTACGAAAATAGATACTTACGGTAAAATCTTTCTTCAGTATCTCCTTCATCCGATTTCGAATCTTACCTTACTATATACCGGACCGCGGTACACCACTTTTTAATAATTTCCAGTCATTTTTTATATTCGATTATGATTTAACACTTTTTCGTTTAGAAATCTCTGCTACATCGCCGCAGATTACCGATATAAGACTCACAGCGCCTCTCACATTGTCTCGTACAAACCTTCTAATTCACGTTTCGATTCATAGACCTGGGTTTCTATTTTACGCGAAAAAAATCGTTCGTCCCATATTTCTTGTGAAAGTATCAAGGCCGAAGCACATAAGATCCATGGGCAGAATCCTGCAGACGGCAGTGCGCATGCGCTGTTGCTAGAATTGAGTGAACATTGCATACTGCGCTTGCGCTATGGCGTCTCCCAGTAAACGAAAAGGAATTGAATTATGTGGAAAACGGTATTAATACGAATTAGATGGAATTGAAAAGACCTGTGTGTCAATTCTTAGCAATTTTTTTAAATTCTATTTAATTCGTGTTAATTCCGTTTTGCACATACTCAATTCGTTTCAATTCGTGTTCGTTTACTGGGCTGCCTTCCGCCTGTGCATTCCAAGTACTCCAGTCTTTGGCCTTGAATAGTGAACTTGAAACCGGGTCCAAAATAATGAAAGTAAAAATGTCCAGTAAAATAAAACTAGTCGGTCATTTCATTCTCTGAAAATTACGGCTTGAAATGAACCGAAAGATTCTCTGGCGAAACGAATGAATTCTGTTCAATTCGTTTCAATAAGAAATCCATGAAAGAAATGAACTTGAATAACACGTCTTAGTTCACCTGGTTGAACGATTCATCCACTTGTCCTATCAAATTGATAAAACAAGATCTTCGTTAAGGATGAATCCCACCTTTGCGTTGCGTGGCGAAACGAAGTTTCATTAACATGCTTTTCTTATGTTTTCTTAGAAGTGGCGGCAATACTTCCATAAGAAACATAAGAAAAGCATGTTGATGAAACTTCGTTTCGCCGCGCAACGCAAAGGTGGGATTCATCCTTTGATGTCATTTTCTCCCTCATAACGGTACAAAGAGCAGAAAATTGATAAGGAATTACATATAAAACTCAGCTTACACTAGGCGTGGTGTTTCCTTGGGTTGATGGTTGGACTGGAATGTCATCTTGAAAATAGTGATCGTTCCGACTAGGCGATGAATTTTGGGCAAAGTCAAGAAGGCGATGATTCGGACTGTCCGGAGTGGACAAGTCGTTCGGCAGGGTCGGCAGAACCGTCGAGGCGCTCCGGCGGTGAGTTGATATGCTGCAATGTTCATAGTTACGATAGCAGCCAGGACCAGTCTGCGCAGGTCCCCGTCCGCACGCAGATTCACCCTCCGTGCTGTTGCCGTCCATCCCCGACATGTTCTGACCTAAAACACCAGTTCGGATCAGAGTTTTCTTCTCATACTCCCTTTTTGTCCTTTCGAGAACGCTGATTATGACCCTGCACCATGATCTCATGATGAATCTCAGTCGATGACTAAAAATTCAAGAAGTTCAACATGGAAAAGTAGGATTTTACGGCCGCGAAACACGACCGGAAAGGCGCACTTCACGCATACTCGATCGAAAAATGTCGTTCGCACCTCGGCCGTAAAATCCTACTTTACGGCCTAGGCACGAAAAATACTACACTGTCATTCAATCGAACGATATTTGGTATTGATGGACTACGAGTGGAAAAGTATGGCTTGTGATTCGTTGCGAGTTTGTCAATTTTGTATACAAGGTTGTAATTACAGAGAAAGTATATGTATAGGTAGACATTCTAAGAAAATTGATTTCAGGCCGAGGGGCTAGCTGCGTTTGAAATTTCGTACACACCTTGTCTCGAAATATCATGAAACCTTATAAGTCTTTGAAATCTTTTGAAACCTTTGACGGTATTTTTCAGTGATTTTAAACCTTTTCAAATCTCTGAAATCTTTTGAAATCTATAGGTGTACAGAAGAAGTCATAAAAGCGCTAACCCCTCGCTATGGGGCTTGCCAGGGATCTAAAATTCATTGCAAAGGCTACGTATGTACATTTGTACCTCATGCCAACTTTGCATAATAAACTGTGTAACCACGTGCAAATCACTCAACGACTCCCTCCTCAAACTTATCGAAACAGCGTAAATTAGAGGAATAATGATAATAATGTTGCTTTTGAAAGAGTTGTCGACGGTTACCGAATGGCGTTCGATCGCCACCGTTTCTGCCTAATTAGTGCAGATTGTTCTCTTACACCCTAGAATAAAAGAGGATTTAAAAACTCCCTGTTGGCTGTTGCTACATACACCGATTAAAAGAAGGTGAACATTTGGACAATAAGCACAGAAATGCGGGAGTGTCAGTTCTTCATTCTTCATTTATTCATTAATCGCAGGTTGACCCACTGCAGGTGAGACGATGGAAAATCCGGGATTTGGAAAGCGAGCAGGAAGTGGCGAGTGTAATAAGCAGCACGTGTTTTATTCATATAATTATGATTTGACTTTTGAAAATTAAGTTTATCGCTGCTTCTCCTTCGTGCTGTGGATGCGGAAAAACAGTTGATATTCTATCTGAAATAAGAAATGAAACTTAGGTAAAGCGTCTGCACATTTTTTGCGTAAACAATAATAGGATACGTAACAATAGTCAACTACGATAAATATCCTTGCCCAATCAGCTCATAAATGATTAAATCATGAAAAAAAAATTCTGGCAAATCGTCATGCAGCCAATTTGTAAGCTTCGCCGAATGAAAATCTACCTCAACATTTTCCATTCATATTGCGTGTGCGCAGTCGTGGTCAAAACACTTTTCTGCCCGCGTCACTGATGCTGCATAATGAGTTATTTCCGGTCTGTAGTCATTTTCGCATTCTGCACTCATAACACTCGCTCTTCTCTAAGCATTTTAGACGCGTGATCCCCACAGAGTGGATTTATTGCCTTTCGAAAAGACTGTTTTAACATTTTCCGTTACAGTTATACAGCATGGCTATTGAAATGTGAAATAAGTAAGAGGAAAGCCGCTTGAGAAATAAAAATTATCTGAAATTATGCGTACGTAAGTGATTCGAGTGTGTTACCTAAATCAGATAACACATCGTTCGTAAAAAGCTCACTAGCTACAACAATTTTCTGACTTTGTGTTGCATAACAATAATTTCTGCAAGCGAATTCGTTATCAATCGATGATTCGATAATTGACAAACCGTTTCATTCATAAGGCTGCAGCGTACCCTGCAGGGTAAAAGGCGCTAGAAGAATGGCCTCGACTACACATAATATTATACTGATCGTGAAATAGACAATGAAACTTGTGGCGTCGATTGAAAAAGTGTATGCAGGCAGAAGCTGGAGGCGGTATAAAAATACAGTGCAGCAGTTATTAATATGAGAATAAAGTAGATAATCTGTGAAGCAATGTACCTATTTTGAAGGGTGATAAGTATGTATAAGACAAAATAAGTGGATGATGGTTGTTTGTTTGTTTGTTTGTTTGTTTGTTTGTTGGTTTTTTGGTTTTTTTTTTGTGGCAAACTGAACGATGAACTAATTCTTCTTACCCGTATCAGCGATGACGTCGATGAGATCTATACTCTTAGCGAAGGCGTCCCTCAGGTTGATGTGATGGAAGGAAACAATGCTTCCTTCTCGCTTCGCCCTCTCCAAGGCCTCCCGACGCTTCAGTGCTTTTTCGCGCCGCATCTGATTCTTGTAGAACTCGGCAAAATTATTGACGATAATTGGAATGGGCAACGCAATTACCAGGACACCACATATACAACACACACTTCCAATCACTTTGCCAAGGGGAGTTGTCGGGTAAATATCCCCATAGCCTACAGTCGTCATGGTGATTCCTGCCCACCAAAATGTCTCGGGAATGCTTATGAATTTAGTCCCAGGCTCTTCCTTTTCGGCGAAATAAGCGAGACTTGAAAATATCAAGACGCCCATTGCGAGGAATAGCATTAGCAGACCGAGCTCTTTGTACGAATTGCGCAACGTAAACCCCAAACTTTGGAGCCCGGTTGAGTGACGTGCAAGCTTCAGTATCCTCAAAATGCGCATTATACGAAAAATCTGAACTACGCGACGCACATCCTGGAATTGGTCCGTTGCATTTTTGTTTGTTTCGACGAGGAATAGAGACACGAAGTAAGGGAGTATTGCGAGGAGGTCTATTACGTTTAGGCCTCCCTTAAAGAACTTCCACTTGTCAGGGGAAGCACTGAACCTAAGTACATACTCGAGTGTAAACCAAGTGATGCAAACAGCTTCCACCATTGCAAGTTGTGGATTATCTTGAAAGTTTCCTTTTTCATCATTCACTTGCATAGTAGGAATGGTGTTGAGAGTTAATGCGATGGTTGATAGCACAATAAAGAGTATTGATATCACAGCTATCACCTGGAATTTCAAGTAACCCAAATAGATCACTCATCTCTAAATATACACTTCATCAAAGTCTATTCATTATAACATTTACATCAATTATGTATATGTAGGTATGTGTATATGTATGTATATGTATATGTATATGTAGTACTTTCCACTTATACTTTTTACATCGCACTATATAACATTATCTATTTTTTTTATTTTTTTCTTAATCGCTCAATATACTAAATATGTACGTGTGCACTTTGTGACATATAAGCTTGAAACGAATACGTGTTTCCTGCATTATTACGACGACGGAATCCGTGCCTGAATAAATGTCCGCGAGAGTGAATCAAGAAAGGGAGAAGAAAAAAAACAAAAAAATAGAAATTGTCAAAAAATCAGATCGCTCATTTCTTACTTATTCTTGATCGCCGTCCCTGCATATCTAAATCCGTACTGTGAGCATTATTTTTAAGTGCATGCAGTCATAAATCTTTAAAAAAGATTCTTTATACTGACGTTCTTGTTCAAATATATGATGAAAATTTCAACGGGAATTAAACTGGACCAATACTCGCCGTTTACTCAGCAGGTACCTTATATACTGCGCAACGTCCAAAGTTCAATTGCATATTATTATTTATATTACGCACCGAATGCCATGTAAGTAGCTTATGCATACTGTCAAGCGAATATTAAGGAATCAGCTGTGCGAATCATAAGCGAGTAATACAACATCGAACGAAGCTAGCAATAAGGCTTCTCAGTGCTACATTTTTGGCACTTTGCAAATTAACGCCTGGTAGAACAAATTTTCAGTAAATTTTTCGAGAACTCTTAATCTGATACTCATTATATCTGGATATATGTGAGACTTTTAAAGTTTCAGAATTCCTCAGCAAATTTCTGAAAGAAACTATGTCACCGAAGCTAACATTTTTTTGGAGAATGTGTCTTACGAGTGAAAATAAGTCAATTTCGATACAACCCTCTCTGTAAATACTCGGAAGGGCGTATACCCTAGATAACCGAACCGTATCACGCGTTTGAAATATAAAATTGATGTAGGTGTAGTTGGTTTCTGGATTATGAGAAGAAGATTCGTTACTTCAAGGCCCATTTATTCAGACAGATTAGATCGCCAACTGCAGTTGCATACAGTATAAAATAACGAGTGTAAATGTCTGTACAAAAAAGAAACAACATAGAATTGTAACAACGTAAGCCTGCGATTCGGTATATGAAACAATAGAGAGAAAAACAAAAATTGATCATATATTTGAAAATTGGGGAACCAAAAATAAAAAGCAAACGTCAGAAGTGAATCGTACCGCATATTTGATATGAACAGAACATCGTCACACCATTTAAGAAAGACCTGCGAAAAGCTGTATAATTCTGTACAAAGAACCCAACCTGAATGTGTGTGTAATAATTGAATTATTAACCATTGTTATCGTTTCTATTCGAACTTCATGTTTCATCTTGCTGCGTGCTTGTATATTTGGCTATTCGGGTCTTGTGTATAATTGGAAACGTATAACGTGTTTGATTAACTGAAGTATTTAAGAAATCGTCGAGTATACGGATTACGTGATTTGTGTTTATTAGCTAAACGTACCTACATCGCATTGTTATACATTATGTTCTATAATGAAACTAACGACGAAGATCGATTTAACCACTCTGCAAGCTAAATCTAGAAAATACGAGGCCGTCACCATGTCTACTGTCTATAGACTCGTTAGGAAGTTCTCAATAACTTAAGTTCCACTTGCTCGCTTGTTTTATATCAATTTGGAAATTTTCTTGCGCAATCGAGTGTGCTTATGTATATAGAGTGCATGTGTAGTATGTATAGGTATGTGATCATAACGTTTAGTAATAATATAGTAAAACCAATGATATGCATGTAATATGTAATAACGATAACAATGAGAATAAGACTAGGAAAATAGCTATGCTATAGTTGTGTTTTAACTCACAGCTACACATCTTACACAATATAGTACTAAACCGATGAAATTGACCAGGTATGTAAATAACTAGGTATAAATCTATAACTAAATGAGTGTAAGAAATGATACACAAATGCGAATACAGTGTGGGATTTGTTATACCTACCTATATGTATATACTAAACTTTCTAGCCCTACGTATATAGCAGCCGTTGTACTCTTACATATCACAATTGGAAATTTTCTAAATATCGAAACTTGCAGGACACTAAATTATGGACTGATGTATACTTTCGCGCGCATTCTTCGCCTCTCATCCAAGTCCCGCTCCCTTAATTCATGAACCATTTTAACGTATTAGATATGAGGCATAAAACGCGAGACTTAAGTCACAAACGATACTTTTTATGCAAGGGGCACCGAACCCCGATAAAAATTTGTAATCGTTTAAAAATCTTAAAGATCTGCAATTACAAGACCGGAAGTGGTGAGGGCATAAAAAGCTCGTTCACAGGCGTTGTCACGGAGTGAATGATTTTTGCAAGAAACGCCAAGATTAAGACTCGAATCCGAATCTATGAAACAGTCAAACGCAGGCAAAGAAAGCTCGTCAATGAACCGGATCTTGAAAATCTAATAGAATCGCTGTAGGTATATGATGAAATGTTGGAAATTATTGCACGACAAATTAACGAGAATCTTTCTAATTTTTATCGCGTCATACAGGTTTGATTTTATCTATTTCATTAATATGGTGTCATTGCATGCAGGGAGCGGTACCGAGACTGGAGCTACATGATACCTGGTAATCACGTGTTAACCCTTCCATCATAATCTGCGCTTTCATTTATTCTTATGATATTATAACATGAATATAATGATTCGCAGTATACAAGTAAATATATCTACATGCTAAGGAGAGGGGTCAGATTTTTATGTACAAGAAAATAGCGTTGTCACACCACCTAGAAATAATAAAATATATTATAAGAATTGTCTAGAACTATGTTGTGTTTTAAACACTCATGACTTTTCTCTATACTATACTAATTTCTTTTCAAATTTTATTCATTTCTCTCTCTCTCTCGCTACCACTTTCATTTGTTCAAACCACTTGTTATCCCATTTGCCCGAAAGGTATCCATAAAGGGCATAATAAAGAAATCAATCAATCAATCAATCAATCAATCAATCAATCGCTCTCTTTCTTTCTCTAGTTTTTCTATAAATAAAATAAATTTTCAGAACAATTGCTTGGAGCAATTGTATGGAAACGATTCACATATTATAAATACACTATAAAATTATTGTGCAACTAGTTTGATTTAAAAATGATAATAATAAGAATAATAAGAATAATAAGAAGAATAAGAATAGGTACATTGACTTACACTAATTCTGACTAATCTATCAAATAAACACTAGAATTAGTAACTAAAGTAGATTCTTAGCACTTAAATAATTCTTAGACATGTTAAATTAAAAAGAAAATTGAACAAAAATTAAGAGAAAACGTAAAAGATTAACATATACAAGAAATACATCTAAGAAAGCAACAGCAAAAATCTTCAAGCAATACATTAACGTGCGTAACTATGAATGCAGTAATATAGGGACGAGTATAGGTATATTACTATAAGTGCGAAGGGACAGTTTTATTTTTACAACGTACATAAAGCTGATCAAAAATCGATTGAATATACATATTATATTTTATATCGCTTCGAAGCATTCTCAGAGCAGTACGTATTGTATATTAATGCTCGATTATTTTTTCTCGCCATAAATAATATAGGTGCATTTAAGAATTTCTTATTTTTTTATTCTTTTCCGATTTCGTTCGTCAAAAATTCAACAACCTATTATCTCTGATCTAATCACGATTATTTTTAACAAAACGAAACTGCTGATTATCAAAATGTTATACCATCGGGACTTGAATTATGCGCCACTTTTTTGTATCAGACATACTAACTCGTATTATTTCCAAGTTTTCCCTAGTGTAAATAATTTGCGATATCGATTAATTTTATTATAATATCGTGCGAGACTTCTGATAATATCACGCGCGAATGAGAATAAGTTTTAAGAGACTCAAGTCTTCCGACTGAAATATTGAAGTCTGGATGAATCAAAACATTCGAAGAATAAGTTGACGCGTTGCAGAGCAAAGAAACAGAAAACGACGTGTTTTTATCGAGAAAATAAATATCCTTTCCTAAAATTGCAGACTTATTTAAGAAGGGTGAATTACGAATTATATTATACTCCCACACAGCACCCAATATTGCCCAATATTGTAGCAGCATTGCTGCAATGTTGCTACAATGTTGCAATATTGCTGCAATGTTGCTACAATATTGCAATATTGCGGCAATGTTGCTACAATATTGCAATATTGCGGCAATGTTGCTACAATGTTGCAATATTGCAGCAATGTTGCTACAATATTGCAATATTGCGGCAATGTTGCTACAATATTGGGCAATATTGGGTGCTGTGTGGGCTATAGTAGCGTGTAATACTATACTCATGGTTTAATTGCTATTTATATATGCGTAGGGTATTTACAACTGCGTGTGAAATTTGACGTACGATTCATGCCGTCGTATCAAATTTGAGAGAACATGACTCACCCTGGCAGCTATAGAGGTTGTTGGTTTTTCGAGAAGATCCCAGAGGCATTTTTGGTACTGCGCACATTTCCCTTCGCCAAATTCCTCCTCCTCACGTTGCCGCAATGATTCGGCTTCTTTTCGCATTTCCTCGTGTACGTGCTCCTTGCGCTGATGGTACTTGTGCTGGCAGCAACTTTCCAAATAAAGCTCGTCTATGCCCCAGTACTCCAAGTCATCACTAAACGCTAGAACGCACATCTCGTCTACTAAATGGAGCTTCCCAGTCCTGTAGAAATTTAATATTGAGCTAAACGACTTGGGATGACGGTCGAAAAAAAATTCGTTGTCTATCAGCGAGTAATCGTCACAAAGCTCGGTTATTGCTTCGTGGGTATTGCAGTCACGGAGACGTCCGAGACGCGTGTGAGGAAGTCGTTCCAAGGTGCGCCATAGTACCTCGTGCTTAACGCCACCAACGTTTATGCAGACTCTTCTATTCAGAGCTTTCGAACGCATCAGCATGAAGGGTTCTGGGGGCAAGGACGTCATGGATCTCGAATAAATCCGCTGCTGCATGTGAAGGGGAAGCGGTGGCGGAGGTGGTGGCAACGGTGGCGGAAGCATTGACGGTAGCGCAGCTGGTACCGTTGAAAATGAAGCGTAACGGACTTCTTTGTTCCCCAAATTCCCAATGTTCCCGATGTTCCCGATGTTCCCGATGTTCCCGATGTTACCGAGGTTCCCGAGGTTCCCAAGTGTCGCAAGATTTCCAACCGTGACGAGCGATGGATCAAACGTGAAGGAGTCCATCGTTGAATCGAGATGAGGAACCTGAGAATAAATCGAAGTAGGAGCTCCATTTCCGATTCTATCAGGGTCGACGCCCGCTTCATCTTCAAACTTTCTGTCGTTCAGCATGAGACAGACTTTAGCCCAGGTGACACGCTATCCTGGACGATTAATCGGTTCTTAACTTCATCCGCCGATTGAACCTCTTTCCTCTGTCACTAACCACCCAGCAATACGCCGCATCTTATTGTTGTATTTGCCTGAAACAAACATCAGACGAGTCTTAGATTGATCATATATTCTGAAAAGCTAATTCTATTATGTCGATCAAGGGAAATCTGGTGAGTATGCTAAACTTTTTGAATCTGATGGAACCGAGGGGTTAATCACTTGTGAAATCTGGTGTACACCCATTTGGTAATCTTTTGGAATATTTTGTAATCTTTTGCAATCTTTTGTAGTCTTTGCAATACTTTGCAATCTCTTGTAATCTCTTGCAATCTCTTTCAATCTTTTGTAATTTCTTGTAATCTTTTGTAATCTTTTGTAATCTTTTGTAATCTTTTGTAATCTTTGCAATCTTTTGCAATCTTTTGTAATTTATTGTAATTTATTGTAATCTTTTGTAATCTTCGCAATCTTTGTAATCTTTGCAATCTTTTGTAATCTTTGCAATCTTTTGTAATCTTTGCAATCTTTGCAATCTTTGCAATCTCTTGCGATCTTTTGCAATCTCTTGCAGTCTCTTGCAATCTTTTGCAATCTTTCGCAATCTTTTGTAATTTCTTGTAATCTTTTGTAATCTTTACAATCTTTTGTAATCTTCGCAATCTTTGTAATCTTTGCAATCTTTTGTAATCTTTGCAATCTTTTGTAATCTTTGCAATCTTTTGTAATCTTTGCAATCTCTTGCGATCTTTTGCAATCTCTTGCAGTCTCTTGCAATCTTTTGTAATTTCTTGTAATCTTTTGTAATCTTTACAATCTTTTGTAATCTTCGCAATCTTTGTAATCTTTGCAATCTTTTGTAATCTTTGCAATCTTTTGTAATCTTTGCAATCTTTGCAATCTTTGCAATCTCTTGCGATCTTTTGCAATCTCTTGCAGTCTCTTGCAATCTTTTGCAATCTTTCGCAATCTTTTGTAATTTCTTGTAATCTTTTGTAATCTTTACGATCTTTTGTAATCTTCGCAATCTTTGCAATCGCTTGCAATCTTTTGCCATCTCTTGCAATCTTCTGCAATCTCTTGCAATCTTTTGTAATCTCTTGCAATCTTTTGCAATCTCTTGTAATTTTTTGTAATTTTTGCAATCTTTTGTAATCTTTTGTAATCTCTTGCAATCTCTTGTAATCTCTTTTAATCCTTGTAATCTTTTGTAATCTTTCGTAATCTTTGCAATCTTTTGCAATCTCTTGTAATCCTTGTAATCTTTGCAATTCTGTAATCTGGTGTACACCCAATTTGATGAGTGATTAACCCCTCGGTGGAACCCTTGAAATAATTTGAAGGGGTGAAGTCAGCATTATATTTTTCTAAATTCACTTCTACATGTAAAAAGTTACGACGATGACAATAGGTAATTAACCCGGGGCAAAATGGAATGGCAACATAATACAGTATATATACTTATTCCATTTACATTCCCATCAAGTGTCGTTCGCGAGATGTTGCATTGACGACATCCAAAAAACACTAGCGTATATTCGAGAAGCCACCTTTATTCATATCTGCCAAGTTTCACCGGAGTTATTGCTGTTTCCGGTATTTTTCAGGTGATTAATATAACGTTAGCGCAGTGTAAAGTGTGAGGTAAGTCAAGTTCATTTGACTTATTTATACATATCGGTGAAAGTACACCGTGTAGGTATTTGTAAGTTGATCATTGGGCCATACTGTACATTCTGTACAATTCTTGATTTGTTTAGATAACAGTACTTATTTCGCGACAGCGAAGTGCAGCCAATTTAAAAATAGCAACGGGCTGAAATGGGATGGATCAAAACGGGACAGTCCGCACAAGGATCTATCAACAAACATGTATTTTCATCTTCGTAAGTAAATCAAGTGAACTTGACTTACTTTCTACTCTAAATTATACCCAAAGTTAAAATAAGCACTTCAAAATAGCAGAATCACCATAAACTCCGTTGAAACTTGCGACGGATATAAATAAATATATGGCTTCCCGTTCCCCCTGCACTATACCGTTTTTAGAATATCTTCAATGCACTCCTGCACTCGAGGAACTTACAAATGGGGTAAAACGGGACAAGATATACGGTTGTATTTTATTTTTATTTTTTTTCCTTAAATTCGAAGTACTTTGAAGTCTGTTTTTATTTATTCATTAATTTATTTTTTCGTAATCGCATGATATATTTATCAATAGATTTTGGCATCTGCAGCTGAAACCGTTTCTGACAGAAGAACAAAAAAAAGAAGTTCTTTAGTTTGTCCTTAACGTTTTTACAACCCGCCAAAACGTTAGATGTACCATATTGCCCCGGATTACCCCGTACATACACAGCTATAACTTTAGTTAGACTCCCTACGTAAACAGGATGGGAATAGCGACGACAACGTGAGTAAAGTTGCAGGTCTTCGACAAACAACGTCTTCTGTTCACTGCCGACATACGATCTTACATATATAATATGTATACGTGTAGGTAGTAAACAGTAAGAAAATCAATGACAACTATGTATGAATAGTGAAAATACTGACAAACTTTCGTTCTACACTTTGTTCTCTACTTTGCGAGACTGCGAGGAACAGAAAGTCCTAATGCGAAATGAAACGATGGGAATAATGGCCCAAAAATTTCGGCAATAAATGGTATAGTCGCTAAACAACAGCTCATAGGAGAGACCAGTGAGATATTGGCGATAAAGATGAGTGTGTGAGAAGCATCGCCGAGACTGTTAAAAACCAACTATACAGCATCAAGACAAATAATCATGGCTATCGTGGCGAAAAGAAAAAAAAAAAAACAGTAAAAGATGTGCAATCATCGTAAAAACTTCCTCAAACAATCAAATGACGAACGTTTTCCTTGTACCGTTCTTTCAGGATTGCTGGTGACTGGTGAACAAATGTTCAATCATATGTATTTGCCTTGGCATACTCGCTATACGCTCGATTTTATGACTGAATAACACTTTTATAAATACAATTTTGAACTTATGTACAAATTACAGAATAAAGTGTGCTGCGATTCCTTTGTACTTATTGTTAGGTACTCGCGTGCGAGAACGTGGCATGTTTTTATAATCGGTAGACTGGTTACGCCCTTATAATCATTATCCATTATGGGATTGTGCTGTGAGAGTGGAAAGCTTATTTTTTATTCATTGCACTGTATCCAGACCAGGATACGCATAACTACATCGTACTTATTGTTAGTGGATTTTGGCAGAGAGCCGACGATATAAACAGCGAGACATTAAAGCGTACCTAATGTTTGTCTCAGCTGGCCACGAGATTGTAGTATTGTTGTTAGAACTAAAAGTATAATATACATATCGACGTGGCTGTAGTACCTAACTAATGCCGTTAGTCATGTTAACTATGAATTATCCATATTTTGAATTTTCGAATGTTGTAAGAAAATTAAAGAAGAGAAACTGACGAACAATTCTCCCGAGATCGGATATTTAATTGAGCTAATCTCTACGCAAGAACCGGCCCCAATCAACTAGCATTCCCTAATTTCAACTCTAATTACACACCGATCTCTTAGATCGATTAATTGTCGTCGAAAGCGTTATTGCATTCAAGTAATCTCCGTCGTTACGTAAAATTGGGATTATTGGCCCCATGCTGGGCCAAAGGCGAAGCAATAAATCTGTAGAATCGTCGAAACCGACAATCAGCGCCTGGTAGTTTACCACTGCAGATACACACACGTGAACCTGACTGCAGCCACCCGCGGCGTAACAATTTGCATATCCTGATCTTGGTATCAGCTCCGGCTACACGCATCTCATTCTTCTCGGTTCTCGATCTCTCGGTTTGAAAACAACGGGACGCACATGCATATGCATGAATAAAAATTTCTCCCTATTTTTCAGGAACTGATGTAGTATATATATGTAAAAATAAAATAATAAAACGAAAACAGGATCAGTCATAAGAACAACAGCGCGACGTGCTGATAACGGAAGCGCTGCCTATTTCCCATATAAAATAATAAAAGAAAAAAGATCTGAATAAAGAAAGCAGGAGTTTTTCGTGAATCGCACAAATCACACACGAATGTTAACGGTTTGACCTACTTATACTTCACTCTGACCTGAATAACACGAGTTAGCAATCCTCGTATCGACCCTCAACAAGCCGCGGCGCCTTGCCAGGGGCCCCGATAAAGTATAAAATATAAAAACGTTTTGAAGACAGATTTTTGACAAGCGTTAGTCTTCACGCGTTCGCGTTCGCATACGTGTATATATATATATATACAGTATATATCGCACGTATGAAAACAAACTGTGTTATTCGTTTAAAAAAATCACGCGTTCAAATAATAATAATAAAAATATTCAAAAAATAATAAAAATATATAAATACTTTTATCGCGCTTTCGCAATTGGCCACAACATTATAATGTCTATGTGTGCACTATGTAGGTACATATATTGTATGAATCAATTATTCAAATTTCCCGAATAAAACTGTTTTTATTCATCGTTAAGGGACAAACGAACTTTTTACATCGATACATTATCTAAGTTGTAGAAGCGCACAGAAGACTAATATAAACGTAGAGACTACAGAGCGCACTGCTGTACTACATATACGTGTATGTATACCAGCGAGGAAGAAATATACCCTGGTTTGCCCCCTTTAACCGTACATACGGCTCTGCCTCGCCCGGTTACCCGCGGAATCGATCCCCTTCGGAAGCAACTCTGCAGCAGCAGTTCTCCACCGAGAACTTTAAACTACCAACATACCCGATGACACACTTCGATATAGCATTTAAATATATAAAATTCGCCGAAATTGTCGTTAAATTGAAATTGTCCGTGACTGCATATTTCGAGGAAAAGCTTTTATTGCACATTATACACATCTACCATACCTGTATTATGGTTTATTATTCATCATTTATTCTTAATAATCGCACTGCGAACGACGTATACGTATGTATGTATCTAGGTGCCCGGGAGCGTCATTGGTCATGTGACATTATCGCTGGTATTGTCGTTATTGTTGTTACGCTTATTATCGGGTATAAATGATGGTAACACACTGTAGCTGGTTTGTAATATGTCATATTGTATTATTATATGTATATAAATAAATGAGTACTACATGTGTGGTACTATACTACGTATTTTCGGTGTGCGTGTATGTGTATGTATGTATGTATGTATGTATGTATGTATATATAGTTCATAGTATACATGGATATGTGGGTATTCTATATATATTGCAAGTTGACTCTAACGATTTATATTTACCTCCTTCTTGAAAACTGCTAGGAATGTTCGAGGCTCCAACAATAAACCACCCACCAATTTCACATATCACACATTATTCCAAATGACAATTATTTTATCGTATAGTAACCGCACTTATTTTTATCACAATACAATGTCGTAGAAAACGAAGTAGGCAGGTAGGCAGGTAGGTAGGTAGGTAGGTAGGTAGGTTCACAGAATAATAATCGATTGGTGGTCACAGTCTTACTATAAATTCGAGCTACCTGCTCATGCACTCTCCGCGGTTAAAATCGCGTGTAACAATACCACCACCACTACTACCACAGCTATTACTTCTATTACTAACAACAACAATAACAACAATGATAGCAATAATAATGATGATAGTAATAATAATAATGATAATGATAACAACAACAATAATGCTAAATCCGCGGGCAAAACAAATTCCCGCGGTATACTTTTATTTGGGTCTGTTTCTTTGTTCTGTTATTTTTTTTAATCACGTAAATGAAATGTAATTTAATTTACGGCGAAAAATTCGCCCAGCAGCAGCGGGCAAATTCGCGGTTGAGACGCTCAGCTGCTGCTGCTGCCGCTGCTATTGCTGCTGCTGCTGCTGCTGCTGCTGCGGCTGCTGCTGCTTTGTGGTTGCTGCTCCTGGTTCTGAGTTGACGTCGAGGCGGTACTTGGACCTAGGCCAGCTGTGCGCTTGCCTGATCAACGTGACTACACCGAATCTTGATACGCAAGCCCGGGGGAGCTCCTTGCGCTTTGTTTCGGCGGTTGTATTTTTACAACTAAAAATTCATTGATCCAGATCGAATATAGCGGAAGGGTGAAGAATGAAAATCATGATATATGTCATATCATTGTTTCATAGCACATCTATAGGCGTCGTGACGCCAATGCGCATGTTTCGGTACGATCATATTTTCACCTTTGAATTAAGATGTTACACAAAGTCGATCTTTCGACCAACGAGCGATCGAGTTTATTACGCTATCGAAACGCGGGTTATTTGCAGTCGAGTTTCATTTGCATTTCAATTTATTTGTTCGCATTCTCTTTTTATATGGCAAGATCCCGGACAAAAACAAAAACAAATAAACTTCCATTACGCCTACGCCGCATGTCTCTATGCATATTATGATAGCTTATCAATCTTATCAGAGAAAAAAACAATCCGGAATAACGTTATGCGGTACGTACTGTAAGAGCTCGTCAAAATTTCGGAATTCCCGCCAGGGCAACCGCGCCGTTTTTATATTACTGTCCGCGCTCTTCTCGATTCAAAATGCAACGGACACAATTCGACCAGCAAACCCAATTCTACAACTTTCCATTCAAGTGGAACAGGGAAACACAAACTCAATCATTGGCGCGTTAGGACTTTATTAACATTGGAAGAATATGTTGTACTCCATTTGTCAAGATTACCATATCTATAATATGTATATCAAATGTCGCATTCTCTGCTCTCAAGAAGAACAGTGTAGCATCAAAATGAAAAGACCTGTATAATAGGTAGAACCACATAACATTAACGAAGCAGCAGAATGTGGAAGCCATAACGCAGGCGCACTCTAAGCACTAGTATTTCGCAAGAGCGCATGCGCTATCACTTCCGCACTCTGTTTACAGCTTCCGGAATCATTTCATACCGGAACAGGGACCGTTCACTGAACTGGTGGGGGTAATATAAAGAGAAATACATAGCTGAACGGAGGTTACATATCTCTTTCCCACCGTGTAGTGTGTACGAAATCTAGATATGGAGGATAAATAAAATGAAAATAGAGCGGGAATTCTTCGGCTGAGGGCGATTCAAAACTCGAAAAAAAATTAGCAGCACCTCGATAGTCATTCGAGGTAGTCTTCGTAATCATTCTCTCGATTTTCCGTAAGCGTGACGACAAGGTATTGCTTCTTTTCTTCATGCGCGGAATTGAGTGCCAACTGAAAACTGCAAGCTCCTATTGGTTGATGCCGCAGTTGGAAACGTGTGCGCATGCTGACGTCACAATTAGAAATTTACTGCGCATGAAAAGACACCCGGATTTTGACCAAAGAGCTTTATAGATTCTTTGATTTTGCCTAGTTCGTCTTTCCCCGTTGAACTATCTCTCTAGGCACGCGGATCTGCTACCCCTCCATGTCAATAGGCGTTACAGTATCACTATAGCAGGTATAGTAGGTGTCGATGAACAAGTCCAAGCAACAGGTGCGCGTGTGACCATAGATCCTATCGCTTTGAAGACTACCGACTAGTTTCATAATTTTTAGATGCTTTGAAGGCGCTATCTTCGCCGGAACTTCAAACCACTCCTATGCTATGGGATTCGGTGCTTCAAACTCTGCTTGAATATAAACTAGCACCGCAGAACGGGTCATTAGATAATAAATAGGCTTATGATATAGATTTCAAAAGAAGAAACGAACAACTTCATATCACTTCGAGTACCATCTCTCTCTCTCTCTCTTCCTCATTCGACTTATCGCTCAGAGAGCATGTAGTCTACTTCGAGTACCTCCAAACGAATTAAGGCGGTTTTGGATCATTACTCATACATCACTCAACATGACTTGATTTAGGTGTTCGGAATATTTCAACTGACTCGATATTATGATATGCCTTGCAACGACAACGAACGAGTTTACATGACCTAAAGTGACTTCAAACGACTTGAAATGATCCCAAGTGATCTTGCGTAACTTCTGCAAGTGACTGCAGCGAGAGATTTCAATTTTTACATAAATGACTTCGAATGAGTGCACGTGATTTCTCATCAATTGTACAAACTGACTTATTCAAGAATGTTTTGACCCTCGCATCCTAGGATGAATATATCGTACCCGATCTTTCCCTCGCCGGAGCGGGAACGGTTTTAATATTATCGGAATGTAAGAATGGGGTCATCGGTCTCCTCCTTACCTCACGTCGTCCGGACTCCGGGGGCATTAACGTAACCCACATACATACCACATCGCTGTAACGGTGGCGAGAGTAGAAACCCCAGTCAAGGTCGCCGGTCTTCGAACTTCCACCGCGTGTTTATACTCACCTCCGGCCTCCGGTCTCCGGTCTCCGGACTCTCTACATGACTACATACATACAGTCGCGGTGTCGTATGCGCGTAGAGAAAACGCGCGTGCTTAGTAGTGTCTGACTAGTGACTAGTGCGTCTGACGTTTCTCAGTCCTCTTCTGTCTGACCGCAGGGGGACGCTCTTCGCTTTCTAAACATTCCTCACGTCAAAACCTAGTCAGTAAATACGAGTACACAATACACAGCACATCAGCTTATTCGACTGCAGAAGTGGTTGACCGCATATAGTAGAAACAACCATGTCTCGTCGAACAGAAGGTGATAAGAGCTTAGAATTCGTTCTAAAGAGCCTATTCTCGGGCGGTAAGTCAAATTGTTTAATTTTTATGAATCGCATTAAGTATTCGTATCGAAATAGTACGCGAAAATTTTCTTACAACAGTCTCTTTTTCTTCATTGACATCATGATGGGAATAGTACTGCAATAGTAACTGACAACACCTGTTTTCCATCTTACATATTCATCATTCATTCTCCTGCAAGAGCTCGCTTCTGTTTTTTTTTTTTTTGTTTTTTTTTTTTTTCTGTCAATTAGACATTAACAATGATCTCTAATAACATGTTTGAATTCTGCATTTTACTTTTAGCATAAACTAGTCTTTAGAAAGCCGCTCATTAACTTCATTTTCTCTTTCATATTTGAAAAGTAACATGTGAATAATTAATTTCGCACAACCGGTTTGCAAGTTGTATTATGTAGGAGGAGGTGCTTTATTGAAAATTCAGAAACACAGCTAAGCTGCATTCTCCTTTTTACTTTTCTTTTTTTTTTTTTTTTTATCAAAACCGAAGAACATCCGCACATACACTGTCTAGTCATCAAGCCCATAAATATCTTTCAATGTGCATAATTAATCAAGAAATCTACAGCCCAGGTCAAGTTTTATTTTCATCTGATTTTTATTTTTTGAAACAAACGCACAGGAGTTGCTGGTATGTGTTCAAAAACGACCGTCGCTCCTTTGGATAGAATAAAAATATTGTTGCAGGCCCACAGTATACATTATAAACATTTGGGTATGATATTGTTATTGAATTTTATGAATTATGATCATCTGACGAAGAAGGAAGCCACTTTTACAACAAATCTTTTCCCATGTCTCAGGTGTTTTTACTGGATTAAAAGAAATAGTCAAACGAGAAACATTTTTCGCCTTGTATAAAGGGAACGGCGCCCAAATGGTCAGGATATTTCCGTACGCTTCGACCCAATTCACCGCTTTTGAAATATACAAGAAGGTAATGTCGAAGAAACTACGGAATCATTGATAATAATTTTTCTCAACATAGGCTATACCCACTTCAAAAACTTGTAATACAAGTTTTACCCGAATATTTTGCTTCTTTGCTAAGTAGTCACTCCTACAATAGACATAATAATATTCATGAGGGAAGAATTTAACATTGAAAAATTTAATAGCATGATACGCAAGGAATAATGACTCTTGACAGTATCTAGGAACGTTATTGGGTAATCACACTCAATTAGATAAATTCCTGGCCGGATCAGGGGCTGGAGTAACCGCGGTGACCCTAACTTATCCACTTGATACGATCAGAGCACGTCTGGCTTTCCAAGTAACAGGAGAACATGTCTATACCGGAATAGCACACACAGCATCAAGTATTTTCAAGGAGGTGATGCACACTGGTCTCTAATGACTCTAGTTCCGCATTAATGAATCATGCCTAACGCAGTTATAACTTTGGTATTTAGGAAGGAGGAATCAAGGCCTTGTACAGAGGCTTTATACCCACAATATGTGGAATGATTCCATACGCAGGACTCTCGTTCTATTCTTTTGAAAAGCTTAAGTTTTTCTCTATGAAATATGCCCCCAATTACCTGTGCAACAAGTGCAACAGAAACACTGGTAAGGCTGTTCGTTTTTACACCATCTCATTCAGCTTGCTAACAAATGCCAAAGTAACATGATTGGTTTTTTTTTTTATTTTTTTTTTTCCAAAAGGTGGATTAGTCCTAACATTACCAGCCAAACTTTTGTGCGGTGGATTTGCGGGGGCGGTTGCTCAGAGCGTTTCGTATCCTCTGGATGTGACTAGAAGGCGGATGCAGTTGGCTATGATGAAGCCCGATACCCACAAATTTGGGTAAACGCATACCTATATTTCTTATATCAATGTTACACATTGGCATTAATTAACAAATCGCAATTACAGATCTGGAATGCTTGCAACAATGAAGCTTATCTATATAGAAAATGGTATCGTCAAGGGCCTCTACCGAGGAATGAGTATAAACTATTTGAGAGCCATCCCTATGGTGGCTGTAAGTTTCACTACATATGAGTTGATGAAGCAAATGCTCAACCTTGATACCGGCATGAAATTGTAATCAAAGAATCTTAGTTAGGGGAAATATAATTACTTAATCCTATTACTGGGAGATATTTTTGTATTTTGTATATTATAAATTATAATATACTTATAATATATATATATTAGTGCAATAAATCAAGAAAATAACGGATATAGATTGCACAAATTATCCGCACAATAAATAGTCCTAATTTCTTAAAACCTTTACGATACGTTTATACCATATGGGTGTACGAGAAAGACTGCAAATAATGGTTATCCATAATGAAAAGGGTTATTATTTATTGAAAAAATTTGTTTTGTAGATCGTATAAAAAAAAAAAAAATAGAAAAAAGAAAAAAAAAGAACGTTCGTTTGTATCCAAACTTGTCGGTTTTTAAGTACAATAATAAATGTCTGGTATGAAACGTGAGTTATTATAAAATGACTAATAATATACAGAAGTAACATCGTGACGTTGTATAATCTCACTTTGAAGATTGGGACTCTACTATTTTATAAAATTAAATTGTTTAGATTGATTCCACAATGTGAGTGACTATAAAATGCAATCCAAACGTATGTATTTGTAATATTGCGAATGGAAAAGTCAGGGCTCTTTCGAAATTTTTATTCTATGTAAGTATGTAGTAACTTATTAGAAGGAGTTAGTAAATCCACGATAGTTTAAACTGTATCTCGAAATTAATGCTGTTGGATTATTTAATTTCAATTATAATATAAACGCCGAGCGTGCGAGGATTAAAGAAAAAAATTGTATATTTATTTGATTAATCAATTAATATGATACAAATTGTAAAGTGAAGTAAAATTTTTTTTTTTTTGTGTTTTTTTTTTTCTAGCTCATGATTATATAGGTATAGCAGCAGAGAGTTCGCAAACAAATATGATTGTAATTAATATAATATCTACTATATAAAATTTATATTGTAAAGTAATAATTTATTATTCGTACCGTTTTCCTCCACCTAATTAACGAAGGTAATTTTTTTTTTTTTTTTTTTTTTCAAAAGTAATAAGACTCTAAAAGCTTGAAGCACATCCTGAATAATTCTATAACAGCACGATCGGATTTGGTATACCTGTCCGCAATAACGAGAAATAAAAATATGTCTTAAATCATGTGGCGTTTCATTTTGTACGTTAATTTTTTTTTTATCGTTTTTTTTTTTTTTTTTATTATTATTAATTTTCTAAATTAGGAATAAACATGAGAAGATTAATGAAAATGAAAATTGATAAAAGAAAAAAAAAAAAATGTGAAGTATGACGTTAAATTTCTGTTCGAATTAAATACAAGTTTCAAGAAAAAAAATTTCTTTTTTTTTGTTTTTTTTTTCATCGTATCAATTATAGTAGTAATAAGACAGGTGTAGTAGTATATTAGTAGTAACTACAGATAAATGGCATTAAATGTACGCGTATGAATTAGGTATGGGCGCTTATTTAATTTTTTTGTTGTTTCGTTTTGTTTGTTTTTTTTCTTCATTTGATGAAAATTTTCTATAATCCTTAGTTAGGTGTGTGGTTTGATAAGAAAGAAAAAAAGAAAAAAAAAAAAAAAACAATGTATTTTGAGTATGAGTAATAGAAGATTATACAATATGAAAGCTGGTCGTGTCAGCCTTGCATCTTCTAAGAAAAGTTCGGCCCCAAAGTCGGTAAATTGTTACACAATACTTCGGAATTTACTTGTGTATCCAAGTAAAATAAATTTTTTTTATACTAGCTGCTTGGCTCGTTACCGTTTCCATTGCCATTGCCGTTGAATTACGAGCGCGGCAACAAAGTTTTTTCAGAACATTTGAAAACGTCTTATAGTACATATGTACTTCGTATCGATCACTAGAGGAATATTTCGAAAATATTTGAAAAATTCTGTCAATCGAATTATTGGCATAATAATCGTTTTATTGAGAAAAGAGGAAAAAAAAAAAAAAAGAAAAAAAAAATAATAATAATAATAATAATTCCATGTTCAATTGTAATAATATTAGACGTTAAATACTACTCTGTTGTTGTTGAATGGCTCTTGCCCGCAGTAGTACTACTTCTCTACATATAGGTATAATATATTGTGTGTGTGTGTGTGTGTGTGTGTGTATAATAAAAAATACAAGAAATGCTAAGATTAAAAAACGAATGAAGATTACAGTTGAGTCCTTAGCATCTATTGTTTTATTTTTCCTGTTTTTTTGTTTATGTAGGGTCGTAAGGTAAAGTATGTGTAAGGAAGTATGTCGTACGTGTTCGAAAGTTGTTTTAGTCGTTTGATAATGTTGTAATTAATCTATAATCCATTATTTCATTTCATTTCATTTCATTTCATTCAATTGCAAATAAAGAAACTTTCCTTTATTATCATTTATTTAATGCATTTCTATGCCTCTGTGTGTGTATGTGTGTGTTGCATATCAAAATAAGAAGAAAAAATGCTTAATTCTGCGAATACATAGATAGTCGAGTTTTAAAGTTGAGTTTAGTTTGATACTTTGTATTTCATCAAGGGAGTACCGGTGAAATTTTCGTGCTAGGGTTCCGTCTGCGTATCTCGGATATATTTAACTGTTTGGACAAATGACTAAAAAAAAGTGCATCTATAGATTTCACGTGTTTACTACCTCATCTTTGTATAATAATGATAATAATAATAATAATAATATTAATAATAATAATTATAATTATAATATGAAAGCCACCACTCTAGGAGCACTACTATAATAATTAATAATGACATTATGTATACTTGAAATTTTTGTTCACGCTTACGCCTACGAATACACATCTGTACTTGTTTCTCCTCAGGTTCGCGATTTAAACAACACCTTTAGGCAAACTAGATGTTTGTCAAGTTAATGTTATACCTATATGTATATTGGATGGTGTATGTGTATGTGTATGTGTGTGTGTGTGTGTGTGGTTCATATTATATAGTATAACGTGTCGACGAATTACACGATACAACATATTTATTTAGTTTTATTTATCAGATATCAATCAGAAGCATAAATTTTAATTGATTTTTAATTTTTATGTGTAAAAATCTCAGCATCATATTATTATTATTAACTAACGAACTTTCGATAATAACAAGAATTTGTCACAAGTGTTGGGTGTATTACACATACCACACGGCGCTTTCAACTTGTTTTTTTTTCCTTTCTTTTCTTGTATACTCGTTACACACCGTTTACGGTGACCTTTACAAGTCACTAGATACAAACTATATTAATTAACTTAGCATTAATGTCGCCAGTTTCCAAATGATTTCTACATTGTAGTATCGTTGAATTCGTTTAATTATACATTATTATAAGACTATTGTCTATTACCGATCGAGTGGGTATGTAAAAAGAATAAAAAAAATGTTCTACTATTTGAATGAAGCTTTGAAATTTGAAAGAAACTATGCGGTTTACGTCGGTCCCGCGCAAGGGCGCGTTTTGAGTAAATTTCAAATATTGAAATTTCAAAAAGCTCCTTGTGCCACAAATTGCGAGTTCTTGAGTTCAACACATTTCTCAACACATTTGTGGATATGGTTTGAAGAGATTATTGACCTATACTGGTTCTTTTCAATTCAGAAACTTTATTCCTATAGTAAAAATTATTTTACAATATAGTAGTTCGAGTCATCTGTACACCGCCACAGGCTCATCGGTAAATTGGATTAGAAACCGGCTACGAAAATTGCTTTACAGAATTTTGTTACTTATGTTTTTGTCCATTTTTTCATTTACTTTACCTTTTCGTTTGTTTGTTTGTTTGTTTTTTTTTTTTTTTTTTTATAGTAAAAATACAAGCATTTACATTGAACTTGTAAAACTGAGTGTTTTTATAGGTGGATTGAATCAGAATCAGAATCAGAATCAGTGTAGATTAGTTTTCTTCCACGTTCTATTCTCTCTGTGTGTGTTTGTGTGTGTGTGTGTATGTGTGTTTATCCGTGTGAGATGATGCAAAAAGGGCGATAATATTATACGCGACACTATACATGGCGTGTAAAAGATTTGCTTCAAAGCCCTATACGCACTCGCACCGATATCTTTTTCTATTGTAAAGTTATGTTATTGGCATCTTTATAATAATAAAGCCATTTTCATTCCTTTCTCTCCTACCTTAAGAACTACCTCCAGTTTTTCGTTTGTTTGTTTGTGTGTTTTTTTATTTTTCTTTTGTTTATTTTATTTTGTTTTTTTTTTCTTTTCTTCTTCTTTTTCATTATTTATTATTTCTTTTTTTTTCTTCTTTTTCTTTTGTCTAGAATCTTTACAGGAAGTAGTCTGGCGTCCGCCTGGTAACGTGCGGCTCTCCACGTCTTGGTGCTGGATCGAACTGAAGGCTGAAACGAATGAATTGATATAAAATGAACGCAACTTGGGAGACATGTTGTCGTTCTGAAGAAATATCAATTTCTACAAATTTCTATCGATCCAATAACATCCCGACAAATTTTTTCCTGAATATTATACTTACAATGAATATTTCAATGCATCGTCCAGTTCCATTATTGCCGCCTGATTTCCGCAACGGTAACAATAGTTAGGCGCTGAGAATATTGTCACAACATTACGATCGTGACACCTGAAAGAGGAAAAACAAAACCGATCACAATCATTAAAAAAAAATCAAGTTTTTTAGTCATCTCTTTGTACCTATAACTAATGCAGAAATTGTTCAGGGATTATTAGACACTCACCAGTTATACCCTTCCATGACCAGTTGATGAGCTCGCGATACAAGAGTCAGACCGTTAGAGTGATTGAACGTCTCGGAAATGTCTTGGCCAAAGGTGTAACCAGCTCCGCGAGGAGAGATTCCCCATCCTCCTCGGTCGTCTGGGTCTGACCACAGAAGGTCACACATTGGGCCCTGAAGAATTATTCGTTTTTTTTGTGTATTAGCGAAAGTTGTTTATGTAACTGTTTCTTATTTTTGTAGGCCTATGACGAAGTTCGGGTGAAAGGCTGGCTCAAGGAACGAGTGGAATTCAATTTCGTCCATTTTTAAGTATATTTACAATAATAGAAGAGACTTTTGCTAGATGAGATTGAAAGACTGAAGATTATCCGAGTAATATACCTCATGCGGAACTTCCTGGAGACGGTCCAGAGCTCTGATGTGATCTAGAGTATCAATGGATGGCGACAAGCCTCCGTGAAGACAAAATATCTGACCATCGACCAGCGCAGTTAGTGGCAAGTAGTCGAACAAATCAGTAAAGAATTTCCATACGTTAGCGTTACCGTACTTGCGTAGACACTCGTCGTAGAATCCATACACCTGGGTGATCTGTCTGGACTCGTGATTACCGCGTAGAATTGTTATTCTCTCACGATACCTCACCTGTTTTTATTTTAAAAGGTTTTCAATAACGAGGCGATGACCGATTAGGTAAAATTAAAAGTAAATCATTTTTATTATTTTCCAAACAATTAGTACGCTGTGAGAGTGAGAGTTGATCTGTTTGTCAAAATCGCTGTAACTGTAGTTTGTAATTTAGGCTTTTATTCTGTTATCACTGTTATCAAGATCAAAACGATTCATAGCTAAAGCTGTTTGAATAACAGATGAATGTTCTCTGCGGAAGTCAGTCAGTGCAAATGTTACAGTAATTATTACATCTTCTTATTAACGTAATTACACTGATTACTTAGAACCCAAGAGGATGACCTGAAATTACGCAGTTTGTACAATGCAAAAGACCTGGATGATCTTTACAAAGAATATTTTTTCCTCTCCACAATCTACACATTCACAATAATCATAACTCTGTAACTTATCAGTTGATGTTTGGCTAAAAATAATATATAATACTTTTAATTTTCAATGAAAGGTGCGGGTTTTTGATCGCAATCTTTCCGATCAAATTCGCAGATACTTAGATAAGAAAAGAGATTGTTGTATGAAGCTACAAAGGGTACACGTCTTGTTCATCAATTGAACAAGCACTTTGATCTAGAACGTAGAGTGGATCCTTAAATGTAATTACTACTAATGTGTAGAAAAGTTTTCAATGCTTACAAAATTCAGGAATTTTATTACGAAATATCGATTCCAAGCAAACAAGGAGCTATACGTTACACCGAATGTCTTAGCAGGTGAAAAATATCGTGTTATGTCCAGTTTGAATTCACTTACAAAGTTAATTATCACTCGACTGAAGAACTTGTCCGACTAATCAGACTGAGGTGTTTTCGTATTTTTCCATTTCCCCAAAACAATTCGAAGGAAATGTTCAAAACCCGAAGTTTTTATAAAAACAAAATAATCTTGCCTTTTACCAGAGTTCCAAATACACATTCAAATCCATTTACTCTGGACACTAAGGAACAAAATTATTGGCAATCAATGTACGTACCTTGAGCGCAACAAGGAGAGTAACGGTCTCGACGGAATAGTAGCCACGATCGACGTAATCACCCATAAAAAGGTAGTTTGTATCAGGGGATTTTCCACCTATTCGGAACAGTTCCATCAGGTCGTGAAACTGCCCGTGAACGTCTCCGCACACAGTCACGGGACATTTTACCTCCTGGACGTTAGATTCCTTGGCCAAGATCTCTTTTGCCTGGAAATCGGGTCGTTGATATCAAGCTTTAGTAGCCTGTTTCTGATAGTGTTTACGTATATCATAACAAACACGTTCACCATCACCTCGGGACGTTATCATCATACCAAAAAAGTTGATAGTATTGAAATTCAGAATACGAGGAAACCGCGATTACTCGGGATTAATTTGCAAATTTTCACCACTACTAAACGTCATAGTTCCGTGCGCGTAATTTCCATCATTATGCAGAGTTATAAATATAGTCCAAAAGGCAATTCCAGATACATTATAGACGGCTTTAAGCCAATACCAGACGGGACATAACGTCATACATACAGATGTCTATTGAGGTCAGAGGTTTGAAAATTGTCTAAATTCATTATTGAGAGTTGTTCGAATGTTCTACAGACATCAGATCTATAACTTGTATGATATGACTACGCCTACTGACGTCAAAACATTTTCTAGACCTGCGTCAAGATATCGGAACAAGACAAGAAGAGATATGAGATGATATCAAGCACGAACAGAACATATATACATGCTGTTTTGCATACCCTACAGCAATAATTGGGAGTAAAAATATTTCCTCAATTTGCTAATTTACACGAAGTAGAATGAAGAAGTTGGCAAAAAAGTTTCAAGTAAAAACTGGGAACGTTGTTTCTTTTCTTTTTGCAGCTGGGATGTATACCGGTTTTAAAAATATATCAAAGCAAATAAATAACCAGAGCCTGGGGGCTTTCCCGACTCCAAGCTAAATCCCGTGCTAAATGTCATGATTAACGATTACGACCGATAGCTTTTAAACCGAGTATGCGTTTTTTTTTCAAATGTCTATAACAACGATATCAATCTGAAATAGTAACGAAATGGTCATATTGTTTACTCAGAATAGAATATGGGAGTGAAACAAAAAAAGTGTTTGAAAAATGTATAAAAATTCGGATTTCGAAATGAGCTCGTATAAGATAGTGGGAATTCTTACCCAGAATTATGTCGAGGCGTGGGTATTGCTATTTATTTTTTTTTTGTCTATTTTTTATTTCATTGTGAAACAGTGCTTGCGACGCGTATTTCGAGACGCTGTAAGTACGGCAGGTAACAGAGTGGTAAATCGTTTTCGTAATTCAAGGTGAGTGACTATCAGTTTTCTATGACATATCGGCGATGTAAGTAGGGGATCATAGGCATAATGGTGAAACGCACAAGTCGATTGATACGAGATGAAAATTTTTTCTGTAATATGGATATTTATAATCGAGTGAATCAGAGGTTTGATCGACCGTGTAATCGATGATTAATGTAATATTCGCCGGGATTAGGGAACAGGGAACAGGGAATAGGGCTGACGAGGTAATTAGCTGTGCGTTATTATACGGTGTGCGTAAAATAGGGAGGAAAAAACGAGTACGTGCTGATCCCAGTCGGCGTATTCCATCTCACCTTATCGCAGAGAGTTTTAACTTGACTTTCTGTCAGTTGTTTGCACTCGTTCAACTGTTCAATCCATTGGTCAAGCTCCTTAAGAGACGCCTTCTCCTCCATCGTGTGGATCTACGAAACGTTCAATGCCCGTTTGACACTTAGCACATGTAACGTATGACGAGAAACTACCTTAATAAATAACACTAAATCATTCGTATTCGCTCCGGTATTATTTCACCACAAATAGTATCTACCTCAATCAACCACACACTCACAAAATGGCCGACAAATAGTGCCGTCGGTGACGTCACGTTTTAATTTTCTTACTCTCATCGGTTCTACTCGCCAAGGCTATCGGATACCCTCGGCGAGGCTTGTCCCGCTTTGTGCGACCAATAGGGTTTCGTTGTTGTTTGAAACAGCCAATAGGATGATACACACTCTGTGCTCATGCGGCGAGCAGGCGGTATAGAATAATTTACATTTTTACAACTCGAAGCTGAGGATATTACAAACGCGTTATTTCTACTGCATCGTAATTAACGCAAATACGATTTATTCACGCACGAATAGTATTCAGCGAGATTTATATTCGGGGAAATTTATATGCTGAACAGGGTGTGTCATTCAGACGCTATTATGACTATGTTTTTAGCGGGAAATTTTGAATGCGTTTGAACACGCTTGAGAACTTTGATAGCTACTAAAATCTTCATGTAAATGACAATGTTGGGAATTGATGTTTACGGATGTTATGTGCGATTAGGACATTCCGGGAAAACCTTAGTATGTAATACGGTATCAAACACGTGTTGGCTGAAGTCGGCTCACTTGTGAACGCAGAACGCTGCTCCGCGCGTGCATGTTGATTGCAGGAACCGCCGGCATTGATGTTCTAACTTTAGCCATCTAATCTCAATTCTATGTTTATTATATTTGATCAATTATCCACATCGTTACATACTCGTCTAGAAATGTTATACGATTATCGTTTGACGCACACGCTAGTTTTGGGAGAAACAAAGTACGTTTGTAAACGTCTATAAACAAAATGTCGTCAACGACGACCCATGTTATTCACAGGCCTCTGAATTTTCGAAAAAGAAAGAAATATTCAACTGCTGCATATATTCGGCATTTTTTTTCTTCCGATTCAAACAATTCGAAGCACTGTATATTTACAGTAATGAAATAACGTATCTTTATACAAAAAATCGAAATCTTGATCAGATCGTCATCCCACACATAGTTAGACAACGACTTCCGTTAGCGGCGTAAGTTTCCTCGTTGTAAACGCGTCTCCGTTCACCCCCCACACGACATTCTGTCCCCACTCCTGTTCCATGTCGCGTGGCTTCCCTGCGTGAATTTCCTGTATGCCTTTTCTGTTCAACGTAGCGTTGAAGACGGTCGGTAGGATCTAATCCGATCGATCCTGATACAAGACAACGTTATAGCTGTCGCAAAATGTCCGAAACTTTGCAGTTGAGAGGCACCCTTCGGGGCCACAATGGATGGGTTACCCAAATCGCTACAAACCCGAAATATCCTGACATGATTCTGTCGTCATCGCGCGGTAAGTTGAGACACATTTTCACCTCCGCCGTGCAGGGTGCATGCGTTGCTGAATAAGTATATTGAAAAAATATTTCTCCGTCTTCTCTCTTTTCGTACATTAAGAATTCCTTCAACCTGAATGAAATCCGTTAGGCTTAGAGTCAAGATTCTTTACGATATAAAATATTTCCGAATGTATTCGTTGTCAGGGTTGTCGTAGTAGTACCACATTCTCACATGGTTGTTGTGTGCTTTCTCACAATGTGCTTTCGATGAAAACTTTCGTTCATTTAGCTAGCTTGTGAATAATTTTACAGACAAGACTTTGATCGTATGGAAATTGACTCGTGACGATGCCAACTACGGTTTACCTCAGAAGCGTCTGTACGGTCATTCGCATTTTATCAGCGACGTAGTCCTTTCCTCAGACGGTAACTACGCCTTGTCTGGATCCTGGGACAAGACTTTGCGCTTGTGGGATTTGGCTGCGGGTCGTACAACGAGGAGGTTTGAAGACCATACCAAGGTGTGACTAAACCCAACTCCGTCACATCCGGGGATAAGAAATTGAATAAAAATAAATGAAAAAAACAAAAATAATGTTAAACACGTTCAACTATCACTGAAGCTTTTTTTTAAATATTTTTTTTTAAATCACTAATGAAGAATCCGAAGAGTCTTCCGACAAACAGGAACATACTGAAGCTTTTTTGTATATATTTTTTTTTTACTTTGGTATTTAGAAGAGGTGGGATCTAGCTATCTCTACGCGCCGTAAGTACTAGTTGTAATTTTGATATTGTCAACGCAGATACAGCTTGGTAAAACCCACCATACCTAATATATATATATATCTATACATGTATACACACTTCACGCACACACACACACACACATATATTGCCTACAGCACAGAGATATAAACGCAAAACCTTGCTATCTCAATTTTCACGTAATATGTAACTTTTTAGTCGTTTATTTTCTTGCTAATGTTAACTGAAATTCTGACTATCTTCATTTTCGATCAACAGGATGTCTTGAGCGTCGCTTTCTCTGTAGACAATCGTCAAATCGTCTCTGGCTCCCGAGACAAGACCATCAAGCTATGGAACACGTTGGCCGAATGCAAATACACCATTCAGGATGATGGCCACAGTGACTGGGTCAGCTGTGTTAGATTCTCGCCTAATCACTCAAACCCGATCATCGTTTCTGCTGGATGGGATCGCGTCGTTAAGGTAACTACTATTTCTTTTTCACACAGTCTTTCTTCTAAAATGTATCATTGTGTAGACGAAAAAGGAGATTCTATGATGTAAATTTTTTCAAACATGATTTCTATGAGTGTTTGCGGATATGGGACTGACGAATGATGATTTAAGATCCGAAACGCGTCTCATCATCAATCAGTATTCACACACCATTCTTTTTCTTTTTTTGCCCTCTCTTATCTCAAGGTATGGAACTTGACGAACTGTCGTCTAAAGATCAACCACAATGGCCACACCGGATACCTGAACACAGTAACAGTTTCTCCGGACGGTTCGCTCTGCGCTTCCGGCGGCAAGGTAAGCATCGAACTTCGTCAAACACCGAATTGTCGGATTTTTTCCAACTCAACAAATGAAATGATGCAAACTTAAACTAATTCATGATATCTATGAGTGTTAGCGGATATGGGACTGATTCAATATAAACCTTATTCTCTATAGATCAACTGGTTTAAAGAGTGAATATTAACTCCCTGTTTGTTATTGACTATCATTTCAGGACTGCAAGGCAATGCTATGGGATTTGAATGACGGAAAACATTTGCACACCTTGGACCACAACGACATTATCACCGCGTTGTGCTTCAGCCCTAATCGCTACTGGCTTTGCGCTGCATTCGGACCTTCCATCAAGATCTGGGATCTTGAAAGCAAGGAAATGGTCGAGGAACTAAAACCACCAGAAGTTGTGTCTGCCATTAACAAGGCTGAGCCTGCTCAGTGCCTTTCTCTAGCCTGGTCTACAGACGGACAAACACTCTTTGCCGGGTATTCTGATAATACCATTCGTGTATGGCAGGTGTCTGTCTCCAGCCGATAAATTCCTTGTATTTTACTATACTGAATAAAGCAGAAAGGACCAAAACTTTCGTTGAAAATCCTCATTCTCTTTTTTCAAAGTCCTTTAACATTTTTTTTCTTTTTATTTTAAGTCTATTATAGAACTTTTGGGATTTCGCGTGAATGAAAAGTCTCAGATTGTTACAACAAATTAAGATTCTATTTACAATTATTATCTGTTACATAGCAATAAGTTATCATATTAGTATATTACAGGAACTAAGCGTTTCTCAAATCTCTTCCTCTACTGTTCATTACCAGTTGTATTGGTCTTTATTTTCGACTCTAATTTATCAAATTCTTTCTTCGTTACACGGTCCGCTTCATCTTCGATTTGTTCTACCCCAAGAACTTCGGGGATATAAAACTGCATCATATTCTGCACGCCGTTTTTCAAAGTCACAACTGAACTTGGACAGCTTGTGCAGGAACCTTGCATTTTCAACTTTACTATTCCATCAACAAATCCCTGTAAACAAGAGACAGAGAATCGCATGAGTCGAGTGCCGAGGGGCTGCTACAAAGAGATTTTCATGCGTTCACCACCTACCATGTACACAATATCTCCACCGTCCTCTTGCACTGTGGGACGTATTCTTGTATCAAGAAGTTCCTTTATCATTTGTACAGTTTCGTCATCGTCGTCAAGAATCTCTAAAAATTATTGCAACATTAATTACGACTTAACAAAAGGCTGGTTAGAAAACTAATCGCAACAAGAATAATCCCTGTATGTATTACTTGTGTCTGACGAAGGCTGCGCTTCCGTAAGAACGGGTAATCCGCTAGCGAAGAAGTCCATCACAGTAGCAAACACTTCTGGCTTGATGAGTTTCCAGTCAACATCTTCGTCCAGTTTTGTTACAGTGATAAAATCAGAGCCGAAAAATATTGACTTAACACCGTCGATTCTGAAAAGCATTTTAGCCAATGGTGAACAATACGCGTCTGATCCTGTAGGGAAATCCATCGTTTGACCTGGTTCTAGCACCGCTACACCAGGCAGAAATTTCAAACTGTTTGGATTCGGCGTGTCTTGAGTTTGAATGAACATGGTACGCTTTTGCATTCCATCGTATCTTACTACTACTCGCGGACAGAGAAACGCCTTCGGTATGTAGGATTGACCACAGTTGTGTAGATCTCTGGCATTCTTTATGGTCCTGTAATACGATATTTGAAATGAAATATCGAGGGCTGATACATACACGTCGGTATACTCTCGCAAACTTTCCATACGTAAACAAACATCTTTTTGGTTAGGTTAGGTTAGAGGTTAGATTAGACTTGCGTTACGTTAGTTCGTGATTCATAGCGTAACCGTATTATTAGTTACCTCAAACTTTGACGGATCAAAAGCGACCCACAGGTCAGTGAACGACTGACAAACATAGCTTGGGCCAATACTTTGTACATACGAGTTCTTTATTCACTTTTGCGTGTCGCATCAACTGTCAAATTCTTCTTCTTCTTCTTCTTCTTCTTGCCTTTTTATTGGCTATCTGGGCTAACTGTCAAATTCTTGGCCAAAGTCATCGCATGCCATAAACAAAGTAAAAACATCATACATGTTCAACTCTGCGAATAATTCTGCTCCTCTTGTCTCTAAAGGCTGGCTTACAATTAGGAGGAAACATTCAGCTGCACAGATATCACACAAAGCGATAATGGGAGCTTTCCATCTACACACAAAAATCGACACAGTCAGACACACAGCAATACGATTGGTCCCTTCCGTTAGATCCAGCCAATCATAATACTGTGTGTCTGACTGTGTCGATTTTTGTCTGTAGATGGAAAGCTCCCAATGTTCGATCCGGCCAATTATGGAAGCTTTGTGTCTGCTGCGTGAGATTTTGGATATGTTTTACATCAACTATGTTGTTTCTGGGAGCAGAACGGCCAATTCTTGACGAAAAGTGAACAGACAGAGAATGAAGTAGTAAGAGTACATTCTCTCTCTTTCTACGTCAGGGGCGTGACGTGATGAATTGGGTGCTCGCGCCAGCGGCGCGCAATGATGGAAAGATAGGTTCACACGAGACGGGCATGATACAAATAAAATATTAATGATTAGGTATTGGGATTGAAGAAAAAAATCATCAGTCAATAGTAGGTTTACTATAAGAAGTCATTTTGCTTTTTATTGATCTGTAAAAACTATATTTCTACAAAACCGTTTACATGTGTGCAGTTGGTTGATAATAAATTACAAAAAAATAATTGTCAATAAAAGCGTTATTTTTCAATACTTAAGTTTGTATACATTGCGATTGTAACATATTTTTTCATCCTATCGCGAACAATCGACAATTGTAGAGTTTGTTACCGCTCATTTGAAAATACTTATTTCGTCCGTGCCCAAAGAGGTACTTTCCGATGATCAGAAATGTATTTTCCTCGTCTGAGGTTCTCAAATAAAAGTTTGAAATGATACATTTTCTTTCTACATCTACCAAGTCTTATAGTCAAACTTCGATTTTTTCGTTCAAGCAGCTCAATTCTATCTCTCATTAGTTTCTCCATCTTGATCTGTTCGCTGTTACCTGTATTGTTGGAATCCGTATCTTCCAATTGATTCTGTTCCAATACATCATCAGAATTTTGGTTGCTGGGGGATGTTATTTATTTTTAACGTTATTTACTCTACGTATGTAACACATATGAGTAGAAGTATTGAGTTACGAGTAAGTTATATAAAGAAAGAGCTTACGTAGAATCTATTTCAATACATTCACTTTTGGATTGGCAATCAGTCTTAGTTTCTGCCAATTTTTCTGAATGTTGATTTTTTGTTGGCGAAAAACCAATGTTTCCGTTTGTCAATGGCAATGAATTGCACTGGACATAGCTGTTCGAATTATTCTTGATTTCAAGTCTTGGAGACATGCTGGACTCTTCATCACTGCATAAAGTAGCCGGTGATCGATATTTTCACATTTGACAAATTAATATGAAAAAAATAGTCAATACCCACCAATCCACTATTTGATAATGAGAAAAAATTGTTGGAACAGATTTAGTTTTGAGCATTCTCTTCATGCATAGGCCGCTGTATTGAAAGCATTCTCTTTCGAAATGCTGACTGCATACATACACATATTTTTGGCCTAAGGAAGTACAATGCTCTTTCAAAATCTTCAACCATTCTTCCCGTATAATTTGACGTGTTGGTAATCTGCGTTCAATATCATCATTTTTTTTGAGGATGCATAGATCCCAGACAACACAAAAGTCAAAGCGGTCTTAAAGACGTCGTAAGGGCGTCTAATACAACGCTTTTTGACGTCTTAAGGCGTCTTTAACAATTAAGACGTCTTAAAGTCGTGTTGTCTGGGATGTTATACGTAAATGCGAATGGACAATATAATTTCCGTATCACTTACCTGTGAAAACTAACACTCGAAGCATCTGGGTCATCTGACTGTAACCTGCACGAGGTAATGCAACATTTGGCAGGCATCGTTTATCCCATATTTATTTACGACAACAATTGCACACTTGCAACTCCATGTTAGCACTATTGCACAGGGCAACACACCTACTTGGTACGAATTTAACCAGTCACGTGACTGAATCTACCGACCAATCAGATCCTTCAAGACAGAGAGAGAATGTATACAACTCTTACTATGTCTGTCCACTGTGACACATATTACAGAGGCACGTGGAGCTGAAAGGCGCCGATAGCCAAATTATAAAGGATAAAAAGAAGAAGAAGAAGAAGAAGATCTTCTACTTATAGAAAAAGACATCCCATGCTCCCCCCATGCATGCTTCTATACTCCGAGATTTCACCTAATCTTAGAAACAAATACATAAGACAAAAATAATGCAAAATGGTTCCTATTACGATGTGAATGTTTAAAATTATTTGAAACATGTTTTACTCAACTTTAATTAAACTAATATGAGGAAAACCAAATCGAAAAGAGAAAACTGAAATTCTTGACATTTTCAAAGCTGCAAAGGGTTCAATCACTGATTCAATTATCGCCTTTTTCTTTGTATAGCGACAAAAGATGACAAAAAGCGATATGATTGGTCAGCGTTAATATTCCTCGTGTCGATTTCTGTCGCGTTTGGTAGAGAGCAGGTTGAAATCGACTGAGAGACGACACAACACAACAGATGTTTTTCGTCGCTAGATATTAAACGTATTAATCATTCCGCAAACATTCTCTCCATACGATAAATATGTAGTTTATCTCTTGAAGATGAAATGTAGTTTAAAATCCAATTGACACGTCGATCGGTTTACGGCTTATTTTCTCTCTACGTATTTAAACTGCCGAGTCAACATGCGTTGATATAAATTATTAACAGTCTGACTACGTTATGGCTCTGAAAGAAAAATTTTCAGTATTAATACAGCTGCATACTCCAAAGTGTTATTAATCATTTTCTACAACCATATTTACATCCTCTACTTATATTCTGCAATATTACTAGAAGACACGTTGTGTTTCAAATGAACTATAAAACTCTCTCTCCAACATTTTGAACACGTTCTTCTATAATCGTCAACATTGTCGCCCTCAAAACGCCTCGATAATTTTTTTTCTAATTTCAACAATGTGATACTTGCTTTGGATAAACCGATTCAACACGAACATAAACAACTCGTACGATCATCAACATGCCGCGGCTAACTATGCTTCCTAGAACTTCTAGGATCGTAGCTTTATGCTCAGCAGCTAATTTCATCAACGCAGCTGACAGGGTTATCATGCCTATCGCTATTGTTCCTATGACTGATCAATACAAATGGAATCTTCACTGGCAGGGTTGGATATTGTCCGCTTTTGCATTCGGCTATTTCACCAGTCAGGTAAATTTCGGAAGTTCATATGCGCCGTCACTTATCAAGCTTACAATTGTTCAACGCCATAACAACTGGTCTAAGTAACGCGACGATACAAGCATGTTCTACCCTGTAGTAAGATAGATACTGACATATATTTTTCAGATCATCGGAGCTAGTACAGCCAACAGATTTGGCTGCAAGACTGTTCTAATGTCGGCGGTTTTGTTGTGGTCAATTAGCACAGTGATAACACCACTCCTCGCTCATTCTGTACCAATGCTCATTATTTGTAGGGTAATTCTTGGATTTGGGGAAGGCTTAGGTACTTGTAATTGATTGTCGATTATATTTTAGATTATATTCAAAAATCTATGAAAAGGGAATGAGCGTTCAAATTTTTATCTTTTATCTATCTCTTTCTTCTGCAGGTCTTCCAGTCATATTTCACCTCTTTGCTCACAATGTATCAGTCGAGGAGCGATCGCGTGCCTTTGGCTATCTGGTAGCTGCGGGATCGGTAGGCCAAGTAGTGGCGTCGGTTGTAAGTATTAGATCCAAGATGATTAGGAATTGTAAACATTGTGCGGAATTTTTGGATCTCTAATAGTCAAGACATTCCCTAACTTTTCAGTTGTGTCCTCATATGTCGTGGCAAAGTGGTTTCTATCTGTTCGGAAGCCTAGGAATCGTATGGACTTTGTTATGGATATTTTTGTACAGAGAGTCCAATACTCAGGATGAGATACCGCTGTTTCTACCAAAGGTAGAAAGCGAACAATTTTCGAGCTAAAATTCACTGGTATTTTAATCCTTAACATTGTTTCGACGTTTTTAGGTCGTGCAAAACAGAAGCATGCATTGGTCGGAGTTGATAACTCATTGGCCACTCTGGTCACTGTACATAGCTCACTTTGCTATGAATTGGAGCAATTATATAATCATGCAATGGCTACCGACCTATTTATCGAGGAATTTGTCCGCTAATAAGGAAAGCATAAGCTTAACAGCCTTGCCTTACATAGTGAACTCGCTTGTGGGCATTGGTGAGTACCTAGTCTGTGAAAACTTTTGCTGAGATTTAAGCTGATATCGAGTAATAAACTGCCTTTTTCGTTTTAAACAGTCGCTGGACACAGCGCGGATAATTTGATACAAAAGAGGTGGTCGGTCTTGTCTGTAAGAAGATTGATGACCAGCATTGGGCTCGTTGGACCGGGAGCATTTTTATTAGCTTTTTGTGCTGTTGACAATTTGCTTGCAGCTGTGATGTAAGCTCCATGAAATAACAAATAACTTGATAGGAAAACGTGCAGATTATGAACTCTAAAACCTGACTGCGTTACAGATTTGTCTCAATTTCTATGGGCCTTTGCGCCTGTAATTCGGCTGGTCATCTCAGCAACCACGCAGACGTAGCTCCCAATCATGCAGGCATAACGTTTGCTATATCCAACACTATAGTGAGTTAAAAAATTGATAAATTTCACTATAAGAAATAATAAGCATAATGAAAAACTCGGATTTTTATCAATTTCAGGCAACGATACCCGGCATACTGTGCGGTCCATTGACTGCTGAATTAGTAACTGCGTCGCAGGGTCGATGGATGCCTGTCTTTGTTCTAGCGGCGGCGGTCAATTTCACAGGTGCAATAATTTATCACACTCATAGCACAGCTCTGCAAGTGTTATAATTAGGGGTTCTCAACGACTGAAGAAAGAAAAAAGAGTGACTAATTTATACAAAGACATAAACAATGTTGAAAAATAAAAAACAAATAAAAAAAAAAAAACAACAGTGCAAGATGTATTGTGAAATTGAAGAATTTCGTTGATGTGTCTTTAGGCTTATGTAATTGGTAGGGTAATATATTTGTATGTATATTCTGTATATTTATGACGAGATGATAAATGATGGAAATGAACTTTGTAGCTATAAATCACTCAGATAAATTCTCTATATTAGTTGAATGTTCATGGGAAATATTAAAAATATTTATCTGCATAGAAGAGAAAATACGCACATGAATATTTTTTATTTCCAATAAACATTTTTAATTGGTAAGTAAACACATACATACATACATATGCCTATGCATATGCCGATGTACTACATGCGTATATAGAAATATTTTTGATCTACGTGTACAAAAATCCGTTCAAGCAAAAAAGCAAAAAAGAAAGAGAAAAAAAAAAAAAATGCAAAAGGAAGAAGGCGTTGTGATATTCGGTTTGCACGTGGCAATCTTCGAGAATGTTTTATGCATACCTTTGAGAATTCCTGTTTCTTTCACTTAATATTTATCATTGGATAGTGAAGAAAGATAAAATTCTCTACTTGTTTAGTAACTATAATACTAGGTAGTTATGAAATTAATAAATTCGAAAAAGATCTACTTAAATAATCTTTCATTTTCAAGGGATTATTATTACTTTTATTATCGCAGTCTCTACTAAATTTATCTATCAGAATCATACACCAATAAACGAGGGATGCCAAATTTTATATCAGATATTATTCGTATTTATGATGTTAGGTATGTCATGTTTATTATTGAAGATGATAATAGGCGTTTTTTCGTGAGCTCTGGTATAGGTACCAAAGTGTACCAGAATAATAGTGTGTGTCACTCAAACTACATATTGGTAGTCTTTGGTATCTATACCAAACCTAATATTGTGCTTGTAAGATTTGAAAAACGGTGAAAATCTACTTGCTTAAAATAAAATAGTAAATACTAAAGTAAATAATGATACACAAGTTTGTATAAGTCAGTATTTTGTAAATTTGTTAAGCAACGTTTAATCCGCTCCCAGATAATCGACGTTCTGTTGTATTGTTTAAACAAACGATACTGTATATACATAGACTATTTTTATTCTTTAATAATACAACAACATGAAATGTCTTAACGATATTAAATATATGTCTGAAAATAATATTTCAGGGCAACGTATCAATTTGTATACATATTACTATAAAAGATATTTATTGTTCAATGTTTGAAAGCTTGCACATACATTCATTTTTATAGAAAATAATAAGCACCCCAAATTTCAACCATTTATCGTCACTGCGTATGATCTATTCATCCTCTCTATAGAAATGACGAAGATGAGATTTAGCGGATATTTTTGTAATTTACATGGCAATATATAATCTTCCTTATAAAAGTGCCATATGATGACAAAAAAAAAAAAAAAATATGATGATTCTCCATTTCTCTTTGATTTCACCTAACGCGTTTACTCCTTTGAAACATTTGATAAGCCATTGATCAATCTTGGCAGGATAGCTAACTGCGATAATAAATGGTATTTTTTACTGTAGCCATGAACCGCACAGTAAAGAATCTGAGATCCAGCATTCTCAATGCTGCATGTTCATTTCCTACCAGAATTTAAAGAATTCTGAAAATTCAGAGCGCTGTGAAAAAACTGTTCATGATTAAGGGATAAATATTTATTCAGAAAATCGGATCTCAGTATCTGAGGACATAAATGCTTTGGTATCTGTCCTTCCAAGCTCTTTAAACTCATTTTAACAAAGGCGTTGTTCTTGTTTTTCATCGCTACTTTGTCGGTCTGATTTGTCCCGTTGCTTTGTTTAACGGTACATAATTTTCTACCTTCGTCTCTAATCACTTCTGATTGAATTCCTGGTACTTTACGTTGAGCAACATCCTCAAACTTATAGCTTTGCTTCACATCTTTGATGCTAATATTTTGATCCTGGCTTGCAATCATTCTACAAACTGGTGACGCGTTCGAAGTATCAGAAACTAGAATCTGTGTCGAATCTTCACATTTTCCGGGACTGGTAGCAGCATTGACTGGTGCTTTTTTTTCCTTTTCGTCTATATGGAATCCAACATCGTAGATATTCAGTTTAGCTAACATCTCAGCTACAACTTTTGAGCTCGGTGACGATAGCTTCTCTTCCTTGGGACTATTCCGCATCTTTTTATCCAGCTTCAGCGAGTACTTTTCCAAATATTTCTCTACCTCAGATTTCAATGCTGTTCTTTCATCCTTCTTCTGATCTCGCAAATTCAATTCACTCCTCGACTTGAGACTGCTTGTACTTTTCATTGGTGGTTTTGAAATCGAATCTCCATGCTTTGATTTCAACACACTCTTGCCAAAACCCTTTTGGCCCTGGATTCTTTTATCTGAATACTTTGAAGACGTAGTCTTTTTGTTAACTTCTTTCCTCGAACTTGAAGGCTCCATGTTACGAAAAATTCTAGCATCTTCATCCAATGGTTTACATTCACCTTTGTGGAGAGAATTCTTCTCTAAGTACGGATTTTGCATTTCACATATTTCTGAGGACATTCTCTCCAAGGTATTATGAAGCTGCTTCGTGTGTTCACTATTCATTCGAACTTTTCCCTGAGTCCAGTTCCTTTCTTGCTTCAGTAGATGCCAGTTTGATCTAACATCCATAGCTTGAACATTGATATCAGGCCTCGGTTTTCCTGGAAGAAAACCAATGACCAATTCTATAAAAAGCAACAGTTTCCTGTGGTTTATTCTCACTTCTAGCAACAGTACTCTGCCGTATCTCTTTCTTCCTGAGGCCTGGATTTTTCCCTCGCGGAATATCCGGCAATACTGTTTTTCCAATGAAATTCTTAGTCTCTGCAATATCCACGTTCATGAGCCTCAGTTCGGTAGAATTTAGTTTTGGCAAGAGTGAAATGGACTTATTGCTTGCGGCTATGCGAAACAGATAATATTATCATCAAGACTAGTTCTTCTTGTTGTTCGTGTTCTTCACTCTTTTTTTTATCTTGGTAACAATTTATATTAACAAGACCCAATCGGAATACTTTACTCACTGTTAACTGAACTGGATAATGCTGGACCAGCGTTGAAACGAACCTGCAGATCCCTTCTTCCCTCATGCACTGGGATCTTAGAATTCTTACTATTTTGCGAATTCAAAGCATCCAGAGGCCTGAATTCAAAGATTAAATCGCTCGTTGCCATTGTCCTCTCTAAAATCTTGATTGTTGGCAAGCGTTTCTCAGATCGTAGGGTATTCGTACTCGACTATTTTTTGGACAATGTAATAATGAATGCACTCGATTGCTCAGTAACAACTAATTGATGTATATTTCTTCAAACCTTTTCCTTATCATAGAAAGTTTCACTGGGACGAACAATGTTCATCGACTTGTTTGCCTCCGTCTCGTTGAACCCAGCAAAAGCTTCTTTTTGGATGTTATGCAGTGCGATCACTGAAGCATATATCTTCTTCTTGTCTACTCTTCCCAGACGAGATCTAAAAGTACTGGATATTTATTTTTATCAATTTCCTATAGATTTCTATAGAAATTTGTCACCTGTTATATATGTGGACGTTTATGTACTCTGACAGGACTTCTTCCGGATCAGCAAAATGCTTAAATTTAATTTCAATTCGGTTCCTACTATTTGTGAATCGCTTAGCTGTCGCTATAGGAATAGCTGCGTTACTATTCTGGTTTTGTCTACAAGAAATATTTACTACATTCAGTAATTACTTCTTTTCAGCATAAAAAGGAAACTAACACTTTCTGTTTAATATCTTGCGAAGACTTGTCAATGTTTTCCCTAAACGGCTCAGCTCCGGCAATAAAGAAAGAGAGCCCGCTATCCTGTTTGGTATTGGTTTTACTCCGATTTCTTAGATCCTTTTTTTTCCTTCCGTCGTCTCGATTTGGGAAATAATTACGGAACCTACGATGCACCTCGGTATTCACACAGCTAGGAAATTCTGCGCATATTCTCGAAGCTGAGGCCTTTGGTGTTTGGCTATCTTCTTGATGATCGCTATACCAATCTACGAGGGATCTATTCAAAACCGTTATACATTTATTTCGAATCTCAGATTAGCTCCGAGCATCGATGATTCCCTCCCAATTTCAGCTAGATATCTGATTATAATTTTTTTCTTCAAAAATCGTACATTCTTATGCATCAGGATTGGCAATCGCTTTAATGTAGGTGGCGTATTACTTGGACAATTGATACGTATCATGAAGATTCAGAAGACTGTGCATAGCGTAAAGTCTAATGTTAGTCGTCTATACCCAAGTCTGCATGATCATATTTTTACATGTTTCGTGTACAATCTGCCAGCAACTTACGATTCAATCATTTTATTTCATTCATTTTATTTTTTCCTACTTAGTTCATTTATTTTCATTGCATATGTCAGTATCGTTCGCTCCTACATTCGCAATTATTCAGTCGAAGGTAAACTCGGAAAACTAATCAAATTATGATTATATCAAGCAATGGCAAAGGATGTCTTGTTCATTCAGATCGTAATCACGTGAAAATGAATGTATGAACTTAATAATACAGACAATATTATTTATTCGTCACACATATTCTCGATCTGAAAATACAACATTTTTTAACGCACCCAGGTATGGCTCGAAACTTAAATTACATTGTGAAAAAGAACAGTATGATATGATGAAGGTATATTGTTCTACTCAAAAAGTGGATTTAGTTAATAAACTACAAATTCTACTCTTGTAACGTAAAAGCTGTTGTCCGATGAGTTTGTTCAATCTCTAATAAAATGTAAATGAAAAACATTCTGAAGGCATTTCTCAGTCTTTATTTATAACTAATCAACAGATTGAAATATATACTTATATGCAGACATTAACAATTTATTTAACAGGAAATAATTACAAATCATTTGATCGTTAGTTAATATACCTCATAAATATAGACGCTAGTTTGTTTGCTGATCAGAAAAAAACATGGAAAAGTTTTTATTCACGTTAAATTTTCTATTGCCGAAAATATATTATCAAGACCGGCTCGATTATTACAAAAGAAAATTTCACCATGGCCAAAGCATCGGTTACACAATAATATTTCCCAAATTTATATCTCTCAAATGGCGTTTCTCAGACTCACCTGCATACAAAGCACAGAAGATATATTTCATAGTTGCATTAACTACGATAGGATTAGTTTCTCGCAAGTTTATTCGCTAAGCAATAGGAAATACTTACAATTAGCGAAGTTAACAAATAATTGACTGAAATATAGTATAATATAATTGGCTATCTACAATTTATTAGCAAATTAATTGTGAATGCTAATTTTTATATTAAGGTGGACAGCCGCTTGACGTTGTCATAAGCTGACCGTGTTCGCGCCATGATCAACTCATATAATGTGTAATTCCTTATACAAGGATGCAATATTTTTTGCAGGATCTTTAAAATTATTAAAATCCATATTCACGTCTAGTTTGTAACTTTTCAGATAGTGAATACCTATAATATTTCCTCTATAATTCTCTAACTAATCTCACAAGATCATTTGTGTTCATTTTCTATGAGTAAATTAATAATTTCATCAAGTTCAAACATTCCTTCCCCATCTTTCATCCACTTCACCCGCTTATACTTAAAATTGGTATTCTAACAGTTTTGAAAACTATTATATCAACTATCCGATAATTATTATATCTCTAAACAGTTTATCTGACTTTGTAGCGTCTGATATTATATTATACCTATGACAAAAGTATGATTATTTTATTCTCAGATTTTTATACTTTCATTAAATGCAGCTGTTACAATATATACGAATGAAAAACCGATTTCTTCAATATTATTCATTTAGAATATATAATAATAAATAATAAATAACAATTCACACAGGTAAAAATAAAACACATACAACTGTTTTAGGATCGGAACTATACATATGCCTCACGCTATAGAATTAGTTTTCCATTTTTTTCTTCATATTCTAAGTAAGCGTTATATTGAGTTGTGCTCAAGTTTGTCAGATATATATTTTCTGACCAAGATTATATGTCTATCAATTTGTATATACCAGGTGAAATGCTCCCTGATTTACTTTTACCGTTTCATATTTTATTCTAAATCAATGGCTTAGAGGCCTCGCTTGGTAGTATAACTCTCTTCGTAAGACTCGGTCGTTTGAAAGTCTCTGCTTGGTTGTCGACGAGCTTGAGTTCACCGTTTTCTGATATTAAACACTCATGGATAAAGCTGCACACTATGTTGACGTAGACCTCACGATAAGCAGCATAGTGTTTGACATGTGGCGAGTCTGTAAATCTGACCATTTGCACTCGGACTCCTCTCTCCGCACGCCAGCTAGCAAATTTCTCAACGTCCTGTGGAAGCGGAATGTTACAGATTAACAAACCGCAATAAAGAATTGAGCTTTTCAAGGTCTCGGTTCTTTCATTACAATATATGATCACCTTGGCCGGTATGAGGTCGTCAGTATTGGAGTAAAGGAAGAGCTGTGGCCAAGAATAAGTCTCTTCAGCAAGCGCTATGGGATTCGTTGGAACTGGGCATCCTACTTTCCAAGAGTGTGCGATGATCTAATAAGTTTGAATGTGGTGATAAAGTAGCAGTAGTGTATAGTGAATCTGCGTGAAAACTTGCATACCCGTATCGTGGATTTTGGATAAATTCGATTCATAATAAAATGTTGAACCATAAAGCTTGGCATTTAAGTACCTCAAAGAGCCACAAGATTGAAAGGAAGATCGTGATAACAAAAGACATTGGTAGATTGGTGAACGGATGTCCACCGAGAATAGCACTGATGGCACGAAATAAGGAAGTCAGTCTTCGCTCGCCTGGTGCGCTGTCAAATATAACACCTTTTACCTGCGAAGAACAGTAGCAGTACTTGTGAGGAGGATTCCTTTATCAGTGACGCAACGCTAGTTTTTTGGCAATAAAACTCTACCTTTAGTGGTGCTTCTAGCTGTTGCATCGCGAGACTAACATGTTGGTAGAGGAACGCTCCCCCATTACTGAAGACGTGAAAGAAAATTGGATGCTCATTTAGGTTCATATCGGCAACAACTTGGACAAGTCTTCTACCTATGTCCCTCATTCGATGACGCTTCCAGAACAAGCATTCCACAGGCGCGGTATAACGGAGTGTTATACAGCTAGAAAATCATCAACCTCACGCGTTATATCATCCAAGTACTAAATATTTAGTTAGGAATTCAGTGGAATGACAATTTCGTTTATCATTCCATGTAGTTTTGAAATAAATAAACTGAATTCTTCTTTTATTGAGATAGCTGGTCTAACGAAGAATCGATAATTATAACAACTATTACCGCATTCAAAACTAACACCTTTCCCTTGTAGTGTTATAATTGAATTGTAAAGATATCCTCGTGGTTTGCAAATATACGTGGTATTGCAAACATACCGTTAAGCAGGTATACAGATTCTAAAAGTAGCTATTTTCAAAGTAATCATTTTTCAATTGATTGATTGGATAGTTTCTGCAGTATTGAATGGTTTTCAGTTCATCCAATATAGAAGTTTGTTTTCCGAAGAATTAGGGACCTGAGAATCCTAACTACAACCAACAGTTATCAAGGCCTCATGATAATTATTAGAGTTTCCAGTTTTAGTTATTTTCAAAGTTTTTCGTTTCTGTAATAAGTCTGTTGCATTTTTTTTGGGACACATACCAATCCTTCGAAAATTTATAACAGTTACTCCTCGATTCTTGCGGGTAAATTCTTGTAATTTGAGAATATAATGATACATATTTAATTGCTTACACAGATCAGATTAAAATTATCTGAAAGAGATTAAAAATAATCGATCCAAACGCAGAATGATCGATTCTTCCTAATCCGTTTCCGTAAAAAATCTCCGAAATATTGAATGGACCGGTCAGTTCGTTTGAAGTTCAATGGAGGCTGAATAAAATCATGAAAATAATTCTGGTTCACAATGTGAAATAAATTACCAAGAATGTATAACGCCAATCATTATCATTTTTTTTTTTTGTTGCAATTCTTCTTTTGAATCTAATCTTAATTTAAACGCTCATCGCGGTGCTTGTACATATATATCCGTTACTCAATAATTCCGCGAGTAATGAGCCAGGGAGCGTGATTGAATTTATTTACAATACATATATAATATTGTATAATTATTATTGAAAATAATGTATACCTTTTCTCTTCGTAAATCGCGCTGTATTTAGCGAGATATTTATCCTGGCAACCGGCCCATCCTAAAAGTATGACAACTGGTAATTTATCTTCGTCATAAACGAATACAAATTCTTCGTGAGGCTCTGCGCCAGGATTTCCGGATGAAGTGTCTTTCGGAGCCGGGGGATAAGGCGTCGGAAATTTAATGTAATACTCGAGATCATCCTGTTCGGACATTGCGCTATTCCTATTATATTGCAGTACCTCGCACCGCCCGGAATTCTCAGGAATCAGTTTTTAACGGAAGTGGTGAATGTTAGGTATACGAATACACATATAGGTGTATATTTTCGGAGTTTGCGTTGTAGGAAGCTTATACTCGGGAGATCTCGGGGAAATCAATATAACAAAGTTTACGTAGACTAAAATGAGGGTAGAAAACGAAACGGCGGCAACATGACTGCGTACGAATTTCGTATACCTATATATATATGTATATATACACGTATGAACGATTAAGATTATACGCATATAATTATATTATATCCTCGAAATTATCATTCACGGCTTTCCAGGCTCCCTATCAATTTTTATTTATCCAATTAATTAAACTTCTTCATCAAATTTAGCTAACGGAAGTTATGCAACTGGACTTACGTACAACGTGACAGAAATTTTTTTCGAGCTGATCTCGTTATCGTATTAATATGTATCGATGTATACATCATTGAAACGTGAATTTATCTCAATGAATTCCGATTTACTTTCGGGGAAAAATCAACTTCGGATTCTGTATCAGGGAAGTATGGATTTTCATGCGATCCGTATGGTTTGAAAGTTCACTTTTGGAACGATGGATGGCGGTCAATTTCCGATGCTTTTATTACTCTTATTTCATGAAAACAAACATAGTCAGATTATAGTTTGGACTTCGTACACACGCTACTAAACGAAACTTCTTTTATCGACTTTGCGACTTTTTCTCATAATTTTTTACTTCGTATTACAACTTGGTGAATCTATTTCCGGTGGTTTCTTTCATTCTGGCCCCCGGCCCCCGCCGTGTAGTTGTCTTCAATTCAGCTCACAACTTGAATCCTGTGATGATTTTCACGCGATGCTGATGATGAATTGAAGCGATTGGCTTTAGAATTCTGAAAAAAAAATCGCCAATTTTCGAAGTAAGAAAACATGCTGACGGATATTGATCAATATCGAAGAGTTTGATGGAAGTCCGTATAGCAGATAAAAAAACGTTATCCATATCTAGGTATAAGTATACATAGGTATACAATTTTCTGTACTGCGTAGTCACGCTGTTAGTCCACATGATAATTATATCATATGTATACGAATATCTGCGTAAAAAAGTATTCGTTTAAGATATACTACTTAAAACTTGCAAGATCAACCATGGGTTCTGCGCCGCGACGAATTTAAATTTAAAATCTCGCGCCTGAACCCGGTCAGTCCAAATAAACGTTTGGCGCTCATTACCAGTGCCAAAATGTATGATCCCCTATAGGGTGGATCGCTCCTGTGGTCATCATGGCCAAATAATGTTCATGCAACAATTATGGCTCGCCAAGATTGATTGGAACGATATACTGCCGCGATAATCATCAGCATAGGTTCATTCATATATTTTATTATTAGTAACATATTACTGCGGCCAGGAATTATTATTGACAGTGTATAAAATTCAGAGGAAAAAGCGTATTTTACAAATTCACGGAACGCACTGACTAGGAGAAAAATGATATCTCGGAATCTTGACTTGATTCATGTCTTTTTATATCAATGATCCGCAACTCTAGAATACACTGACAGTTTTTTCAGATTTGTTTTCGCAAAGCCATTGTTTATTTCTGAATTTTTCCGACCGAAACAAAAACGCCCATTTCTTTTTAAGAAAAGAAGCAAATCAAAAATTCTGTGTCACACGACGATCATTTTCAGTCATTTCCGAAAGTTGAACTAATTTTTCTTCTATTTAGGTATTCGATCAATTAATCCCTCCGTTGGATGTGGTTGAAAATTATTGCCGTATAACAGAATTTCTGAGATTAAAAGAAAGGAAAAAAAAAGATAGTTTTCCGTTTCGGTGGTAAAAATTCAGAAATAAATAACTGCTTATGTGGAAAAGTTATTGGTCATATCCGAGTTGGTCAGAGTCAGATCTTGCGGTCGAGTTGACATCGAATTCTCTATACAGGGTGGGGCGTTTATAGTGACCCAGTCAAAGTTGAGCTTCAAGTGACCTTGATACTTTGACTTTGGAAAAAAATTTCAAAACACTATCTTGTGTCCCCCTTGAAACCATGAAACTGGTGTCCAAAACATTTCTTCATATCTCGCTTCGTTTGGAAGAAAATTGCCCAGGTCACTATAATAAACGCCCCACCCTGTACATACATCTGATATTATAGGGATAAGGAATCTATGATAAGATGTTAATGAATGAGTTGCGAATAAAAATGTGAGCAGGTCGTTCCAATATTAATGAGTCAAACAAATGAAACACATAGCACAATATGAAAACTAAAATACCGTGCGATTATGTGGAAATTACAAACTCCAAGCGCGCGAACTTTGATTCATTTGAATATCATTGGCCGGCAGAATCGCGCCAGTAACTCTACCAACTTTTCAGTAATATATCCCTAGTTCTGTCGTCTGCTAGATTCACACAAACATAACCTATTCCCGCCACGGTCTGCCGCCATTTGTATTTGACAACAATCGGAAACAAACGGCAGACGGACTCTAGGGATATTCGTGGCAATAGTCTGATGGTGCCGTCCCATGTAGGCCCGGAACGGAAAAACGGAACGGAATCTAGTGACTTTTTCCATGCATTGCGCGTATGTATACACCAACACATACAACGTTCCGTTCCGTCATTCCGTTCCGGTCCTACATGGGACGGCACCATGAATTGGCGTCCCTCGTAATATTCGAATAAATCAGCGCCTGCGCGCCTGGAGCCTGTAATTTTCACGTAATCGCGCGGTATAAGATAAGATATATAATAAAGGATTATATTTCACTTAATAATATCTTGTACAATTTCTTGGTAATCCATTACATGAGCATATAAATCAGTTATATGATTTGTACACAATACAAATTTGGAGCTTTGGTCTAGGATATAGATTATAGACCGAAAGCTTAATTCCGATAGTAATTATAATTGCTTCGAGAGTGCAAGTCATGGCCACGAGCAGCGCGCTTGGACGGATCACTGTCTATTTCCGCATTGATACATGATGACTGTGCACGCATGCTGTAGCGTGGACCACGATGCGCGTACGCTGAGCCCGAAGAAAAGGTAGTTATCTGGATAGAGGCATCTAAGATACAGTAAGTATCTAGATTCATATCTCAATATAATATATCCAGAATCTAGATACCTCACATTTCTTTTTATCTTCATCAGCATAATCCAGATATTTTGTAAAGTATCTTTATATCTTACTGGAGATACTCCCGAAGCGATCTAAATTATATATCTAGATAGTTCTCAAAATATGTATCTGTACGTGTATCTGTGCATATAGATACATTTCGAAAGTATATCGTTTTGCACACTGCGTGCGCAAAGTTAGATTGTGCGCAAAGTTAGATTGTGCGCACCGCTTTGCGTGCATAAAATTCAACTTAACGCGGGTTGTGTTAGAAAAATAAAGTACTGTCATGTCTGATTGTTGTTAATATAAGAATGAAATTCAGAAACTGATGTATATTCATACTGTACAAACATATACTTATAGGTAGGTATAGTATACAATAGTAGCCGTACGATCTTGCATGATCTGAATCTGCACGAAATCCTATTTCGAGGCATATCAGTGACCTCTTGACTACAATAGGTATATAATTATCGATTGGTTTTAATGCCGCTTTGCAAGTTTTGCAAACCTATATAGTATACCTATACCTACCTATATGTCTAACACTATGTTTGAATAAATGATGATTTCACCCGCGAGTGAGCAACAGTAAGTTACCCGGTGGGCGTCGTAGTGCATACATACATACATGCATACATGCATATCTACCATACAACTATACATATTTATACTGCCTATACTAGACTCGAAGGAGTGGCGCTATACATACCTGATTACTGATATCTATATGCGACTTTGTCCCCATATAGTATATATATATATATATATATATATATATTTATCTGCCGCTATATAGATGTTACACATCTATAAGCTAAGTAACGAGAACTTATAGGAGCTAGTAAACTAGATTACAACATGACACGAAAGAATGACGCGTCGTGGAGTATTTCGCGTCGTCACACCTTCATAGTGTGTTGGTTGGGATGCGGCGAGACCTAATAAGAATATGTGTATATACATATATATGTATATACACATACGGTATAAACCGTTCTGAGACGGTTATTAAGGAGATCAGACGTTTTCATCTATAGTACCTATATAACACTTACAATATGGCCAATTTCAATTGATAATAATGATAATAACAATTGTCACAGGAATTAAATGAAATTCCTCTATGTCTTTATTGATCTTTTGATTATTGTCTAACTAAAAGATTGATGTGGTATTAAACTATTTTACTACCGGAAGGATAGAAGGAGCACGCGGAAATATATGCGGGGTAATCAGGCACCCCAGTCTATACCCGGTACGGGGACGCTCAGAAAGTCTATACCCATATATTCAGACGCGTGTCCCCAGAAATTGGATACAATTCAATACAAACTTGCGAGTGTTCCACTTTCTTTATAGATAGTAATACAGTATCACACTGATTGAATGTAATATATATAAGAAATGATCACTCCTTAGTCCGGAAAGGTTTGGAAGTAAGGTGTAATCCGGTTTTTCTATCTTTCAATATTTTTGAAATTTTGATTTTTTCAGTATTACATATTCACGTGCGTGAAATACTTCTTCTTTTACATATATACAACATAAGGAGTAAATATGACATGACATACAATTAATTATGATTTCGGATGAAACCATGAATAATTTGTTCGTCAAAAATTCATAAAAAATGTGCGCAGAGTTCGTTCCAAATGATACTTCTTTCTTCCGATTCTGTTGATATACCTGTCACTTGCATCATGTGAAGCAATGCATGGTTCATGCATACAGGTATATGGCGCAGATGTGATGTGACTAGCAAACGTGATTGCTTGAGTAACGGATCATCATCGCAGTATTACCATGCTGATGAAGTTTTGTCAAAGATGTTGATTCAATTAATTCGTGCAAAATTTTTTCTTTTTTTTTTCAAACTTCCTCGCGTTTTCGTTCGCCACACTGCTGCAGAAATACAATAACTGACTAGCATACATTCGACATCTAAAATCCGATGATATTGCATAAATCTAATTAAATCACATACATAAATCTTATGGAATCTTATGAAATTTGAAAATTCGCAAATAAATTCCGTGGAATTTTTAGAAAAATTTGAAATTTATACTGTAGATATTTCGTTATTCGAAGTACGAATAGTGAAGAGTTATCGCGCAAGGCGCGCGTGTGCCATGCTAATATTAAAAACAAAATCGGTTGAATGGCGAAGCTGATCTATTGAATGTGTTCTTCGTTTTCATTGATACATGATATTATACTATGTGATATCAATGAAGAATATGTACAACTGAGGCATATACAGCCTGCTTGAGGATGATGTAGGCGATGAACTGTTTCGATGTTTGTTGAACTGTTAACAAATAATACAACGAACTGTTACGCGGTATATATCGTGTTCCTAAATTCTAGTTGACGTATCAACAGTTCATTCCCGAATTTCAGCAGATATGCTTCTGCGAATCTACATTCTGCCCCTATCACTTGACACAACTTTCATCAAAGATCGTAGGTCAACTATTTGTGCGGATGATAACCCTACTGAAGCAATGCCCGAAATCTTTTCGATAATTTCGGCGCTTTTGGAAATATGTTTCCATACCCAAAGTGTTTCGCGCTTTGAGCGATCATCCGAAAACATCACTTTGATGTTTCCATCTACTGTATAGCATATAGATGATCGTACGAGTGATCGTAGGATTGAATGATTGAACATTCTTGATGTAGGTCCGAAAATTGAATAAATTGAAGATCTTGAAAGAAAAAAATTACAGTATTGACCAATTCGCTTTCGTTTAGTGAAAAGAGTAAAGAGTTGTATGAATGAGATGACAAATTCATATAATAGTACAGTAATGTTCATCGATGACAACTAGCATGATGCTCTTTTGTTTCTGATTCACATCCCATTATCGTGTGATGCAGGCTCATAGAATACAGGAAGTAGTATCGGTTTCGATTCTCCATAAAATGTAGCGTTATTGGTATACAATCGCAAGAGGAATAGCGAGAGCCAAGAGGAAGCAGGTAGGTATATGCGGTATGAGAATACGCGATGACCAGCGGCATTTCTCATCTATAAAGTTGCTTGCTTACGTCATAGCGCGTTGCCGGCAATAAAAGCAAAAATTCTTCCTCTCCCTTGCTCATACCCTTTCGGCAAGTGAGAGAGCAAAAAGTATGAAAAGAGTAAGGAGGTAGAACCCGGCAAATCGCTCGGACGATGGAACGGCATCTACATTATAATCGCGCTTTCGACTGACCTCGGGGATCTTCGGAAACGCCTCCCACTGCGCGAACGCGACGTTATTACTTATTCGATGTGCGTTCACTTCCCAACTAGTATACCAGTACTAGTTTCACAGGAACCTTCACCCGGTTAAGTGAACGCAACGCGGAGTAACTACACGTCATAGTACAGCAGATATACTCATCATCCTCAAAAATGGTTATCCAAATAGCGAGCAGTGTGAGTAACCCACATGATCTCTTACATAATCCGTGTGCGTTAAAGCCTAACCGCAATTTGCGGAACGAGCGGTAAACGATTTTAACCTAAAAATCAGTAGTTCGTGAAACTCACTAACTGAGTAACCTTGAAAGGAGACGGGGCCTTTACTACCGAGTTGCGTATCATTAGACGTTCTAGAATCTAGCGAAACGAAAGATCGCCGTTACTCGTTATTGTCCTATGATACATCGCGAGCTGGAATGGTTTTTCTTAAGTTTTGAACAGGGACTACTACCTCCTACACCCATTCAAACTATTACGCCGAATGATGATTGCGCGAAACATTGTAGAAATTTAACGGAGTAGTTCCATGCTTTCGGCTCATTATGTATCTACGTTACACTAGAAACATACATAAGTTCCTAATCTCTTCATAATTTGACGGAAGTACGTATACGAAAATACCACACGTCTACGGTATAGTTTGATAAAATGTCGGCTCCCCGTATAACATAGTTACTCCCGGCTATCGTTTCCCGTTTCCTCCTCTTCGATCTTCGCTATAATTGCCACTCGCCCTCGAGCCTCGAGGTATAATAATATCGATACTATTCGATAAAAGTGGGATTGCGAACGACCTAAATCCTTCATTACGAATCGGCCGAATGTGATTGGCGTTATGCAAGCAAGTGGCCTTCGCCATTTATTATATGCTGTTTGAAAACATAGATATACGCGTACGACTATGGTCTACCGCGTCTCCGAATTCGGACCATGACGCCGGATCAAAAATAAAATCGAAACTAATCGCGAAAGTAGCGGTCCGTATAGTTTTTTTTTTTCTCTCTTTTTTCGTATATTCCACTATCTGCAGGTTCGCTTGACTCGAATTTAAAAATAAAAATTAACTCGATACGGCACTTTTCCGATTAAACGGTAACCGAGATTAGTCGAAATGGACGTTGAGTGTGATATCTTAGAAGCAGATGTTTTTAGTACGGCATTTATTATTTCAAACACTCGTAACATACATATTTTGCCGTAGGGAGGAATAAACTGGATAAATTCTCATTCTTGCACACACGCGGATGTGTATGGCATATTTCAGGACTAAAATGTTGAATCGCTTCATTCAATTATTAGGACGATTACAAAATTATGCACCGTATTTCGCTGTTCTAGAATTGTTGGAATTCCAAGAATTCTATGGGTATAACTGATTGGAGACTAGAGATTGCGTACATGCTGGAAAAGCGGGTATGATTGTATGTACGTAATCTTTCTGAGATAGCGCTTTCCCTACCCTATGCACGACGAAATAGCTCTATTTTTTAATTCAACCCTATTCTATTATTCGAACGTATTGTCTGTGAGTTTGCAAATTCACTTCTTGTGCGAACGTCTCGGTTGCATAACGTGTGGCAATGATCGTATAATGATCATTAACATGAATGGCTAGCACCGCGAAATGTAATTATGATTGATTATAACCGAGGAGATAACGTCCGATATGTATCGATAAGAGATAAAGAAATTGCACAAACTAGATGCGCACTTTCGTGAGAACGGCGAGCATGCGTGTGTGCCGTGTGGCGTACCCTTTATAAACGAAACTCGCATTATGCGTATAATATGTAAGCACATAATTTAGCCGATATATAGAAGACCTTGATTTTCGAAAACAGCGACTATAGTATAGTTCCGTTATATTTCAACTGAAATCTTTTTCAAATCAAGGAGATTTATTCATCGCGTGTTTCAATGATATGGCAAACCGGCAGAAGCCAGGCGATTACTCTGACACGATATCGCCCGATTGAATAAAATGCAATGAGATTTGAATGAAGGATTAGAGAAATGATAGGTGATTCAGAGTTTTGAAACTTTGAAATCAAATGTAATGCCATTAGGTTTACAATTATTATATCCATTACATTACACATAGGTTTAATTACGTATTACGAATGCAATGGATAATCAAATCGGTTATAGAAATTCAAAAGTAACTGATGGCTCACATACCCTGCTTATAAGTATACTAGCTCTTTGTAAAGTATGTGCTTGATTTGTTGTGATAGTCTATCGAAGAAATAGAGCCTATGATGTTGTCGGCATTATTATTGTCTGGTTTACTCCAGCCAATGCTGTTATAATAATGATGTATTATATTCGATTGTATGTTCAAAACATCCTCAAAAAAGTTTGAAAAGCTAATCTCATCATCCCATATTCTCCATGCTTCCAAATTTGAAATCAGTACTTCAGACTGTGTGAATGAGGACGGTAAACACCCTGAACACACAGGGTGGTATAAACTAAGAGATTTTTCATGTAGCTACTCTGAAGATACATGAAAATGCTTACAATAGATAGGTTGCGCTACCCATTGTCAAGTGACAGTCATTATCAGATACAGTAGCAGGAGCAGATTCGTTCGAAACCTATCAGTCTTCGAGCCACTCTAGCAAATACCATTTTCTTATTTGATTCTTTATTCTCTGAATAACAATATGCCTCCCCTCTTCATAATTGATATAAATTCTGATCAACACATCGTGCAATATACATACATACACATGTACCATGATACTGATGTTCGCACTATATAGAGTACCTGAATTATACTATATGAAGCGTTTGTAAGTTTAGCTTTGAAAGATGGCTTTGCTGATGCTATATTTATGTAGTATTTCAATCAAAAAATTTCTATCCACGATGAGCTAGAATGACTAATGATAACTGTGACTGTGCCTGACCTTTGAAGCTTGCAGTTAATCAATACTGAATAATTATTGTTGAAGTGCAATTCATCCGAAAAATATTGAGCCACAATATATCAGCTAGTGATCATTGAGCACTGAACTTATTTATAGACTCCTTACGTTAGGTATTCAGGCTAGTGGAAAATGAATTTTCTATTCAGTTTGGTATAATTTATTGTGAGAAGGTGAATTCCTAAACAGAACTAACAAAACGTCAATATTTACCTGTATAAAATTAAGACGCCACGTTATATCCTCATAAATAATAACAGGATTTAGCATGGAAGCGATTATTCCGTGCACAACTATTTCCCTATAATTTAATAGACCTAAATTGGCCTGTGTATATCTATGCTACATTTCATATTGTCCCTTTTAATATATAAATCAATAGTTTAATTGAGCAATTTTCATAAATTCACAATACTATTAATAGGCTTATAAAACCCTGATCAACTTACCCCACGACACAGCTGGACTTGGCCTCGTTTTTCATCGTTTCCCTGACAACACTTTGTACACACAATATTTTACTATTTATGAAAGTAGTATAGGTATATCTCTCTCTCCAGTCCGGTGTTATCACATTAGCATACATATTTCCTCCCCCGGCTGCCTATTCATTCTTCCAAACAATGTAGTATTACAAATTAGTTTGATTCCCATATTATCACAAAGTTTCTGTTCACGTTCAACTTTTTCTCTCATTACTCCTCTCTCGCCTTTTATTATCCAAATTAATTACCAATTCCATTATTCCTTACCACATAAACACTTGTGTAAATAGACTTAATCAGCTTATCTGATATTTCAATGTCTGTTGTATGTGGTATAGTTTACAGAAATTATCAGTTAGGATGAAACGAGACATAGTACATTAGCTCATGAAATAATCCCTGAGAATAAGTTGATACAACATTGTTATTCTGATTTCAGGCTGATCTTAAGACCAAGCTATCCGAAGCAGGAACCACGTTGGTGGTGATCGATTTCTTCGCCACTTGGTGCGGACCTTGCAAAATGATCGGACCAAAGCTAGAGGAATTGTCTAAGGTAAAACTATGATGATGATGATGGAGGTAGACATTAAGTTGCGAAATCTGATGAGCTTGTTAACATTTTTCTCGATTTTTCTTACTTAGGAATCCAAGGATATCATCCTCCTTAAAGTTGACGTTGACGAATGTGAAGACATTGCTTCTGAGTATGAAATATCCAGTATGCCGACCTTCGTGTTCATAAAGGAAGGAAAAGTGGTAAGATAGACGTTGACATTTAATTATTAATTAAAATAAATTCTTGAATTTTTCTATCCATCGATAATTTTGATTTTTCAACTTTTGTCTTTTGTTTATTTTAGCTGGAATCATTCGCAGGCGCAAATTTCGACAAGTTAAAAAGCACCATCCAGAAACACAAGTGAAAAAACCTCGAAACAGAATAATAATTCCATTATTTTTAATTGTAAACAAAATCTAATAATGAATATGTAATTACACTATACGTATACAAATATACAAATCGCGATAATATGTATTCCTCACATCTTATAAAGCTTATCTATTATCGTTGACAATTTTAATAACAGCAAGCATAAAATAAATAAAATAAATAAATAAGTAGCCAATATACGATGTATGTATGTACATCAATCAACTTTCATGATATATATATATATATATTTTATTTTTTATTCAAAAAGAAAGAAAAGAAAAACAAAGTGAAAAACGATATTCTTAGAATATTTCCGAAAAAATTGATTGATTATTGATTATCCTTTGAGAGTATAAAAAGAAATAAGACGATTTCATAATAGTGTTTCCCTTTATTTATTAAAGTCAGAATTATTTTACAAGTTTTTCCATTCTTCGTATTCAACTTCTTCCCATTATATTCACTGGGCTAGAAGATCCATATCCATTTTATGCATTAGAGTGAATGATCCTGTACCAGACTTGCAAGGTTGACCCAACATCAGACGACTCGATGGTGAAACAAGGTCGTCCTGTTTATCTAGAATTTAGAATCGTTGAAGAGATTAGGAAAAAAAACAAAAGAAAAAAGAACCGCCAATAAGTTGTACACTCACTCTGTAGTGTAGCGCTCTTCAAAAACGCTAGGGAACTCTCGAAGCTGATTTGCTGTAGGGGAGAAGACGAGTTTTCCATTCCTTTACGACTCAGAGGCTGGAAGGTTCCGTCGAAAGTCATGTAGTCAGCGATAAGCAGTAAATGTCTCGGGTCCACGGTGATACCGTACATTTTGAAGACGTCCTTTACTTCCCTGACTATCGTTCTGTTAGCGGCTTCGATTCCATATGTTTGCGAGATCCCGTAGATATCGTTTGAGTATAATCTGTTCAAATCTAGAATTCCGTTATACTTGAACATTTCCTGTAAGAATATCGAGGGTTAAATATCTCTCCAGGCATTCTTGAACAAACCGAGAGTACAATGTAATAATAATTTAAATACCATGACGTTCAATCCGTCGGTTTTAAGAACCGTTTCGTTCTTCGGATTCTGGAATGTAAATGCCCGCCTTATCAGAGGCGTTTCCCAAAGCACAACCCTTTCGGCAACTGATCTGATGATCGTGGATAAATCCAGTTTCGACATTTGTAACGATAGCTAAAAATCAGAGAAAATGATTTCACAGTTCGCTACGACGTATGGCAGGCTGTTGAAAAGCTGTAAGATACATACCCAGAACTTCAACGTGCATGTTAAATATTTTTTTTTGTCAAAGTCGTATTCAATCGCGTTAGGATACAAGTCGAGAACCCTCTTCTTCTTTCTCTCCGTATTCAAATCATCGTATGATTTCTCCTCCGTGGTTGGGGCTGCCTCTTCCGTTCCCGCTGGAGCTTGGTCATTCTCGTTATCGTTATCGTCATCATCGTCATCGTCGTCGTCGTCGTCGTTTTCAGAATCGTCGTACTCCTGGTTTTCCTGGTGCCTAGACATGGACCTCTCCGTCGTGGCGTCCGCGTCCTCGGCGGCCTCCTCTTCGTCAGAAGATTCGTGCATTTCGCCCAAATCTAATCGCTCTTTTCGTTTACTCGTATCAATGCCTTCCGGGTCATCAGCGTCAAGCTCATTGTCGTTCAATGTCCTCTCGTCCTCAATGTGCAATAGAGCCCCCGTAACTTTTGCCGCCTTTCTTATTTCCCTAAACAATTCTCTGAAGAACGATGTCTCAACTCTGTCTATAACGTACTGTGGACGTACGTAGTATTCTCGTTTGTAGACTTTGTGACGCAAGAAATTCAGCGTGATAGTATAAGTCATCCTTCTATTAGGGAAGTGTTCTATCTGTCCTTCGACATTGACGGTGCTCAAAACGTTCGAAAGAGTGCATCTGGTCAGTTTTAGTCTCAATTTGTCCGACTGTTTATCCAAGTTTACCAGATTTTGTCTAAATGGTATTTCCATAGACGGTGTCTTGATGTTCTTCGAAGCCATCATCAGAATTTCTCTCAGTCTTGGAATTCCCAGGGTGACGTTCATCTCGCCACGTCCTGCAAAGTGGAAGGTATTCAGTGTCATTTGCGTTGATGGTTCGCCGATTGATTGCGCGGCTAGTAATCCGACCGGTTCTCCGGGCTGGCAGAGTGTCTTCATAACTTTAGATCCAAGGAGGTCTCTGAGGTCATCTTTGCCAACGGAAATACCATTTTCGTTTCTCTTATTAGAGAGATAATCGTTGATTAGCTCTTCTATTCTCTCCGTGAGAACGCCGTAGTTAGAATGCTGCGCATACATTGAAAACAAAGGGTCCGGGCATTTCAGACACTTGGCTTTATACTGTTGCTTAGTCTCCTCGTCAGTCTGTATCCACTTTCTCATCACAGACAAAGAGTTCCTGCTCCTGCCGCATTGCTCATTAATCTTTCTGTACTTTGGCTTATCATTCTGGCTATGTTCCTCGGAGAATTTAGCGAATTGACTCGTTCTTCGCTTCTGCAGTGGATCACCATGCTTCTGGATCCACTTTTGTATCCTTCGCCCAGTTTTCAGGACTTTCTTAGTGCTCCAATCCTCCTTGGAATTTGCAGGTTGATCTCCGACAACGGCCTCTTTGTTGTCTACCAAGAAGTTCATGTGCTCCTTTTTCAAAAATTGAGAATTCGGCACGTCAAGACCATCTTCACCGTAATTTAGCTGAATCAAACTCCCGTCAGAGTCTCGAACGGTCGAATCATAGCCGATGGTCAACCCTTCCAGATGCTTGATCAAACACCTCTGCAGATAACCGGATCTACTGGTTTTCACCGCAGTATCAATGAGCCCTTCTCTCCCCGCCATACAATGGAAGAAAAATTCTTGGGGCTGAATACCCGTCATAAAACGCCCGTCTATAAACCCTCCAGCTCTGGGCGTAGGATCGTAGGCAGGAAAAGAAGGAAGACTTTTGCCGCTGATCATAAGCGGTGGTCTTTTTCCTTCCAATTCAATTTGTCCAAGTAAACACGATATCTGCATAGTGTTGACGGTGGAACCCTTAGCTCCGGACTGAACCATAAGCTGTAAATTGTTGTCGGGAAACTTTTTCAGCAGTCCAGCCGGCAGACACGTCTTGTTTATATCGTTTGTGTAGACATCCAAAGCGGTTTTATATTTCCTATCAACTTGTGCTCGAAATTTTGGATTACCCAAGTAAGCCTCTTCGATTTTTGCCTTCACTATTTCGCTGGGCGTATCTTCGGGCAATTCTAGGACTGACCTCTGCGTGCTTTCTCCTATCTACAAAAAAATGGGGAGTACAGATTACGGTCGTCAAACCATTCATTGTATGAGAATATTGATCAGTATTCTCACCATTCTGCAAGACTCGATGTATTTTGTGCGCTTCTTATCAGCGTCTGAAAGAATCAATATGTCTTCTACCCCCAGGGTGAAACCGTCCCTCTGTAGATACGCTTGGAACAGTTTTCCGAACGCGCTAAGCATTTTGCTGGAATAGGCGCCTCCGTAAAGCTGTTTGAAAATTGATCAATGTTTGAAAAAAGACATTGTTAAATTTCAACAAGTTCTGTGCTCGATACGAACCTCGTAGACGCAGTGTATCAGACCATAAGCTGTAGCGCCGTAGTGTATCTTGTCAAGAATACCGGAGAGCAGTTGACCGTTTCGTATGATAACTTCAGCCTCGGACATAGTCTTTTGATCGTTAAATTCAATGCCGCATTTCCAACGCCTGGGTTTTCCAACTTCCCAGGCCTTTGGGCTAATCTTTGCACCGGCCGTTAGATTAATCTGCGTCTTGCCTCGGGGTGTGATGTTCATTATAACTGTTGATATCACTTGTTTACCTGACCAGAGTGATATAGGTTTAATAATAGCGGGTGGCAGCAGCGTTAGATCACCCTGAACGTCGGACAATGCGGAGTAAACTAACTGCATGTAGTCTTCTCTGTGAAGAAAATTGTTTGTATAAAAAAACTTTTCACCCAATTTCAACGTGCCGGAGAGCCTGTTTATCAACAGTCAAAAATTCACCTTGAGAAGAATTTGCCCCTGAGGGTCAAGCGCACTCCGGAAACCATGTGATCTTGAATCAAGCCACTCAGAGGTGTCCCGTCTTTGGGTACGAGATACTGACTGGAAACGTTGGCTAAGACAATCGAGAGAACAGCATAGTTTAATGTTTGAATGAACTTGTCGATTGTTTTTTGCGGATTTACCTATGTTATATCCTTCGCTTCGGGCCAATTCGTTCTGTGGAAAATGCGCGTTCATTTCGTCACCGTCAAAGTCAGCGTTGTACGCTTTGCAGTTAGCGTAATGAAGTCGCAGCGTTTTTTCGCCCTTCAATATCCTCGCTTTATGAGCCATGATACTTGGCTTGTGCAAAGTAGGCTGACGATTCAACAGCAATATATCACCGTTCTGCAAGTGACGATGTACGATCTTTGCGCCGTGAAAAAATCTCTGCGCTTTTACACTCTTAGTTAATAAACGCTTCGCGATTGCTTCCCGCTTAACAGCATCTGACTCGCTTATATGGCGTATACATCCATCCTCACCCTCTACCATTACTGCCCTAAAATTTCACAAAATTTCAGACTCCGATTGTCGCGTGATAATTATTTAAAATTGTTGTGTAAGCGTGACAATGGAATGAATTATATACCCTGGGTGAACTTTTGGTCCGTTTAGTATCATCTGTCTTAATTCGGCAACGTTCCAAGGCGTCACCGGAACCGGATAGGTAAGCTTCAAAGCAAAGGCTTCGGGCACGCCGATTTCATCAATGTTTAAATTGGGGTCGGGCGTGATGACGGATCTGGCTGCAAAATTCACCCTTTTACCCATCATGTGCATTCTGATGATACCCTCTTTCTTCTCAATGACCTGTTTCAGTCCCTGACAGCTAGCAGAATCCGAAGTTTTGTTCACATCCCGATCCATAAGATGATCAACATTTGCTTGTAGCTGTTGCCAAGCGTTGTGGAGTTTTTCGACCGCCGAATCTCCCCTTATTTGTTCAAAAACTAGCTGAAAAATGGTGGAGCATAATCATCAGCATTTACATCATCATACTTACAAGATTTCATCACTCAACTTACTCTGCCTTCTTCGGGAAGTTTGGACGTATCTCCATCCTGTATAGTTTGCACGATATTTCTCATCACCAAACAGTCTTGTATAATGGATTTGTAGACTTGGGACTGAGGATGCTCGATCATTTGGCCATTCATAAAGTTCACAGGTCTTACAATCGGCGGAAGTACAGGTATTACTTTAAAGAATAGTATATCCGTTGGGTATTCTGTGTCCAATGTAGTCAGACAAGGGATTATCAGCTCCAACAACTTGGTTTCGTTCCTCCACAACTGGCGTAAATATTCTTGACTCTGATCTGGCATGATAAGAACGGTATCCAGCTTCCTGATCATTCCTCGTTTAACAGTACTGAAACGTTAATCAGAAATGAAGCAGCCTACAACGAGTATAATGATACTCTGTGATATCGAATTGCCGGTTACGCAGACGCTCACCTTTCGTCCAGCTTTTCACCGGCAGATTTAGCGGTCATCATTTGATTTTTGAACGAAGTCACCTTGGGAATGGCGTTTTCGCAAAAGAGACAAATAGTACCAGGGCGAAATTGTTTGAGTGAATTTTCGATGTAGAAAAATCTCTGAACGTTAACGTTTTTTGTATTAGAACCACCGTCGTCATTAACGGACGATGAATTGTGGTCGAATCTGTGTTCGTTTCGGAGTCTTTCTATGTAGGCGTCGATAGTCTCTTTGACAAATTCAGTTACGCCAATATCATTCCCGTTAGTAGCCATGATGGAATGAACTTCTTGCTCGAGTTCTGTCAGCTCTGATATGTATCCATCGTCTAGGAGCTTTAGCTTAGCGATTAACAGCAGCTTCAATGATTCTGGTATTTGGAGTTTGAAACACGACAAACAAGTCAGTTTAATCAACGCGCACAACTGCTTGTGAAATAACGGATTTACCACGGGCAGTGGTAGATCTATGTGCCCAAAATGACCCGCGCATTTATAGACGTTGCAACCGCACGTGCTGCACGGATCTGATTTCTGGCTTACAGGACCTGGGGGGAAAACAGGAGCTCAAACATGTGAAGATATGATATTCATAAGGCGAATTTGAAATTTTAAGAAAGCAGAGACGCTACTCACCTAAAGCCGGGTCGTATAGGCCGCCTTTCAACGGGTGTCCCAATATGTTGAACGACAACGGCGTGCTGATTTTAGTAACGCTCAATTTTCTTATATCCGACGAAGTGAACATAGAAAATGTTAGCTTTTCGGGATCGAGATGCTTCACGGACATCCGGACACTCGCTCCTGAATGTTTTTGCATTTTGTGATATTAAGGTTTTACACGAAAAAATTAATTCCTCCTGCATTTGCGAGACAAACTAAAGAATACTAGATTCAAACGATTTACAGATTTTTTTCTCCAAACCTTTACATTCTAGGTTAAATTCGTTTACGGTTTTTAGGTTAGGTTTGCGAACACATGGGAGAACACATGGGCATAGAGTATAGTAGCTATAGATATACGTATGGATGTAAAGCCCGATTGTGATAGTTCGATTTTACGCTACCAGGCGTCTTACTAGCCGACGGTTGGCAATAACAATGCTACACGCATGTTTCCGCGTTTTCACGATAACGCGCGTGTGTGTGTGTATGCACGAATGTGAAAATCATTTTTTTTTCTCATAATTCACAAATATTAACACACATGATACTACCTACATTGCAAACAAATGTTCGAATTCGCGTTTCGCGAGATGTAATAATAATAACACGCGCGCACATGTGTTGTGTTGCGTAGTATACGCGTATTGATGAACGTGTGAGAATTTCTTGCTCTCATCTTCTATTTGTTTTTTGTCAATAAATAAAAATAGCCACGCGCAACGTGCATACGTGGGTATAAACATAATAAGGTCGTCGAATTCCTGAAATATCATCGATACCTGTAATAGCTAACATCGAAAATGCTGACTCCACGATTTGAACTAACCCAAACAGAAGACGAAGTTGTCGTAACCGTACACGCGCCTTATGCTAATATCAAAGACACAGAAGTATACGTCGAGGAATATGACTTCAGATTTTATTCCGCCCCGTATTATTTGAGGTATAGCTAATCCAGCGACGGAATTTTCTTCTCTCCTACAATGACGGATGACGCGGTTTCTAAATTCCTCAATATATCGTCTGTTCCAGACTCAATCTTCCCGGAAAGATAATAGAGAACGATTCGTCGTCAGGATCCTACGACGCTGACAAGGGAGACTTTGTCTTGAAATTCTCTAAGGTTACCAAGGGTGAAGAGTTCCGGAATTTGGACATGATAACGACGCTGTTAGCTCCGCCGAAAAAGAGGAGCCACGTTATCCCCACTATAGAAGTTATCAGTAAGATGGTCACAGACTCGTTTGAACAATACCAAATCGCCAAACCTCATTACCCTCATTCAACTATCGATGTATTAAACCACCTAAGGCAACCCTGTCGTCAGTTTGGCAGAAGGCACTAGCGCCGAGTTGGAAACCAAAGACGCTGTATGCGACAACGAACAAAACGGGATTCAAGACGATGACAAAGACGGAGACCAATGGTTCGTGCACCAAAATCCTACCGAGGAGAGTATGAAGACTTTCATACAACCTCCGACTTACGGTTTTGGGGGAAAAACTTCTGGCGCTTTGGCCTCCTTCGAGGTTTGTTCCCTGATTAAATTACGGATTTTAACACTGCCATGTTTTCTAATGGAATTTGCTGTGAACCCTCAGGCAGGATGGACGGGTGAAATAGTTGATCTACCGGCGCCGGACTCCACCCCGTCGTGCGAGCGTTCGTGTATGAGGCAAAAGCACGAGTTTGAACAGTTCAGCGAGGAGCATTACATGGCTGATTTAATCCAGGAGGAATACATAAGGCCTTATATCAGCTTCGAAGCAGAATGGGAGTCGCTGAAAGGCGCAGAAATAGTCATCAGCGATACGGATAAAGACTTATTGAAGGAATTACATAACAAGGAATATTTACTTGACAGTAACCAAGTCAAGATAATATCGCTAGGATTGGTCGACATCTTGTTCGCCAGCTGTTACAATCACAGAACAACCATGGGCGAGAATACTGTCGAGAGCGGATGGACCATCAACAAATTAAGCTCAACATTGTGCTGGTTTCAGGTCAGCGACGAGGCCAATTAGAGAGTTGGAAATCATTTTTTTCATTCACTCACCTCTGTTTCTCGTATACACTCTTGAGCAATCAGCGAGCTAGGGTTGATATTTAGATGGATAAAAACGATCTACACATTACAGGAATTTAACAGTCCCGAAGATGTTATAACCGCCTGTATACGGAGATCGTTGTGCTATCCGTTGTATAGGAACTGGGAACTGGCCGTGAAAGTATTCGATGATGTTAAAATCGTTATTAGCTTAGGTTTGTAACAATTCTATGATATGATATTGTTCGATTATGTTTAGTCTTTGGGAATAACTGACGTTGTAATGTAGTCGGCGATTGTTGTTAGGTAAAAAGTATATCTTAAAACGTTTGTGCGAGATACACGAGCTGTTCAACAATTCGTACGAACCTCGCTACATCCTGAATCAATTGTACATAAAGGATTACATGATTTGGCTGCAACAGACGCCGGTATCGTTGCTTGAATCTCTAGCCGCGAGTCTGAGCACGGTAGGTAGTTGGGAATGATTAGAATTACGAAAATTTTTGCTAACGCTCGACTCCTATCTCTTCATTATTCACCCAGGTATATTGAATGGTCTCTTTCTTCAGGTACATCCAAACAAAGTAGAAATGGGATTGGATCTTGTTGAATTGGAAACAGCAGCGCTATCCGTTCAAGAAGAAGATTTAGTCATCGAAAATGCCATTCATGAAATGGTAGACGAAGTAGACAACCTTGTGATCGACGATAAAAAAGATGATAAGTAAGTTTCTTGACGAAATAATTTCGGATATTCATACATACAAATGACCTAGACTCTGGTCCAAGCTGCCTTTTCATTTGCGAATCTCATTACTGATAATTACGTATATATTTTTAAGGCCCAAGTACACTTACACTATGGAGAGCAAAAAGTTCTTAGACTATTTGTGAGTTAAATGATTATGTACTACGAGAGTTTGGTTTTTCTCATCTTTTAACAACATTAATTTCACCATTAATCCAGAATTCGTAATCTGATATGTTATCTAACATTTTTCATTCATTGAAGGACAAACATACTTAACAAAGTCGATTTTCACTAAAACATTAATCATTCCGAAACAGTTTTTTTTCGACCTAACTTGGAAAACCAAATAAAAGTGCGCGACTACCATATAGCCTCTAGTCTTAAGAATAATGATTAATGAAGAAAAAGTAATAAGACACACATTATACAGTACTGTATCTTGTGTATTTTTTAATTATAGATTGAGAAGAGGTAGTTCGAGTTCATCGGACAGCAGTGATACAGATTCTGATTCAGAATCAGAATCTGACGACAGCAGTAGTTCGAGCAGTAGTAGCACTGAGGGAAGCCTTGATTCCGACGACGCCAGCGAAGCTGAATGAAAAATACCGTGTAAATCTGATTGAAATGTTATCGATACATTTTTTGTTTCGTTAATTTCAATTTACTATGCGGTCGTCCCCTCCCCCCTCCCCCCACCTCCCTTATTTTTTTTTAAATGAACACTTTACAGAGTCTGTTATAAAGTAATTATAGTTGACTGTAAATATCGCCCGTGATCGAAGAATTAATTGAATATACAAAATTTAACCAGAATTTAAACTGGCCTTAGAGTTTAAATTTTCAGCAATCATACATTTGAAAAATATATACGTAATTCTATATTAAACATCACGTTCTTCTCCACTTCACAACCAGGCGTTATTTCGCTGTATTGCAAATCCCCAAAAAGCACCTCACGTGCCAAAACCTTGCGCCAAGTAGGTACATTGATGTGGTCATCACCTCGAAAAAATAGACCTGCTTCAAAAAAAAAAAAAAGTATTAAAATCAGACACTACCGCCAAGTGCACCTATATCGTCATATTTATTTGCGTAACTCCGAGCATTATCACATCGAAAAGATAAAAAAATGAAAATAAAAAGATGAAAAAAAAAATTGGAGTGGTACTTGGCGGGACTGACCCCCGCCCCTTTCGATTAGAGTCGTGATTTTTTGTGTTGTTCCACCTTTTCGAAAAAACATTCTGATTTTTTTTTCAAATTTTTGGAAAATCGTCCGATCTAGCTATGATTTTTGAAAATGAACACATCGATAGCCCGAATCGGAAAGTCTGAAAAAATTCTGAAAAATCCTGCTTCGTTTATTAAGATTTTCAATTCTATGAGATATCAAAATTGCAGACAAATCGAAATTGAAACGCCTATTAGTCCTAATCCCGGCGCATGCGCGACGAGACTGAAAAAATGCACAATTCAGCTTTCAGTGCACCGATCATGTTGATTTTGGGCTTAAATTAGAGCATTTTCAATCAGCATTCTCAACATGATACATTAATACCGGTATATTATAGAAGACGGTAGTATTTGATTGAATAAGATTCCCCACTCCGCCGAAATTGGGTCCTTGCGGTAAAGAGTAGGGCTGTGCGATTATTCGTTTTTACGATTAATCGATTAATCGACGTTTTCAATTAATTGTTTTTCTTGATTAATCGATTAATCGAGAAAAACAATTCATTGAAAACGTCGATTAATCGATTAATTGGGAAAACAATTAATTGGTTTTTCTATTAACCGATTAATCGAAAAAACAATTAATTGTTTTCTCGATTAACCGATTAATCGATTAATCGAAAAAACAATTAATCGATCACCTCGATTAATCGATTAATAGCACAGAGCTAGTGAAGAGACACGGTCGTACCGAGTCTCTTGATAATCACATTCATAGGTGTACGGCAAAGTAAGCTAGGATTTGCTATTTGCTGTTTGCTATTCATGAAAAAGTTATTGTTGCTACATTTCGTATGGTACAGCTCTCTCACCGTTCATCGAAACTTCTGAAAATTCGGAGGGAATATTATTCTATGTTAATGCAATTCCGCGACAAACCAATGATAATCGACGAATCTGATTTTTTTATTGGGATCCTTAGAATCTCGATACGCCAACTAGTGGCAGAAAATAGAACTGTTGAACGAGAGCTGCAGTAACCAGCTGTAGCCAATGACAGGGCTTAGAACCTCGATACGCTAACTAGTGACGAAAAATAGAACTGTTTAAACACGGCTACTTTTACGAAGCCACGCCCATTCCAAGGATCCCAATACGAATTTTTTTGATTATGAACCGTTTTTTTGTAGACGTTGAGAACAAAAGTCAGTTACGTGCTCACAACGGTAAAAGGCTGACCTTATCTCTACATATTATTGGTTTGCTCCGGAATTACATCAATGCAGAATATTCCCTCAAAATTTGAAGAACTTTCGATGAACGATGCGACCTGTATGCTCTACGACGACCACTCTTTCTTGGGGCGCAATCAATCCATGCAAGACAAAGTCCGTGAAATTTTAAATCATTTCGAATTATGTGTAAAAATACGAGTAATCAGCTTCGAGGTCATGGCTAAAGTTGCGAAAGTACATAGTATCGTTCATCAATAAGATTATTTATTTATTACCACTGTACATTATTCGTCAATAACATAATCTAGCCATGGAAGAAGTTTACTGTAATGCAACAGCAGTTTATTTTCTATAGTATCCTCCATCGAAGAAGTTTTTTCTTCGGTAAGCTGCTTTCCTCGAACTACATCTTCAGGTGTGTCATGGTGCTCGATAGTCGCGGTCTCCAAATGCTGATACTTTGTTGTACTTTCCTCGATCATTGTATCGTTCTGACTTGTCTCTGTAACATTCACAGCGTCGTATCCCTCCATCTGTTTTTCGTCCTCCTGAAATTTGAACAGACATTTGTATTCAGAATTTACGACTACTACATTAGTTTCTTACCAAAAGGTTGGAGAGATATTACCTTTTCACGCTCTCCCTCATTGGCCGGCAGTTCCAAACCCACTTTTTTCGGATAGTCTCTATTTCCACAGTTTCTCCAATACTCAACGTCTTCCCCGTAGAAACCAGGGCTTTCGTCTTTCCCATACACCACATCTTGTAGATCTTTACCTTTGCTATGTCTGTGGCCTTTGTGGCCATGATTATTCTCAGTGTGTCGATGCTTCTTGCTACCTTCTTCGCTCCCGAGTTCGACCCGGTCATCTTCTTCGCCTGTATGACCTTCGTCTTCATTACTCTTGTCGTAAGCAGATTCAAAGCGTGCTTCTTCCTCTTTTGACACGAAGGGGTCATCGTATTCTAGATGCCCGTGATATTCCGGGCTTCCAATCTTCAGCACTAAATACTCATGTTTTTTCATCGGCTCTTCAGACCGGTGAATGTGAGGAGCATGCATTATTATTCTGATCGGCATTATATAGTCAGAGCCTTCGAACTGTTCATCAGCATTCGATTCGCCGGATGTTAGTGCCGTTTTGTTTATATGATTATCGGTTTCCTCGCTACTCGAAGAGACTGAAATATTCGAGTCCTCCGAATTAGAGAAATTGTCGAAAGCGTAGCTGCTGTTCTTCCCCTCGTAAGTATTCTCTTCTTCTTCGTAATATTTCCAATCATTCTTCGGACTATACGACTCCGTGAATCCACTATTATCTGCCTCGTGATTATCGCCAAGATAATACGTCTGTTCAGTGCCATTGGATCTTCCATCTTCGATGCTTTGAACGGTCGTGGATTCCGGAATGTCCGTAGTCTGAGTAATGGTAATTGATGACGAATCGCTGTCATTCTGTGAGTCCATACTTCCTGCATTGATATTCAGACTATCCCCAATAGCGAGGGGAAATTCTTCCTTGTTATCGTCGCTATTGTATTCAGTCAGATTTTGAGCTTGAGAATATCTTTCCACGTAGCTATCATTTAAGGTTGAATCTCCTGTTGACATTAGTGCACCGTGTCTTGTGCTGTTATTCAAATCCGCATTGGCTTTACTTTGTTTGACAATAGCAGTCCCGTTCAAAAGTCGGATAACATTTTCAGGAATATCTTGTGCCTCTGTGCCATGGTGTATTTTCTTTGCCGCGTTATCAGTCTGATCAAGATTGTACTTCTTAACGGCGATTTCCTTCATTTCTTTGATATTCCAGTTGTTAAGTACTAAGTCTGGGTTCGGTTCAGTCTCAGATTCGGTCCCATGAGTTACTGTTGTGGTTTCAAGCTGCATAAATGAACAACTCGATAAGTATAAGCTCCAATGCCCTTGCTTACCTCTTCATCAACTTACATCACATGCTCCGCATGGCTGCTCTTTGTAAGTTGAAAGAATTGCAGCTTTGACGTAGGGAAAATGCAATATGCTCCAAGGAACGATCACTCTGTAACTCAGCCTTCCGCATCTATGAATTGATTCGAGATTTGATTACGTACTTGAAAGAAACTTCATTCTTCTGCGTCCCATGCGGTTCTTATTTGGTCAAAAATTTTCTTACTTATCGATTACTATAACTTGGTCCCTGGACGCGGCAAGTTTTTCCCAAATCTTGAGCCCGTCACTATCCTGAATGAAAGTGATGTCAGGATCAATTTTCTTCTTCAATTCTTCTCTGGTCTTTTCTATTTCCGAAAATGCCCGATATTCAGCGGTTTCGGTTGCGCCCCAAGCCTTTCTTTCGTCTTCTACGTCCACATTGCTCACCGCAGCTTCCGCCTTCGCGGAATTGATGACAAAAAATTTGATACCAGTTATCCCAGACCTTTCTAGACGACCCTGAAGCATTTTCAGCCTGTGGAGAAGGTGCGATAAGTGTGATAGCGAATCGGGCCAATTTCATTCCCAAAATTTTTTTGGCAAACGAGTCGTATCTTGTTATTGCATGATGTCATTCGAAGATTGCGGGGAATTGAATGATACATGCTCATTAATATGATGTGACGTAAGCCAGGTTTCGAGTAATATGTATCGTATCTGTCCAGATGGATATATAGTTGAATTAATGTTAACTTTATAATTGGTAGATTGCGAGAATTGCTTCGGCGTCTTGTATAAAATTAGTTCGTTCGCCGTGCAGCCAGCTATTAGCGGTTCAAAGAAAGGATGCAATAAACCTAACGAATTATCAATTTAAAGATCTGAAATAGTTGCATGACCATTAGCGTCTGATAAATAAGAAGGAAACCGAGTCGTTGAAGTCGATGTTAGTGACCCCGGGTTATCGGCTAACAGCCAATATTGCAGTTTCAGCATTTTCGGCGAAGCTATAATCTTCGGTATGACCGTTTTTCTCGATAATTGATAATAATCTTGTGCAATGTTGCTCCAAGTTGCATTACCGCTACTCTGACACTGAATTGGTGAATTAGAAATATTTTCGACACATTTCGCTGATGTCAAGATGAATAATGAAAATGGATCTCCTGTTGATAAAATCGTGAATTTCCACTAAACAAAAACATGCAGTGATTCAAATATCTACTTGCAGTGTATGAGAAAAGGCTTTGATTCATATTTCGATAAGATTAATCAGACGTAATGAGTTCATGGAATTTAAGAACTTTCATCAACTCCATTACGTCGCGAGTTAATTGTAAATAGTAAATTGTACTTCGCAGGATATATGAATGATAAAATATACTCACATAGTAGCTTGTCGATGACTATATTCCCACGAGGCGTCTAAAAATGCCAAAACGTTTATGAAACCAGGTTTTTCCCGCCAACTATCAACTAGAACACATTCCTCAAGGTATCCAATCACGTTTCCCTCCTTTTTTACTCTCATCAACGCTGCAGCTGACGAAGTACCTCCGGTCCAAGATGGACCGGAAATTGGGTTGACGGGAAGACATCCGGATTGGATAATCAAAGCCAGGAATCCAAGCGCCGCGAAGAATCGCATCTTATTAAACTAGAATCAGAAGCTCTCGTGTCATGTTTGAAAAAAATGAAACGAAAATAGTTTTTCACCACGCGTTTTTATGAGCGTAAGAAAAAATAAAAAACTAAATGGAGTTCCAGCCAATTATCTAATGTCCAATTGAATTCTCATTCTCCTATATTTTCTTAACTAGTTAGGCGACGCGCGGGCCGGATCGTTACAGTAATTATTAATTAATTGATTAAAATTGAACTTACGAAAGTCCGCCGTTGGAGCGCAGGACGCATATAAGTTGTACGGGCGGGTATCGGTTGAAAACTGCTTCGGAATTCAAATCCGTTTTCCCAGATACATATTAATATTGCGCAGCTGCTGACATTGGTCCTGAACTTCTCCCTCTCAAACTATAACATCAACGCATCTCTTCAGCAGCTAGCCCTCATATATATTCTCGAACTTACCCGCATCTCGCGCTCGTATACATAAGCATATATGTATATATATATGTACACGTTACCCGCGTTTATTATAGTCGTCAAATAAACATGGATATATACACTAGACATATAGATAATACACGTATAGATATCATCTATGAACACGTACTACGAATCAGAAATACCAAAATTTCAGACATAGTATAATGCGAACAATGTTTACTCTTTGATGTCTGGAGAGTTTCAAAGAAATCTTACTACACAGCTATTACAGTTTTGAATCAAATGTTTTCGCAGCGTTATACAGCGAATTATTTTTCACAGTTCATTAGGCTTGTTCACAATCGATCATAGGTAATACAAACGTTGGTTATTTTTCGCCTTGATAATATATATAACAAGAGCTGTGGGAAATTCTAGACGTATGTCAAAGGAGAACACATCTGCTATTGCTTTCGTTAGAAATGTTGTAGAGTATGATAAAAAGGAAGAAGAACGAGGAGAAAAAAGAAGAAAAAATGGCTTTACGATCGTTTTTTGCTCGTGTCTAACGTTTGGATGTACATATAAACATTATGCACACATGGTAAGGTGTATATTCTAAGACAGGATCTATCCTATCTTTTAAATGACTATGCCTATAGCCACGAGCGCAGAAAACTACATTGCGTGTGCGCTGCATGCATGCCCGTGATGTACACGGTATTTTTATTTCAGACCGAGTGAGCGGGCGCAAAGGGTCATTCTGCGAGCAGGTGTGAGGAGAATGTATGTTCGTTTAGCTCCAAAAAATTCGAGAAAATTCAAATCGTCGTATTTTTGAATATACGGACTTTGAAAGATCTGAAAATCTATAAAAAATGTAATATGTTTGGTATTTCTAGCATGCGCCAGAATGACATCAGTATTGCGTAGGCTTACAAAGTTGGATCCAGTTGGCACTGAAATTGACTTTGAAATTGAGTCAACAGTTGATTCTTGTCATATTCATATATCTTACTTTCATCTATACTGATGGTCAGATGATCTAAGACACGAGGGGTTTTTATCATCAAGATTTGTAGATAACATTACGTAGAATAAGGGTCCGAAACAACATATCTTTGTATTATGTGCGTGATTCATCACAATCCGCGAAAATGTTTCTCATTTTTATATTCTGAACATTCAGTATGTACCCCGTTGGAACAAAAACAAAAATGAGTTCAATGATTTATATCTTATGAGGGTTGTCTCATATTCTTTGAACTCGTGTCGGAATATTCTGGAACTGAAATTTAGAGTTTCGTTTAGAATTTGTTTTGTTTTTAATGTCTCGTATTTCGGATTTGCTTGAAAAAGTCGCAATTCTCAGAATCTTCAAAGCTGGTTTGTTTAACCACCATCGCAGTTTGCTATACTGGGTATAATGTGCTCTGATGTATTTTCGAGAAAAAAATGTTTGGGCCGCGAATCAATTGCAAACCGCGAAGTTCTCTTTATTGTTGAAATTAGTAAGTTACTGGTATTTTGCATTCCTCAAGTAGAATAGCTTGAGCAATCATAGTTTCTTGAAATTTTTGCCACATATTATTTTACGAGGCAATTAGCAGTCGAATTAAAAATGTCAATAATTCTTAGTGGCAATAATTGATCATTGATCCGTAACTCGTAATTCGCTCCCTTCGGCTGTAAACTCTGTATACGTATAATAGAATAAGAGCAAATGATGAATTATCATACCGAAGAGAGACAGAGATTGTCACGTGAACTTTTACTGTCTGTGATTAGAAGAACAGTGTATCCCTTGTTTAAACGCATTTCTTTTCCCGTTTGCCGTCTGCCAAGACCCTGCAGACTCATAAGACTCATAAGACATCAAGACTTAAGACTCAAACACTCCAGACCGTCAGACTATAGTAATTTAAGTAATGGAACGCAGTCGGGTCTAGACGTTCGTCTGATTGATACGTTCTTGATCGTTCACATTTTCACGGGCAAGCAAGCATAAGCCCGCAGAGTCGTTTATTCCAAGATCTACTATTCATACGTTTTTTCTTTAAATAACAACCGGAAGCTAACGAGCCGCATTTTTCAAGGTAAGATCTACTTCTTTTTAGATCATCATCTTCATCGCGTTTATCAATACAATTTTTGCATTCAATACAAAGTTTCTCGACCAATTTGAATATTGAATGTGCTTTCACGTAATTCTGTAACATGAAAACTTTTGTACAAAGTGCACAAAGTATTGGTTTGCGGGAAAATGCAATGTCGATGTTGTAAGATATCGAAAAAGGAACAGTTTGACACATTTGATCTATGTGTGTAACGTATAAGCCTTTAGAAGGAATGGAAATAGCTCTACTGTAGTTTTCAAAAATGTACAATATCTAATAACTGAAAATTTCGATCTATTCCTTCTAGGTATCTCTATTCGCATTGAAGAGAAGTCGCGATTTGGTGCGATGATTCGTAATATCTGTGCAGTTTATAACAATTATAAATACTGCTGCGTGTTTGTCGTAACATCCATAAATTTCACTAATGATAATTAGTATTCAGTAGAGTTACAATTCGATATTTATAACTATACTATAACGCAAGCATAGATATGTTCCTCTCAAATGAAAGAAAGGTTTTGTTGTTTATCGCAACGATTTTAAACGTTTGTTATATCGACTCCTTCGAGTTCGATCAACCGAAGAAATTAGTCTTATCAAGCGGGATTATTTCGGATGAATATCGCACCACCGCAGACTTTCTGAACACCAACCCGAAGGATAACGAACTGGAGCGAATCAGCTTTTCCAATATTCAAAAAGGAAAAGTCGAGGTTCTGTCGCAGTTGTTAAAAATCCATGTAGATAATTTGCGCGATAAATCAGACCAGGTAATGGTATCACATATTCGATGAATCATCTAAACAATCATTAATTTTCACACGAGTGAATGATAACAATTTATTCTCCTCGTCATAGGTGGAATTGGTTTTTCTTGTTGACGCATCAGCGTCTGTTGGATTGGAAAATTTCAAAAGTGAGTTAAATTTCGTTCGCAAATTGCTGTCTGATTTTACTGTGGCTCCATCAGCAGCCCGTGTGGCTGTTGTAACTTTTGGTGGTAAATCGAAGATAATAAGACACGTGGATCAGATATCGAACGCCAAAGAGTACAATCATAAATGCAGATTGCTCAATCAGCAATTAGAAAACATCACATACAGTGGTGGAGGAACTTACACTCGAGGTGCTCTTCTCGAAGCCCTTGTAAGTCCCAAAGAACTGATTTTCGATACAAATTATGCAGTATAATTCATGGGATTCTGTGTCACGCCGTCTGCTTTCACAGGATATTTTGACACGGAGTCGTTCAGGGTCTCGAAAAGCTGTGTTTCTGATTACTGATGGGTTCAGTAACGGAGGAGACCCTCGGCCAGCTGCGATTTTATTGAAACAGTCAGGCGTGGTAATCTTCACTTTTGGAATCAGGACAGGAAATATTGAAGAGCTGCACAGCATAGCTACCGAACCTGGGTACACGTACAGCTACCTCTTGGACAGCTTTCCTCAATTTGAAGCTTTGGCTCGCAGAGCCTTGCATCATGGTAATGCATGCCTCTCCAAACTCTCAGAATTATTTAAAAATCTCGTTTACTCGAAGATGAAAATGCATTCCAAATTCGCCCTGCGAAATGCTTTTCTATTCGTTTCGTACCAAACTCTTGCACGCACACCCCAAACAAAGGGATTTTCATGGACTCCACGACAAAGTACTCATGTTGCAGATCTGAAGGCTGGTGATTATCTCACTGTAAATTCGCTCCAAGATTGCGATCTACTTTGCTCTAGTGATTCGACAGAACTAAATGCTACACAATGCTGTGACACTAACGCGTCTTGTGCTTGTGGAATAGCGACTGGTCACTACACTTGCTTGTGTCACGCAGGCTATTTCGGATCTGGATTTTACGGTTCTTGTGAACGTTAGTGTCTCGTTGCTGGTCTTATCATTATTGGTACCATTCTGTGCGCCAGAATTTTCACCGAATTTTTTCACGACTCTAATACAACTTACAGCCTGTCCTAACGGGACATTCGGACTTGGAAATATCCCTGGGGATTCAAAGGCCGTTTGTATCCCCTGTCCAGATCTGAATCATGTGACTATTAGGAGTCCTGCGACTGACGTGACCGATTGTAGCTGTGCAGCTGGGTTTACAACAAATGGCAATAAATGTGAAGGTAAGTTGAATATGCGTGAAACACAATTATTCTTTGAAGGGAAAAAGGAGAAATTAAGAGCCTTCAGGACGTGTGGGCGCATACGGTTTTATAATGTGAAATTTGCATGAGTATAATTGTTAGAAATATAAGGTTTTCAAATAAATCCGTTGCCGGCTGCAATGGTAGGGAAATCTCCTGGTATGAGAATTCTCTCTTCCATAGGGTATTTCAATATGTAAGGACCATATCTTTCCAATATGAAGTCTGGCTTAGCCGCAAGCCATCCGTACTGGAAATAAATTTCATAGATAACTGCAGGGGGTCTCCGTTTTCCTGGTTGTACCCTGACCTCTACTCCGTAGCATGATATCAAACTCCCACATACCTGACCTGAAGTGGTTTCAGGATAAGGTAACGAAGTCCTCTCATCCTTTTCCGGCTCTTTAATTTTCAATTCGCCCTTTCTCTCCTCGCATAGTTGGTTCTCCTCTTCGAGGATCTGTCTTTGAGTTAAAATCCGTTCATAATCGCAATGCTAAAAGACTATATGCATTCACTATCAAGTTGTGATCAGGAGCTGAGGTGAAAATGGTTTGTGTACTTACTTGTACTCGTCGAGTAACCATCCGTAGCGTCTGAACCAATTATCGTGAATTCTTTTTGTCTGATTAACGCTTTCTTCGAAATTTTTACAAGCCGCGACAAAATCGACAGACTTTTTGCTACGAAAGTTCATCATTTTTGTCGTATAATATTATTGTCTTCGTGCAATTAATTTTCCTAAAATTATTCAAACATACAACTTTTTCTGCCGGACAATTGAAGGGGATATTATGTACAAATGAATGCATCGTGCGTTTTTACAAATATGTATATATGGTGTTGTTGAAAATTATGTATCTCCTATCTCGTTTTCACCTTATCATAATCGATCCGTAATATTAACAGCTATAACTTGTCCGAAGTTACGAGTACCGGATAATGGATATCTGGTAAAAGCAAGTGCTTGCAATAACGTGGTGAATGCGGCGTGCGGAGTGCGTTGCAAAATTGGTTTCCATCTCACAGGCGACAGTATTCGACTTTGTAGTAAAAGTGGAGCTTGGTCTGGGAATGAGACCCAATGTTTGCGTGAGTATATCTTGAAAAATACAAAATAAAAGACGAAAACAAATTAGAAATCAAGAAATTATCATTTCCATGGAAGAATTCGAATACGCATATCCGATTCTGATCTAATGAAATCCTCATTACAATTATACATACCAGTGAAAACATGCCCAGCTTTACAAGCCCCAGTGCATGGAAGTATCCGCTGTGAGCACGAAGACGAGCGACAAGTATTAAATCACGATCTATCAGCCTATCCGATAGACACTCATTGCGAATACAAATGTGACATTGGCCATCATTTACGCGGAAGTAGAGCCAGAAATTGTTTGCCTCTATCCAGATGGGACGGACTCAAAGTTTCTTGCAGACGTAAGTTTATTCGCCTTCGTTCAGCGAACAGTTACACAGAATGCAAAAGATATCCGCGCAGTCGTACTGATAATGTCATCACCAACAGCAATCAAATGTCAGCCGCTGAAGTCCGTACCAAACGGTCAATTAACTCCAGAGATTTGCACCGGGTTCAACAAACTGTCTTTCGGTACGATTTGTACTAACCGATGCAAGCCGGGTTTCACTCGTAAAGGAGCTGAGAATAAAGTTTGCGCTGGACGTACTGGTTCTTGGTCGCACCGTCGCAGTGTAATGCAATGTATTGGTAAGCGATTGCAATCAGGCTTTCATATTTCACGCTTATTACCACTTTGAATGATTCCATCCAGATAATACTCCGCCGACTGTTACTTGTCCTCGAAATTTCACCGTTGAGACCTTACCTCGTAAAAATTACGCCATTGCCAATTGGACTGATGCTGTAGCAACCGATAATGCTGAGGTTGTACCTGCGGTGTGGAGCGAGCCATTTGTCACAGCTCTATCAGAAATGGAGATTGGAAAGCATGTAATTACTTACACGGCTCAAGACGCGAGCAAAAATAGGGCGGAATGTCACTTCAGCGTAACTGTTATCGGTGAGAGTCGATATTTGCGGTGGTTGAATAATCGTTATGCGATACATCTTGTGCAGATTGGCAATTCATTACAGATAGGGAACCACCGACTGTTGAAAACTGCGTCGATCCCCCGATTTTTTTAATCGAGACCAACCAGGGAGCGAGTAATGTCGCTTGGGACGAGCCCGTCTTTTATGATAACTCTAAACTTCCGGTAAAAGTTGGCAAGAGTCATGTACCAGGGGAAGAGGTTTTTGGCATTGGGACAACCAGAATTGTTTACACCGCTACAGACACCTCGAATAATGTTAGAACCTGTGTGATCAACATCACTGTCCAGGGTAAATGCAAAATCAATCCGAATTTATCGCGTGATGCTTCGTCGGATCCACTGAAACCGTTGGGTGCTGACAAAGAAAGTATCCGAGTGTCGGTGTTCCGTTCTTATGAATGTCGTGTTTCAGATGCATGTGAAAATCTTCCATCTCCAATAAACGGATACAGCGACTGTACCGCATTGCAAGAGGGCATGCAGTGCAGGTTGACATGTGCTGAGGGCTATGCTTTTGTACTCGAACAACCAGACTCAAATCAAATTGATGAAAATGTTACTTTGAGCTGTAGCAGGGACAACCATTCGTGGAACAATGGTCTTCCTGATTGTTCTGGTCGGTATATGAATTCCTCAATGCGTATATAGTATGCAAATACATGATCGAATCATTCAGTAAAGTTGTCGTATCGAACATATGGCTTTTCACGAACCGTACCCACATATTCATAAATTCATTGACCAACAACGTTGTTTGAATACTTTTAGCGACGCAGGTGCCGTACGCGATAGAACAGGATCTCACTGTTCTTTTCAACGCAAATACCTCTGGCTGCAAAGATCGAGCGGCTCTGGATCAGGTGAGTGAATTTTGGGTTCAGGTGAATTACGCCGAAAAACAATTGTCTCGTTTTTCGTGTGTATTGCATAAAAGTTTGAATTACTTCGAGAAGAGCTTTAATGATTTTTTTTACATCGGATTTCATCAGCTCAGTAGCAGTATAAAATCCGGCTTGGAGTCCCAGTTACTGGATTGGTGTGACAATGAACTGGAATGTAACATATCGCAGTCTGATCTCATCTGCAAAAACGAAAGTGATGAAGAGAGCTCAACTCCAGACAAATTTAGTCACAGATCAAGAAGGCGCGCACAGAGCAGCAGGAAACGAAATGACCAGAAATGGGATAGAATTGAAGTCAAGTATAAGGTCATCGGTAAATATCCAGCATGAATTTCCCCTTACGGAAATAAAAACGAGAAAAGGATTTTCACTGATGGAATCACTACACATTGCTGAACTACTTTTTGAAATTTGATATGGCTAATAATTTATTTGTTATCTCAATCAGGAAAAATAATTGAAAACAATAGGAATAATCCCAAGCAAGGAATAGCTAAGTTGAGAGAGAAATTTGGGAAAATGATCAAGAATGGTCAGTTGAATGTTTTTGACATTAAAACTAATCAGGAAATTGGAAGAATCGCGCTGAATCTTGACGTACTATTCGGACAGCCTAATGAGATCTGCCAGGTTGGGAGTATTCTGAGAAAAGGCAGCTGTGGTGAGATTTCTACTGCTCATGATCAGTTATGCCCTGTCTTGCCGCAATGAAAACCTTGAATAATTCATTACAGTGAAATGTCCGCTCGGTACGTTTCACAACGCGACAAGGAACCAGTGTCAATCTTGTCCGTTTGGACAGTATCAGGACATCGTTGGTTCTGGGGTGTGTGAAAAATGCCCGGAACAAAAGTCTACCAGAAAAATGCGCTCGAGTAATCCGGGGGACTGTTTGGGTGAGAGATACTGTTTTTGAAAAATGGGCCATCGCAGAATTGGAGATTCTATCGCAATACGCTAACTGCTATCTTCTCCTGTCTCAGAGCTTTGTCCTCCCGGTTATTATTCCCGTCGTAAACGCCACCACAAGTCAACGCTTGCCCTCGAACCCTGTATCACTTGTGAAATTGGCTTTTATCAGCCTGCTTATGCCCAGTCAAAGTGCATACAGTGTCCACAAAACATGACTACAATCACTCGTGGTACTGACGACGTTAACCAATGTCTTCTGGTAGATGAAATTGACAAAGATCCTTGCAGGGAAAGCCCTTGTCGAAATGGAGGAAACTGTACAAAGGTCGATAATGGTTTTAGCTGCAAATGCGTCGGAGATTTTATCGGCAAGTTACCATCCTTATGAAGGTTGAAAATTAGTTGGGTTCGTAAAAATGTGAAGAAAATTTTCTATTCTTTAGGATCTCTGTGTGAAATATTGCCTGATCCATGCAACTCTTCACCCTGCCTGAACGAAGGACGATGTGTGCTTTCAAATTCGTCAAAAGTTCAGCTGGAACGGGAGTGTTTCTGCAAGGAGGGATATTCGGGAGTCAATTGCGAGGTAATGATCGTTCGTCATCGATTATTATCACAGAATTAATTCGGAATCATTGTTCTCTATAGACTTACATTGACGAATGCCTGATAAATCCATGCCAGAATAACGGAACATGTATTAGTACCGAGGATGAATTCGAATGTGTTTGTCCAAATGGGTTCGAAGGTGGGTTGGAATTGAATGACACCGATTTTTGGCCAACATATTTCTAGGATAATTCAAAATTCATTGAAACTAGCTGATCTATTCCATCGATAGGTATATCAGGGTATGATTAGGCCTGACTTGAGCTAAATGGTTGAAATATTACAGGTGAGGTTTGTGAGATAGAATTAAACCATTGTGAGGTAGCACCTTGCGAATCAGGATCAATTTGTAGCAGTGTCAATGCTACTTGGCAATGCGATTGCAAACCTGGTTTCTTAGGGCGCCGTTGTAACCGACTTCCTTGCGACTGGCTTCCGTGCCATGCAAACTCCACGTGTGTCAATATCGAAGAGATTAATGCAACGAAGGAGAGCTACAGGTTTCTCTATCGTTTTATCAAGATTATTATCAAAAATTGCATGCGTCATGGATCGTCTAATGAGTTTTCTGCTTCAAGGGAACATACGGACGAAAAATTTATCAACGAAGAATCACCCACATAATCGCTCCGTCCACTTCAACTTGACGCTTTGCATTTTTCAGAACGCAATCTGATCATTAGCATGATTGAAAATTCTCTTTCCTAGGTGCGAATGTCCGGCGGGTTATACAGGGGAAGATTGCACGACGCGTATAAACCATTGCGTAAATTTACCTTGTATGAACAACGGAACATGTGTGAATAGCCTGTCCAATTATACTTGTGATTGTCCTAAGGGATATAACGGTTCGAGCTGTGAAACTGGTGAGTCGATAATTGATTGTTTCCGTAATTATTTTTTTTGCCCAGATCGAAGTTTCAACGTTTAGAAATGTATCTTTTTCCATATTTTACACACAAAGAATTGTCGTCCGCGTACACGATGAACTTTCCTAGATCCGGTACTACGGATTACGTGATAATAAATGGACCGATTAAAAACCTGTCTCAGGTAAGCAAATTCGATTGAAATATATAATCGTGTAAAAATGATAGATGAACGTAAGTACTATAATCTATTTCAGTTTACTGTTTGCTTGTGGCTTCAATCTGTTGATAAGATCAATTACGGCACTGTTCTCTCATACGCCACTAATACTTATGACAATGCGATTACACTGACAGACTACAACGGGTAAGTAATTAAATCAGTTAAACTCTGTAGGGCTGAGGGGGGGCATAGTCTTAACATTCTTGAAAACGACTTTTTTCAAATTTCTGTCGTTACTATAAGGTACACAAAGAAAGTGCGGAAAGTAGGTGAAATTTTTCATGTGCCGGAGCTGATGAGGATGATATATCCTTGAACTATAGAATTGCATGATTATACAATATTTCTCGGATTTCATTCAACCTTTTATACTTTCTTGTGTTATTGTTGATCCAAAGTACGTCGGAATACCATAAAAACTCAATTAGGACGAAATTATTATTTTTGCCTCCAATTCGCATATTCAGTAGAGGTGCCCGGTTTTTCCCTGTTCCCGTTTTGGCCCCCCTCTCTTCTATACGTCGACTCAGTATATTCTCTCTTCATCATGTTCTCCAATCTAAGCGTGAATCAATTCTTTCTATAGGTTCGTAATTTACATAAATGGAAACAGGGTGGTTACTGACATTACAGCCAACGATGGCCACTGGCATTTCGTGTGTATCACCTGGGAGAATCTTCTTGGATCTTGGAAAGTGTTCGTTGATGGTATAGTCAAAGACAACGGTACCTTGCTGGCAGATGGAATGGAGATTGAAGGTAACGATGATGAAATAGAATTTTATTAGATTTTCTTACAACATCATATAATATCAGTGTATAAGGTACCGATCAACACGAGTATTCGGTTATTCAGGAAATGGCACTCTGGTTATCGGACAAGAACAAGACGTTATGGGTGGTGGATTTTCCGAGTCAGAATCGCTACTGGGTGAGCTCACTTTGTTAGACGTATGGGACGAGGTTCTGGATGATGAATTTATCGAGAGTTTAGGTGAACAGTGTGGAACTTATCACGGTTCATTATACAGTTGGTCAGAACTTAGGGGCTATATTCGTGGTAATATTCAGGTGAGTTTAAATATCTAGTCGAAACTCCTGGTTCGAGTGATATACAGATGTTGAGATTATCTTCCTTCACGAAGAAAAAAGTAATCACTATTGGAGTCCGGTAGTTACGATTTTTTCTTTAGTAATGCATACTATTCAATTCAATAGTGTAGCTGGTAGAATTCAGTAATATTCTTCAGTAATATGTGCTGTTGCAGTCAATAGTTCAACTATTTGAGACCAATATTCTTACTTTGACTATAAGTTGCAGTACTCCCACACTAATGCCAATATCGCACCATTAGTACTCTAATGCAATGGCATGAATTCCGAAAGTGGCAATAGTTTTTTTTTCGTAAGGGTTCCTCATCGTTTTTATCATCATTATCAACGCCAACTGTTCATATCTCATAGCTTTGACATAACTCCTGTGATAGAGCAATGAATTGTCATCAGGTTCAAAACAGCAGTTTCTGTAATACTTGTCCATTTCCTGCTGTACCATCCAGAGGAAAGTTTGAATTGAGCAACGATTCATCGGAGCTAGTATATACTTGTGAAAAAGGGTATCAGGTCAAATTTGGCAAAAGCGAAAGCTCTGAGCTGAAAAGAAGGTGTCTAAAACAGGGGCAGTGGGAAGGGTACTACACTCCAACTTGCACGAGTGAGTTTAGAGGATGATCTCACTGTGATCGATTTAACACAAATTTCTGAAATCATTTTCTGGTAATATTTGACTGTCTTTATTGCTAGAGGTAAAGTGCGGATTTCCTGGATATTTTCCAAGAGGGCAATTACATGGGAGATCTTATACCTACGGTGATCATATCCGTTACTCCTGCACTCAGGGCTCAAGGCTGCGAGGAAATCCACACAGAATTTGTATGGATGATGGAAGATGGAGCGGAATGCAACCTTTGTGCATTGGTAACTGTGAATTTTTCTTGCTCGTTCCTCCTTTCCTATGGAAGATTAGTTTGATTAACAGTTTCAATCACACGGTATAGTCGTGTATAACGAAATGACAGAATTACCAATACGTATGTTTCTAAAAGGCACAACGTGCAAAAATCTACTGGCGCCAGACAACGGTGATATCGAGTATGTGATTGAGGAATACGAGCGAGATGACGTCTCCATTCTACAGGTATGAACTCCTCGCACGTATATATTTCGGCTATTTCCTATCGTAATCGTATCACATATTAAACGCATATTCAAGGTGGGACAACAGTTGGAGTTTAAATGTAGTCCTGGATTTCGTTTGCTTGGAGATATGCTCCTAACTTGTCTAGAAAACGGAGAATGGGACAACGCTGTACCGCAATGCATTGCGTTTGGTTGTCCTCCACCAGATTTGTGAGTAAAGCACATTGGGATATGATATGATAGTTGAATGTTCAGTTTTGCTGACGGAGGAAGAACGTTGTTTTATTGCATTCAATAACTATCCCATCTTAGGATCGAAAATGGCTATATTGCGTCTAATATTTCAACTGGCGTTGAAATGTTGCCTCAAATTTTGGCCGCTTCTAAATCTGACTCTTCATTTGCTGGAGGCACAACTTCGGAGTCGGGTTACTTGGACGGTGATATAGTTGGCTTTTCTTGTCATCCAGGGTACAAATTTCTTGGCAATCACAATCTGATCGCAGAATTCCGAATACAATGCACAAACAATGGCTCCTGGATTGGAGTTGTTCCAAATTGTGTTCCGCTGCATTGTCAGAGGCCTGAGCCAATCGAAAACGGAAAATCCTATGTTTTGAGTGGCAATAATACTCTGACTGAAATTCTGAGGACTGAAACCTTCAGCAATTTGACATTCATTAATAAACTGGTGCCGATAAGTGCCCAGCCTCTGCCAAATTTCGACGGTCCCTTCGACATCCCTATTTCTACTGATGAACTGAATACTTCAATCAATTCGACGAGCAATCTGACAAAACGAAATACTTTGCCTGAAGAGTTCCAGGCGGAATTTAATGCCTCTTTTGTCCTCGGAACACAGATTTCAACAATATGCAATAAAGGGTATAATCTGGTTGGCGAATCCGTCAGAAAATGTACAAACAATGAAACATGGTCTCTTAATGTGCCGATTTGCGAACCACAGAAGTGCGACATGGAGGAGCACCCGTTAATGGATATATTGAGCAAAAACGAGCACGATATAAAGTGGGATGACGATATCCCAAAGGCAGCAGTGAGCGGGGAGATTTTTAAAACTTTTCAAGAAAACAGTCATCTTAGCGGAAGACTATGGCATTTTGGTTTTGTCAGTAATGGGAGCGTTTTCGGTGATACGATAAAGTTAACGTGTCTGAATGACACCAGAATCGATTTAAAAGACATTGGGATTGACAAAGTTTTGAATAACATCACATGGACTTGCAACGAAAGTGGAAAATGGGGAATGGTCAATAGGGAAATGAGCGGCGATGAATTGAAACGACTTTTGACCGAACAAAATGAACCTTTTTGCCAAGAAACTGTTTGCAGCTCACCAAAGGTATTACATTCTCTTTCATTCTGGGAAGAAACCCACACAGTATAAGATATTCAGAGCACGTTAAAAAAAAGTACAAAATATGTTCAAATAATATCCAAAATGTGCGTGCAACATTTCATTCATATCTCTACAAGTAGATATTCTACGAGCATGTTTATCATATTTGCACGAATTTTTTGCATTATGAATGAATGAATACTGTATAAAGCTAACGGTTTCCCATTCGATTCCCAGGTACCAATAAATGGATATCTCGTAAGCGGCGCCACCAATAGTAGCTTGAAAAAAGTGGGTGATCTTGTTACATACAAATGTCGAAATGGCTACTTTCTCGAAGGTGGTGACAGCGCAAAATGCCTTCCAAATGGCACTTGGACTTTGATCCCGGACTGTAAATGTAGGTTTTGTTCTGTCTAGCAGTTTCAACGGCATGCTTCAATCGCACTCTATCCTTAATTGTTTCAGCCGTAGTTTGTGGAAAGCCACCGAAATCCCTTAATGCTGTCTTGGACGACAGCAGTGCGGAAGTCATTGGTTACGATTTTGGGAACATGGTGTCATACCATTGCATTTCTGGCTATAAAATGTACGGGCGCGGCAGCGCTAGGTGTCTAGCTAATGGAAAATGGTCTAGAATGAACGGGAGGTGTTCAAGTGAGTGATTATTGACAAGAATAAATTGTTGCGGATTAAACTGGTATAGAAGCTGGATGAAGTGGCGAGGAAATTGAAATGCCGATTATTTTCACGACTCAATTTGGGATTAATTTACATATTATTTTCATAGGAATATCTTGCGGAAAACCTGCAGTACCTGAAGGGGTCAAGACGCTCGGTCCGTCTTATCTCTTTCAGAATAATTTGACCTACGTTTGTCCTGATAATATAGACGGAGGGAAAATCACGTGCAAAAGTGATGGAAAATGGAGTGAATTTCCCGACTGCAGTACTTCGAAAGATTCGCAAGAATAGGGAGAAACACAATCCATAAATATATAGACTATAGTATCGATTTTCATTTTTATTAATAAATACAACAAACACATTTAACAATGGAAGCGAATTCTAGGCACTTTCCTGATCCCTATATCCATTCTGGTACAATAAGTACATGATTTTATGCTGCTACCCAACAAACGAAAAAGTATTGAAACGGAATCGATTTCAGAATTTTCAATTCCGTTTCTTTGCAGTTCCGAAATCAGTATAGGTTATTCTAATCACAATCTATGCGTTTCAATTCGTCTATTCGGTTCTATCCGTTATTTTTTATCCCGTCCTATTCGCGGCAATGCTTACTTTCGTCGCCAATACGATTCAATTTTGTATTCAGAATAACTTATTGCGATTCCGAATCCGATCCAGTTCTATCATTCCGAATGAATTCTTTTGATAGAATACAAATCATCCGAATCAATCAGCATAGTTTTTCAATCCGAAAGAATTCTCTTGAAAGAATACGAATCGTCCGAATCAATTCGAATCCATCAGCATAGTTTTTTGTATCCGTATGAATTCTCTTGAAAGAATACGAGCTATTCGAATCGATTCGAATCAATCAGTACAGTTTTTTTCTATCCGAATGAATTCTTTCAAAAGAATACGGATCATCCGAATCAATCAGCGCAGTTTTTCTATCCGAAATAATTCTTTCAAAAGAATACGGATCATCCGAATCAATCAGCATAATTGTTCCGATCCGAGTGAATTGTCAAGAAAATCACGGGAAATAAGAAACGGAATGCAATCCGTTTTTTTTACGTTGCATTCAATCCGCATGAATGCCTTAAAAATGGTATATTCTCATCTTGAATTGAACTGAATCATGGAATGTACAAATCAATTATTTTAACGAATTAACTTATTGATGAGTTCGTCTTAATTCGGGACACCTTCAATATATTGAATTTACTTACTACTAGTACACTATTTGATCATCAAAAATCTTCGAAGTGACTGTGAAATTTCGCTATCATTTATTTTTTCAAAGTACATATTGATGTAAATCCTCACGAATCAAAGTTTACCTATCGAATCGAAAAGTGTTAAGAATTGTAATAGGCGGCGATAGATCCAGATCGACACCGGACATCAGATGATCAACCAAGTTAAGCAATTTCAACTGCGTCCAGAATTCGGATGGGTGACCCACATGAATAAATTTAATTAGTCCGTGAATAGATGATTTTCACCATCCTGGAAATATTAACTCTGCTCTACCACTCGAAAAAGAAACAACTATTGGTGAAAAAAATATTTTTTGTCTAGATAATATATCGAAAATAAACAAAAACAATAAATGTATTATGTCATTTTTCAATTCGTTTCAATACAAATCAACGTATTTGGGAATCGAATTAAATCGTATTGAAAAATAATACCAAAATTATTCTCTATTCGTTCCCATTTGATCGTATGCGGATTACCATTTTTCAATTCGTTCTTATACGAATTATCGAAAAAAGAGACCGGATTCAATCGTATTGAAAAATCTCAATCCGTTTCAATACTTTTCCGTTTGTTGGGTAAGTTGACGCAAGGAGGTTTTGAGCGTCAGTGAAAATGTATAGACATGTTGAGTATGTTATTGCAATTTATTGGAGTTCTGCAGTACCCATGGAATTTATACTCTGACTTTATATTTTATGAAACTTACATTCAATGGTATTCCCAATAGTTTGATGAGATGATAGAAGTTTATTGTGGAAAAATGAACAAATTCTTTTTTTCTCTAGCTGATTTTATTCATAAAATGAAATGTAAAATTTTATCAATAAAATCAGCTACCTGTGAACTAAATAATATCAGAGGGCTTTGAATATGACTCGCAAGGTCGGGACACGCTCCTACAGTATATTTCCAGTAAAGACGCAAAACCGATTTTTTTAGTGATTTTTGTTAAAATTTCCGTAGGGCCGTTAAAGTTAAAAATCAGTTTATTCCTCAAGTGTGTCTACTCTTGATTTTCTTCTGAATCTTCTCCTAACATTCTACTAGAAATAAGGAAATTTTGGAGCCACATAAGAAAATTATTTTTTATTTTCATCTCCTTAATTTCTTTTTAGTTTATGTATAAACTCAAATGCAGAGAATAAGGTGAAAATGATGAATAAAAAGTTCGATCTGATCATTAATGATCTCAGTTTTAATGTCTTTTGATACACTAGAATCTCGGCTATACAGGGTGGTCCATTTAAGTTGGCACAGCAGGATATCCCGAGAACCACCCATTTTAGAGAAAGATGTTTGAAATGAAAATTTCTTGACTTGAAGGGGGCAAGACATTGTGCTATCGTACTTTTCATTTTGTGGACGTTTACAAGGTCATTTGGAGGTCAACATTGTTTTTTTCAATGGGAACATGTATTTTTTTTTTCAGTTTGGCAACTTACACAAAGAAATGAAACACTTTCATCCTAACTTTTTTTTTATACGACATCAATTTTTCAAGATATCTTAAAATTGACAAAATAGGTATTAGGTAAAGTACGATAGCACAGTGTCTTGCCCCCTTCAAGTCAAGAAATTTTCATTTCAAACATCTTTCTCTGAAATGGGTGGTTCTCAAGATATCCTGCTGTGCCAACTTAAATGGACTACCCTGTATTCTTGAAGTCTTCGCGGTCAAATTTTCTCATCCATAGTTGCAAGATTTCCAATTTCTATTAGAATGTAATTGGAATTTGGATGAAAATAAAAACGAAAAATCGGAGCTCACTAGCCTCACCTCACCTCAATGTTGCGAGGATATTGTTTCCAAAAATTTCATATGAAAAGAGATTCCCACTGTTTGAATTTGAATTCATTCCCTCCAACTGATATAGTATTAAATCGTTGGCGACAACCACTGCGAGAACATTTCACAATTCTCATTTCAATGATTTCATCTTTTGGATGCATTGTCCCCTGAACAAGACTGGATGAAGTATGCACCTCTGTTACAAGAGCTGAGTCGATAACCGTTAGGTATTGGGACCGTGCATACCTATACACACTCACCGCAGTAAGAACGTATAGTCGTGTACATGCATAGGTACTAGTGGCGACGCCAATAATCCGGATCGGCATTTTTCCTGGAAAAAATGAATGTGTGTACACGAATACACATTTTCACTTTGGTGAGTGTGTATGGGTATGCACGGGGCGGATATTACATACCATCGTAGAATCACCAGTTGAGTCTAACTGATAACATTGTTATCGACATAATTTCATTTGTAATTGTTTTCTTCGTTCTCTTACTTTATTCATAGTCATAACTCATAATTCACGAACCAATACGTTTGAGAAACTCATCCCCAGGAGCATGAACCATTTTTTCTTATTTTCTCACGAAGCGAGTGCACATCTGGAAACACCGAAACACTCGAAAACCGATAAATATGGAATGCAAAGCCCACAAGTAGAAACTCCGAAACGTTAGAGCCATCTTTATCTAGGAAACATAAATCTTCGAGAACCTTCAGGACTTTCGAACCGGAAGACGGAGACGGGAGAGACAAAGAGAGGTCTGCTTTGTCTAAAAGAAGATAGGTCCCTCACGCTTGAAACATCCCCTCTCAGCGCCTCGACGCTTGGGCCCCTGACCCAGCCGCCTCGCGCCAATATTTTTTCAGCCAACCACTACACTACCTCCGCTTCGGCATAATGTGCTTCTTACCAATGAGAATTGACTCGTTTTCCCCCGAGTTTTCGACAACTCCCTCCCTCGCCTAACTGCAAGGAGAGAATCTTTCCCTTAGACCGCTGCAAAGGCGCAGTTAGTCACGAAATCTCAAACAGTAAAGATCAATCTTACCTGAATCATAAAAATCAGAAGATCTGAATATCGCCTGAAACTCAAAGTGTTTGGTGGAGTTGTGAATTAAAAAAGTGTAAAACTTCTCAACTTATAAGACCATGAACTGTATTTGGTCGACACGCAAGTGCGCCGCGGTTAACAACCAAATTGTTGTGCAGATTATTGAATGAATATTGTGAAATATTGAAAGTGAGATCTACATCAACTTGTTTCTGCACCTATGCATAGTGGTGGTTGATGAAAACCCATTATACCTCAACAGATAAGAGTTGAAGATCCGACGAATCTCCGACTGCTCAAGACTCGCTAAGATGTATAAGACCTGACGAGTAAAAGTTCGAAAACCAATCGAAATCAGTTGGCGAATTGCGATCATAATATAAGAATATTAACTAAGGACGTAACATAACTCTATATCTATAAACGAGCTTGGTGGCATCGTCGAAATATCGGTAAGAAATAAATCAAAAGTTAATCGAAGAAACGAAGAATATCCCCCAAATCCTAAATCAAAATATCTGCCAACAAGTGCGTAATGCTTTTTGCATTGGGAATTTATACACTGCAATGTTATCACCAAACCATCGTGACTGAACATCATTGATCTATGATCATCGATCGTCATCGTAATCAACAATTTCATCGTCAACGGACCCAAATCCCATCATGGATCGCCGTCGATTTCGTCGTTGGAGAACATCGCAGCGCAAGACTTAAGGACCACCTTAAGCAGCCTAATCCTCGCCGTACTGCCCATCTAGATTCTACACTCCACAGTAGATACAACAACCAACGTAATTCTCTTTCACGTACGTAAGTCGAAAAATAATTATCAAAATGCGTGAAGAGACCATACGCATGGAGATTCCAGAAGTTATTGACAATGGATCAACTTCGAACCCAAATCCTCAAGTAGGAAATTCAAAGTTAGAGAATAATCAACAAATTGATGATGTTATTAATAGATCCTTAGGATGTAATAGCATAGGATGTGACTACAAAGAATTTTTCGAAACAATCCCCGAATTCAATGGTACATCTGATGGTTACCCAATTCAATCATTCATTGAAGATTGTAAAATTGCAAAAGAATACGTCCCTAGCCGTGGAGAAAGGTTTGTAGTTAGAATGCTTCGTTCCAAATGTAGGGGTAAACCTTTGAATCGCGTTAGCAACGAACAATTAGAGACGATTGATGAGTTAATTGGATTTTTGAGCTTATACTTCAGACCTCAAAAACCAGTTTCTGTATGGCTTGGAGAATTTATGGACTTTAAACAAAAATCAGACGAAAAAGTGGCCGATTTTTACCACAGAGTTAGTAGCCACCTACAGCAAACCCTTTTAGAAATATACCTCGCTGGCGAAACAAATATCGAAGCTAGAAAAACAGCAGCGAGAGGAACAGCTGTTGAATGTTTTTGTTCCGGTCTCACTCCTAGAATCGCAATGTTTTTACGCGAAGGTCAGCATGGATCATTATTGAAAGCAGGAGAAGAATCTATGAGAATCGAAACGCGACAGTCACAAATAAAAGACGTAGATAAGTATTTTAAAAGCTTCGTAACTACGTCGAAAGATTTCATTTCAATTCAATCAGATCAAGGAGACACAAAATTCTGTAATTATTGTGAAAAGGATAATCATGTCATAAGTGAATGCCGAATTTTGAATAGTAAAAATAACAAGTCTACTAATAACACAGAATCTAATCCACATAGGTCGATAGAATGCAATTACTGTAAGAAAAAGGGGCACATAATCAAAAATTGTAGAAAACGCGAATACAACAATGCTGAACGTCACGCTATAAGTAACGGAACAAATCCTAAATGATGAGTCGGATACGTCCCCTCGGCAATGCACAATGACAGGGCAGTCATAAACCCGGTGCCCATCCCTCAAAAAAACCATAAACTTCTTACAGCAGAAGGTGCAATAAGTTCTGCATCTATAATAATCTGTAATTCTCCTTCAGTCCTCTTTATAAAACGGCCCCCTCAATACTGAACAACTTTTGTGAGAAGAATTTTCCACTATAGCTTTTACTTTCAAAGATATTTGTGGTGGTAATATAGTTATTGCCCTACTCTGTATAGCTATAGCTGTTCAACAGCTGCTGTTGTAAGAAAAGAGAAACTTCGAGATTCTGAGTGCACATTTGGTCGCCAAATGTGCTCATAGAAAATGAGAAATTGGTAGAAGGTTGTTAAGGGTTTGTGGTCGACATCCGGCTTTTTGTACAATGTGTACATAGGTATATTGTCTTTGGGTTTAGACTGACTGAGCGTCGCCATAGAAATTATTGATTGAAAATACCGACAATATGTTAATATTGAAAATTGCTTCTACAGATGCAAAAAACCTATGAGTCCAGTCCACGTCAAGCGGGACGGATTTGGCGAAACATATTCGTCGATGTTTCGCATTCTTTTGTAATTTTTTTTATATATTCTCTGGGTAAAATGAATGCATGAAACATTTTTTTTTTTCCACCCGAAGGGCTTAGAAGTTGCGAAGGGTTGAATTTTCGAGAAAAATACCAAAAATCGGAATTGCGCTCTTCTTTGACCGATAATATCTCCGGTTCCCTTCGTCGTATAGACATCGTCAAAAACTCAGTTTAAAGCTCTTGAATCGCACTTTCATGTTATGAATTATCAATTCATGTAATAAACGATTTTCCGTTTGTTATTAACAATTATATTTTTTAAACGTGATTTTCAAGATGATTACACCCTTCGAAAATTCTAAAAAATATACGAGCGTGTTCCTTGATTCATTCTCTACGAAATCTGTAAGTTTCAAAATGGAACTCCGATGGAAAGTATATTCAAAAAGCGATTGACCTGTGCGGGACGTCGCGCGCGGCTGTCTACGCGGGCGCGCCGAGACCGAGGCTTGTTCGCTTTACATGTGAAGAATATAGGGGCACATATTATACGTTCAAATTCATCAAATCCAATAATTTACGGAATTATTTATTCCATTTCATGCTGAATACTCGACTCAGACAGGAAGATTTCGAACATTCATTTGCAAATTCATAACTGAAAGTGATTAATATAACCCAGAAGGTACACAGAATCGAATGATCGGTGTCTAAAATATGCTTCGATCATGATGATATATGAAAATAGGAAATTATCTGATACACGTCAATTTCACCATTTCTGGCCACAATTGTACCAGTTTCGGTCATTCGAAGTACTGATTGTGGCCACCAAGCATAGAATCAAGAAGAAAATGACCTGAAAACGAAATGTAGGGTATTCAACAATCAGTGGGGGTAGAATCAGGTGAAAGATAATAATTTATTTTCATCACAAACATGTTGTTGATATAGAAAAATATTGTAAATACAATACTACAATACTAGATGTTACTTAAACCTATTAGTGGAATGTCATTGACAACGATATCCAAATGATACCTGAATTTGCAGGAAAAAAAGATATTTACAATGCAAGAAAAAAAAAATAATTAATAATTATCGCCACTAATTAGCTATCTAATTCATTAGTACTTTGTTTTTGGATTTAATTTTTTTTTTTTTGTAAATAAATCTTCGTGAACATCGAAATTCCTAGGATGTTCTGGATGATGACCATTAGTGGTCTGGAATCAAAATCTCATGTGTAATATACCATAGGCTGTTAGCGCTAGTCCTAATCATCTCTGCACTGTGTTGCTCGATTATACTTTAATATATATGTGAAAAGTCCTACTATACGTACAGTTTGGAGCCTTGTTTTACCATGCGTGTCCGGTGTTGTGTTCTTGTTCTAACTCATCCTCAACAGCGCTGCTCCATACTTCGTAGAGGCCTGCATACTTGTCATTGCCCTCCCATTGTATACCTGCATCTTTGGCGAATTTAAATTGGAGTAATACCTCAGGCAGAATCTTCTTCTCGATGTACTCTAGATGGCTCATCTGATGAAAATGAACTTCGCTCAAATTTTTGGCTGATTGCGAGGCTTCGTCGCTCTGCACACTTTCCTGCACACATTCAGAGTAACCGACGGCATTTTCATCAAACGGGTATAGACCACACGTTCGAAACCCATTCCTAATAGTCTCGATAAAATCCTCGGATTGGATGAGCTCTGATAGTAATGCCGGTACATGGTGCTTCTGAACACCACCACTCTCATTCTGTATTTCCCAATTACGTACCAGGGTCTTCCACTTCTTTTTAAGGGGAAGGAAAACTGCGACATCGAGAGGTTGTAGGATATGCGTCGCATGCGACGGTAAGCAACATATTTCAATTTGTTTTTCTCGGCAGAAGGAGCTTAAGGCTATCGAAAGGTGCGAAACATGTCCATCCAAGAAGACAACAATAGGCAATGGGATGCCAGATTTTTCTACAAATGGTTGAAAAACGTTTGTGAAGTATTCGTAGAAAGCTTCGCTGGTCATCCACCCGTTTTCAGACTTTCCGATTTCCCACTGTTTTGGAGCCGACTCTATACAGATCCTGGGCAGCCTTTCATACTTGTACAGCGTTAATGGAGGGGCAAAGTCTCCAGCAGCATTGACGGTAAACAGTGTGGTAACGTTTTCCTTATCGTTGCCAGCAACGTCGTAGGCCGCTTTCCCTTTTTCAGCCAGAGCAAGTCCCCCACTCGGTGAAAGATAAACTGCGGTTTCGTCCATGCTGAAGATTCTCCGAGGGTCTTGAAAAATCTCAATTTCATCTTTGAATTGGGCAGCAATATCCGCAAACCATAATCGAATACCATGATCCGTATGGATGGCTCTGGCTTTGCTCAGATGCTCAGACTTCACGTGTGCTACGCGTGGATGACGTCGCATAAATCCTTCAAACCACTTCCGTCCTGGCAGGTTGTTCCTGAATAAATTTGGCAATTTTTCTGCTTCAACTAATTGCTTAACTGAAAACGTTAGGCAATCTTTGTTGACGGGAAATCCCATTTTGCACGTTTCCAAGATCCAGTCCTCTAATTTTTGTTCAATTTCATGACCGAGCACACATTCTGGCCCTACCCTCCCCGACGTCTCGGGTGCTCTTCCTTGCAGTTTATTGCGTAGAGTTGTCCGAGGTATGTTGTACAGCTTGCTGGCCTTAAAAATTTTCATACCATTTCGAATTTTCGTTAGAGCCCCCTTCACGTCATCTTCAGTATAATTTGCAAATAGTGTCCGCTTCAACGGTTCTTTGTTATTTTTCGTTTTGCCGATTATTTTTCTCGGCTTTTCATTGTCTTTTTTCGTTTTGCCGATTGTTCTTTTTTGGTTTTCATTGTTTTTTTTCGTCGGGTTTTTGGCTTTCGATATCCGTCCCATTATCTACAAATCGTAATTGAATCATAAGTATAAGTTTTAGGTAAGATTGAAAAAGAAACATGAACTCGTCACGTTTAGGGTATCGAATCCGATATACAGTGAGATTTTGTGGAAAATCACGCGCCTAAAGGTAGGCTAACGGGAAACGCCTGAATTGAGCAGATCAAACATGGACGATTGGCTTCTATTTCCCACGAAATGCACAAAGCCCAATGGTCGATGTTTGATCTGCTTAGTTCAGGCGTTTCCCGTTAGCCTGCCTCTACGGCGCGTGATTTTCCACAGAATCGCACTGTATGATTGAAATAGGTGGCCACAAATAGGACGGTCGCTAACACAATGTACCAGTTTCGGTCACCGCGTATTTCTCAGGTATTTTAAGGTTACATATCGGATTTTAGGATTCCAACCTCAACACTGACCTTTAACTAATGAAATATGAGTTAGTGGTGGGTCGGCATAGTTCTAAACACGAGAAATCATACTTTACTTATCTCGGGATCCCTCAACACTTCTGATAATAAACTACTCGAACCACTTGAACCACTCATGGTGAATTCGACTCACTGCTCCGTGGTGCACTGAATATACTTCCGTCGCACTCTAATATGGGAGATAGAAGAGCAGGCGCGTAACTAGAAACCAGCCGGCGGGGGGGCAAGGGGCAAGGGGCTAACCTACCACCGTACTCACTATTTTTACGGAGTTATAAAAAGTGAGTTAGTTGTATTAGACCAATTGAAGAAAAATAGTAGTTTTCGTTGCAGTGGGCGTAAAATCGGATTTTACGCCAACTGCATCGAAAAATATCGTTCGCAGCACGGGTATAAAATTTCACGCCCTTGATACGAAAAACATTAATTTGAAGGGTGGCACGGCAAAACGGTGTAAGTACCACCGTGATGACTTTTCAGTAGAGCAAAAAAACTGTCCCAAAATTCTAAAAACTGATTTAAAAAAAAAATGAGAAAGTACTTTGTCGAGTTTTTCGAGCTCTTTGAAATGGCGCAAACCCCGATTCAGTACAGCTATCTACCTTCGAGAAAATCGTTCGCGAAAGTCGATTTTTTTCGTGCCAGCGTAAGTGCCACGTTTTATGCCAACTTTTTTTTCTACTTTGGATGCTGATTACTGATTACGAACGCAAATACGATGCTAAAATTATCAAAAAAATATGAATCGAAAGCTTGAACCGTAATGAATGAGATTCGCTTATAGATTTCCAAATTCGAACAAATTTTCAACCATTACGGGGCAAAATGGCGGACGAGGGAGGGATCGGAAACGGTGTAAGTGCCAAAATGAACATAATTTTCATATGAAATCATGAAATTCTACACCGTTTTGCCGTGCCAACTTTTTATATCTTCGCAAATAAATTTTTGCCAGCCATATCATTTGGCGAGGACATGCGTATGAATTTTTAAGAATTTTATCAAAAATAAAACGTATTTTCGATTTTTTGGCACTTACACCGTTTTGCCGTGCCACCCTTCATTTGTCGCTTTCGCTGGCTTGATACTCTCCAGTCATGAAAGCAAAGCCCGATGTGTTATTTTCTGACTCATTCGGCATCGTTTGGACTGTGTGAGCAGCTGCTTTGTTGCTTGCCGCTCTGTATTGTTGACTTTTCTTATAGTAGATACACTCCATCATTTTATGGCCGGTTCGTCCACGCTGATGGCATTTTTGTTGGTATGAATACCTGTTAGACCTGAACCCTGTGGACTGATGTGAGCATATACCTCTTCTATTTTTACCTCTATCTTTTCTATATGTTTACATCTACTCGGATTTTAGGCACTCTCTCCATCGAGTAGTTTTTGGTCTCATATATCTTATGAAATGATTCTTGTACCCCTATATCTCGTCGTCTGCAATGATAGCCATTCTCTACCCTTTTTCTCGGTCCTCCCGAGTCTTGACACTTGACATCGCGGGTTTTAATCAATGTTATTCCTGTTGCGTGCATTTGTGCGTGCGTGGATTACCTTCAGACACTCGTAGTACTCTGTCATCAGCCCCCGCAATATCCAGAAGGTAGAAGTACGACGCGAAATCACCGTTTCGGCAGCGATTCGTAAACATTCCCACGACTCTGCAAAAACCCCGTAATCATATACAGATGGGAAATAGACTTCTCATCACACATAGTAATCAATTGTCGCACCTGCTGCAACAAATTCTTTCGAGTCATGGGAGCAAGCGATCTATCAAACGCGATACTCCTAAATCTGGCTTTAGAGGCCACTAGCACTATCGTGCGATACTTTTTGTTATGAGTATCAGGCATGAATTTGAATTAGTCGTGATTTTTTCTTGAAGATATTCACACAAACGATACTAACTCCAACAGCATCTGCCGTACACCCACTCACGCACATACACACATCATACAAAGTGTGAGATTGGTGCTTGTAAACAGAAAAATTTCTACTGGAAAAATATCGCTCGCGCCAAGTTTTATATCAGTTCCGGGTAAGGGACCTCGTGGTTTGAATGACAAATCAATTATACTTCGGAACACAAAATTGATGGCTACCCCGTTGGTTGAAATGCTGGAAATTTCTGGAAATCAACTGTCTCTCTCCCTCTGTTCCAAGGCCGAATAAGAACCGCTCTATCTCTCGTTCTCTATTGAAATTCCATCTATATCTATATGTATCTCTCACTTTCCCTTGTTTCTCGCTGTTGCAAACCGAAAAAGTTGAGACGTGACAAATGACAAAAATTGTTATGCAATCAAAATCTGAAATGAATTGGGGTTTTGCATCAAATTTTTTTTTCAATCATCAAAATGATGATTGCTCATGTTATAGGCAATTGAATTTCACCCATTTTGATATGGCTCTAGATATATCTCAACATGGGTGACGTCATATTGTTGTAGTTTTCAATCTGATTTTGGTTTGATCGAAAAAATGAAAAATACGTCTCAAATGGTTTTACCAAAACTACTAGAATATGAAATAAAAAAAAATCATGCAAAACCCCAACTCTGAAGTAACAAGACTTTCAAAAAAATCAAGTTCCAGGCACCCGTGAGTTAGGTATACGTGCCGAAAAAGTAATAATAGAAAAAGATAGAAAAGCTTCTGAAAAGAAAGACGAATAAGTCGGACAAGCCGAGACTGGGAAGACCCGCCTCGCCAGCGATGTCTGGTCGCCAGATTTTATATGACCACGGGGTGCTGGTCGGGTGCGACCCTTCCAGGTACCGTGGAATTCGGAAAAGTTCGAAAAAGGTTCACAGGTAGTGAAAATCGAAAAGTATGAACAATAGCAAAAGTAAGAAACGGAGAGAAGAGGAAAATATTTACAACTTCAGTATGTGTTCGTATATATACCGAGTATATACAGTCATGTTTGGTGTAGAGAAAAGGAGTAGGTATGTAGTGTATGTGTAAATGTGTGAGTGGCATTGGCAGCGCCGGCCTTAGACATCCGGGCGCCCCGGGCGAGATATTCTTCAGTGCCCTTTATTTCTTATTATTAACTAAAATTCGCTGATTCATTCGCGAGTTAAGGCGCCGCCCTGGGCGACCGCCCAGGTTGCCCCCCCCCCCCCCCCCCCAAAGCCGGTACTGGGCATTGGCGTATGTTGAGAGTAGATATAATGACGGGGTTCTGGACCAAGACTTACTTACCGGCCGAACTGTGCGGGTAAGTTACCGAAAGTCGGATGGTAACGGTTGTCGATCTTTGTTACTGACAATCGGATGGCTGCAATTTTCCGTCGTGTGATGGCGCCACTACCAATTGTTACCGATAGTCTGATGGTAACGATTCAGAATCATGCATTGCTGATCTTCTGTTACCGGCAATCGGATGGCTACAATTTTTCGTTGTGCGATAGCGCCACTCCCGATTCGCTTTCGCATGGTAACGATTGCCGACATTTTGTCTTTCCCTTACCAATAATCAATCCAAGATGGCCGCTCCGAAATATCGAATCCTTAACTTGTATACGAATTATACTACACGGGAAATTTTTCACATCAGCTTAGAGCTAACTTATTCTGTACAATAGTGCTAACTGTATGTCGACTACTTTTTATCATACACTGTTGCTCAACCAAATTTTGATAGCCGAAAAGACATCGTTTGTAATCATTGAACGTGATGGATTTTAATGTCGAGCCCTTTACACCCTTTGCACGTTTCTTATCAGTATCGCCACGAGCTCTGAATGTATAGAGTTTTGCTCGCAAGCCGATAAATTCAGTCATGATTTTTCCATTATTTTCATCCTTCATCAGGCCAAGGCGGTTTTTATTCAACAGGGGAATGCCGTAGGTATTATCCGGCGGATAGTCTGATGTATCAAACATTGCCGCAACATCACGCTTGATGATTTCGTAGATATTTGGAACGGTGAATTGATATATCAGGCTATCTGTATTGGTATACATTAATTTCGATTCAGTACTTGAAAAATTATTTTCCACATAATGATAGTGGAAGTTGTATAGAAATATTTTCGAAAGATCGAGAATAGCAGCACCAATGTAGATAGGTTTATTGAAATATACCTTGGTTCGACTTAGCTGAATAATCACCATATCTTCATCAAATATGGTACAGCTATGAAATGTGGGTCTTGCAATGAGAGCACGCGCACCACCCCTACCCTCCCACTTTGTGATTAGTTTTACGGTCTTATGGTTACGCACATTCTCCATGGTGTTGCCAAATACAGCGTTATTCATAAGCTTGTAGAAATTCTTCTCAAACTCGTTTTTAGAATGCTCTCGCATATTTGTATTGAGATCGATGTATGATTTTGACCATGGTGATTGTGCGAACCTTAGAATTCTATGCACTTTCACAAGTTTCAAACCAAATTTGATGCATTGTTTCAAATTACGATAGTGCAGAACATATTTTTCCTTGGGTAGAAGCGTTGTCTTAAGTTTTCTAATTTTACTACCTGACGGTGTGAAATGCTCGGGGCAGAGAGGTCAGTCCGCATCATGTTTATGGAGCTCTGCGGGATAGTCTAAATCCACCTCTAGAATATAATACCGATTGGTGCGTCATCCGGCTGGGACATGACATCAATGGTATCATTTTCCCACTCGAACGACCCACTGGGAAATTGCTCACTCATAGCTGCACCATAAAGATTATTTACATCGAAATACATTAAATATGATTCCGCTTTGCTTGGATCAAAATCTTCACCCATGAACCGATCATTTGCTATAGCATAGCGATTTGAGCACTGTGCCACACCACCCCTTATGCTTTTCTCAATAAATAATATCATTTCTGGATCGTCTAAAAGTTGAAGATTAAGTTTCGTCTGTTTAAACATTGCATCAAAAGCAGGCCCTGGTGCGGTGTAATAATGCAGAGGATTCAAGTTGTACGTTTTGAAGCAGCTATTGCGAAAATTTTGAAATATATCGGCTAATAAAAGTGCATCGGTTTTCAGGTATAAATCCGAATATTCACCCAGGGTTTTCAAATCAAACTTCAAATCAAAAACTCTGAATTCAAATGAGATCTTACGAACATTGTTGATCGTTGCTTGACGATTTTGTACGATTTCATACGATGTCAACGCTAAACACTTAACTCCCAATTTTTGAGATCGTGTGCCTTCACACGGTAAAAATTTTCTGCGTGATTTTTAATTTTTTTTCTTGTGTTAAAATTTTTGTGTTAAATATCTAACACTTTGTAGTGTCAATTCAACTGTATTGTGTTAAATTGACACTACAAAGTGTTAGATATTCAACAGAAAAATTTTAACACAAGACTTTATGTTAAAAATTACGCAAAAATTTTTACTGTGCAGCGCGTCAATGTCGACACGTTGAACGCATGAATTCACGTTGAATTCGGCTGAATTCGACGATCTCAGACGCTCAGTACAGCGGTAGAGGCGTGATGTACTGCCTTTCACGTTAACTACACTGAATTCTTCCCTTTCGCTTACGAAAGCATCCTGTGGCATCAATACAAGCGAATATTGTAAACATTTTTCTCAATTTCTTACTCACCATAAGGTTCAGCTTTTCTTTAATATCCGTTTTCTAAGGATAAATATGAAATTGATTTTGAAATCTATATGATTTATTAAACGATATCTATCTTATTAATGATTTTATTCATCAATTCACACTCATCTAAAATAATTTATTCTACCAAACGATTACATTCGAAAACTTGATTCAGCCGGAAAAATGCATAACTATTTTAATCTTATACTGTTTTCATTACGCGCTTATATTTGTTGCTAAAAATGTTCGAAAAACATTGCACAATTATATTTTCAAGTGGCAAATCTGAAATAAGGCATTGATAATAATAACATCATTTATACCATGTACGCTAAAAAATTTATTTCAATATATAAAAAATAGTTACATCTCACTTGCTAATAACCTATCCTCGAACCTATCCTAATATGCCAGTATAATCTACTGCGGAAGACGGTTCCATCAAGTCTTCGTTGTTTTCATCAATCAACTTCATTTTCTTCTGTACCGGTTGGTTTTCAGTATTCTAGCAAGCCCGGCGACTTACGAAATTGCCGGGTATGGATAAATATTTTCAGAAGCAGGAGGGGTTGGGGAAGGGGGGGGGGGGGGGGTATAAGGAGACTATTGGGTTTATATCGGCTTGGTAGATCTTTAATCCCACTAATAAAATTCCTCTATCCTACTAAAAAAATTGTCTATTATGAGTACATTCGTGTACGTATACGCAACAAAGGTAGATCTCCAAATTTAGAAAAAACAATTTTCTAATTTTTTCAGATCTTTATTATGAGCCCTAATTGGTGCTATTTTCACATGGAATTTTTTTCGTACGTGAAAATACTAATTTAAGTGATTTTTAGATTAAAAATTGAATCAACAAACCTGATTCGAAAAATGAACGATAATAGGTATTCATGTTTCTATAAGACATATTCAAAAATCGTATATGGGTTATTTCATACGAGTCGTGGGGGTTTTAATTCGGTTAAATATTTTTTATCCATTTTGTTAGTAATATAACGTCGTACTTTATTTTCTTGTGCTTTTCAAGCCTGACGGTGTTAAGTTTTTTCGCGAGAATTTCAAACTATTTATGACGAAAAATTGATGAAAGAATCAGCTGCAGAACTCTGACGTTGAAATATTAAGCACTCGTGTGAAATACCTGAAACGGAGGCCCCATGGAAAATCAAGTTCACCAATACAAGAAAATGAGCTGTATTGAAAAAATAATGAAATGAAAAATTATATCTTCAACGAATGAAAAATCAATAGAACTATCAATAGAATAATCACTTCGTAAAATAATAATTTTAATTTTGTCACTCGAGTATCAGATGCAATCCTGCTAACTTAAATTAGACCCAACTCAAATGAGTATATTTACAAATGAAGGAAAATCCATGTGAAAATAGTCCTAATCAGGACTCAAAATGAAAATCTGTAAAAATTGGAGAATGGTTTTTTCCACATTTCGAGCCGATTTACGGCCATCCAACATTGAAATTCCGAACAAAACTCATAAAGGGACCACCCTGGTGTACATATGCCATCACCCTCTGTCTATCTATACTCGATGCCTCTGTAGGGATCCACACGAAGTTGTGCAGTTCGAGAGAACACAGGAAGACGTCACGTAGAGCGCATATCGATTGAGCGATCACATCTCTCAAAAATTTGCGTAAGGCCCGTATTGATGAAAGTACATTTAAATTATTTTCGAGTAAATATGGAAGATTTTCGGGTATGGAATTCCACACCGGGAATAATTCGGGTGTGGTACGCTCCATACCCACCATACCGTAGTCGCCGGGCTTGTATTCTAGAATACAACAATCATTCGAAACCCTATTGAATTCTATCAGACAAGACAAAGTGTATGTAGACCAATAGATTCAATAAAATAGATTGCTTGCGGAGTTTGCCAACCTGCAAATAAACTGCTCTTATCCAAATTCGAAATTTTTCGAAGATCGCAAAAAAAAAAAAAATAATATTAATTAAATGTAATGACCAAAAACGTTTTTCAAGGATAATTTAAGTTTTGCTACTCGTGAATGATCGTGTCAGTTTCGAAAGAAATTTTTCTATCATTGAGAACCGTTGTTTTATATTTATTGAATTATATTTATTATCCAAAATTCTTTATTTCAAGCGTTTCTAGTCAATCCTAGTTTAAGAAATGCCAATTTACGGATATTTTTAAGGTTTCTGGAGAGTCGGAAGATAGTAAATGTTCCTGCAAAAGTCTATGGAAGTTTGAAGTGGTCCATCTCGACGTGTTACCTGGTGCCTCATGTTTTTTCATATTCATTTCCTTCTTGCAGATGGGGCAACGAACAACTGCTCTGTATTCAACTTTTATCGTATCGCTGTCATTTATGTAAGATCCAATTACTCGTAAATATATCAGTTTGTCATTCAAAACGCGTTTAGTTGATTCATCCAAGGAATTGCAGTGTTTCTTTACGAAGGTTTTCACGGTTGCTACGAACGATCGCTGTAATTTTTTCGTTTCACCTTCGTTGTCAATTTCTATAACTTTCAGCACCTTCTTTTGACTTTGCCCCCCGCTTTGTCAGGAACTCGAGTTCAAAAGTGGTGGGTTTGGAGCCCAATATTCATACGGTTTGCTTTTGATAATGTCTGCTAATTTTAATAAGAGCGTTCTGTCACCAACCATGAAACGGAATTTCGATGCATCTTTTGCATAAATGCCATAGAAATCTTTCAAATCAACTTGGCTTTTATTTTCTATGTACAAATGCATTTCTGTCTGAGCAAACTTTTCTACAGCTTTTGATTGATCATCATTGATATCGGCAAAAGACAGCGGATTATTATAAGCAACTATTAAACCTACCTCAGTCCGAGCCTACGTGCGGGAACACTTTGCCATGTGTCGAACAATCTGTGTCAGACTGCGCACGCGCGCGCGTCTTCACTATATGGCAAAGGCCCGACGTTACCTGACGTAGCTAGGACGATCCCGTTCGATCTCGCTTGAATTCTTACTGAATTCGTGCGCCTTCGCGCAATGGTAACCAAGAGTTTGACGATCGAGCGACGATTCGCTACGTTAACCAACGAACACGAGCGATCTCTTCAAACTGTTCACAACTCTTGCGAATGCATACAGAAACTGACGATTTGGGAATGTAGACTTTTCGTTTCCTCGAGTTTTGCGTTCATTGAGACAGTTCGTGCATCATTTATTTCGACTTTTGACGGTTTACACGTTGAATTCTTGAGTGAGACGCCCCTCGACCCCGGGTTTCATCATGCATTCAAGATCGGCATATACGACGAAGGGTACAGTGCTCTGATTTTTAAAATCGGACAATCTCAAAGTGTTCTCCTTGGGGAATTCCATTCGCACTTTATTCAACCGCTGACAGTCTTGCCTGTGATTTTTATATGCACTCTGTACGCTAAAGTGACACAAACATATATCACACGAAAATTGTGCACATTTATGATTTGACAATTGCATGCTAACCAAACGTGAAAGATTCTTGATCCAAGTGTAAGAAAACTGTACCAGTAATGGTTGAACGGTTTATATTTTTAAAGTACAATATGTCAGAGATAGTGAGTATAATATAATATGCAGTATGTGTGATATTTGACTTGTCGCGAGTAAGTCCCTGTTGGAAGTGAGTCCCACCCTTCGTGGGACCTCCGTCCCTACCCTTGGCGAAGCGGGGGAGGTGTCTTGGGCCCTTAAGGGCCTCTTAGCCTAGAGGAGGTTGGCGACGTAGAGTCGCGCATGGTGTCTGGGCTATCTCACCACGCGCTCGGGGTTCGGTTGTTTACACAAGCAAAGTGGAATCGTCGTTTAAAATTATCTAAATCGCCATCATCGTCGTCATCTAGTTCGCTTCCACTTTAAATCATAAGCAGGTGGATCGCATTGTTCTCTGTTACATTTTTACTCAAATATAGCGGGGTAATTACACTGTTATTCGACTTTTTCTTGCTTTGAAAACTTTACGACTCGATTCCATATACGTTGATACTCAAATTATTCAACTTATCGAATTTTTCTACACTATGCAGGGTTGCGGGGAATTTGATACCTGTACAATCTAGCTGCGATACGTACTGTCGATAGCTGCGTGTCCTAGTTGCGTGAATACCTATGGGGTGAAGGGCTGCGGCCACAGACCACAGCAAACATCGATCATCGTCGTTTTGCACGTTGACCACCGTCTTCTTTCGCTGAATATCCTCAGGTAGCGGTGTGAACGTCGAGAGTCCACCGCGAAGAGGCTCGTATCGGTTGATGCAGTTCACACCATTTATGATCTCAATCATGCTCCAACCAGAATCGCGCTGCTCGAAATCCTCCACCATGGTTAGCAGAGCATTCGTTACATTATCAGTGATCCAGGTTTCCAGATCTGTCGATGGAAGAATCGTAGCGTTGCGTGTATTGGAGTTCTTCGCTTCCACACTGATCTCATCGTTTTTGACGTTCTCAAATTTACACGAAACCCCCACATTCACCTTAATATACTTCCTTCTTCGCGTAGCACATTTTTTGAACGTTCCATCGTTACCACCCCAGCGTCCGTCAAAAATCTTGCCGAATCTTTATGTTGGAGATTTGTCACGGCTCTAGTGCGTATACGACACTTGAAGGCACTCTCCATATCATCCCATCGAACACGATTATGAATATCATCGCCAATATTACCTCCAACGATAGTCGCACGGTGTCGTTCAAATTTCACCACCCACGATTGGAGAAGTGAAATTATATTTTGTAGTCGTTGTTTTTCACTCACACTCGGTTTAGATTGCGCCAAAATATTGTTCAAGGATCGGATATTTTCAAGCGCGATGTCACGCCAGTGAATAAAAATATCTTCATTCGCCTGTTCTGAGGGTAGTGTACACAGTGACTTGTATGCATCTTCCAACATCTCAACGAGATTCACGGACATAGCGTTGTCCATTTTTTCTTAGGTGAATTTCACAGCTGTGTAGTCAAACCGACGCTATACGATCAGAGGATCCAAGTTATACGTTCTGAAGCAGCTATTGCGGAAACTTTGAAATATATCGGCTAATAAAAGTACATCGGTTTTCAGACACAAAGCGGAATACTCGCCGGAATACTGACTGTTGGTCAGTAGCTCCAACAAATGCTAACGCGTCTTTATTACTGTGGTTTTTGCCATATTTTCCTGCTATCCGAACTTTCCCCTAAAGGAATTGAGACAAAGCTTAGAGACCGAACGAAGTCCAGGATTTTTGGCAATCTTCGTTCTATCTCATTTTATTCCCTCCACCCTCCCGTACTCTGCTAGATAAAGGTCTCACGAGGCTTCGTCAATGCAGTCGTCAGGCCAACTACTGGCCTCTTGCTTGATCTTAAGAGAGGTGTCTATGTTTGATGAAGTGTTAGCAGGATTAGGTTATCCTAAGTCGCTTTTATTTTCTCAGTGTGTGAAATGTAATGGAATGATATTCAATAACAAAATGATTTATCAAACTCTGGTAACATTACAAATAAAACGATTAATATATAAAGATCAAATTATTAGAACTAAAGATTCGAATAACCGATTGAAGTAGGAATACAGTAAAAAGAAACCTAGGCAATATGGTAAAAGAATATAAGTGTATTCAGTGAGTCAAGTCGCTACTCCGGGGGTGTAAGTGCACCACAGCGGAGGGATGTATTACTAGGCGAATACTCGACGACGACTGACTTCTCTATTTTAACTTAAGTTACATTAGCCTATGCGTTTGGGCCTGAACCCGAGAGAGTGGGAGGCAATGCCAGGTACCTCCATGCGTGGTCCGGTAGGGGTTGGAAAAGACCCAAAGACGCCTACGTCACATTCGCGAGGCCCTCGGCGTGGGACCCTTAGCGGGCTGCCGAGGGACCGCCGCGTCTGGCGACCACTTGTGTGCCATAAACTTGGGAAAGTTGGAAAGTCCCAGATTCACAGAAAATCAAGAGGTGCCGAACGTGTTCTGGCCTTTGTCTTTCTCTCTATCTTTCCAGGCATGGTTATTTTCACGAAGACTACATGTGCGCTTTTTATGGCACTGGAAATACCCGAGGGCCTTTTTCAGTTCGCAAGACACCCAAGTCGTTCGTGCACCGTAAAAAGCGTCGCGCGGATCTAACGGGGCGCTGATCGTGATGCTAGCAGTTACCGGGTGCTTCGCCAAGTATTCGCGCGTTTCCCCATTTTCTTCGAGAAGTCGATCGAACGCATACTCCCATATCTCCGTAACTACGTAACCCATTTTCCTCATACACACTGTCCTCGAACGCGTTTCTTCGGCACGCTTGTCCATGGGATCACCGCTCACAATGAAACACCGCCTGCAACCGTACCAGAAGCTTGATGATTGTACGGTCGAAGGGTGTTACAGGTCTTACAATATCGAGTCTCACACGACTGAGCACTCAACGATAAATTCATGAGTCGCGTGTAGTTCGTACAGATTCTGCGTACAGGTCTTGCAAATGAACCTGCCTGCCGCGGCACCGGTAAGGTTCGTTATTGTGCAATAGTGGTGATCGCCTGGAAAGTAGAGAATGTTCAAGCGATGGGTCACGTTTCGCCCACTCTCGGTCACCACGCTGCTTCCGTCGTAGAACGTCGCATCCCCAGTCCCCAATTTACCCGCCTCGTATACCACGATTGCCATTCCCTCGCGTGCCAGATAACGTCGAAATTGCAATATTTGGCATACCCCGCAGCCCGTCACCGGTATCTCGACTCCCGCTCTCTCCGTCAACTCTCTCGCCGCTTCGCGCTGCAACCGCGATCCCGATCCCCGTATCGCGTTATATGCCTCGTGAAGCTCTCCGCTACGGATCGACCCCCTCTCTAGAGGGAGGGAGACTAGAGCCCGCGATAAACAAAGACCATCCGTGTTTACAATCTGTATTATAGATTGCTTGGCCACACCCGCGTGCGTGATGGGACGAGCTTTTCCGCGACCGGACGGCACTTTGACGCAGTGCACTGTGACCGAGAATACCTTATCAACCCCGAACCCCGAACTCCGAGTTACACTCGGGCCTCCGCTATTTGAACACCCGCTATTTGACGGACGCCGCTATTTGACCACATTCGTCCTCCGCTATTTGACGGGCGTTACCCCCACTATTCGGCAGCGTTCCCCTTAACATCGGGGCCGTGAATGACACGGAGTGGCGTGAACTGGCTGCGCAGAAAACCGTCCACAAGGAGTGGGGGACCCCTACTTTCGTCAAATAGCAGAAACGCTCAGTCCCGACTCGGTCAAATAGCGGAGGCCCGAGTGTACTCTGTGTTACGCTGGAGACTAGCTTCCACAGATCTCTAAAAGCTCCCTCCAACCACTCGATGGGGTTAACATCTGACTCCGGTATCTTAATTTTGATATCGAGTTCCCGCGCGTGAACCTCGAAGCGACGAATGTATTTCGACGACTCCCCGAGTATCGCGAAACGGTTACCAGGGGTCAGCGATTGAGAATCGTTATCCCTGACTGACTCTTCCTCGCTCTCACTCTCGTCCGCCGTCTGCGTCTCCCTAGAATCTAAACTACTATCGGCTTGTTCAGAGTCGTCGTCAGAGTCATAATTGTCGTTATGTATAGGGTTCACGTTGGACCCTGAACGTCCGATTCCCGAGGTACCAGCACCCTCGTTTACACGTGTTATGCGCCTATGGCCACCAATCTGTACGTCCGTGCTACCGCCAAGTTTGTTGACACGGGGTAGTTTTTCGTATCCCTGGATGTCAGCCGATACTGGCTTCTCTGATAGGTGAACAAGAGAGAGAAAAATAAGATCCGAAAATTCGTTGTACATCGCCCCAGCATATTTATAAACACACGCACGTCTGTACGAGAACCCGTAAACCCGTAAACCCAAGCCCAGCCCCACCCCTCTTTTTATATGGATTTTAATATTCCCGGGATGAGGACACCTCCTCGACGGTGCTAGGCAGCGAAAATATCCCGCTCTCGGGCGAGGGTGGAGACACGGCAAACGGTGACCATATGGCACTATCAGGTGAGGACATGGACCCGATTTCATACTCCTCTTCCTCCTCCCCCTCATCTGTCTCATACTCATCCCCCTCATCCCTATTCTTTTGTGCTAGGTATCGACGATATTCGTACCTGGTACAGGTACCCCGTCGAGCGAGATTGCCCCATCGTTGTTCCACGTCAACCGTGACGAAGCCTCGCTCAGCATACCCATTAGGAGTTTGGCTTTTGTGTTGAACTTGGCAGGTACGGCCGTAATTATTTTCCTCGCCTGGGTCGCTGCTCCTTTTTCTTCGTCGCTTGTTCCGGCGGCCTTGACGTCAGTCTTGAACTGTTCTTTGTTAGCGATTTTTCCGTCCGCATTGTCGCCCTTCTCGTAAACATCCACTCGTAATGGTTTTCGCGACTCGTTTGCAAAGAACAGATGACGCTGCAGAGCCTGTTCATAAAGTTTCCACTTTTCCGCGTCATCCTTTGTCGGGTGTTTCAAGATATTGTTCATCTTCCCATCGAGCCTGGATACGGGATCAGTGCCAACTGCGGAATCAGAGTTAATCGCCGGCGATACGGCCGTACCCACGCCATCGCCGACACGCCGTTGAAATCTCTCGATCGTTTCCATCGGAATTAAAACCATCTTCTTAGCTCGCTCCATCTCCGTCTATCGTGTCGAAAATAGGCTAGAGGCAAGAGTTTGGAGTATCGGTCCAAGCAGTAGAGTTAAAAATCCGTTTCCCCGCTGAACGAGTATTCGTTTTTTGGTCTTCCAGCTGCCGCGATTACCGGCCAATCGCCGAAGGGTCTGCTTGCGACGGACGAGACGAAGAAAACTATATAGTTCGCGTTGAGAGAGATATCTCGCTGACCGTGTCCCTGATGAAAGAGATTCTGAGTAATGTAGAAGACACTGAGATTCTTGTGATGACAGACTTTGGTAAATAGGTCGACGACCACGTCTTTTGAGGAATACCGGTCGCAGGTTTTCTTTTCAGTGCGCGTCACTACTTCGCGCATCGCAGTTGTGCGAATCGCACGGTGCTTCACTTCGATCGGATTCGCCCCCGCAACTACCATCCGGCGAATGGATTCGAAATTGACGCGACTACCGACTGTGTAATTTAAAGTGATTCCTTTGACTTTGCACACTTCAACCTCTTCACCGTCCGCACGACGTACGATAAACGCGTAAAATTTCGGACCGACCGAGACAACACGTTCTCGTTGACCGTCAGCAGATGCTGCAGCTCAATCTCGGGATCGGTCATCAGCTCTAGCAGTTGCTGGCGGCTTTTGACGATGCTTGTTTTCGTCAGATTTTCACGTTGCCCAAACTTGCCCCAGAACGAGTTCAGACACAGCTTTCAAACAGACCGCAGCCCGGGATTTTTCTCAATTTTGGCTCCATCCAGGCGTATACCTTCGACTCGTTCGTACTCGGCGAGGTAGCGTGCCCGCGTGACGTCATCGACACATTCTGCGGGCCAACCGCTCGCCTCCTGCTTCATTTTCAGAAATGTGTCGATGTAGGCTGCGAATGGGCCGCCTCGACGAGTGACGGGGTCGAAGGAGGTAACTCGTAGTGCCAGATCTCTTACACGCTCAAGATTTCGTATCCCATTTCTACGGCCTTTTTCGACTCGGCCGATACCCAGGTACCCTCAAACTGTCTGCCCTTGCTATCCTCGTGAGGGCACTCGTTTTGCTCAAAATTCAGGCAACAGGAATAGCACAACGCAAACATAAGCTTGTCGTGCATACGCAGAGGTAACGCAGGGTGATACAGATTTCGCGGTGGTAAGATGCGACACTTGATCAAACCCTCGACACGCGAGATGTCCTTGCCAGTCGGCCCCGTCAGCAACTTGCACTCGTCACCTACGTAAACGGTCGGATGAGCAACCGGGAATCGCCCGTTCTTGCAAACCCACGGGTACAGGGAACAGACGTCCACGTAACGGATCTGCTCCACCGCGTCAGCGGCGATTTGACGGTAACGCGACGTATTACCGGTACGTCCACCGTAGAACGCATCTCGCGGATTCAAAGCCTCGCTAGCGGCCGTGCTCGCGGTCAAAGGATACTGCGCTAAATATTGCCGCATATCCTCATTTTCGGCAGACTCCCGGTCAAACGCGCATTCCCAAATTTCCGTCACGCTGTACCCCAACTGCTTCATCCGCGAGGTCCTGGTGAGTGTTTCGACACCCGTGAAAGAAACAGCCGTGAAATTCCAACACGTGCCTCGTCCCGTCACGGTCGACGTAATAGCCGTCCACCTGGCGCCCTGTTTCAGGTATACGATATTCTCGAGAGCGTCCGGCGTGCAATACGGTCAGTCCTAGCTCCCGCTCCATCCAAACGAGCCACTTTACAGCCTTTTGGGACTGCCGGTCGGCTAGCCTGTAACCCCCCGGGGGGTAAGATCCCTATGTGGTCCGGTTGTAAGAATTTTTTGCGGAACACAGCTGAGCAAGCCGATGCTATTGTGGTACTTTCTGTGAAAGGGCCTACACCGCCGCACTCTAGAAATATCGCCCGGAACGCGATGCAAGCGTGCCGAAGAATATCTACGTCCGATTTACAGTACGCCACTAGTTCCAGGTCAAAATTAAACGTGTAATTTTTCGCCACAGCGTCGTTGTACCAGTCGTAGAATGCCGCTCGCGCGGAACTACTCACGCTGTCCGGAGCGTAAAATCGCGCAGCGGGGAGCGGTCCCACGTAACCGAGATTTTCAGGGGTATTGAAAAAATGCGGAAATACTTCTTTCACAGCACTATCCGGCAGTCCAAAGGCTTTTGGGAGAGCGGATAGGGGCATCGGCATGTACGACAGAGAATCTAAGAAGCGCGTACGACCCGTCTCGAGCATAATAATTTTACTACCGTTCAATATTACCGTCGGAGGCACGACATCCCGCTCGACTATCCAGCGCAGAATAAACTGGCAATCGAACCCTTTCGGATTGTGGGCGATGCAAATAACGCGACTGAAACCCTGCACCGGTCGTGTTGCAAACTCGATCAGCTCTCTCACAGGGTACTTCCTGAAAACGAACTCACGCACAAGGCCGCAGAAGTTACAGCCTTGTCTGATATCGGTTTGGCCGATGCTACGAGTACACACCTGATGCGCCACGCAAAGGTCAGGCACGTGTACGTTCGTCGTGGGGTCTCCGCGGATCGTCTGACTCTGCTGCGTCTCAAAATCGTAAAATATGAAAATGCAATCGCTCGAACGAACCGCAGTTTTCAAGGGTGCCATAAAACAAAAATGGTTGTGGGGCCGGCTACGATTACACGTCCGGCAGAAGCGGGTCTCGCACGGGTGTGGACCGGTATTCAGGTTGACGAGTCGGGAGCAATTCACGCATGATGGCTCATCTACAATGGTCGCTAAAACGCAAGTCGCAGGTGGCAACGCACATCGCAAACGGCATACATGCAAAGAACTTACATGTATTTATATGTATGCATGCGTTTGTTTTGCAACTGTCTTGCGACTGCGATCGGTGACTTGCAATTGAGCGACTATTGTAGATGAGCCATGAGCGGAGCGTGAGGCAAACAGTCTGACGCGCGCTTAACGAAACCTCCTCACGATGCCTATCGAGACACGCGTTACCCCGAAACTCACGCCTACAGTCGGGGCATTCCAATTTAGCTACCCAGCTGTCACACTGCGGTGTACCCAGACACTGCGGACATCGATGCGAGCAGCGATGATCGTTGCCTTTATTGAATTTTTTGTTGCAGCCCTCGCAGGAAAACCTACCCGCCGAAGCCCCTGTCAAGCTTGCTTTGGTGTCGAAATGCCGCTCGGCAGGGTTATACGAAATATTCTGCCGACTGGTAACACTCAGGTGCCGGTCTGTAACACTGGTCGGGCCGTTGTAAAAGACCGCGTCCCCGGTACCTAATTTTCCCAGTTCGTAAATCACGATCGCCAATCCCTTGGGAGCCAAGAAATCTTGGAATCTGCTAATTTCTAACATCCCACAACCCGTTTCGGGGATTCTTACTCCAGCTCGCTCTACGAGTTGCCGTGCTTCCACCCGCTGCAGAGACGAACCATCGCGACGTATCGCATCGTACCGCTCGTGCAGTGTCCCGCTACGGCTCGAACCCCTCTCGGCGTGCGCTTCCGCCACCACCAACGCTCGCGGTAAACAAAGCCCGTCGGTATTCACGATTCGAACAATCGACTTTTCCATCACACCGGCGTGTGTCATCGGTAAGGCCCTGCCACGACCGGATGGTACCTTGACTATATGAACCGTGACAGTGAAGACCTTGTCGATTTCAAACTCGGCTGCACTCTGCGTAACGCTGGAAACCAGCTTCCACAGATCACTGTAGTGAGAATCGCGGACAGGCCGAAAAGACAACCATGCAGACCCCTCATTGAAACTTTCAGCGTGAAAAATAAATATTATACCACGGCCATCAGCACTGCGGCACGGTACACACTCAAAATACCGGACATTGCGTTGGGTGATTTGAAAGGGTCTCCCTAGAATCTGAACTACTATCGGCTTGTTCAGAGTCGTCGTCAGAGTCATAATTGTCGTTATGTATAGGGTTCACGTTAGACCCTGAACGTCCGATTCCCGAGGTACCAGCACCCTCGTTCACACGTGCTATGCGCCTATGGCCACCAATCTGTACGTCCGTTGATTTTCACTGGCGACTTCAAGGACTTTTTCACCGCCGTTGGGAGCGGTCCCCGTGTTGTCGCTAACCACCTCCACTCCGGGGGTTAATTCTTCCTCGCTTACAATCAGAATAATCTCCTCGCACGGATCCTCCACCATCAGCATAGCATCGTTGACCTCGGGGTCCTCCAACAGTGCGAGTAGTTCTGACACGAATAAAAAACCCCGTCGGTTGATTTATCACCGTTCCGGATAGCTTTGATTTACAATTTCTGAACGAAAAATTCCACTTACCACGGTGCGCGTTGTATTCGCGAATAAGCGGTGCCAGCACGGCAAAATGCGACCTTCCACGCTTGATCACCGTCTCAGCAGCGATGCACAAGCACTCCCGTAGATTGCGAAACATGTCGTTCGCGAATATTAGGGCGATCGCACGCTCACTGCATGCGGCAATCAGAAGCCTGAATTGACGGAGCAAATCCGCTTCCGACATACGCGTCAGCGATCTCCTCCATCGCGTATCACATTCACGATCAATCACGGAATTGTTTTGCCTGGCGTAAAACACAGCCTTCAACACTGCGGCACGGTACAAATTCTTAAGACCTGTCATAATTACTTGAAAATCTCAGTAATGAAATGCCGATACTCTACCCATCAGCTTCCAACGGTTTTCTTTCAGTCTTATACCCTTCTAAGGTATGGATACATACTAATAATGACGGCGTTCGGTCCACAGGGACTGATCACTTATCGCATGAGACTCTGTGGGAAAGTGTGTATGATACCCATGAATTTCTCTCGTTTCGTGAGAAAGTGTCATCCCGCGGAAACCATAATTCTGCGATAACGGCAATGGGCCCACTCTATGTAAGAGCGCGGGTCCGGTCTTCACAAGGAGGCGGACGGCACCCCCGACTACTCTTTTACGCACAAGTGCGAACAGCTGCGAAATTTACGACTGTTACAGGGCCCACCGCCTCCACAATGATGATGGTCAAACATTTGTTGGGACTCCGCATGGGGTAGACCGTTAGGTTCCAACGGTTCCATTAGGCTAAATAGAACAGCGAGCTGTTTATTTTTATTTTTCAGACCACCATACGAATAGAGAACAGAGTCATTATTCTCACCATGGTTTTCGTTAACGATAATACTTCAGCAACGTAATTTCGCCACGAGAACAGTAGAATAATTCATTACTCTATAAATATAGTTGTTCTCAATAGATACTAATGAGAGTCTCCAATTCGTGGATCTCTGAATTGTCTACTCTCTATCCATTGAGGACAATTTCACAAAGGAGTGAGGTATATTCACGTACGTATATAGTATATAAAAATAAATATTATTCATAACATCGCACGGTTCTTGGGAGTCAGAGCACTTATCGTAGAATAGCGGAAAAGATCCAACCTGTTGACGATACTTCATTTTTTCTAAATTCATAACAAATATGGTTGGGACGTGCTTCCCAAAACTAATTGAACACTAGTCTTCGTTGTCTCAAAACATTCTTCTTTCGAAGCAGGTGTTACAAAAAACACTATAGTGTATACAATTTTCTTATTTTTCATTTAGGTTCTTGCTTTTGCTTTTCATACTTGTTTATTATCATTTGTAAATAAATAAATACAATTTTGTCAATAACTTGAAATCTGTGACTGGACTCATCCACCTTATCAGAAATTGAATGCTTGAATTGCAAACTTGAACGAGGTATATTTTGAACGCTCAATTTCATCAATTTTCCGAGAATACCTTTTTTTGAAATGTAATAACTTTTGAAAATATTTTCGGTGACTTTACAAATGGTGATAACATCTATTTATCTATTTATATCTATTAATTTCGATCGATGATAATCAATGCTGTCATTGCTTTCATCAGTTCCTGCTAGTTGCAGATGCGTTACAATTGCGACACACAAAACAGTTTGAACTTCTTAAAAATTTTCTGCAGATAAATCCAACTGTATAACAAACTGCGTCATGAACATACAACTTATTTTGTGGAGTTAAAACAATCTTTGTTGGATAAATATTTTTTGATATTTAAAGATTTTCTCGATTATTACTGAGTGCAGCTTGATCCTTTGAAATTTTCAAAAGTGCAGTATCATCAAGAAGCACACAATTACCGATGTTGGAACCTTTAATGTCTGCATGAAGTAGTAATTGTTTAAAAATGCTTATGAACAGTCTGCATGTTGGGTTATTGTTATAGCCTCCTTTACTTTTACTGCACTGAAGAAAATTTCCCAATGGTCGTGCGACAATTTATAAGTTGATAAATATCCATTAACTATTTCTTGTTTTGCGTAATGCTCAAATATAGCAACTACATTGTGTAATCCTAATGTAATCCCTATGAAGCCAGTTCTTCTTGTACCATGCACAACTTTTTTCCCATGTAGATATTTCAAGTCTTCAATGTAATTAATAATAATTTCAACTTTTTTTCCAATATCTTCAATATTATCACTAGTTATGCCACTTTTTGAAGGATTCTTTGTAAATAGTGTTCTGGAATTGAGAATATCAAATGTATCATTAATCATTCTGCAAAAGTGGATGTTCCTGCAGCTCCTTCAAACTCGCGAATATCTGTTTTGTATTCTAAATAGTGTAACGTATCACTGACGCTTTGACCAAGGTTTGAGCAGCTAATCTTACATTCATTATATTCTGTTCCAATGATTATGATCTAACGACATCTTATGTGCTACATATAACTCAGCGTGTCGAGTTTGTAAAGAAATTAAACTTGTAGAATATGAACAAGAAATAACGTTACCCTTAGAATCGTAGGTACATGTCTTTGTCGCTTTTGTCAACAGAATTGCGTACGGATTTTAAACTGTGACAAGCATGTGAAATAACAAAAATCGGCGCGTTCGTAATTGGACGAGGAAAATGATTTTGACAATCTCATAAGAGAATTTGCTTACCGGCACTGAGGCAATCGCGCGACCCTTGGGCCGGCTTTGCCGGCCCGAGGGCACGTTTGATTGCCGGCGGGCATGAAGTTCAACTTTACGCCTTTGATACGAAAACTACTAATTGAATCTGCCCATCAACATTTAGGTTTGTTCCAAGTAAATTACACATTGATAGGTTCGATTTTGGTCCGTCAAAAGTTAATGATGCTATTTTAACACCAGTATCGTGTAACGCTTTCAAAGTTTCATCCACAATATCCCTTCTTTGTTTTATATTAAGACATGTTATGAAATAATAAGATATTGGTATTTTCCAACTGCCATCAATACAAACGAGCATGCACACAAGAGCATTATCCACGGCATCCCCTTTTCCTACATCAACCCGTATTCAATTCCATTTACAGTTTCAACTTTCTTCTTCAAAGAAATTTCATCAAAAACTCACAAAATCAACCATCGTTGATTTGAAATCACTATCTGAATCAATATCAGTCTCGTATCTGCTCTACGTGTTGGCTTACTTTAATCGGCTTCTCATTCAACCTTTTAGCATTAATAATTTTCGTCTTAGAATTTTACGAGGAATTATTCCACTGGTATAAGGACAGTACCGCATTCTGGATCACCATGTATAGTCAAAGAATTCTGTAAAGTGATTACTTATTCTCAGAGCTTCAAACTAAACGTTAATCAACAGTCGGATTCTCCCAAACTCCATATTTGACCCTGAATATTGTCTACCTCTGACTGGAAATCTTAAAATATATTCGGACAATTAGTCGCCAAACTATAGTAAACTCGCTCGAACTATCATTTTTATACTGGTGAAATTTTAAGGGTAATATTTAGGTACAGTATTAACCCTAGCCAACACGGCAAGAGGACTATTGACCTAACGGTAATTCCAGAAATCTAAGAGGAATCGTAATTCTTTCCAACAATCTAGAATACCAGGATTATAGTAACCATCAGATGTAACCACGACATTATAATTATCAGAATATTAAACAGGATATTCATAGACCAAACATTTTTTATAATTTATAGGTATAATTATTCCATATTTGCTACCATATTAAGAATATATGTATTTTAGAATATATCATCCTTACCTTATTATTACGATATTCAATTATTTGATGAAATTCATTTATGCCAATGTCTTAAATAGGTACATACATAATTCTATCATAAGAACTTAAGAATAATCATTTATTTATGTTATAATCATAATTATTTTCGTACATTATAATACTTACCGTAGTTATAGAATCATTTGTCAATGTCAATTTTATAGTATATTACATATTATTCTTAGATATAAGGAACTTTGTGTCACTTTCATCCGCCTTATTATGATCTATTTCAAACGAATTTTTTAAACGTTATATACCTAACATGGAAATTGGTCGAAGCACACAGAGGTAACATAGATGATCTAGAATAAATACGATGTTTTAACGTAAATATATCAAAATGGGCAATAATCCAACATATGAATTAATAATATAATGTAGATATATAGTTTGTCATCTAATGTTGAACGGATGTATATGATTATATAATTATTGTTATGATATTCGTTAAGACTATAGAATATATAGAGTAAATGCATAATAATCGGAATCTATGGAATAATAATAAAATCTGATTGGATCGAAAATAACATTGAAAACAGATCATAAAGCTTTACAATTTTTACAGACGTGTAAGTTAACTAATGGTAGATTAACAAGGTGGGCACTTTTTCTTCAACAATACAACATCGAAGTAGAACATATAGAAGGTCGGAGAAATATTGTAGCTGATACACAATGCAAGGTATACCCAGAAATTCAGAATTTAGAGGATGAAGAAGCACGAAGGTCTCTACTCAATATAAAACTTACAAGCTTCTAGCGCTAGAAGATAGAGAAAAACAAATTAACCATCAAAGAATCTTAGAAAAAATAAGAGAATCTTTTGAAGATCATAAAGAACAGATTTAGTCAGAAATTTCACACTATGCTTAGCAAAACGCTAGCATGGAAATTTGGACATGCTACAAAACCCGTGAAATTATGCTTCTAGATGATCAGATAAAATTCAACAGAATTGCATCTCGACTTTATTGTGTTAAAATTGTATCTAAATACATACAGAAATGTTCTTGACTTGAAACCTTTTTGAAAATTTTGTTTTCATTGAATGATCTTTTTTATTTGTGGAAACTACCCTGAAAATTTATAATCTTTAGAAAATCTTTGTTTCACGGAAAATGTTCAAAAACCTTTCTGTCTGCGAATAAGTTTTCCCTAATCAATATCAAAAAAATAATTTTTCAAACCCACTGATATATCGTTAGCTAATTAGGAAGTCACGTAACTACCAATATTTCCAGGTATCGAAAATTTGAGTAATAATCACATGTATCTGCATTTCTTCTTCATTTCTCCACTTTTTCTTCAATTTTGTTTTTCTGTAGTTACGTGGCTTTTATATTTAGTTCACGACATGTATATTATTATACTCAGTGAATTGCTATCGTCCGTAGACTTAGACTAGACTTAATGTGGCCGGGAGTCCAAAGTCGGCAATTGTTTTGAAGAAGGGCCAATCTAGGAACAAAAAGTCGCTGAAACAACTGAATTATTGGACTATCGGCCACCTCGACCGTACTCCAAGTGTACGGACGATAGAAATTCACCCTGTACACATATGGGGCATTCCATATTAATAATGATTTTAGGCTAAATTTTTACAAAAAGAAAAAAAAATTAATTTTGATATCGGATGAGATGGAAGTTTGCTACGTTATCATTTTTCGAGAATATTTGTAAAAACATGATTAATCTTAATAATATAAGATGCGATGTGATTGTTAGTGCTGCGTTATTATTTCTGAAGACACAATTAAAAAACAGAAAGATTTATTCATGCCTACAATAAGATATAAAATGCAATAGAAAAGTTATGGCGCTGCTACATGTATAATCATTTTATAAGAAATTATTAGAAAACAAATATAAAATTGAAAGGTGTATGGAAAAAATGTTTGTTATTAAATACTGCATTGGATAAATTTTGTTTAAACCTATTACTTTCCTTGATTTCCAAATATTATTCATAAGCCTAAATGCATTATTACGATCAAGTAAAATGAAATTTTAAATGAAATAATAAAACTAGTCTTAAATTCTATTCTTCAAAACTTTTTATTTCATTTTCTCACCAAAACGTCAAGTAATTGCGCATTCGTGCGGTCTTTTTTTCTGACGAAACTGAATCTTGGCCCCAAAGTCGGTATCAACTCCTTTACAGCATCTTGAGGCATCGTTATGAATGTCTCTTTATCAATTTTTTCGTCTATGTAAGTGAAGAACAAAATCCTTACTGTGTGGTATATAAACAATAATAATTTTCAAAAACTATCAAAATTCATGTTTGACATAGAGTTTGAAAGTACTGCTGTACAAAAATTTGCTGATGACGGGAATGCTTTATTCTTAAACACATCAAGTGTAAATTTGGGATTTTATGACGGAAGTATAATTAGAGAATTCCGAAGTTCAAACGGAGAATCAAACGAATTGTGGGAATATTGTCGTACAAATAACAAAACTTTATATAAACTCCAAATGTAAATCAAAATATACTCAATCATTTTCGATATCAAATCTTGAAGCAAATGATCTGTACACGTGTCTACCGATAGAAGAGCTAAGTAATATTTCGATTGAAGAATCTCACCCGATAAATCATGGCTATAAAGTAAGCCGAATTATCAAATCGGATAAAGTCTTATTAACAATTGATTTTGATGATGATATGCAAAAAAATTTCTCTTTTCCTTCAATTGAGAGCTCAATGGAACAAAAGCACTGCGTTCTATATGATATCGATGAACTTAACGGATCATGCCAGCAAAAATTTGGTCTGGGGTTTGTCCCTAGCTGTACCGATGCATGCCACCCAATATTTACATGGTGCAAAGATGGCAGAACATTCGAGCAAGGTGAAGGTTTGTATTGGTTGAGCATTCCGAAGAATGATTTGTCCTCCCCTCATACATGGTCGTGTAGCGTACGCTGTTCTGATATTGATACTAGGATAACGTCTGCTGTGATAAAGCTACATGATAATATACATTCATCTCCACTGATATTACTATGATATTACGGTTCGCCGCCGTGCAACGTCCGAGTACTTGTACGGGTTGATTCGTATTGTTGTTAAGGGGGGGGGGGGATACCGGATGTGTTACCGACACCGCCTATATCTCCGAAACGGGGCTGTCAATCGACTTGTCCTTGCGGCAGTCGATGTTTGACGAGTAATGGGTTCGAACTGGTACGTTTGATCGGATGAAATCGGATTTTTTTTTTTTTTTTTATCGAAAAGCGTGGTCGTGCCATTTATTTCGACTTATATCAAAGCCTACGGATCGAAAATGCAAAATCGGCTTCCTGAGCCCGATTCTGTATGGCATTCCGAACACAACCATCCAAAAACATCTTTGGTTTCGACAACGATGAAGAAACCAGATCTAATCTACGTTTTTGTGGTAATTTTCGCGATTGTCAAGGGCCGTGAGCGAAAATGGCCGCTCACGGCTGTTGATATGATGTGGTGGTTCGCAGAACGCCCGTGAGATGTCACCGCACGCCCATTTAAGCTTCTCCTTTTACCTTTCACACGGTGTACCAACGTAACAGCGGTGGTAAAAGGAGAAGCTTAAATGGGCGTGCGGCGACATCTCACGGGCGTTCTGCGAACCACCACATCATATCAACAGCCGTGAGCGGCCATTTTCACTCACGGCCCTTGACAATCGCGAAAATTACCACAAAAACGTAGATTAGATGTGGTTTCTTCATCGTTGTCGAAACCAAAGATGTTTTTGGATGGTTGTGTTCGGAATGCCATACAGAATCGGGCTCAGGAAGCCGATTTTGCATTTTCGATCCGTAGGCTTTGATATAAGTCGAAATAAATGGCACGACCACGCTTTTCGATAAAAAAAAAAAAAAAAAATCCGATTTCATCCGATCAAACGTACCATTTTGAACCCATTACTCGTCAAACATCGACTGCCGCAAGGACAAGTCGATTGATAGCCCCGTTTCGGAGATATAGGCGGTGTCGGTAACACATCCGGTATCCCCCCCCCTTAACATTTGTTCTCAGTACGTAATTCCGGAATTCAAATTGATTATAAACTTGAACAATAATTGTATAATTAATTGTGTTGAATTCTAGAGTACAATAAATTTACTCTGCATAATCAAAAATGTCTAATCAAAGATTACATCATAATATCGAAATTGAAGAAATAGATAACCTGATGAAAAAAAAAAAAGAAAAATATTGTACCTGATTCAGATACTGACGATGATATTGACGATATTAACGACGATGATGATCTTACCTCATCCGTAAATATTCTCGACACATCCAATAGTGCGAGTTTCTATCAAAGCCCTGATATGTTTGATGATGTTCCAAGTCACAGTACATCTAAATCTAATAGTACAATCTTCTCACAAATGCCGCGATCCGTTTCACGGGAAACTTTACGTATGAGCTTTAATAGTGCCTTCAGTAACACCGATAGTGTAATAATTGGTCATGATTCAAGTCGTCACTGTATTAATAACGAAAATACTGACAATACTAATAATAACGATTACGTCGAACATCTGTCAAGTTTTGAGATCGAGAATAATTGTAGATAATAGAATATGAGAATTGGGACCGTGCATACCTATACATACTCACCAAAGTAAGAATGTGTAGTCGTGTACATGCATACTAGTGGCGACGCCTATGGTAGGTATCGGCACTTTGGGTCCCGAAAAGACAATGTATGTACACGAATATACATTCTCACTTTGGTGAGTGTGTTGGAGGTGCACATAGCGAATAGTATGTAGATCGAGAATAAATGATAGCGATAATAGTGATGACAATAAGATTAGTGACAAAAATGATAACCAGCGCCGTATTTAGGCACAGGCTAACTAGGCTACAGCCTAGGGCGGCAGTATTTCAGACGCGGGAGAATCGCGCGCGGCAACCGGGTCCAGAATTATGTTTGCGTTTTTTTTCTTGAAAAGCTCGGCCTTTCTAGGCATGCACGGAGGATGCATTGTCGGAAGCATAGACGCATATGTCGGAAGTACCGTTTGCTCCCACTGAGTGGAGCGCTTCATCATGCCCACGGGCCACGGCGGTCGGCGGTCCGCGGTCGACGCGCAGCCAGCGCGCGCCGGCGGTATCACTTACTGCATATGCTAACACTAGGGGACTCCACTTTCTCGCGCTAAGAACAGCGCGAGCCGCGAGATATCAATGAGGCGGCTGCATTTCAGACTTGGGGAAAAAAATCTTCTTTCCCCTGTTTCTCGTTTGGTTTGCAGAGGTAGACGATAGGCTTCAATATAACAATCAAAATATTGAATTTTAATGAGATGTACGACTCTGGTGGCAACTTAAACATTTTTACCATCGGTTTTTTTTTTATCCTTTTTGTATTACTATTTGAAAATTTCAAGGAAAAAAAAAGTAAAAAAAAGTAGAAATTGAAAAAAGTACAGGCCGGCAAAGTCGGGCTTGAAAAGAAAAGCTGCCCCCTGGTTGGCTGGATTCTGACCCCCTCGGTAATCTGAAACACAAAATTTTTGTGAATTCTTGAAGAGTAAGGATGTCATTTTCGTTTGACGGGAGCGATTTGGAAGAAAATTTTTTTTTGGCACAATGGCGTTCATGTGAAAAAAAGTGCTTGTTCTTTCCATCGTTTTTTCAGGTTTGGGAATTTTTGAAAAATGGTAACATTTTTTTTTTCAAAAAACCTCTCGTCGAACGAATTTTGAATATGTTAAAAAACTCTGTACAAAATTTCAAAGCAATTGGTCCACTAGAACTTGAGATATCCTGCCAACCGTGTCAGAAAATGTAGTTTCGAGAAAAACGAGTTTAAAGTTTGGAATCTCGTTTCGGGCAGTCTGAGTCATTTATTGTGTGTTATACCTATACTTACATTTTTTTAAATTAGCGATTCCTGCCTGGTACTCAGTCCCAGGTATATATTGAAAATACAAGAATTCATATGACGTAGGGTACATGCAGGTAGCCGGAGATTGCCTACGGTCTACTATTGTTTCGCTAACCGGTTTAGTTGCCGCGTCATAAAAACAGCTGTAACTCCGAAAATAATTCCAATTTCGAAAAATTCCTTTACAGGCATATTTTCCAAGGTCCAAGCTTTGAAAATATTAAAAAAAAAAAAAAAAACTGGGTGCTTATCAGGTTTTTGCCTATGCTGAACGGTGGTGCAGTTACGGATGAGAGAGATCCCGTATGGAGGATGGTTCTTCTGCTGATATAAATCTTGCAAATTATTAGTTCACCTAACATATCATCGGATATACTGCCTTATCTTCATGAACAAATTCAACACTATCTACATCTGAGGAGGATCAATTTTCCAAGTATGTATAAATCTGCGACCCAAACATCATTTTTTGGAGCATTATCCCAAACTCATCTGAATTTACGGACCACTTATGAGACTCTCTACTCTCAGATTTGACTCGAAACACACATTCTTCAAAACTGCTGTACGATGTCAGGAAAATTTCAAGAACATCACAAAATCCCTAACCATGTCACATCAACTGTTGCAAAGTTCTCTCAAAATCAATAATCTCTTCAATAATCATCCAGTGTTTGAAGATGATCTGCCCTTCCGGCAATGTGTTATTGAGGATGGAGCATTACAGTGTGTTCTGAATGCATTTGGCCAAGAGTTCGATACTTCCATGACGTGCAGTGAAAAGCTATTCGACCATGGCACGACATATGAAAAGGGCAAGATTCTAGTCGTCAGCCCTAAAGATCACCCTGTTATTGATTTGTGTAGAATCACACTATTTCTTACACGGGGGAAAGCTGTATATGCTGTTGGTGAGTATACACATAACTTCTGCTTTGAATTCAAGTGTGGTGTATTAGTCATATGATTTCATAAGTGTACCTATATTTTTTATGCAGGCATTTGACAATCGGTCCATGTGTCCATTTATTGATACGAACAAAATTTTTCCAAAAAGGTTCCGTGGAAAATTAGAAGGACCACACAGATCAAGTAATTCCGATCGACTTAAATTTGTTAGGAGAGTGGGGGGCGAAGTGTACGATAATATGCGGTGAGACTTTGACATTTTTCTTAATCCTTGAAGAGGAGTCCTCATTTCAGAGATATTCTAATGCGCAATTTCAGATGGGACACCCTGTATATAAGTAAGTCACAAAATTGACGTCCAGTCATCACGAGTTGACCTTGGATTTGATAATAGTAGCTGTGATTGGTTTTCAACTTCAAACTGCTGTGATCTTCGTTCAACTCTAGATACGGGATAGTGAGAGGGGAAATATTTGAGTAACGGCTTGTATATGGACACTTGACTTCCATCACAGTCAGTTTCGCAGTAAGTCGATCAGGGGTATCTCCAAGATATGGATATGAAAGCATGATAAAGAGATCACACTCTTCTGTCTCAAGGATGCCGTTGAATCCTTCAAGATAATCGTCTACCGCAATCTTTTCATAAATATTGCCATGTGAAGTAGCTTTGCTCGTGAAAGATTGCGGGTCTCATCACTGGTCACCCTTCAACAATGGTAAAACCAGCTTGCTGTTATCCTGTCACGCCGATATTGGTGCCACCTTTGATTCGTGGTTCGCCCTCGTGTGGTGATTACAATCATACGGGCTTCTTCGGGACTAACATCGACAAGGGACAGACTTTTCAATAACTGGTATTGTATGTCCCATTTGGCATAGCAGTGGTCCCATTCGACTGCGTATGGGTTAGCAGGTTCTATGAACTGCTTCAGCGGCATAGTAACTATTGAATCCACGTGATACTATGAGATTCCTGAAGTAGTTTTGGCACCACTGCTGTTCGTCTTCATTGATGTTTAACGCGGATATGCGCTCCTTTTTCCTGTCACTCTATCAACTTCCTTAGCTTTCAATGGTGATCCTTTGAATTTTTTTCCAGGCTTATGGAACGTTTGTAGCTGTTCGGTGGTTGTCTTCTCTAAAATCATACTCCCTTCAGAAGACATATTCTCGAGTGCTAGAAGCAGGACTGATGCATGTTTGCAGTGACTCTGTTCTGAAGGTCCTGCTGCACATTCGCAACTAGCGGCTTCAACTTCGCCATCTAGAGTAGTTCTCACATTTGCTTCATACTTGACATGTTTTCGCATTTCAGCTCTACACTGTCCTTTGACAAAATCTTTATTATCTGCAATGCAATCAATTTATAAGGGACTTATTATTTTATTATTCTCAATTGATTTATGGTCTACGAATGAAAGTGCATACTCTGAACACAATAACGGATATACGTAAAAGATATGCATTCTCGTACGAAGCCATAGCTATCCTATATTTTTCTGAAACCTGCAACAATGAAGATTTGATGTACTATTGCGGATACTTATTTTTACTGTGCATTGTATTTGGATCATAAATTATATTCACTCTGCCAAATATGCAGTGATATGGGGCATCGTGAATATTGGTAGTGGACTGGACGCATTAATATCTTTGTATGCTGTTGACGCCGGGGTTAATATTTGAGGAGCATTAGGGTCTGGGATTATAGCTTCATAGCCAAAGTTATTGTTCCTATCATAATGTAAGAGCCTGAAAGATAAGCACACTAATAAATCAACACATTTTTTTGCTACAGTAAAAAGTTTATTTAATATTGAAGATTCATTTACCTATCAACCAAATCTTTTTTTTTCCGTTAATACTTTGCCGGTCCCCTCCTTTTTTCCAACTTTTTGCACCTTGACTGGCTCTAATGTTTTAGGTGGTATCCAAACCACCAGAGCCGCGGTTGAGGCATATGAGTATTTTCTATTGAAAACCTCAGTGGCGCCAGGGGGCAATTGAACCCACTATCTATCGCGCAGATGGTGAAATTATAAGCCCATCGTGCATTTTAATTTTCAGGGGGCACAAAGCAATAAAGATTTTACCACAGCTACGGTGGATTGGATTACTAAGAAGTATCTTCCCTTTTCCTTTTGAAAAGCAGGACTACTTTCGTACGATTTGCTCAAATCTTAAGTTTCCCAAGAAGTCCACTCTTCGACGACAAGTTAAAGAGCGACTTGAGGAGCTGCAGATCTGTGTAAAATATAAGCTACAAAAATGCACGTCCAAAATGTCATTCACAATTAATCGATGGACGTCCATAGTTGGTCTGACTTTCTACGCTGTGACAGTTCATTTCATAGATTATTTTCAGCACTCGGATTCTGGCCAATCAGAGCGCGGTATTTGATGACGTGAAGGACATTTCAATTCGTTATTAGGTATACTAATAATTTACCTATAGCTTTTGATGATTTACCTCTAGCTTTGCAAATGGTTTTATAGCAAACTATCTGTCAAATACCGTGATAAAAGTAAGAGAACATCGTGAATATTTTTTTAACCTGCCGCCCTCTGCTTGGCCAGATCCGAATGCGAAAAATAATCCGTCGAATACCACTCCACCTTCAAAATGAATCGGTTATTTCCCCCCCATGTTTTGATCCTGCGTAGCAACGAACGGGCCCTCTCGATGCTACGCAGCAAAACAATCGGGAAATATCCGATAATTTTGAAGGTCATGTGATATTACTACTGATAATGAATGGAATTATCAGTCTATGATCCTCGATTTTGTTCCTTCTCATGGTCGACACACAGGAGAAGATATCGCTAAGATTTTCCACACATCTTTGGGAAAATAAAATTTAGCAAACAAAGTACGAGGCATCACAGTTGATAATGCATCAGCAAACACCAAATTCACGACTGAACTTAAAAACTACTCCCAGATTTCGATTCAGAAAATCAGCACTTTCGCTGCATGGCTCACATCTTGAACTTGGGTGTACAAGATTTATTGAAGAGCTTGATATCGCCAAGTGATAATGATAGGGAAGAGAAGAACAACAGTGCTGATGAAGATGAAGACGACCTGGACCATTCACCACAGATTCACGACACAACCACAGCTATCATGAAATTGCGTTCTATTTTCAGCAAGATAGAAAGGAGTAAGGTGCTGAGTAACAAATTCCGTTCAGCGTGTGAAACAGCTGGTGTGTCAATAACTTTAGGTCCCATGCTGGACTGTCCAACTAGATGGGGTTTTACCCAATTGTGGTATTGCACGAGGAAGGAGTCTCCAACAGGAGTATTGCAGAGCGTTTTGGTGTAAGTCACACGGTTATTGTTAGGGCCTTAGCCAGATTTGAAGACACTGGTAACATGACTAGGCGTCCAGGTCAGGGCCGGTACCGAAAAACGACAGCTAGGCAAGATCGAGCGTTGAAGAGAACAGCTATACGTAAGCGTACAGTTATCGCGCCTGCAATTGCTAATCAATTGCACAGGGATGCTGAAAACCGGATTTCAGCAGAAACGGTTCGAACCCGATTAAGAGAGGAAACTTTCAAGTCTTCCAGACCGCAAAAGTTTATCATTAAATACTTGACGTTCATGAACGTATTATCGATTACCGCTGAAAGCAAAAAAAAAAAACTTTCAAATCTGGCATTAATGTCAGTAATGATGATAGGTGGTGTGTGGAGCAGATCTCCGCATAACAAATATAGTAGCCCGATGGAGAGGAAGTGTTCACGATTCCAGAATTTTTCGTCAATGTCAATTACAGGAACGATTAGCGAACGGAGAATTCGCTGGTTTGCTGCTGGGAGACAGTGGATATCCTGCACTAACTCATCTCGCTGCGCTCGGGCGACAAACTCGACTCGTGCGGGAGACACCTATGTGCACGTCTTGCGTATACTATTTTCCCTAGCGAGCTGCGCCAAATTTGACAACATCAGTAACTCGTATGTAATATTAAACGATTAAGTGCATCTAAACCATTGCACATGAGATGGATGAAGCGACATAGGAAGACGGGGGTCGAGGGGGCGGAGACGCCGCCAGGGGGAAGGGGGGGGGGGCACGATATACAAAAATGAATAAAAAATAGTTGGATAAAAAAATTTTGTGCAAAGTTTGATCACAAAAGCAATGAAAAACAACCAAATACAAGGTCGCTAAGCAATGGAATTACAGCTGTAGCCTACACGAATAAATAACCATGAAAAAAAAAATTAAAAATTCAGAAATATAAGAAAACCAAAGATGTTTAGAATCATTAGAAAATTAAAAAAGTTCACAATCATCATGAAATCAAAAGTTCTCATACTTATGCAACAGTCTTTATTCATTTTTTTTGTCAATGAATTTTCCTAATACTAAGAAACAGTAAACAAATGATATAATCTATATGTTAAGGTGCTTCCCTACCCAATTTCACAACATTGTAATAAATGCGTGCAGAAGGTGCTGTTAAACGGAATATCTCTGCCTGGTCACCGAAATCAATGTCACAAAATACGTCGTGCAATTCTATGTGCGACTCCAAACACGTACAGCCCAAAACATGTTCGTTTTGCGTTAACGTTTTGCGATGGATAACATTTGTCATGAGTATCATATTGAGCTGGCGGTGAGTCCAAATCGGCAATTGTTTGCTACTAGGCAACGAAATAAATCAATGAATGAATTAGTGAATTAGTTATTTAATTAATGATAATTGCGCCGTAAAAAACGAGTATTGTGAATATCTCAAATACGCATAAAACCGATATGATATTAGCGTACGGTGCGGCGAATCAAAATAGCCGTAGGCTGCACAGATTTATGCGGAGAGATTTCCGGATCGCCAGCACCCGGGCCAACATATTTTTCGGCGGATAGAAAGTTCACTTAGAAATCTATCCTATTTTTTTTTTTTTTCATCATAATTTTCAAATTTTACATGGATAGGACTATGTTTTGCACAATATTTTGACTGATTCGTTCTTGTAAATCGACTACTAAGATCTGCGATCCGCGTAGCATTTCATAGGGTCACTCCAGAAATTTTGGCCGGAGTGCACCGCGGTGCCGTAAGAAGGGCTGCGCTCTGTTTGGATGCTGAAGGCAGCATCTTTGAACATTTGATGTAAATCATTCTTCATAATTGTTTATTTGTTTACTCTGAACCACCCTGTATATTATGTTGAAAATGTTCCAATACGAATTACATTCTATAAACAGGTCGAAATTGTTTCTTTTATTACACAATCATTTTGTTCCTTTTCTTTTCTTATTTAACATAGTGAAATAACGTTACAATTAACTCTGTGCGATCTACGTCTTAGTTTGGTGGCCTCCTCGCCATACATATGTATTCCCACTGTTCCTGCACAAACTCCATACAATGGTTTGCAGCATTAAACACCTTTACACCCTGTGTCAGTGCAGGTTTAGCTAGGCATAACTAATATGAAGATACCAGGTCGATGAAAATCCAGTCCTGGAATATCCCCCTGTAGGAATGTGAATTTATTATATTTACCTTCGTTGTGAGAAATCGATCATTTGGAGCATCATTGTAGAATTTGGAGAGATCAGTCGACGTAAAAACTCTAGCTTCCTTGGATTTGTGTCCAACATTTCGTTTCTCCCAATAAGCAAGCAACTTGTTGTACTTGCTGATGTTATTATTATCCTACGCTTTCATTGTAGCGTTTAACATCGAAAAGTGTGACCATAGAGTTGGTCACGCGAGATTTTGTGCAAGTTCAGCAAAATAAGCCAGAAAAACATCTTCCGAAAATGATTTGGTTTTTTTAGAAAAGCGCCACTTTTCAAATTCGTTATACGCTTTAGTATATTTCTTTCGAGATGCGTCTGGTAGTAAATTTAAAGATACAATTTTTGCCGCTTCGAGAATTTCCAATGGCACTGTACCATCACAATCACTGACACTTTTTTCACTTTCTGAGTTCATTTCTATCACTTCCATGAACTATAATAGTATATTGTGATACAAGTGCGGAAAGTAGGCAATATCCGACGAGTGTCGATTGCGCAAAGGAGGACTTTGGGTGCATGTGTTAAGAAAATTAAAATTTCGAATGGTCAAAATGTAGATAGCTCAAGGCTCCGACAGTCCGATTCTGCGATAGTCAAAAATTCCGAAAGTATATAATTTCGAAAGACCAAACGTGTTTCCTAACGTGTCGACTCAACGACGCGCGACGGCTTGATGTTCAAGTTTCGGAGTTCTGGCCTTTCGGATCTTTCGATCTTCCGATCCGGCCCCATAAAACAAATATTCATTATAGCCAGTTTGTATCTTGTCTAATAACGAAATACGTTTGACAACAGGTCGCCGGATTTGACCCCTCCGGACTTCTTCCTGTGGGGCCACGTGAAGGACGTGGTTTACGCCACAGAGCCACAGACGCCGGAGGAAGTGATAGCAAGACTACAAGCTGCAATTGCAAATATCGACGGTGCGCTACTTCGCCGCGTTCAGCGAAATCGTGTGTAGTATCACAAGCTTCAGCTAATCCAAAAAAGGATTTTCAGATTGGAGGCATCTAAATCCTCGAATTTATGAACACGAGAGTTCGAACATTCATCGTGAAAATTATTTATCGTGGAAAACTTTTGAAAAACATCTGAAGGAAAATGAGGCTATCGATGATCGCTTAGAAGAGGCCTTACAAAATGAAAAACAGAGATGGAGGAATATTTCAAAGATCGTAACAGATTGCGTTATATTCTGTGGTACCAATAATTTAGCTTCCAGAGACTCCAATGATCAGATCGGGGATCCCCAGTGCGGAATATTTTTGGATTGGATTAAGCTTATTAGTCATTATGATGCTACAATAGCGAAGCATATTGCTGAGTCCGAACGAACGACATATTCGTCTAACAAAATTCAGAATGAATTTATAGATATTCTCAGCACAAAAGTGAAATCTGAATTGCTGGATAAAATTCGAAAAGCAAAATACTTTTCGATATTATTTGATTGTACTCCTGATATTTCACATGACGAGCAGATGTGTCAAATAATTCGATATGCGAGTCTCCAGAAAGATCAGTATGTTGTTGAAGAACATTTCATTGGCTTCATAGAGACTTCTAAAAAAACTGAACGAGTTTATATCCCCCCCATCTTTTAAAATGGAAGACTTGAGGACGGCATTACGACTTGTCACTCAAAACTGCTTTATGGCAACAATTGATTTAAAAGACTCATATTTCCTAATACCTATTGCCCGATCATTCAAAAAATACATGCGATTCTCTTTTCAAGGAGTTATATAACAATTCAATTGTCTCCTGTTCGGACTATGCACTGCTCCTCTAGTCTTTACCAAGCTTCTAAAACCGGTGGTCGACCTGTCAAGATCTGAAGGATGGGTATCTGTCATTTACCTAGACCACATTCTTATGCTGGGGTAGAGTAGGAAGTAATGTGAGGAAAACTTAAGTCGCACACGAGGCCTAATTGAATCATTGGGGTTCGTGTTAAATTTAGGAAAATGCCAGCTGAAACCAACAAGACAGATTAAGTTTTTGGGCTTTATAATAGACTCAAACGAGTTTAGCATAAAGTTGCCGGAACAGAAGAAACGAAAAATAAAGGAGTTGGTAACTGTTTTTTCTTACAAAAAAACCTGTAGGATTAGGCACCTATCAAAATTTGTAGATGTCTTAGTCGCAGCTTGCCCGGTACGCTATGTTCATTAATGTTCATTAATGGGTTTGCGGTGACCAACTGTTTTTTCGTACTTTTTCGGAAACGAGACTCCATTCTAGTCGTATTTGATGTGCCGATAGCCGAAATTATAATAATAATAATTATGACCCCTTATAAAAATAATATAATATTATTTTATTGATTGTATCCGAAAAAGTCCGAAAAAAACAGTTAGCCACCGCGAACCCATTAATGAATATTACTGTACATACTTGCTGAGGGGAGCTTGTGAGACATCAGTACCAGTCTTACTTTCATCAATATCTGAAAGTACTCTACAGCAATACAACGGTGTTTGGAAAGAATGGTAGAAATGGTGCCAAGAAAATAATACACCTATCTTCGAGACCTCGATCAACCAAATTCTTCAATTTCTAACAAAAATATACCATAAGGCAAACTTATATGCAACGGTTAATATGCATCGATCTGCGCTCTCGCTGATAATTGGCAAAGGATTAGGTGAAGACCCGGTCATAAGAAGATTTTGTAAAGGAGTAAGCGTAACAAACCCACAAACACCAAAATATTCATATATATGGGATACTAAAACGGTCCCAAGTTTTCTGGCAAAACTATACCTAAACGAAAGTCTATCATTAAAGATGTTAACGAAGAGACTCGTCACTATACTGGCACTGATCACGGCTCAACGAGTGCAAACATTATCCCAAATATGCATTGACAACATTACGTTATTAAACGATATCTTCTATACAAACATTCCGAGGCGCATACAAACTACTGGACAGAATCGGCTTCAACCACTCTTACGAATACCCTATTTTGCTGAATGACCAGCCTTGCGTGATGAAGTTTTCGTACTTTAAATAATCTGTGCCAGGACCAATCAGTAGCATCGTTACTACCATTTGATCTAGTCGGACGAGACGAGTCACATAATTGGGATTGAACTTCACTTAGGTAAGTTCGTCCAATCATACAATTAAATTTAAATAGATTCAATTAGTTGATGGAATAAATTTATTTTAACACCTTTCCGCGATTATTACAACTCATGAAAAATAAAGTTCCTAATTCCCGGAATTTACCGCGCGCGCCCATCAGTTCGCCGCAGCGTACACTGCTGCAAGTGTGTCACGGCTGATTGTGTCTCCATTCCGTGTCGAATGAAGTTAATATTTTTCGTGAATCAATATCTCGGAAACTAAGTAGTAGAAAATTCCCATTTTTTTTTGTTTAATTAATCCCACGATAGTACTGCATACACGAGTGTTTTTTTTTTGAAATCCTAAGATCCGTTTGGCGTCTGAAATGAGAAATATAAACAAAGTCCTATCCTTGCACGTGTTGGGTATGGGCATCGCGTAGAAAAAGACCGATTTTTTTATTGCAAATATCTCACAAACTAAGTAGCAGATCGTATTAAAATTTCAGATATAGGTTGATGAAGGTTGTGTCTACACCATCCCAAAATTTCAGACGATTCCTAAGATTTGACCAAAACTCTAGAACTACCTTAAAGCGACACACCATGCGGTATTGTACTAATCAATTAAAGATCAGCTACTAAATCAAATAATATTAGGAAATCATAAGCAAGAATATCAAATAAATCAGACTAATAAATCGGATAATTATCACATATTTTATCTCACAATGAATTATCATATCGATATAGATCATAGAGACTTTACCTTATTGAAGAGCTAGGCTCGATGCACAAAACTTATCAAACTTCAACTAATTGAACTTGAACCGAAACTGTCAGAAATTGAACTAATTTATATTAACCAAACATATATATTGTAACGAAATTGGCTTCGTAGCGATATTAAGTTATTTAAAGTAGGTTCTCCAAGAGAAATAAAGCGATTCAAGGCGAAAATTATATGCTTTGAGACAATAGGTTGTGTATTCTGAAATACAGGTCTGTGCAGATGGCAAGCTAGAGCAAGACTGATTTGTTTTACAATAATAGTTGTTGACGCAGCAACCGAGGTTCTTATATTTTAAAAGATATCTTTTATCATATAGGCTACTAGATGGTGTTCATGAAACTAATAGAATACGGGTGATTTTACCCAATGTAACAATATATAGGCTTTAACGAAAGCGACAGAGAGCACGTCTTGACTACATCAGGCTGAACGTAGAAGTGAAGACCGGCGGCGATAACTCGGCACTTCGGCTCGCAGTGTCGTAGGTTCAGGGTGGGGGACCTGTCGGGAGCTACGAATGAGCCTATTGGTACTGCGAACAACGCTTTTCGAGCGACCAACTCGTCAGCTGGCCGGCTCGAGGTGTCATCTTGTTGCCTGACGCTAGGCGTTAGGTCTCCACTCTCCGCGCTTCTTGGCGTTATAACAGCCGTATAGCGAGGCGTTATTCACTGAGCCTCGATAGGATTGCGAGACGATACAGTTCCGATTGGAATCTTTGGCAGTCTTCGGCAGTCTTTCGCGTCGTACTTAGTCGTCTATGGAAATCGCTCGTACCATTGCTCGGTATCTCTTGTTTCTGTCGAGATTTCTCCGTCGCCTCAGACGAGAATTCGGTAAATATTATGCCAGGAGAAATCGAATAATACTTTATTTAAGGTATAACTGGATGATAATCAGAAATCGCGAAAATTCTTTAGTATTTCGTGAATGATAGGCTTATAAGTATTAAAACAGGCAGGCATCAGTAATGTTCCGAGAAACGGACGGAACGTTATCCCTTGGTTGAAAGTAGTACTTTAAAATAATATAGACTATGAAAATGAATACATTTCTTCAATTGGGAACTCACACGGAGGCGTGACCTCAAAAACGTGGCGGAAAGTAGTTTACACTTTCCAAAGTATAACCCATGCGATAGTAGTGCTAATGATTAAAATGCTATCAAAATTAAAACCTTTCATGTACGGATCAAATGTGCAAATGGAAGGATTCACAAAGTAATGCTATCAAACAATATGAGCCAGCTCCCATCGCAGAACATTTGTGCTTTTCAAAATTAACAAATAAAATATTTATTAAAGATTCAAGTATAAATTCTATGAGCAGTACGTTAGTTGAGGATCAATCAGAAGATTTAGATAATAATTCAGGGATTGGTGAAGACGACACGGCAATTATGGAAGAATCAAATTCTTTGAAAATTTGCAATCAACGTAAACGTGCCAAATATTTGTTGAAAGATCCAGGGGCTGAAGAATATGAACAATTGCATTCAAAAATGAGGGAGGAACTTGTCGAATCAGCTTTTGCAAAGCACATGTAAATGCTTGAAGAAATTTTTTTATTCAAATGAAATAATGAATAAATTCTACTCATTTACCTTTGAATACCATACACGAAATTCAACTATTTTTTTTTTATTATAGATTAGGGCGGCATGAACCAATATTAGTTGACAAAAATAATAATTTTGGGATCAGTAATGAAGAAGAAACCATTATAAATACAATATTTGCTTATCAAAGAAGCGAGGTGATTGAGGAAATAGGAAATATTAAAGTAAATTATTCAGAAGACTGCTGCCAAGAAACAATTAAAGATTTCTATGAAGAGTTTGAAGTAATTTGTGCTACAACTAAATCAAATTATGCAGATTGGCACAAGGCCCGAAAATTTAGAATAACAGGCTCTTTATGTTATAAAATATTCACCTACACCAAAAATAAAAATCCTAATTGAAAAAAGGTAGCCAAGGAATTATTTGATCCAGCTAGTTTTACAACGATGTTGACAGAATACGGTAAAAATACTGAAAAGGAAGCTCGGGAAGCATTTGTAAAACAATCCAAGAAAAATGTCGTGGAAACAGGATCAATAATTTCTAAACAAAATCCTTCGTTGGCTTATTCGCTGGATGGCATAATTATAACCGATGGTGTTCCAACTGCATTATTAGAAATTAGGTGTCCTTTCAAAGGAAAATCTAAAGGAATAATTGACACCGTGCAATCTTAAAAGAGAGGCATAAGTTTTACGGACAAAAAGAACTTGGGATGGCTGTGATAAATGTGAAAAAAACATTTTTCGTCTTCTACTCATCCTTCGATAAAAAATTATTTATACTTATAGTTGACTTTAATGAAAAATATGCAAAGAAAATGTTGGAAGCGTTGAAGAAAGCTTATTATGAAAAATTATTACATAAGGTGTGTTTGATTCAAAGAAAATCTCCAAGTGCTTTGAGTAATTTATAATATTAAGTCATTATGCATTATGAAACATTATTTATCAAACTTTATTCGAGTCGGAGAAAAATTGTCTCGTAAACGTAAGATAGAAAAATGACTGAGATCAAGAATTTACAAAACATTATTTATTAAACTTTATTCTAGTCCATTAGATGAATATCGAGAAGTAGCTGGAGAGAACCTCCTAGACAAAATGTATAAAAATCCTAACAAATATGCATATCATTTCCAGCATCACGCCGCAATGACGATGAGGAATAGACATTTAGTTCAGACCGCGTTGCCTAATAAAATCATGTAGAGGTCGATTTTTAGTTGTAATTGCTTTGTAAAAGTGTAAAAGTGGAGACGAACAAGATTTATTGAGAAAATAGAAAAAAGTTTTTTAAACGAAGAAATAATTTTCTATACCTTATATTAGCCTGGACAAGGATACGTGTATTCAACTGCGCGTACGAAACGCTCCAACGTACGTATACTGCTACTCATGTCATATACGTATTGCGTACGTTTTCTCAAAGCGTCTTCGAAAACAAGAAAATCAACGTATACCTCGCGGATTTTGAGTTACAATATATAATAACGTTCAATTCCTTCCGATGATTATACCCTCGGAGTGCGTTGTCTAAAGTGTCATACCTACACGTCATTTATACGGTTTTTCCGATACAATAATGAACGTACAATATCATTGAATCATTGAATCGAGTGAGAACGTGTAGAACTCTAGGCAAGAAATTGAATTAAGAACATACTTGCAACTCGAATGTTTAGTTCTGATATCTCAGCTGCATTAGAACACTGATATCACTGAGACAGATGCAAAATCCAAAACTATTACGAGAAAGTGACTGACTTCGTCAATAGGTAGTTTGGCGTAGTCGATAGAGCGTGCGAATAGTAATACAAGCGAATGCGAGCGTCCCCGGTTCGAATCCCGACCACAACAAGAATGCGAAGTTTTTCTAATCTTAAAATTCTTACTTTGTAACAAAATGCGATTGTCTGCAATTAGTAGTTGTTGATCAACGCCTCATATATTATAATTAATTAATTTTAGGTATCTTAATTTTTTTTTGAGCGAACAATTATTTGGTTAAATATTCAAGTAGTACACGTTTATTAAATGTTGTTTATTGCGTGATGTTAAACGTATAGACGTAACGTTTTCAATAAACGCTGCTTATGCGTTTAACTGAGGAACATTTTTCCTCTGAATAAACGTCGAGTATATGACCTTTTTCTATGTTTTTTATACGAACCGGTGTTTATTGGCTTATTATCTAGGAGTTGTATTTCGTTCTTTAGTGGTTCGTTCTCTTTTTTCACAAGTACTAGTTCCCGCCTCTATTTATTTATATATGTCATAAAGGATCCTACCTGTTCCCTCTGGCTCAGATTTACTTTCGGTTATAAAGACAAATAAGACCAATAAAATATAACGATTAAACAAAAAAAGAAAATTGAACAATATACCAAATAAAATATTTGGATTCTGTTGGCGTCGACCACTTGCCCGGTAGGGCTATACGTCAATAACAGATTGATTGATTGATTAGTCGTACGTTCCCTGTTGACCTTTTCCAGGGTTGTCATGTGTTGCGATGTGGTTGTTGCTGCCTTACAGAGTTGTGATGGTCAACACAACGGAAATGAGGGGATACAGGATCTAAAACAGACATCTAAGTTACATTGATGTTTTTTTTCCCCATCCTATTCTATTTGGGATTTTATATACTCTAACTGATACCCACCACCCTTCACGAACCTGTATTCAACTCCTAACGTTTTTTTTTTTCTATCATTTCCTAGTTTGTGTGGGTTTTGAAACCTACCCCCCCACAATTACTATGTCCTTACAAGTACGAACTTAATTACTACTATATTACTAAAGCTACCTGTAATGCCTGCTTTTCCAGTACATCAGCCTTAATTTCTATGAGAAATGCAATTAATCTGAACAGGGTGTCAAGGTTAATATTTTAAATAAAGGAATACTTCGGAAGGTGAATTTTACAATGTAGTATAATGATATGAATTATAGTCCGCATGTATCACAGATTTATCTTTACAAATAAGACTATTCTGTAAAATGTGATACGAATATTATTCGGTTTACAATTCAATCGTATTCTCCATTGTAAAATCTGCTCGAGAAAATTTCTCAAGCACAACACGCTTAAGGCCACCGCACACCATTGCCGCTCGGCACAGCGCGGAGCGGCACGGCACAGCCGCCGCTCAGCCGGGCGCCGCACGTCGCCGCCCGGCGCGGTACTTCTGCAGTATCGCGGGACTGCATGCAATTAGGCGCAAAATAATATGGACCATTCGGCTTGAAATCTCAAAAGTATGTGTATATTAAATTAATAGAATGAGAGTTTCATTTTGTCATCAGTAATTTCGGCATCATTTATAACTGAAACGTTTATGATGTCCTGAAATTGCTGCTGGCGTTGGTTTCGCCGTTCAGGTCCTCCAGGTTATCCTTCTCGTCATCCAGATCGTCCGCTTCGTAGTTGTCGTAGTCTAGGGCGTTCGCAACGTGGATTTCATCATCCAGGTCGTGCGCTTCGTAGTTTTCGCTGTCCCGGTCGTGAGCTTCATAGTTTGCCTCGTCCAAGTCATACGCTTCGTATTTGTCTTCGTTCTATCAAGCGCACGACCGGGACAGCGAAAACTACGAAGCGCACGACCTGGACGATGAAAACCACGTTGCGAACGCCCAGACGGTGCAGGGCCCAAATGTTCGATAATTAAAATTAAGTTAAGTAATTAGAATTACTTTGTTATTAATAATTTTTAATATCTTGAACACTTTTTTTTCAATAATAATCGTTTTTATTAGTGGTGTTATTTCATCTATTGCGATTAGAACAAATTAGTCAAATTCATAACTGTCCGTTCGCTTCTTTTACTCTTCATCACCTATGTTGATGTACAAAAAGTAGTGGATTCGGTCTAAAAGTGACTTTTATCAACGGATCTTTAAGTTTTCGACCCTCTAGAATCCGAAGAACAGGTTTTTAGAAACATGTCTGTCTGTCTATCGGTCTGTCAGTCTGTCAGTCTTTCGCTCTGTATTTTATTGGCCATATAATTCTTTCAAATATTCATTTTTAATATCTAAAACCAAATTTTTTTTTTCAGGGTGACGTATCGTAAGCAATTTTGCGTATATTCGTAAGATGTTCGTCCGTAGTGGGTAATGCCTGTACTGGATTTGGCGAGTAAGATCCGAAATCGTAACTGTCTGTTCGGTCTGAGTAAAAATCTAATTCGTCGTCATGTAAATTTTGATTTTCCGGAACAATAACAGGTGTTGGAAGTGAATTTGATGAGTTTAGTGCTCGCATCTCGTATTCGGTAAGGATGTTGAAAAATTTGGACTTGATTTCGACCTGAAACTTCGCGGGTAATGTCTCAACAGTCTCTGCCATTGAGATGAACAATTTTTTTAATGGAGTAGTCGAGTTGCAGGTGTTATTAATTTTTGCTGAATCTTTTTCTTGAAAATATGTCACGAGTGCGTTCGCAACCTGAGACGGTGGTTCCGCGATTTGGGTACGTTGTCTTTTTTTTGGGGCCGATTGACCAGTCGACGCAGTCGGATCCAAAAATTCTTTTTCAGTGCGGCACGTTCTTGTCGGGCCTCCACTGTAACCTGCACCTGAAAATTTAACATTTTTGTTTTCAGTTCGTTTTTCTTATATATATATATTTTTTATAATGCGCAAAATCTCATTTGAAATTAAATTCGAAAAATACATAATATAAATTTATTAAATCAAGCTAACCCGAATTATCGAAGGTGGTTTCCGTTTGATAGCGTGCGTCTCCGATACCTGCAGCATCACCACTCGACATCACATCCGCTTCGATATTGCATATTGTTTCCCGCTCGTCCATGCATACGTCTAAAAATCCCATCTCTCTCTCCCACTTCCATGGCCGGTAATAAACCGCTGCCTGCCCACTCTTTGTACTTCGATTTTTCCTAGCTTTTCTATACCCATCTCTCAATTTTCTCCACATTATTTTGCATGCATCTGCTACATAAATAATACAAAACATCACAATTCGCTGTAAGTTATTAAATCGGGAAATGTAGAATATATAGCATGCACATTGTGAAATATTCATTGTGTGATGCGCTTCACAATAGTTTTAAACTTACGTGTTTCTTTCATGGCTTTTGAAATCTCTCGCCAGCCATTTTCCCGCCGATGGTTATTCGAATAATGTGGGTCTCGCATGTCCCACAATATTTTATGCGTTTGCACAGTTAAAATAAGAACTTCTTCGTCCATACTTTTTATCGTCAAATACGTTTGATGTTTTTTTTTTTCAAACAAATTAACAAAAGCGTAAAATATATCGTTGATTACTTTATTTTTTAACAATTTAACATACAGGGTGGCTCAGGTTCAACGGATCATTCAATTATTTATTTTTATTACATAAAAAATTACATACCTATTTCACAATTGCATTACACGTGTATATCAAGCGTGCAATATGTAACTCAAAAAATATACGTCTGATGTTTTTTTTTTTTAATTAATAAAAGCGTAAAATAATAAACAGGGTGGTTTCAAAACAAATCACGAAGTTCATCAATTGATGACGTAAGATGTAAAAATTATTGTCGAAAAGTGACTCTTACTTTTTTTATTATGGAAGCAAAATTTTGTACAATACTCGACGGGAAAACTTCTTCTAAAAAAAATAAATAAATAAATAAATAAATGTCAGGACCGCAAGAGGCTGTAATAATCAATCACCTATGTTGATATACAAAAAGTATTGGTTTCGGTCTAAAAGTGACTTTTATCAACGGATCTTTAAGTTTTCGACCCTCTAGAATCCGAAAAACAGTTGTTTAAAAACATGTTGGTCTGTCTGTGAGTCACTCTGTATTCTGTTGGTCACATAATCATAACAAATCACGAAGTTCATCATTTTTTTTTAAATTGCCATGACAAATATACAGCGAACAGACATTCGTTCTGCTCAGTTTCTGAAAAGCGAAAAATCGTATCGCAATATTATGGATAGTTCCGACGAGGAAACGATTTTAGTTGCCCTCGAATTAGAGGAAGCCGAGAGGCAAGAACAACGTGCAGGTCTGAAGCGCAAGTGGGTACACGATATCTGTGCGAATAGGACACGTCATGGCGAATATTACACTTTATTTCCTCATCTCGTTCGTGACCCATCAAAATTCTTTCAATACTTTCGAATGTCATACACAAAATTTCAAGAACTGCTGAGTTATATTACGGTGGACATAACGAAAGAAGATACTGCTTTCCGGCGACCAATAGGAGCAGAGCAACGACTGGTGGTGTGTCTCAGGTAGGCGAAAAAACAATAATTTGACGATTAAATTTCATCGTAGCTCGCATATATTTGTAGAAAATGCATAAAATACCTGTAATTTACGTTCCAGATTTCTGAGCACAGGCGATTCTTTCGCAAGCATAGCCGCAAGCTATATGATGGGAGAATCGACAGTGCGCAAAATTGTACACGAGACCTGTGAGGTAATCTGGAATCGGCTATCCCCAAAAGTGCTTCCAACTCCGGATACAGATGCGTGGCTTAGGATCGCACAGCGATTTGAGGAACGGTGGAATTTTCCAAATTGTATAGGTGCACTAGACGGAAAACATGTAGTCATTCAAGCACCTGCGAACAGCGGCTCGATGTACTTCAATTACAAAAAGTCATTTAGTATCGTGCTTATGGCACTTGTAGACGCCGACTATCGTTTTATCGCCATAGATGTTGGTGCATTTGGCAAAAGTAGTGATGGTGGTATTTTGACAAATTAAACTTTTGGAAATAAAATTTATAATGGCACGATAAATATCCCGAACGACAAACCACTACCTGGAACTGACCATCCTGCAGTGCCATACGTAATTGTAGGGGACGAAGCCTTTCCTTTAAATAAAAACATTATGCGACCTTACCCAGGTGCGCACTTGCATGACGATGAAACGGCCAAAATTTTTAATTATCGATTGTCTCGCGCGAGAAGAGTTTCTGAAAACGCATTTGGAATATTAACTCAAAAATTTAGATTATATCAACGACGAATTAATTTAAAACCGGAGCACGTGGATAAGGTCGTTCTAGCAACTTGTTGCTTACATAATTTTCTGAGAAATGACGTTTTAGAACATTCTGCCCATCTACCTTCTATAGCACGGCATATTCCAAATTTAATTGTCCCCCCCGCTAATCCATACTTTGGCGTAAATGCAGTAAACGCCGCGATCGCTATTCGCGAAATATTCAAAGAATATTTTAATTCCGCAACTGGTTCGGTTGAATGGCAACAGCAAATGGTCAGACTAGGTAGAAGGAATGTTTAAGAGTATTCCCGGATAAAAAATACTCAGTTTTCACTTTTTGGCGATAATTTTTATTTTCAAAATTTGAACATGTTCGATTGTAAACTCTTCTAAATTTTTCAATTTTCTCATCGAGCCGCTGTTCCAGAGGTCATCACGCGAGTTTGTTGGACAGATGGACGGACAGACTGACAGACAGACCGACATGTTTCTAAAAACCTAAAGATTCGTTGCTAATAGTACATTACGATACGACTGCATAAATTTTTTTTAGAAGAAGTTTTCCCGTCGAGTATTGTACAAAATTTTGCTTCCATAATAAAAAAAGTAAGAGTCACTTTTCGACAATAATTTTTACATCTTACGTCATCAATTGATGAACTTCGTGATTTGTTTTGAAACCACCCTGTTTATTATTTTACGCTTTTATTAATTAAAAAAAAAAAACATCAGACGTATATTTTTTGAGTTACATATTGCACGCTTGATATACACGTGTAATGCAATTGTGAAATAGGTATGTAATTTTTTATGTAATAAAAATAAATAATTGAATGATCCGTTGAACCTGAGCCACCCTGTATGTTAAATTGTTAAAAAATAAAGTAATCAACGATATATTTTACGCTTTTGTTAATTTGTTTGAAAAAAAAAAACATCAAACGTATTTGACGATAAAAAGTATGGACGAAGAAGTTCTTATTTTAACTGTGCAAACGCATAAAATATTGTGGGACATGCGAGACCCACATTATTCGAATAACCATCGGCGGGAAAATGGCTGGCGAGAGATTTCAAAAGCCATGAAAGAAACACGTAAGTTTAAAACTATTGTGAAGCGCATCACACAATGAATATTTCACAATGTGCATGCTATATATTCTACATTTCCCGATTTAATAACTTACAGCGAATTGTGATGTTTTGTATTATTTATGTAGCAGATGCATGCAAAATAATGTGGAGAAAATTGAGAGATGGGTATAGAAAAGCTAGGAAAAATCGAAGTACAAAGAGTGGGCAGGCAGCGGTTTATTACCGGCCATGGAAGTGGGAGAGAGAGATGGGATTTTTAGACGTATGCATGGACGAGCGGGAAACAATATGCAATATCGAAGCGGATGTGATGTCGAGTGGTGATGCTGCAGGTATCGGAGACGCACGCTATCAAACGGAAACCACCTTCGATAATTCGGGTTAGCTTGATTTAATAAATTTATATTATGTATTTTTCGAATTTAATTTCAAATGAGATTTTGCGCATTATAAAAAATATATATATATAAGAAAAACGAACTGAAAACAAAAATGTTAAATTTTCAGGTGCAGGTTACAGTGGAGGCCCGACAAGAACGTGCCGCACTGAAAAAGAATTTTTGGATCCGACTGCGTCGACTGGTCAATCGGCCCCAAAAAAAAGACAACGTACCCAAATCGCGGAACCACCGTCTCAGGTTGCGAACGCACTCGTGACATATTTTCAAGAAAAAGATTCAGCAAAAATTAATAACACCTGCAACTCGACTACTCCATTAAAAAAATTGTTCATCTCAATGGCAGAGACTGTTGAGACATTACCCGCGAAGTTTCAGGTCGAAATCAAGTCCAAATTTTTCAACATCCTTACCGAATACGAGATGCGAGCACTAAACTCATCAAATTCACTTCCAACACCTGTTATTGTTCCGGAAAATCAAAATTTACATGACGACGAATTAGATTTTTACTCAGACCGAACAGACAGTTACGATTTCGGATCTTACTCGCCAAATCCAGTACAGGCATTACCCACTACGGACGAACATCTTACGAATATACGCAAAATTGCTTACGATACGTCACCCTGAAAAAAAAAATTTGGTTTTAGATATTAAAAATGAATATTTGAAAGAATTATATGGCCAATAAAATACAGAGCGAAAGACTGACAGACTGACAGACCGATAGACAGACAGACATGTTTCTAAAAACCTGTTCTTCGGATTCTAGAGGGTCGAAAACTTAAAGATCCGTTGATAAAAGTCACTTTTAGACCGAATCCACTACTTTTTGTACATCAACATAGGTGATGAAGAGTAAAAGAAGCGAACGGACAGTTATGAATTTGACTAATTTGTTCTAATCGCAATAGATGAAATAACACCACTAATAAAAACGATTATTATTGAAAAAAAAGTGTTCAAGATATTAAAAATTATTAATAACAAAGTAATTCTAATTACTTAACTTAATTTTAATTATCGAACATTTGGGCCCTGCACCGTCTGGGCGTTCGCAACGTGGTTTTCATCGTCCAGGTCGTGCGCTTCGTAGTTTTCGCTGTCCCGGTCGTGCGCTTGATAGAACGAAGACAAATACGAAGCGTATGACTTGGACGAGGCAAACTATGAAGCTCACGACCGGGACAGCGAAAACTACGAAGCGCACGACCTGGATGATGAAATCCACGTTGCGAACGCCCTAGACTACGACAACTACGAAGCGGACGATCTGGATGACGAGAAGGATAACCTGGAGGACCTGAACGGCGAAACCAACGCCAGCAGCAATTTCAGGACATCATAAACGTTTCAGTTATAAATGATGCCGAAATTACTGATGACAAAATGAAACTCTCATTCTATTAATTTAATATACACATACTTTTGAGATTTCAAGCCGAATGGTCCATATTATTTTGCGCCTAATTGCATGCAGTCCCGCGATACTGCAGAAGTACCGCGCCGGGCGGCGACGTGCGGCGCCCGGCTGAGCGGCGGCTGTGCCGTGCCGCTCCGCGCTGTGCCGAGCGGCAATGGTGTGCGGTGGCCTTTAATAGTCGTACAAGTACCAATTTATTTTTGGATATAAAGATATCCTGCACTTTGACATCCATTTCTTACTAATATAAAAATACCCATCACTAAATTTGCTCATGTACGACACGCATGTCATTTTCAAATCATCAAACGATATACACTGCCACGAGTAGTTTGTTAGGCTAAATATTTTATAGGCATTGGTGTGTCTATGTAAGTATAAATCTGTTATATGGTGTGTCAACATCATTATTTGTTTATGGGATGTATGAGTAAGGATGTGCTGTATTACGTGGATTTGTGGGCCGTCTTCCGAGGGTATCATCAGAATACTATTGTTAGTTACTTTGTTACCAGCATATTTCATCCAAGTAGGTACAAGTAATTACTTCAGAATAATAAGCCACAGGAATATTCAAATGAGATATTTCCGGTTTTAAGCTTGTCAAATCGACGATACTTTCAGGGCCTAATGCATAATCAATCAAATTTATGTCCGAATTAAAAGTTTCCATGAATTTATAGTTCAGTCTTAATTGATGTTTTATGGCTATAGTTTTGCAAATATTTAGTCTGCTTAATGAACACGTAGCTATTGTTTTGCCTTCCCGATGTTTACTTTCGTAACGCATGGATGTTATTTTCCATAATACACCACATGATTGTAATATACGTGGATAGTGTATTACGAGATAATGCTTCGGTTTCATACTGTCTGGAAATATTCTCATGAGTAATTGTAAATACTCTGCGATGAGAGCGCTAAAATATGTATGAAATCCTCTTGAAAATATAGGACTAGCGATTATTTCCACGATATTTTTCAACTGCGTCAATAATTCCCAATACTCATTGTCTTCGGGTACAAAGTTTCCAAGAATCAGGCAGATGTGTCTTACGAGACATGACATTTCAGAAGATGACATACCTATATGCTTTCAGAATGTGGATTGTTTATTCAATACACCGCGCAAACACGAATGAGACTAAAAATTTTGGATCCAAGCCGTGATAGCTACGAGTCCTTACGGCAATAGCTCTTGCGTTGACTGAATCGAACTATCTACAAGGCGATAGCTCGCAGATCCAGCCCACGGTCGCCGTATAACGGCTCTTTGATATATCCGGCAATAAGTTCATCGACACAACTTTTGCTGCATCGAGAATTTCTGCAGGCACATAATCGTCGCACTCAGAATCACTCATTTTTGCGATGTGCACGTTGTCACAGTTTCTAATGTACTGGAAGAAAACAGATAAAAAAAACAATAACATAACATAATAACAAGGTGTTACCAAGCGCGTCTACGCTCGATAAATAAAAAAGCGGATAGCCAGCTTGCGATAAACAGACGAAAAACTTGGAGCGTGGTGCCGAGTTGGCTGTGACTGAGTGTTAACTTTCGTGAAAATAAGAACGACGAAAAATTCTAACTCATTTCAATTCAGTACAGGGATGAATCACTTCCCGCACGCTCCACAGGCCTGGGAAAACGAACTTCACGCACGCTGTGTCAAAAAAGTTCTGACGTGCCGGCGCTGCTATGAGCCCCTGGAGTCCCTTTCCCCGCGTCCTTTGCCACTGCCGACCGCACTCGGCGGCCAGTCTGTCTCAGCACTGATGAGGAGATTGATTCAATGGGACCCTACGACCAATATGACAACGGGCACAGCAGATATTTGTCAGATCATGGATCGAATATTCGATAGTGTAAATGGATACCAACTGACTGGACAGCCAGGAAAAGAATTAAGAGGATCCGCCGTCACACCGTTAAGTAAACACATTGAGCATTGGTACGCACATATAAAAATTCTCGAAAGAATAAAGTTCTATGATGCAAAAAAAAAAAAATTTGTTCTCACGCCATCCGCTGAGAATTGAATAAACATCCTCCGTCGTCTCATCTACCTCCATCAAAATTTGTTCAAAAATGGGTGCCGCTCTATAACACCCAGAGTCTACAATCAGGATGCTCTAGAAAATGTATTCGGGTGTGTAAGAAGCCATGCTGTTCGAGCAGTCAAACTGACAGCATCTGCTTTCATTTCTTCTTTTAAAAGCTCAGCCATAAATAAAACTACTAGTTATCACACCAAAAACTTTAATTGGGAAGATGATGTATCGGAAGGTGTTTTAGCCAATTTGAAAAATCTTTTACACAACGACTCCGAAGAAAATGCCACCGAGCAGAGTACATATAATATACAAGTTCCAGCTAGCGTACCATTGCAGTCCACCAAAGTCTCAAAATGTATCCAAGTATATGTAAGTGGATACACTGTGAAGAAACTTTTGAAAAACTTTGGGCAATGCTCTAATTGCATTGAAAATCTGCAGGACATGAGTCACAATTGTGATACCGAATTCAGTAGAGATAAGCAGTATAAAAATGGAGTCTTGGCAATACCGAATAAGAATGTTAATTATATTGTTGGTAGATGTATTGCTTTGACGAATTACCTCTCACCCAAAATATGCCATCTGGGTAATTTGACTAAAACTCTGTCGTATTATTTGAAAAAAAAGTATCCCACTTCAAATAACAAATTGCAAAGAGCATAAAATAGTAGATAAATTTTTAAAGATAATGACTAAACTTACGGTCTTCCATTGGTGTAAGTCTGGGAATAAAATATTGTGTGCAAGAAATATAAAATTTGTAACACAGTCTATCAAAAACAAAAATGACACCGTCATAGACGAAATAAAAAAAAAGCTCATAATTTATATGTCGCGGCACTTCAACAGCTGGCAACAAAGTGTGAATTCAAAGATACCGGCGAAGCGATTAGGGGCCCATCACTGAGCGGCATACACGATGAAGATGTGTGACTAATAACTGAGGCATTGAAGACGTCGTCAACAGTTGGAGAAGCCAAAGCCACAATAAAAACGGTCAAGAACGAATCAGCGAAGTTGGAACCAACAGAAGTAAACAAAATAAATCAACAGAGACTTGTAAAGGACAAACCACGACGTATGGCAGAGACTATACACACAACAAGGAATCGACGTCGAGAAACAAAATAGATGGACCAATAGAAAAGAAAAAGAGGCTATTCTCACACTCAAATATAGCAGCAAATAACCTATACTACCTTTTAAAATATAGCACGTAGATGAAAACCCTGGTGTCGGCCCCAGCAAAATCGCTTTGTGGAATTTTTTGACCAACAAAAACTTTCAAAAATGGTCATTTTTTTGTTTTTTTTACAAATATCTCAAAAAGTAATGAAGGGATCGGTACACTGTTTCTGGGACTTTTGTAGGAAATTGAAAAACCTACAAAATGGCTTTTTGTGTAACCGGCTTGGTGCATTTCCCACTGAGAAAATCCGGAAAATCCTGAAAATAGACCATTTTTCAAAAATTCATAATTTTGACAAATTCAAAGTTGGACAAACAATCTTGCGGCAAATGATAGATAATAACACATTTAAATTGCAAATAAAAGAAAATACTATACCGGTTTATAAAAAAGGTAGATCAGTTTCATTAGTTACTAGATAAAATTAGTAATGAACTAGATAGATTGGTTAAAGAGAAGGTAATACGCCAGTCGAAGTCAGTAAATGGGCTACCCCAATCGTACCTATTTAATTCTTATACGACTTCTAATGACGATTTTCGGAATTTCACCGAAGTCTAAAAAAATGGGTACAAAAAAAGGAATGGGTCATTATTAAAAACAGCACATATTATTTTTTCTGAACATTAAATTCAATGTTTTTTCTTTACGAACTCGTGAAAATATGTAAACAGGGTAATTATTATAATCAATGCATCATAGAACCTTTGGAACATCTTAGATAATCAATTATAATTATTTTGAAAATGGATCAAGATAAAAAAATGTATTCAGGTGTTCACAAAAGCGCATCAGACCTCCAGATTATTGATCCCGCTTAAACTTCCAGGGCGATTCCTTGGGCCAAAATATGGAGCCCTTCATGTTTCATCTAGTGGGCTTTTTTTCACTCTACTTAGTCGTGATTGATCGTATTGGCAGTTTGATAAGTGTAATAAAATTGCAAACAGAACCTATGGTGTATTTTAGTGTTGAATATCAATTTTCATTTTCGACTAATGCAGGTTCAATGATATGAAGTTGAAGTACGTAACGTTAACGTAACAGAATTTTCAGAAAAATTCAATATTTCATGGCTCAAATGTTGTTAGAGTTGTTAGATAGACGAGGTATAAGGGGTGTTTTTACCCGAACCGGGAAATGATGCATGTATTTTGCTATTTTCTAACTACCGAAGTCATGAAATTAAGAATTTTGTCCCATTAGTTTGTTGCGTTAACGTTACGAACTTCAACCTCATTCAGTCATAGGGTTTCATAGAATCAAGTGGATTATTCCAGAGCAATAGTAAAAGTAACTATCAATTCTCAATAATGTAATAAATTGCAAATAGAGCGTACGGTGGCCCGTGAGATTAAACTAAACACCAGGGGATATATATTTTCATTTTGGGATTAAAAAAAAACAGTCCATTCCATTCCCGGGGCGATACACAAACATAAAAAAAAATAGTCTACGAAGTTAGAGCAGAATCCTTGTCAGACGAACAATTTTGTATTGCAATAATTCATATCAACTCTAATACGCGATCTCGATAACTCTGCAATTCTATCAGGTCTTGACTGTTGCACTCCCACCAGGTTTCAAAATATCGACGGAAGGTCCTCAGACTTTGGAGTGCTTCATTCATTGATGGTACTTCCTCTTCCTCGGGTATGAAATTGGGCGATTCCGCTCCAGCTCTTGGTTGTCTCTATAGTGTCTCAAACGGTTTTCGATTCTTTCCAAAATTTGTTCGGTATGGAGAATCTCCCAACCTGTCTCGTGGTAATCTTCCTCGATCCACGTTCTCACATCTTCAAACGAAAGATTAGCATATCTCGGTATACGATGTACTAAAGCCATTACTTGTCTAATTTCCAATTCATTATCTGCGTCTCGTCCATTAAAATTGCCGGTGACCAACAAATTTTTCCTACCATTTCGTATGTTATGAGGAGTTACTTGCCTTCAGGCATTTGCTATTCGAATGCAGCAGTCTTTCAAATTTTCACTCTTCATGAATTTGGTGATGCTTTCTTCCGATAATAATTCGCGTATTCAATTGCAACTTTTCACGAACAAGTTGAATGTATTTTTCACCCAGATTTTTTTCAGCGATGGCAGACGCGACTCGGAAGTCCATTGACTCACTTTGACTGTAACAAATAGGTTTCGGTGCTTTTCGAGATATTGCCGAATTCAAGCTTTCGTTTGCTTGGCTCGAAACAGAGAAAGCGAACTCATCTGAGTTCGTTGTTAGCTCGATAAAGATTTTAGTGAGCTCAGAATATAGTTGCGGGTTTGCCAATCCTTCGCCAATCGTTTTGTGAGTATAATTTTCCGGGTCATGTTTGTATGCACACGAAGGATTCGTCACACAACCGTCATGGTTATTGAATGCGTGTTCAGGGATATTTCTAACGGCAGTAGCTAGCGCTACACTATCACGTGGTGCTGAGCTGTTGCATACGTGAAGCAAGTGAACATATAGTCGATGGTTCTGCCATTCAGATTTTTACCAAAATTTCTGATCTTCAACAGTTGGTATACAATTTTTTTCAGCCCTTTATTTCAATAATTTCTGTCGTATAATTTAACAACGGGATGAGAACTATTTGCTCGAATAGCTGCGATCGCACAGCTGTCCTCATCGCCACATAAAATTCCCAATTGCAGTCGATTCCTCGTGCCATAGTCAATTATTAGTCCACTTTGTGTTTAAAACATTGCTCCATAATAATTTAAGCTGTCGTAATTACGACCCGAACCACGTTTAGACCAAGCCATATCAAATGATAGCATCAATCGGACTATAACCACGGCAGTGAGAAGATCCTCCGAATGTAAACCCATACGTAATAAAATATATAATATATTTACTCCATTGTAATTCATCCTTAGGATTCCGTGCAACTTACGAAGAGGCAGCACTGTTCGAGACTTCATCTATCATGCATCCTCAGACTCACATTATGTCCGATGCTTTCATACAATTCATTTTCGATAATGCCGACCATAATATCAACACAATTGATGGTCTCAATACATTCCATGCAATGGGAGGTATCCAGTGCGCTACTCCTCCGTCATCGGTAGAATCTCAAGGAATTATTCCAAGATTGAAAAAGGTTCCAAGAGCAAAAGAGCTCGGCAAGTTCGGTACCATCAATTTGAAGCTTATTCAACGATCAACGCAGAAAGCACTTTCCTCAGTAACGATAGTGAACATTAATGATCCAATCCAATTAATAACGAAATTAAATTATCACCCACAACGCATAGAGATATAAGAACATAGTACGGGAGTCAGCGGAGCGCCCAAGCCCAAGCCACACAAAAGCTGCAGAGAAATAAATAAAATATCAAACAAAATAATACAGAAAACTAACTAAACCGACTTTCTATTCTATTTTCTAAGAATATTAATATGGAAATTTCAACATGCTTATCGTACTTATTTATGCTTGGTAAACTTTCTGTTTTCTTGATCAAAGAATGATTTTGTTCGTCTGAATGAAATCTATCACTCTCTTCCTTATTTGAGGTTCAACTATAAAGTTGATACTAATGTTGACGAATTTATTAACTCCTTTTTAGCTAGAAACATGACTGAATGTTCTCTATCTTGGGACTCCCAAAATGGGCAATCCCATATAACATAGTTCAAGCTCTCCTCCCCCAATCCGCATTCACAGCTATTATACTGAAACATCTTCATCCTATATAGATGGCCGTTAAGTCTCATGTGACCTGACATTATTCTATCTGCTGTTATTATTTGTGACCTAGACCCCTCATACCATGGGACCATGTTAAATTTAGGAGCGTCATCATAAAATAATCTACCCTTCCTATAAGCCTCGTCACCATAAAGCTCCATCTCCCTGTAAGTTATGTCTACCATCTCTTTTCTCAGGACCGGAAAAATATCTGATGCGTCTAGTTTAACCCGCGAAGACACCTCTCTATTCCCTCCCTCAGTTGATGATGGATGGATGGTATGGGAAATACGGTGTCGTATTCCGTTTGATGGAATCAAAAAATACGTTCTATTTACCAGTTATTTTTACCTCTATATTTATATTTTTGTAATTTTAAGACGAGTATTCAGCATGAAATGAAATGAATAATTCCGCAAATTAATGGATTTGATGAATTTGAACGTATAATATGCCCTCCTATATTCTTTTCATGTAAAGCAAAAGAGCCTCAGTCTGGGCGCGCCCGCGTAGACAGTGCGCGCGACGTCCCGCACGGATCAGTCGCTTTTTAAATATAGTTTCCATCGGAGTTCCATTTTAAAACTTACAGATTTCATAGAGAATGAACCAAGAAACACGCTCGTATTTTTTTCAGAATTTTCAAAGGTGGTAGTCATCTCGAAAATCACGTTTAAAAAATATAATTGTTGATATCAAATGGAAAATTGTTTATTACATGAATTAAAAATTCATAACATGAAAGTGCGATTCAAGAGCTTCAAAATGAGTTTTTGTTGATGTTTGTACGACACAGGAAACCGGAGATATCAACGTTTAAAGAAAAGCGCGATTCCGATTTTTGGTGGTTTTTTTCGAAAATTCAACGTCTTGTAGCTTCTAAGCCCTTCGAGTAAAAAAAAAAAAAAAAAAATGTTTCATCCATTCATTTTACCCAGAGAATATGTCAAAAAAATTACGACGATTTTCAAGAACATGCGGTCAAAAAGGTGTCCCGCTTGACGTGGATTGGCTACTTTGCCCTTGACTGTTTAGGTTAAATAAATTATCTCTAATTTCATTTATTACGTAGTGTATCTTACCATTTAACCCGTATTTTTCTATGTTCGATAGAACGCTAAATGAATCCGTGCAAATCATATAATTATCAACGACACTATCTCGTTTCAATATTATTTTTAACGCTTCTGAAATTGCTAAGGCTTCTATAAAAAATATACTAAATTTTTCATTTACTCCATAACTTTTTCTAATACTTAAATCTCTAGACCATATTCCAATTCCTGCTGTATTTTCTGACGAGCTTTTAGAACCGTCTGTGAATGTGTAACGTTTCAGAATTAATATTAATGTGATATAGCTTGCTGGTGATACAGTAGGCCGAAGCGCGCCAACGCCATCTCTGAGGTTCGCCGCGAACCCTCTCGCCGGTCCGGCCAGAAAACCTTTCTCGCGAGTAAAGTAATGTCTCGACGTCAATAGTACCCGTGAAGATCGAGGCAATATTCGGAGAAATCGTAATTTATTTCTCTATGATACTGAGTTACCTGGTGTCGTTTCGTCTTCATGGCGTGTCTGGTACTTGTGTTAGCGTATAAAATTTATTCTTACCTTTGTCTCTGTACTCAGGAACTGCAAATATAGGTTGTTTCATCCTCCTGACCTGTCTGATCTCGGGGTTTAGCTTAATAGATTGAGTTTGTTTGCTCTGCTTGTTTTCAATATAATTATTCGTCTGTGTAAAATATATTCGTTACACCAAAATTTAATTCATTCTCTTAATTATTCAATTTAGTCTTGCTAAAAATTCGTTAATATTTCTAGTTTTCTCGCCTTATCCATTTGAGTCAATAAATATTAAATATAAAACAGGCATTCGCTGAAACGAAGTGTAATAACGTAGATTCACTACCTCGAACTCAACATTCCCAATATTATATAGAATAAGTGACAAACTCATTGCTCATACAGTCCCCATCCTATGCTTTTATTAATAAATAAAATTTAATCTGTTAATAACCTACAGACAACATTCTGTGTTGCAATTTCTTGCCTCTGTTACTCCGAAGACTAGTAGTTATATAAAAGAAAGAAAAGTAGGCACGCGGAATAAATTTCCAATCGACCCTGATGAAGGGAAACAGCTCTCACATCGAATAAAACAATTTGAAAAATTGCCAACATCACAAATGGCGCCCAACGTGAGGGCCGTTTCTAAATGAATAAATTCTTTTATAAATAAATAAACGGTTATAACTCGTAGCTCAAAAAATAGAACAAAATCAAAAATGTCTAACAAAGGAGATACAGATGAGGAATTATAACTTGATAGATCTACGTGGACGACGTCTGGTCATCTTCAATATTTACCACCGATTTTATTCATAATGAAAACTGGTACTTACAGGTATACGTACATTGATACTTATACAGATATTACAGTTCCTTTATAATGGTGCCAAGGCGATTTGTTGATCGTTATTATTCCCTATATTTTGAACCATTTCTATTTTTTTTGTGGCTATCTTCTCTTCTACGCTCATGCCCCCATCCTGAGTCGTACCATCTACGTTCTCGTTCTCCGTCACTTCTGTAATCTTTATCCGGATGTTTTGAGTTCAGTATAGGTTCTCTACTATTTTGTTTATCCTTTTCTACCGCCTGTTCTACTTGTTTTTCATTCCCTCCTTGTGTCCTTCAGCTGGCTTATTATGATTCTCAGTATTTTGTGGTGTAGATATTTTACCAATTAATGCATTCTTTTTGCTAACATTTTTTTGCTTCATTTTCGTTCCAACCCTGCGTAGGGTATTGCACATTTGTGTTATACATCTATCGAATCCTTCCGTTGTCACTTTTTTCTTGCTGTATGATTTTGCGTATTCTGAAAAGTGAAGATAGTCGTTCGAAAAAATCATCTGGATGAAAAAGTTCGCCAATAATATGAGGTAACAGAAACTCATTTTCCAAGAATTCTTCAATATTCGTGGATGCTGTATTTTCGATAAAACACTCTCAATTTGGGATTTCCACTGCGTTCTCTCTAAATCTGAATCAGCGAATAGTCGCTGATTAAATCAGTGAAAAATAACTTCACTGATTTTACCAGTGAAAGTTTCAACATTTGAATCAGTGAAACAATATTCCAGGTCTCGCACGAAATGATTTTCACGAGCGTCGTCTTCGTAAGGCTCGTTCATGACGTCTTCCGGGCAAATTGTAGTAATTGTATCTTGAAAAATAATATGACTATTCAAATAATAAATGATGTCACAAGACTCGAGGTCATACGGAAGAACTCACCTTCCCTAATTGATGGAGGTTATGTTTGCGTCAAAGATTTCAAACACTGGTTCGTGTATAAATCGTATATCAAGTAAATCGTACTGGAATCTGTATAAGGAATTTCGTTACCTAGCTTGTGCTGTTCTCATCTTGTACCACAAAGTCCTCACTGACGCGACGGAAGAAGACCGAAGGACCAGAAACAAACAAATTTCAGTGTCTCGAAATTGAAACAGATTCAAATCTGCGAAACTCGCTGATTCAACCAGCGAAGTTCGCTGATTTCCAGTGAAAATACCGTTCACTGATTAGAATAGCGGAATTTCCGCTCATTCAGATGTAGAGAGTTAGCCGTTATCGATTTTTGTGAAATTTTCACCATAAATTCTTTGCGAAAATACGAAACTTTTGAAGCTATGCCGAAAGTGGTACCTAGCTCTGGTTCAGATACCAGAATACAATGCTGTGAGTAACTGATAATCATCTGAAATTTTATTCTCACAGGTACAATCGAAGATAACCTGTGATTCAAATGATCATAGATGCTTATGCCTATTGTGGTGAATTTGAGGATATTGGGATGAACAATGTGCGAAAGTGATAAACCAGACTTGAAGTTTATTTTTATGTTGACTTTTATGTTTATTTTTTACAAAATTACGGCAGCTGCTCAAAGTGGCCACCGTTCGCCAGTAAACATGTTCTAGCTCTCAAAATTAAGTTGTTCGGTATTCTACCCAACATGTCGTCCGTCACGGTTGCGGTAACCTCGTGTAATTTTCGTTCGAACTCCTCCAAATTCCGTGGTGAATCGCGGTACACGTAATCTTTAAAGTGACCCCACAGAAAAAAATCCAGTGGTGTCAAATCTGGTGTCAAATCTGGTGGCCTTGGGGGCATCCGTCCATCCCACCTTTGCGGAAAATGGTCGTCCGGCCAGTCGCGCACAACGCGGGTAGAACATTCCCGAAAAAAGAAATTGCGAAAAAAAAAATGTGAATGATTGAATTTCACCGCATGAAATCGAATCTTACGTACTCATTTGTTATTAACAATCCCAGCCCAGACGCTTATACCCAGCGGTGTTGGAAGCCTCTCGGTCGTGCCAGCTTCGGGTTTTGTTCGGACCAATAATGCCTGTTGTGCCGATTGAAGCTTCCTTCCCGATCGAATCGCGACTTATCCGTAAATAAAATTGATTTTTTGAAATCCGGATTTGCTGCTGCTCGGATTGTTGCTCCTCCGCTCCCATTTCAAAATTTTGTATATCAGACAACTGAAAAATAATTAATGCGATAAAGTTCAGAAGATATTGATATTAAAGATAGTTAACAATTATCAATACTTACACTATCGGACAAGCCGGCCATTCTCCCTTGAGAGCTGCTATGTGAATGAACCAAATCTTATTTGTTTGTTACGTGGCTACGCGAACAAAACGTAAACGCGAAAATTAACGTTTGAAAAATGAGCCTTCACTTGATCGATCGCACTGATGTCAGTGATTGGCCGATAAATAACTGTCATATAACCAATGTTTGAAGATTTTTGTACCGACTCACCACGAACTTCTTTGTACGTATCGTGATCATTTACCCAGCAACCAGGTTCCTCGTTCGCCCTATCTGTAGCACAGCTCCATCAGCAACCTCGCAGGTGACTGTGCCCAAATAGCTGCGTCGTGTCGTGCCCCTCCGAACCTCGCGTTTATATTCAGGATGAACATTTCCGAGTCGCATATCTGTGGGACGAACACATGAATGAAAATAGTTTAAGCGATGTATTTCATCATTGACAATAGAATAAAATTCAGCATCGACTGACTATTTGTACGTTGATGGAGTGGTAGCCGTGGTGGTTTACGTAGGCTGCCTCGTCCACAGCAGGCGTCGCGATGGGGACGTGGGTGCAGTCTATCACACCGATAGCACTAGGAAAGGTTCGGGGAGCGATTAATCAATTGTTTCTCGCGACTACCCCCGGCGCAAGATAAATGAGTGGAATATTATTATTTGTAATTTCTAAATTCTGATCACCACCCATTAGATGAGAGTTTTCTACTGCTCGCGCGTCCCGAATTGTATCTCCAAGTCGGTCGCGTTGAGGTAATTTACGAGTGTGCGGCGTGAAAGTCGCCGCCCAACCGCACGAGGTCTACGTATGGTTGGGGAAGGTTTCATCTTCCCCATAGTTTTATACAGACCGAATATTAGAGGGCTCAATAATCTCTTCGATCCTCACTGGGGATCGTCTGGGAGTCCAGGTTTGGGAGATCATCTCCTGGGGTTCCAGGCGTCTCATGAGGAGGGACAGGGTAGCCTGTTGGGCTGCGTGGTTTGCCTCGCGTTCAGCTCGCTGAGCTGCTAAGTTTGCTTTCCTTTCCTCCCTTAGCCGTAGAGTTTCACGCTCTTCGCGTTCAGCTCGGCGTTGTTCCCGCTCTTCTCGTTGAGCTAATAAAGCGGCCTCTTGTTCCTCTCTTCTTGCTATTAGATTGGCCTCTATTTCTTCACGTTGGGCCGTCAAAGTAGCTTGTTGTTGTGCGGCCATAGCTTGGAAAAGTCGCTCCATCATGTCGACTTGAGGTGGTGGTATTAGCTGGTTACCAGCTTGTTGAGGTTCGTCAGTAGGTGCAGTTGCCCGTCGACGAGACATTTCACTTTTCGATAATGATCCTTGACTCAAGAAATATATTCACTTTATCGATCCCGGTAAGACCCCGATTCTGACACCAATGTTGCAAAATGTGGTCTGCAATGAGAAATAAGTTGATATAGTAGGTTCCCGAAATGTAACAGTATATATATTGTTACTGGATAGGGTAACGAATAAACGGGTCTCCGGGAATAAATAAGTGGACGCAGAAAAAAGATGTTAGTAATCAATAAAACGGCTTTCAATTGGCAAAATGATATGTTGAGTTCAACGTCTAGCACAAGACTGTCTTTAAAACGATTGAATTGACACAGCAACCAATAACTCATTTGTCTAAAAGTATGTCTTTTGTGTGTATCAACATAATTCGAATGTTTGAGACTACTAGACCGTATGCGTTAAATATACTGGGCTTTACCCTTTGTAACAATATTTTATTTTTTTATGAGGAATTCTTGTATTACTCTAAAAAACTCCTGTCTACCCTTCTGGCAGCTTCCCGATCCTCGGATTGCCTCTGCATGTCCGCCTTTAATACGCATATCAACTCCGTGACCAACGTGTTGTCGACTGCTGCAGCAGTGAGACGTCTTTTTTTGCAGGGCTGCTTCTCCGCTTCCTGTTCGTCGGATGGCTCCTCGCAGGGCCTGCGATTCTGCTGGTTACAAAAACCTGATGGACATGCGACTCCGGGTGCCGATTGCGATTGGATAGTCCGGACCGGGTTAATTGTGTGTCTCTTTGACATGAAGTCGTACATCACATCGTAATACGCCCATATTTCAGCTGGATGCTGCCGCTCTTCCAGCCCTTTCCCGGTTGGTGGCAATATGATGGCTTCATAATGCGTTTGTAAATTTTCGATCTTTTTTGAAAAAGATAAAATGTCTAGTAGCCAAATTGTGTGTAGGTGCTCTGTTTGGAAAAGTCTGTGTGGTAAGTGAGTTAAAGATTTGACACCTTCCCATTAACTATCTGGCATTCACCGTATCTCCCAAGGGAAAAACTACACCAAAGACCTTGGGAAGATAGCTAGAGCGTTAAAAATGATCAAAGTGTCAATTTAGTACAAAAATGTTGTTTGAAGTACGGAAGACAGAAGAACGTAGGATCAGGATGTGAGCGGTGAGCGGTGGCAAAAACTAGGTCCTGTAAAAGGGAGGCAGTAGGTCGGCGTATGGGACAGGCGCTCGGGAGGAATAGTGCGATCCTTGATCCCAATTCCACCAAGAACGAAACCTCTTCAAAGAGTTGATTAATATAACGACCTAGATGGGAAGACAAATGTGAGATTTTTGTGGAAATATGCAAAATCCTCTTTTTAAAAGGGTGAAATACAAGGTGATAGTTAGTCTCAAATGTCCTCAAAATCAAGATTAATAAAAATTGGAAAGATCTTATCTGAGAGGAACGGGAAGAACGTTAAGGGAAGGTCTAGGATGGATGGATTTCTGGCATAAAGTTCCAATCTCAGAATTCTAGATCAATGGGGAATCTGAAAATCTGTAAGGTGTTAGGTACTTAAACTAACATTTAAATTAAAAATTGTCCATTCGGATCTCTCAGCCGTGCTAATCAGCTGACCAGGAGAAACATCACCCATTCTCTGGAAGTGAAACGGAAGAAAAAGATACAATTGGAGCTCTAAGTCGAGGCCTCCTGAGTGAATTCTGATGACAGAAACAATTCCAAATAGTTATCCGATTCATTTGATCTTTGATTAAATAAAGTTACGAAGCTAAGTTTAGGAACCAGAATCCGAACCTGAAAACTAAATATTCTCATAACCTTCTGGCGAGGTTTCAGATTAATTCTCGGAATCTCGAGGAGAACCAGTTAGGTTGTGTAATCTAGGGGCATCATTGAACGAAGTATGAAAAGAACGACGAGTCGTTGAAAGAAGCATCTGATGATGACTAGATTTCAATGAATTGGTGGCCGTGGAAATAATGCACTCATGTGCTGACAGAAAATCTAACACTGAGATACCGTCGTCCTCTATATCGGCGAAATAAACCTTATGAGGCGAAGTAATAAATCCAGCCACATTAATCTGAACAGATTTCTGTCCTAAAATAGGATTGGTCTCTCCTGTAGCTGTACGAAAAGGGGTAGAATGGAAATAATCCTGAACGGAATCTAAAAGATCCGAACGGACTACTGTAACCTCCGCCCCAGTATCTATAACCCAGAGACATTTAACACCATTGACGATGCCCCAGGTATATAGTCCGGTTGACGGAGACATCTTAATAAAAATTGAGTTAGATTAGAATTATAAGGGCCACCAATATAAAGTTTCTCAGATGATTTAAGCCCCGCTGAATCACCAGAGATTAGTTTTCTGAGGAAGAAGATTGTGAATGAGAAGGGGTAGCCCTGTTCCTCCAGGATGTGGAATTAGAATCGTCTGTCGAATTTGTATCGTCAGATTTTGAGTTTAAAGTTTTGTTAGAATTTTCTCGCGAATTGTCTGAATTGAACTGATTTTTCCTTTTTAGAGTGAAACACTCTTCTATTAAATGTCCGTTCCTTGTACAATACCGACAGAATTTCGGTGAGTCAGCGGTACCTTTTGAATTCGAATTCTTATGATGGTTGCGTCGCTGCCAGGGAGTGGTTTTATCTTGATTGTTTGGTTTATTACCAGAAGATTGGCTCTGCACCTGCCTGACTTTTCCTACTCCTAAATATTGTTTATTGAGAGCCTCAATTTCTAAGGCTCTTACAATAGCCTCTCTGAGAGACGAAGGTCCAGCCCAGCTCACGGCATGTTTTAACTCTGAATTAAATATGGCATTAATGAAACGAGTACGGCCTATTTGATCTCTTGTCTCGTCATCGCAGGTTGGTAAAGCCATCCTGGTAATTCTTTCAATCTCATACCCGAGAGTGACGAGACTCTCTTCTTTCAACTGTCTCCTATTTTCTAACTGGGTCAAATGTAATTTTTTCAAATGATCATTTCCACAACGAAGTTTTAAAGACTCGCTTAATTTGTTATAATCTTTGATTTCTACTTCTGAAAGAGTGGTAAGTATAGACAGAGCAGGATCTCTCTCAAGCTTATGGCTAAATTGGATGCTTTAGCGATTGGACCCCAATCATTTAATTCAGCGCAAAGTTTAGATTGGCATTTATATTCGGCCCAAGGAGTTGAGCCGTCAAAAGTCGGAACTTTGATATTTTTACTTTGATTATTTTGAGGTTGATAAATATCTCTTTGTACATCGGCTTATGCCGAATAACTGAAGGATTTCAGATGGGCGAAGTAAATAACCTTTGCTTGAAATATCTATCATTTTGTCTCGTGGTAAAGAATGCTGACTTTTCAAAGCGTCTAAACAAACTGAGCATTGTGTAAACCTATTAGACCTTCGAGCTACATATCCAGAAATGAACGACGTAACAAAATCAGAAGATCTTGCAACATTATAATCGTGGTCTGCTGCGGCTGCGCTGCAATCACAGCGATATCTTCTGTCGCGGCTCCATTGTCAATCATGACATCAAGATGTGACTGAAATTTGCTGAGTCGATCGTTTGAGTCAGTGAGGTCCTGAGATTGCAGCAGCGTGGTTAGCATTTCACCTCCTGCGATATTACTTCCCCTGGGAGGCTTTACCAGGGAGTATGTACTGATGAGACGGAACAACTGGGCAAATACGTTCGAATCAGGATGATCATTTGATCCACATGCACCTCGCATCATCCCGAAAAATCTCTGTAAATATATTATAATTTGACAGGAGTGCATAAAAAGACCGAATCAGGACTAGGAATAAGATTCCACGAGATAGGATACGACAGGATAACAGAATAGAATAACATAAGGTAGTACGTCGATAGTAAATAGCATAAGTTAGACCAAGTTCGGGTAATTTAATTGAATAAAATAGAATAGCATACTGCATAGGGTAGTAAGATGATTGAAAAAAGCATAAGATAGAGTGAGTTAGGGTAGTGAGATGATTTGAAATAGCATAAGATAGGATAAGGTAGGATTGGACGATGTGTACGATAACCTCTAAGGAATCTTGGTTCAGTTTTGCAGTCATGAGGTACTCGTAATTGTAATTCGCAGCAAGATATTCATAAATTTCTATTGTGGCTCTTAGGGTAATTTTCAGTCCATAACAAGTACTCTGTGGTATGAACAGAAAGTCGTTTTCCGTTGCACCTACTTCCCACTTGTTGAGGAATTCCAAGAAGGAATGGATGTGCTGTATAAAAATGTTGTGCATTAAAAATAAACGATTCCGAGACACTTTCCATTGGGGTCTAAGTGCCTCGCCTTGCTTCGATTATGTACTTGTATTGGTCTCTACAAATAGCACTGCATTTGGATCCCAACAAGAGAAGCGTCTCTGGCAAAGTGACACCATCTTATTTGTGAGAAAATATGTAGTACCGTTATTGCATCGTTATTCTTCCGTAAGGCTTGTGCAGATGTTCTAGAACTCATAGCTACAATGAGCTCGTGGACATTGTTTATTAGGCTAACACTAGGAGCCGCAGGCAACCAAGTCCCCATGATCAGCCTGGTATACTGGCATGCCTACTGCAGTTTGTCTCCCGAAGAACTGAAAATGTTATTACGCATTGGTATATACAATTCAAAGAATATTCTGATGCAAAGTTTACAATCATGAGCATCACTCGCACCCGGTAAGCCCGAGCAACATTCATCTTTTGATATCCCTTTGGGCGGACATCCCCTTCCGATAATTTGGAACAGAATTTTAAATCCAATCCCAAAGGATTGTCTTTAGTTATAACAGCATCCCAGTGTTTCAAATGGACATCGCCATTAGGTGCCTGAAAAATAACAATTCGAAGATACATGACAAGGCTGTGATTGAAAAACGCTAAGGGTATGTATTGTAACGAAATTAGCTTCGTTGTGATATTAAGTTATTTCAAAGTTGGTTCTCCAAGAGAAATAAAGCGAATCAAGGTGAATATTATATGCTTTGAGATAATAGGTTGTGTATTCTGACATACAGGTCTGTGCAGTTAGCAAGCTAGAGAAAGACTGATTTGTTTTACAATAATAGTTGTTGACGCAGCAACCGAAGTTCTTATATTTAAGAGATATCATTTATCATACAGGCTACTAGATGTTGTTCATGAAATTAATCGAATATGGGTGTCCCAAATGGCACGTGAGCATTGCATCACAGAAACGTCCGAGAATTGGCATCTCGAGTTCCTCCAATTTTCCTTTTCCCTCTTTGAGTCTTTCTAAACATATTCTTGATTGCGTAAATTTTCTCATTTTCGCAATGTCAAACTCTTTAAGTCGATATGAATCAGCGGCTAGTTTTGTCACCGGATTCGAGTTACAATGTTCTAAATAAACAACCCTTTCGCCCATCGTACCAGAACGACGGACGACAAAACTTATAAAACCCCTGATGCTTTTAATCCTATTTTTAGGATCTAAGGGAATCGTGATTGCAAGCTCGTCACATATCAAATCTAAATCAAATTTAACCCCGTTGATACTAAGCACGCTCTTTGTCTGAGATGCTCGTAATTCAAAGATGTTTAGTAAACACTCTAATATGTTAGACATATTATATACATAATTTACCTCCTTCAACATCGAAAAATCTCGTTGAGCTACGATTATTGGAGGTCGCTGAAAATTCTTTTCTATGTGACTGACTATTTCTGAGATATATCTTAGTTCCTTCGTATGTTTGAAACAATGTATAAAAAGATGATACCACCTATACAGTGGCATGGTTCCATATGTTAGAGTCTCATTTGCTGCGCGTGAAAGAAGAAATCTGCGATAGGGCGATTCAACATCTATTTTGTAAGTATGTAGAAAAACTGAATTCACATCTATATCTCTGTTCTTAACATATTTTTCAATATTTCTGACTAAATGATAGTCAGGTGATATTCCAGCTCGTTTTCCAGAATCGAACCAAATGTTTCCTTGTCTCGAAAGTTTTCTGGCGTATAGTAAACCCACACCCGAATCGACTAAATCATGTTCTTCTTCAAAGAACATGCGCTCATGCGAAATGAAGAGACTCTCCAATTCAGAAAAAGCTGCAGCGGAACCACTCCCGCGTGCGCCTCTCCCAAAGCGGAGGCCTGATAGCGCGTCCCTCAATTCTGCATTCACAAGTCGATCCATGCTATTTTAACCTAATCGAATATGGGTGATTCTACCCAATGTAACACTAAACCCCCCCCCCCCCCCCTTAGTAAAATTCGTATATGTGTAAAATCATCATAAGGATCAACAAATTGTAAAATCTATGTGTTCTATTTGGGAGAAGGTCGCCGCTCCACCCGTACGTGGTCTACGAATAGTTGGGGAAGGTTCTTCTTCCCCATGATTATGTACAGACCGAATGTTTCCTGGCTCAACGACATCCTCGATCCTCATCGGGGATCGTCTGGGAGTAGAGATCTGTGAGATCATCTTCTGAGGTTCCAGGCGTCTCACGAGAAGGGAGAGGGTAGCCTGTTGGGCTGCCAAATTTGCCTCACGATCTTCCCTCAGTCGAAGAGTCTCGCGCTCCTCGCGTTCTCGTTGAGCCTCCAGATTTGCTTCTCTCTCCTCACGAAGTCGAAGAGTCTCCCGCTCTTCGCGCTCGCGTTGGGCTAACAGATTTGCCTCACGTTCAGCTCGGCGTTCTTCCCTTTCTTCGCGTCGAAGTTGGGCTTCTCGCTCTTCTCGATCTTTCTGTGCCGCAATATTGGCTTCTTGTTGTGCTGCTTGGGCAGCAAGGCTTGCCTGTTGTTGGGCGGCCAAGGCTTGAAAAAGTCGCTCCATCATGTCGACTTGAGGTGGTGGTATTTGCTGGCTTCCAGCTGGTTCGTCAGTAGGAGCAGTAGCCCGTCGACGAGACATTTCGTTTTTCGTTTATAGTTGATTCCACAAGATATTCACTTTATCGGTCTCGGAAATTCCCGATTCTGACACCAATGTAACGAATTTTATATTCGTTGTTATTTTAAGTTATTTAAAGTAGGTTCTCCAAGAGAAATAAAGTGATCCGTTGAGGAAATTATATGAGTTTGCAATAAGTTTGTGTATTCAGAAAATACAGGTCTGCTTCAGTAGTAAGCTTAAGACAGACTGATTTGTTTTACAATAATGTTTGTTGACGCAGCAACCGAGGTTCTTATATTTTAAAAGATATCTTTTATCATATAGGCTACTAGATGGTGTTCATGAAATTAATAGAATAAGGGTGATTTTACCCAATGTAACAATACTATTGTAACTTTAGGAGTTACCTTATTATTTGAGCTGTGAGTCCCTGAGCGAAATAAGGAGACTCGAAGGCACAAATTAATGGGAAGAGCAGATTTGGTTATATTCAGAAAGATACAAGTGTCTCGGTTAATGTCTGAGACTAGACTGTTTATAAATTGGCTATCGCTAGATACATCGTTTGGTTGTTTTTATCAGAAGATACTTGTTAATTGTTATTGTGATGTTTTGTACATGGGAGTTCGGGTGGCAATGGAATGAAGGGATATAAAGTCAATACAAGGGGTGGACGCACCCTTTGTAACACTATGTATTATTTCAGCGCACACTTACAGAGTTAGATGATTAGGAATTCCCAGTGACGAGTACGATAATTAGATGAGTACCCCGGCATTACCGATTTTGCATGGAAGATGACCTAACTTGATCATTTTAGAGAAAGTGAGAGTCGTAACGAGGTTTAGAGTATTGAAACCGAGGAGCACCTCGACTGAGGTGGCCCGGTGCTGAAGAATCTAATCCTGTGCCAATCCTTGAGCATGTGTTCGACGTGCCCGCCGTTATTCTCCACGCATAATTGAAGTCGTTTTATATGACTCCGCCTTCGCATCCTGGCCAACTCTCTCGGGCCGATAGTTGCGAAAGCGTTTACGATGCGCTCACGCATATCCTCCAACGTCGTTGGGGGAGTTCTATATACATTATCTTTTATCTTCCCCCAAAGATAAAAATCACAAGGTGTCAAATCCGGGGATCTCGGGGGCCACTTACGGGTCCATTTAACGATATCAATCTCTCCAGATATTCGCGATTTAGTATGTTCATGCAATTCCGCGCCGTATGAGCAGGGGCCCCATCCTGCTGATACCACATACCGCGTCTGACGTTCAGCGGTATATTTTCTAACAAACCTGCTAAAATATTCTCCAGGAAGTCTTGGTACACGTCAGCGTTTAGGGTACCATCGAAAAAGTATGGCCCCACTATACGGTCGCCGACGATTACTGCCCATACGTTAATTCTCCAAGCGTACTGGAGTGGTAGCGGCACATGCCAGTGAGTGTTTTCGGCCATTCCATTTTCGTACGTTTTGATGGTTGCAAATGCCTAAGTTCGTAAACCCAGCTTCGTCGGTGAATAGTACATGTTTTAGAAACCTTGGATCGTCATGAACTGGGTCCAGCGCCCATTCGCAGTAAGCCAGCCGTCTTGCGTGGTCTGGCTCCAGCAGCTGTTGGGTTTTTCGAAGTTTGTAAGGGAAGTTTACTTCTCGTACCATTTGGCGCGTGGTTTCGCGATTTACGCCTATAAGGATGGGAAGGAAACTGGTGTTTATTTTATTTTTATATGGTTCGTACCCATATCTGCAGCAGGTCTCCAAGGTGAAGAGCCTCTAGTCGATAGACTAATGTAGGTCGCTTATCTATGCATTTGCACTGTGCGTGCAGGTAGAAGAAATCTATCTATTGCGAATATATCAATTACCCGAATCGAGAAAAGGCCATTATTTACCTGAATCAAGAACCTGATCCTGTGCTCGACATGTCTACCGCGATTTTCTACGCACAATTGCAGTCGTTTTGTATGGCTCTGCCGACGCATCGTGATCAACTCCCTTGGGCCGATGGTCGCGAAAGCGTTGTTGATGATCCGCTGACGCATATCGTCCATCGTCGTCGGTGGATTCCGGTAAACAATGTCTTCGATCTTCCCCCATAGGTAGAAGTCTAACGGGGTGAGATCGGGTGACCGTGGGGGCCACTCTACCGGACCATTAAGTGAGATCAGCCGATCTTGATAGTCCTCACTCAATATGTCCATGCACACTCGGGCCGCATAAGCAGGCATTCCACCCTGTTGGAACCAAATTCCGCGTATGATGTCTAACGGTCTGTGTGCCAACAGGACTTGTATATCGCGTTCTAAAAACTCCGCATACATATCTGCATTTAGGTTACCCTCAAAAAAATAGGGTCCGACAATGCGATCGCCAATAATGCCGGCCCAGACGTTTATACGCCACGCGTATTGCAATGGTAGCTCTTCATGCCAGTAAGTATTCTGGGGCATCCACTTCCTCACGTTCTGCCGGTTGCAAATTCCAAGATTTGTGAACCCAGCCTCGTCCGTGAACAATACTTTCTTAAAAAAATTCGGATCCTGATTTATTTCATTCAGAGCCCACTCGCAATAAGGTGAGTCGTCTCCCGTAATCTGGTTCAAGCAGCTGTTGAGTCTTCTTGCATTTGTAGGGGAAGTTTACCTCGGGTACAATTTTCCGAGTCGTTTCGCGATTCACGCCTATAACAATGGGAAGGAAACTGGTGTGACGATTGTGGTACGCGGAGAGAAATGTATGGCGTTTACCACCATACTGGTATGGTATTGAGGCAGATACTGAAACACTATCCGAGATATTCCTATACACTATCGCAACGAGTCCCTTAATAATTATAAATATTAGATTATACCTATAGTTTTTTGAGACTTAACAGCCCCCTTCATACGATAAAAAAATGTAGAATTGACACAACACAATTTTTTTTTTTTCATAATTATATAATTTTTATTTTCGGCCCGTCGATCATCGGCTACCGTTTTTCTGCGAGGTCGCCTTGGTGCTTTGAAGGTTCCATACAGGAATAGGTTTTGCGCCAGACGCTGAAATGCCTGCCTTGACGGCGTAGTGGGTTCACCATACGTTGCACGATATAAATTCGATTCATTCGTGTTTTTTTTTTTATCATTTTTCTAAAATGATATAATATAATATTAAGCGGAATATTCTACTCGTGGTTTCTCGATCAACGCCTACACGGATGTGAAGGATATTGGTGTTAGAACTACTTTGCCAGGGAAAAACGAGAGCGATAATCCAGAAATTCAAAATTCTTGACGCGAAAGAACCAATTTCCAGTTTCGGCATTACCGATTCCAGCTCGGATATGACCAAACTTTATTATGAGAAAAAAAAAAAATATATATATATATCTTTTTCAGTAAAACTTTCGACGCACAGTTGTAAACGTTAAAAAAATTTGAATTTTGACTCGCTTTATCTAATCACAAGCTGGAACACCTTGAGATCTATCTAGAGATTTTCAGGATGAAATTCGCTAAGAATCCACTGTTGCATCTCACGAATACTCTAATATACCCAATTCTCTTCATCGCTTGTACACAGATCGATGCAAATACACAAATTGACTCTATTTGATTATCTGTCAGGTTATCCCCCCGGGACAACTGATCTACAATGTCTATGAATCTGACTGATAATCTGGATCAATAGGATATTTTCCATTCTCTTATCCTCACTCGTTGTTGTTGTTGTTGCCCAGGTAGCTGGACAGCAAATCATGCGCTGTTGCTCTGAATCCTGTAACCATATGTTGTCTGTACGTCAGTATGACGATTCATCGCATCTTCAGCGAAGTCGACCTGCGATGTGGACAGTAGATTGACCTGTTACACGAGCAAGTCGTGCCACAAATTGAATTTTGGGTTCATCTCCACCATGACATGAATGCCGAACTCTGTCTCGTTGCTTCAAACTAAGACGACGTAAAAAATTCACCTCAATATTGGTTATTACTACGTGTTGCTCAATATCCTGAAAAAGCTTTCGGTCCAAGCAGGGGACAAACGTTCTTATTCGGTTTGTAGTTGGTAATTAAAATTATAGCCAAAAGGAGTACCGCCCATCCTCAGATGATACTCTATTTAACAGCCACATATTTTAGAAGTCTTTAAAATATTATAAATCTCATCATAATATCTTCGAGTTTTTCTGTGTCATTCGAATCATCTGTCAACTCTGACCAAGCGACTCTGAACCTCACTTCACTGACAATTCGACGGCCGTGAGGCGACGCGGATCTAACTTCACGCGGCATGGTTCTATTCCGTCGTTCGGATTTTGAAGCTGAATAATTGTTAAAATACCAATTTTCAACATTTTTTTTCTCCACGACACGGGACCGAAATAAATTTTCAACTAGTCCTCTGTATTCAGAATTGAATAGACTTTATTTAAAAAAAATCAAAATTACCTTTCGTTCCAGATCGGGCATTCAATACCATTGAAAAATCAAAAAAAAAAATCCCGATATCACCCCGCAAACCCCTTTAAAAAGTACTGGCCACCTTATAATTGTCACCCTGTATACTTGGCACTCATAATGGATGCACAATATTCCACGTTGATGTGACGCTTGTACTTTTTAAGTAAATCTGGATTATAAGGAACCACCATAGAATTGTCTAGTTTTACAAATGTTCCATCAATTTTTCTATTATATACGTGACCTTTGTTTTGATTATTCGTACGTCGATGTACCGGGAACCCGTTCTTCTCAAACTGCGTTGATTCGCAAAATGTCTTCGGGAATTTTTTTGAGCAATTATTTGTGTCTTTGTTGAAATAGGTAGAATATTCAGTATGAGGACCGTGTAACATGTGTTTCATAACTAATTCTTGCAGATCGGGATTATTCGGAGGTATTTCCGCACTAATATATTTATCAATTGCTTCTGGGGTTGTTAATTTGTTTTTATAATTTAATACAAAAAGTATGTGTGCATGAGGTAAACCTCTTTTTTGAAATTCTATTGTATAAACATATGCTAAAATGTTACCAAAAATTTTCCCGCTAATTATGTCAGACAAAAGAGATCGAAATTTAGCGTAAAATAGTCGTACGGTTATATTTGGAATATCATTACACTTTGTTCCCGCTGGAGAATCAATCAAAATTCTTTTTAATTCCGGCCAATTTGGATTGCAAGTCATCGTAATAAATAGATCTGGTCGACCTATCGTTCTAACAATAGCCATCGCATCCTGATAATTTTGTTGCATATTTCTTGGACTACCTAGATATGTTGATGGCAACACAAGAATATTTCCTAAACGTTCGGTATTTTTGAAATTTTGTGAGTCGTTCAAGGCACTACGCGCAACGTGATCAAATAATCCTTGATACCATTCAATTCGCAGTTGTTTTTGATTGTATCTCAAAAAGTTTAATCTAGTATGTTCTATAATTATATAAGCTTGAATCACGTATTGCTGAGTTAATCGACCACAAAATAAAATGGGATTAAAGTTTGCCGTTTTTCTATAGGCTAAACGATGTGAATGATATTGTAAAGCTGTAAGTCGTTTGCTACTATGTTGATTTTGTTTGAATGATGGACTCCAACCTAAATCTCCATACGGAAACATTATGGGAAAAATCATTGGATCGACATGAAAAGATAATTTACTCATACACGTAAAATCATTACCTCCTCTTGAAACATATTTTGGATAGACACATAAATCAAACTCAGTCGGAATTTCACCGTTTTTAGAAACAATTAAAGCTGCACATTCTGCAGTTGTAGATGAATTATAACGTCTTTTATCTAAATTGACAATGTTTCGCACAAAATATAGGTAATATTCTTTAATTGATTTATTTTTTGTTAACTCGAATAAATTCCTAAATTTTTTTACATACGGATTCACCGTGTTTAGTATTTTTGATATCGTTGATATGTGTTGTATTACCAAACTTTTGTTCTCCTTTATTCTTTCTTCGGTTGCTTTGTAATCGTCATAAATATAAATTTGTCCACAGTGAGGGGTGTCGCCTCTTTTCGTATAAATACTGTAAAACTTTTAGCTTTAGAGCTGTAATGCAATAAATAAATGGGTCCCTGAGTTGAAATAAAGATTCAAGTCGTAATGCAAACAGATCAAATGAAATTGCGTAAATATGCGTATATTGAAAAATGCGTGCGATCAAGTTAATGTCCTGAACCAGACTGTTATTTACAACAATTTTGGTTGACGAAGCAACCGAATTTCAGCTATTTGTACATCTTTTATTTGTAATCTTTTATGACTGCTAGACTGAATGTAATATAAGGGTAATCTAATGTAAAGTGTGTGGAAGAAAAATACACCTTTGTAACAATACTATTCGGGGTGATGTGACAAACTTGGCCTTGAACTTTTGAGTTATATACTCCTCTCTTTGATTCATTCATTACATTTGCGTTGAAAGTGGCAAATGAAAATCGACTATTATAATATCGAATTAATTCTCTAAATTTTTCAAATTTTCATCATATTCACTTAAGGGTGGTAATTTTATTTTCCCGTAATGACAACAGCTTTTTTTTGAAAATTCAACCGACCAAAACAACGCCGACCAATGTGGACGAATATAATTCATTTCTCCAAAATCTGAATAAGCTTCTTTATTAGGAAATAATTTAATAGCTTGGTGTATGTTTCTTCGTTTTAGAATTCTTTCATCGTTCATATTTTCTACAATATCTTTTTCCCTTTCATTTCTTAGTCGGCCTTCGTTCATATTCTCCACAATATCTTTTTCCCTTTTCCGTTTTTTTTCTGTCTTCGGTCATGTACTGAACATTATCCGTTATCCTTTTTTTTTTAAACGGTCTTCATTCATATTTTCCACCCTGTTTTTTTTTTCTTTTTTTCTCTAAACGTTCGGTATTCATATTTTCTTTTCTATCCAAATTTCTTTTACTCATTATCTGCGCACTCATTAGATTTTTAATTTGTCTATTTTCATTTATCGAATCTTTATTTTGGTTATAATACGTACTATTACAAAAACTTTTGTACCCATTCCAAAAATTTGAATTTACACATTCCATTACATCATTATGACTTCGATCCATAACACCAGATAACGAAAGTATTAATTTATGATTACCGTGAGCCATCCATATTCTCTGGGAATTTCGAAATTGTTGATGTAAACATAAACATGAACGTTATATATATTTACGAACGATTGAATTTCTACTTCACCCCCATAAACACTGTTTCTTGACATATATAATTTGTAATGATTTTTATCTTTAATTTCTTCATCATGAGACGGATCACTTATTATAAAAGCCTCACACGATAACCAATTATCCACGACATCCGCAACGATTCGTAATCTAACCGATCTATGTTTTTCCTCGTCGTTTTATAAAAAGTATGCGAATGACCTAAACAAAGAGTTACCGTGACCTTTGATAGTTTTTTGAATAGCCTTATTCATAATAACCTGCAGAAAGTTCTTTGATTCTTTTTAAATTCTATTCACTATTCTGTGCGGTCTATTTGATTACTTAACTTTCAATCCTGTTGTTCAGAGTTGTGATGAGTTTTCCTTTATATCACCCAAAGCGGCCACTCCGACCAAATTCCACCAAATTTGCGTTCTATCCACGATCTATTGAATCACGTAATCCCGAAGGGTAGGGTAACACTAGGTAGGGAAAAACCTGAAAATAATAATACATGCATGAATAAGGATAATAACAATCATCGGAACAGTTACCGTTTCCACACCACTTTGCAGTAGATAACTCGGCGCGTTTTTCTAAAAGTGGTTTCCTCAACAAGCCTAATCCACTACATATTTTTAATACATATACTTATGAGTACGCGCGATTACTATTATAGTAAAAAGAAAAAAAAAACATTCACAACTATAATAAAATTTTCAAATATATCATTAATTCAAAATTGAATTTGATTTTCTGTTCCTTTGTAAAACATCGCCAGCGGCTCGCAATTTTTGAAATTTTATTCTCCGTTTGATCCGAGTGTTTCGTTCTAGCGTGTAGTTTTAAACATGCGTCTGACTACGTTGCTCAGCGAGATGTCTTGTCTTTTGGATATCGCTCTGAACCTTTAAGTTCCGATTCCTTGTGGCAAGTTTCTTCGATCATTCCGGTTCGTGTACCAACTATCTTTCATATGCCATGGTGTTGGTCCTGTTCCGATTATACAACTCCAGTTGCTGACTTTTGCGTCTCGGTCTCTGCCTGGCCCATCTTCTTTGAATAGTTGAAATCCAAATATGTAGGCGGCTCCTAGTTGCGCTGTCGAACTTGTTGAAGCTGATGTTGGTTGAACATTTCGTTCGAACCATTTGTCAGTATCCGAATCTTCGCTTGGATGAGTTTGGATGACTTGCGTCTCTCCGCCCATCATGCTTTGATTCTTGAATACTATTTTGTCGTTGCGATATGTTTCAAATTTTCCTACTATATCTGACAATGCCAAGATATATTTTAGGTTGAATCGCGTTCCTGGAATGTACTCTGCAAATGATGTTGCTGTAATTCCATATCCTGCTAAGCTTTGCCGATCTCTGGACGTCTAGGTCCGATTGGATGGAACTTGCCTGCTAACGACGTGGTAAATTCTGTGTGTGTACCTTACTCAAATATCATTATCACCCTTACTTTTGTCTTTTGAATTATTATTTCTATAAGGTAGCAGTGGGGGCATGGTTTTACACTAAGCTCCTCTTTCTGTAGATAAGGTCTGCTGTCCTCACATGCTTGAGGGTTTCATTTAACATGCCTCCACTGTTTCCTATTTATATCTTATTATATTGAATACAATTCCTTTATAAAATTAATATAAGTAAATCTATTATAATTTTCAATTATCGTGTTATTTGCGTATTGTTTATTGATATATTAATCTACTTGATTATTATATTGTCACGGAATTGAATTTTTAAGATAGTCCGTAGTTATTTAGTGGGTCTCTGAGATGTTATTAAGAGAGTGAATACACGAAATAATGCGATTATTGGTATCTTGGTAAATATAGGTTGTATTGAAAGAACGTGCGACCGTGTTAAGGTCTAGAACAAGACTGGTTGTTTATAAAAAGTGAATCATAATTGAACATCGATAGACAAATGCTTTATGTTAACATCTTTTCTTTAAGATGACTACTAGACCATGTGAACTACAAATGAGGGGTGTATCAGCCTCCGTAACAATATTAATTATTTCATCTCAAATAGTTATGTACTATGAGTTTATAATTATGTTTATATAGATGATTAGTATTTTATCTTTCTAACATTTCTATAATCCTACATCTGTATAATCAGAATTATTATATCTAATTGCTTTACCGGTGAAGAGTTTCTCATGGAGTTTGATGCTTAGAATGCTGCATTATGAAATCATGATATTCTTTGCTTTCTTGTATGTTGGGTGCCTATTATGTGGCGTTTGAATATAATAGCATTTACTTTCCTGTAAGTTAAGTTGTCTCTTTTCCAGCCCCACAAAGTCTTAGTTTTCTAAATATATATATATATTACTAGTAATCAGACTAGCGGCTAAATTCCCTGCTTTGGCTGCAGCACTCCAACCATTTATTTCGGCTACTATCAGAAATTGACACTCGTACTCGGCCCATGAGGTGGTACCGTCATACGTGGGAACGCGAATTACTTGAGGCTTTATGACAGGCTCGACTCGACTTTCTACCGCTACATGCTCATCTAGCTTGTTATTCTGATCGCGAATACTCCCGGCGCTATTCTCTTTTCGCACAAAATTGCTTATTAATTCGCACAAATTATTAATTCTTTCATCGGGGGTTTTCATGTGTGAGGATGTCGGAAAATCGACTCGTGAGAGATGATCCCCACACATTTGATTAGATAAAATTTGTTCTCGGACAATCTGTGTCGGTAGATCAGCGCGATCGCTCCGAGAAACAAACTGAACCGATGGTTCGATCGTAGTCGCTCCATCGGTTATTGGCCTAATAACAACAGGGGGAGTTCTTCCCCCATGAACGTTAACAGACCTTTGTTCGGGTAAAATCAATTCTAATTCGTCCCTCGCCAAGGACAATCTTCGGGGAGTAGGAATCAGGGAAATACGGTCGGGAAGTCGGGGTATCAGGGCTTCCAGGCTTCTCTGGAACGCCAGGAGATGAGCATCTCGATCTTCCCGCTGCGAGTCGCGCTGGGCCTCCAGGATGTGATGGAGCTGGGCCTGCTGGGCCTTGCGTTCTTCCCGGTGGGCTTGTAGTTGCCGCTCTACCTGCAACAGAGAAGTCTCCCGGTCTCGTTCCCGGTCTTCTCGTTGTGCTTCTCGGTCTTCCTTCTGGGCCTGTAGGAGTCGCTCGGTCTTTTGTTGTTGAGCCAGCAAGATCAATTGGAGAACGGACTCCATCTGGGCCAAAGGATTAGGCGGAGGTGGTGGCGGGGATTCAGCTCCTCGGGTCGGAGCAGGTGTAGAGGATTCGTTAGGATTTGAGGGCGGTGATTGAGCGCTACGTGTATTGCGATGCATTTTCTCAATAGCAAATGTAATGTGAATTGATGTGAATCAAATGGATTGAAAATTGTTAGACTTGTGGCACTAAAAATCTCAACTCAAAAATCCCACTTCTGACACCAATGATACGATTTTTAATATCGTGAGTTTAATAGTAAAATTAACTGGGATCCCTGAGTTGAGAAAAGAGTTTCAAGTCGTAGTCGAAATTATATGACATAGTAAAATAGATATTTATTGAGAAAATGGATGCGTTCTCTTTTATGTCTAGAACAAGACTGTTTATAAAAAGATTGAGTAGATACAACAACCAATAATTCATTTGTTAAAAAAGTGTGTCTCTAGCAAGTATGAACATAATTCGAGTGTTTGAGACTACTCTACCGTATTCGTTTAAATATACCGGGCTTTACCCTTTGTAACACTATATATATATATATACTGTAACTTTTTTTTAGCTTTTAAGGGCTAAATAGTAATATTTAAATAAAGGCTTGAGTTGAATTGAAATAAGTAAATATGGGTCCTGAGCTGAAATAACAGATTCAAGTCGAAGTCAATGAAATTGTAAGGGGAAAATTGGATTTATTTGGAAATGCGTGGAGATGTGTGTTAACAGTTCTACGTGTAAAACAGCACTGTTTTTATAATAATGCTTGTTGTTATTTTATATCATTTATTTGTATTTGTTTGTTTTTTCATGACTGCTAGATGATGTGTAGTTTTTAAATGTGAAATGTAAGGGTGATTCTATCTTTGTAACAATATATATATATCTAATGATGAGAGTTTCTCCTCTCTTCTAATCTAGTTTATGGTATGAATATGGGAATATAGTATAAAGAAAAGAAAGAAATTTATTGGTTGGTAGGGTTATATCCTGGGGATGTAACACATTGTCCGAAATAAGAAACCACGCGAAGAATTTACGTAATTGTTTTGGCATTCCAACATTGCACACTTCGTCAATAATTTCAAAAATGTGTTCATCACTTTCAACTAATCCCATCGCGATTGCCGTTTCTTTATGAGACAGATAACTATGATTTTCATGCTGTTTTAAATCGTTAAAAGACATGGCTCCTTTTATTCTATTTAAAATCCATTTTAAATGGTAACGTTCTGTATCTTTAGGACTTACACTGTTGATACGTCCTACCACTTTCGAAAATTGTTTACGTTTTATCCATTTTTTTCTAGAAAGATCAAAGAGATAATTTTTCGGTATGTTAATGTACAGTATATTTCTTGCAAGTTGGTCTCGTTGATTTAATTTGAACCAAGCCGTTGGAGTGGAATTGTTTAATGCATCTTTTTCTTTATTTTCCTCATAAATTATTCTTTGTTGGTTCTCGGTATGGACTGCTAAACGAATAATGGTATGAGATCTACCAGAAAGAGGTAATTCTTCTATTCGCCAGGCAGATTCCATTGGACTTGAATAACGACTATCAACATACTCAGAAATTTCGTCATAACTTTCATCATTTCTATCAACCTCTATCGGCTGACCTTTTTTTAATTTTACGGATGCCCTATCATGTCCTTTATGCAAGTATTGGTGAATGTATTTTATACTCATAACTGACTCACAATATTCTACATTTATATGACATTCATATTTTCTCAATAATTCAGGATTATAAGGTACTATGTACCATGGAATTGTCAACCTTAATAAATTCACCGTTAATTTTCTTATTGTACACGTATCCTTTCTCGCGATTATCGATACGTCTATAAATTGGAAAACCATTATCTTTAAACGCAGTATGCTTACAAAATGCTTTCGAAAAATTTTTAATACAAATGTTTTTATTTGAATCATAACATGCTGAATAAGATGTATGTGGACCATGCAACATATGTTTAATTACTAAATTTTGTAAATGGATATCATTCAAAGGAATTTCCGCACTAATAAATTTATCGATTGCTTCCGGATTTCATAATTTATTAGCGCAGTCCAAAACGCATAAAATATGAGAATGAGGTAAACCGCGTTTTTGAAATTCGATGGTATTGTACCACAAAGTGATTGTGTGATAAAATGATCGTGGGTACTTGAGAGTGAATAAAGCGAGTCTGAATGCGAGATTAAATAAATCAGTGAAAATAGCGATATATTCAAAGAAATGGCTACACGTCTGTGCTAGTATTAAGCTAGGACTAGACTAACTTGTTTTACAATAATATGTGTTGATATAACAACCGAATTTCTTATGTTATAAAAGATATCTTTTATCATGTAGCCTACTAGATATAAATTTATAGAATAAATAGGGTAGGGGTGATTTCTATCCAATGTAACAGTATAAACAAATGCTAATATTTTTCCAAACATTTTCCCACTAATAATATCGGACATGATAGATTTAAGTTTAGACTAGAATAATCTCACAATTAGCGTTGGAATATCGTTACAAGTTGTTCCAGGTGGAAAGTTATTCAATATCCTCCTAATCTCCGGCCAATTCGGATTACAAGTAACAGTTATAAATAAATCAGGTCTACCGATATTCCTAGAAATAGCAACTGCATCTTGATATAATTGATACGTGTGTCGCGGACTACCTATATATGAAGATATATATTGTAACTTTAGGAGTTACAAGAAAAAAGGAAGCTGAGAGTCCCCGAGCGAAATAAGAAGACTTTTAGGACGCTAATAAATTAGTTTCAACGAATTGATTTTATTTGAAATACAGGTGCTCGGTTAGTGTCTAGAGCAAGACTGTTTATTAAAACGATTGAATTGACGCAGCAACCAATACCTCATTTGTTTAAAAGTATGTCTTTTGTGTGTTCGTACATAATTCGGATGTTTGAGACTACTAGACCGTATACGCTAAATATACTGGGCTACACCCTTGGTAACAGTATTGTTACAAAGTGTAACGAATTAAATTATAGTGAATCTCCGGAAAATTATAGGCGACTAGCAAATTATCGAATCATTCGGAAAATCTTTTTAATACGTTTTGTCTCTTCAAAGTCTAGGACCAGACTGTTTTTACAATAATTACGTTGATACAGCAACCGCTAACTCATCTGTTAATTTCATACATCATCTATCTTAAACAATCATTAGATCTTACATCTCAAATATAAAGGTCATTTTCTATTTATGTTACACTGCCCCCCTCCCCCCCCCCGGGATCAGTCGTCCCGACTCATTGGATAATTAATAAAATCGATCGATGGGTACTTTCTTCTCTTGAGAGAATCAGAGCTGTGGCTCTTTAAATTCGACGATCTCCGGAATCCTCTCCCAAGGAAAATGTTGAAGATCAATTTGGATGAACATCATGGATTCAAATTCCACTTCATGGTTGCTAGTAATGACCTGAAAAACTTTGCTTCTTCCAAAAGCATTATTCATTGAATAATCAATTTTAATTCAAACCTAACCCCGATAAATGACGGTCTAATATATGCAACCTCGCTTTTCCATGACATCTAATACAACAAAATATAAATTCTTTTTGAAAAACACACACACAAAATTATATTTCTTATCTTGAAATAATCATTAACACAAAGTAATCTAAAGGATTGATAGAGAATCGCTGGTCGAAAGGTTATAACCTCTTCGACACAGTTTCTATAAAACTCCTGTAAACTTCGTCAGCTGATGCCTCCGCATCAAGTGACGTCACTCGACACCAATCGCAACTATTCACTTCAGACTGTCTTCCTTGATAAGGAACTAATCGGTCTAAATGTACCACTTCGTCTCCAGCTCTATCAGAACGTCTAATTCTATATTCTACATAATTTATTCTAGTCACGATTTTATAACTCCAACCTTGAAAAGTAACTCTCTAACTGTTAAATCATATCTAGTTTTCATCCGATCACAGGCTAGTCTTATCTTGATCCTAGCAAATTCATGAATCTCATCCAATTTATTCTGTCGAGAATTGGCAAAGTCTGTCTGAGAAGGTTCTCTATCCGGAATAATTCCTTTTCCCAAATCTGAAGAAAACCGAAGATTCTGAGCTAACAACATCACAGCTGGAGTCTGCCCTGTAGTTTCATCAATAGGGTGGCCACTGTCAGAGAAAACCTGGAAATGTAATTGAATTTTTTAAGTGTCAGGGAAATCAGGGAAATGTCGGGGAAATATTAGTCAGGAAAAGTACGAAATATCTAATCGTTGAATACAAGTGTATGTAATAATGAATAATGATAAACATATGCATTGTTCCTATCGTGTTATTTTTTTTTCTCAATTCCCAATAGTTTGTCAGGGAAATGTCAGGGAACTGTCAGGGAATTTCTTTCGTCAGCAGTGTCCATATGAGGGGTGTAACAGTTCAAACTATGCATGACCAGCAATGATGACGATTTACGCTGCTGGCTAGGATGTTTTCAGTAGCCTGAGGTTTCTGAGGCTCACTTGTAGATTGTGTTCCACACTAGGGTGGCCACTGTCAGGGAAAACCTGGAAATGTCATGGAATTTTTTAAGTGTCAGGGAAATCAGGGAAATGTCAGGGAAATATTAGTCAGGGAAAGTACGAAATATCTAATAGATGAAAACAAGTGTATGTAATAATGAATAATGATAAACATATGCATTGTTCCTACCGTGTTATTTTTTTTTCTCAATTCTCAATAGTTTGTCAGGGAAATGTCAGGGAACTGTTAGGGAATTTCTTTCGTCAGCAGTGTCCATATGACTATCAACAATCATAAACCATGCAAAAAACTTTCTCAATTCTCTGTGCATCATTATACTACATGCTTCTTCGAAAATATTGAACACCTGTATATCATTTTCGACCAAGCCCATCGCAATAGCTGCCTCCTTATAGGTTTTATACGTGATATTTTCGAAAGTTTTTAATTGGTCGAAATTCATTGCTCCTCTCATTCGATGCAATAATAATTTTAAGTGAAAATGTTCCCCGTCTTTTAGACTTACACTATTGATACGCCTAATAACTTTTGAAAATGATTGACGTTTTTTCCAAAGCTTTGTAGCAAAATCAATAAGGTAATGTTTAGGTATATTGATGTACAAAATTTTTCTGGCGTTTTCATCTTTTTGATTTAATTTAAACCAAACAGTTGAAGTTGTTTAACTATTTTTAAGGGCTAATTGATAATATTTGAAGGAAGACTTGAGTTATGAAAATTAGATTTTGACGGCTAATTGCTAATATTTAAAGAAAGACTTGATTGCTGGTATTTAAAGAAAGACTTGAGCGGAATTGAGTTAAATAAATGTGGGTCCTGAGCTGAAATAAGAGATTCAAGTCGAAGCAAATAAAATTGTAAGGGAAATTGAGTTTATTGGGAAATGCAAGAAAATGTGTTTACAGTTTGACGTGTGAAACAGCACTGTTTTTTTTACAATAATACTGGTTGTTATTTTACATCATTTATTTGTATTCGTTTATCTTTCATGACTGCTAGATGATGCGAAGTTTTTAAATGTAAAATGTAAAGGTGAATCTATCTTTGTAACAGTATCCTTGTCCACAATTTTGGACTCATATGACTCATCGCCAATTATATAAGGCTCGTACACTAACCAATTATGTACAACGTGTGCGACGATTTCTAACCTTATTTTTTCATATTGGTTTCGATTATTATACAGAAAATAGGAAAAACATCGAAATAAACAATTACCGTCTCCCACAATCTGTACCTTAACGTTATGAAAATTCATTACAAACTAAACTCAACGAAAGAGATCAACAATAACTATCAGCGAATGAATAAATAATATGAACTGCCTGAACGTTAAGAATACTTAATATATTGTTGCAAAAGAAGTTTGCAATAAGAATATGGGGCTGTGAATCCTCGAGAACAATAAAGCAAGTCAATGACGAAATTGAATGATTCAGATAAAATGAAATTGTATTCAAATAAATTGCATACATAGATCTTGTCTAGTGGAAGGCTAGAGCAAGACTGACTTGTTTTTTACAATAATAGTTGTTGATCTAGAAAGCTAGCTCCTATGTTTCAAGAGGTACCTCATTTATCTCATAACTACTAGATGTTCTGACGAAATACATATTTGTGACTTGATAACTGTAGGGCATTTCAGCCGGCGTAGGTACTGACGCTCATAGTATGGGAAAAAGTCCACATAAATGCGTTTCAGTTCATCACTGCTGTTGTTTTTGAACGATTGAAATGCCTCTGGTGTCTCCAAGACTGGCAACAAAGCAAGAGCCATTGGCTTTCGCAGTAACTTCTGCCCTTCATCATTGTCTGCGATAGCTTGCGTTATATGGAGGCTCTTTGTCGCGTAACACTGCTCCCCCCCCCTTAAAAGAATGAGTCGTCCCGACTCTCGAAGTTATTGAAGCATTGATAAGAAGAGGTATTTCGTATTTTACTCTCATAGGGAAAGTTGAGTTGTGGCTCGGAAATCAATATTAGTTTGATTTCCCTATCACTATCCGGTCTAACCTTTGGTCCCCTGGGTAAACCACAGAAAGCCACAGGGAGATAGTCGAGTTTACTTAAATAAAGTTGGGGTCCTAGGACTCCAGGAAGGCCCAATTCCAACTTCTTCGAGAATTCGATAAAACGACCCTTTATAATCGCTTCTTGTAAGGTAGAGGGTCCTGCCAGGCTGAGGGCGTGCTTGAGTTCTACGTCCGTTATCGCGTTTATGAATTTGTCGCAAGCTAAAACCTCCATCGTTGATTCGTCGCACTGTGGTAACGCTACCCTAGTAAACCTCTCTATATCCATGCCCAGCGTGGCAAGGCCCTCATCCTTGGCTTGTCTTTTTAATGTGAGTTGCGTCAGAAAAGCTTGGCCAAGTTTTGGCCCCCGAACCGTAGCTGTAGGGCCGCGCTGAGTCTGACAAAATCTTCCATGTCCGCCATGCTCTTCCATATATGGACCAAGACTTCCAAATCAGAGCATTTTGTATTTTGTAAATTCAAAATTTGGTTGATCGCTGGTAACGCTCTATTCTCATTATTATCGTAGAAACCTTCACAAAAATATTGTTTGTATTTACTCCAAATCTTACAAGAAAATGACGAACATTCAGCAATCAGAAACCAAGCGAAAAATTTACGCAACTGATTTGGCATCATGATGGTACATGCTTCATCGGAAATATTGAACATTTCTACATCACTTTCGACTAATCCCATTGCAATTGCAGTTTCTTTGAATGTTGCATATGTCACGTCCTCATACTTTTTCAAATCGTCAAAGCCAGTTGCTCCTCTAACACGATGTAGTATTAATTTCAAATGGAATCGCTCAACATCTTTTGGGCTCACATTGACAATACGACCAATTGCTTTAGAAAATGCTTGACCTCGTACCCAAATTTTTTTTGAATAATCAAATAGGTAATGTTCAGGTATATTAGCATACATCAAATTTTGTCTATTTTCATTTCGTTTGTTGAGATCGAACCATGCTGTCAATGTGGTGTTATTATTTACTGAAGCTTTTTCTTCTTTACTTTCTCCGAAAATTACTTGTTGCTGATTTTCTGTATGTACGGCTAGCTGAATAATAGTATGTGATCTACCGGACAGTGGTAATTCATCAATTCGCCAAGCAGCTTCCATAGAGTTTACGTATCTGCTGTCAATGTATTCGGAAATTTCATCATGAGTTTCTGTTTTTACAATGTCCGCTTTTGTATTTGATTTCATATATGCTCGATCATGTCCTTTATGTAAGTATTTGTATATGTATTTTGTACTTATAATAGAAGCACAGTATTCGACGTTTATGTGACATTTATATTGTAACGATTTTTCTTATCGTTGTATTAATAAGTTATTTAATGTAGGTTCTCCAAGAGAAATAAAGTGATTCGTTGAGGAAATTATATGAGTTTGCAATAAGTTTGTGTATTCAGAAAATACAGGTCTGCTTCAGTAGTGAGCTAAAGACAGACTGATTTGTTTTACAATAATCGTTGTTGACGCAGTGACCGAGGTTTTTATATTTTAAAGGATATCTTTTATCATATAGGCTACTAGATGGTGTTCGTGAAATTATTAGGATATGGGTGATTTTACCCAATGTAACACTCACTCTCCCCCCCCCCCCCCCAGTAAAAGAGTCGTCTCGACTCTCGAGGTGGGTATAATTAAATTCATATGTGTGTAAAATCATCATAAGTATTAACAAATTATAAAATCAATGTGTTCTATTTGGGTGAATTGGAGCTGTGGCTCCATAAGTTAAAAGTTTCCCCAAATACTATCCGGCATTCGCCCTCTCTCTCAAGATAAACCACAGAAAACCTTGAGGAGATAGTGAATCTAATCAAACCAAAGTGTACAGTAAAATAAGTATAAAATGTTCTTCGGATCTTCGATAGAGGATCAGGAAACAGGAACAGGAAGGATGATCAGGAACAAGGTGAAGAACTCCTTGGTTGCCGTGTGGAAAGTCCTGCGTATTGGAAGCGGTTGGAGGGGTAAAGGACCAGGACCAGAGGACTCGAGGATTTCCAAGAAGTCCGAATCTAAACTCCAGTGAGGGTCCAACTCCAAACCTCTTCGAAATAAATCAAAACGACCTAGACGGGAGGACAAATATTAATGTCTCGAAATAATAGGTCATAAATTAGAGTTTTTCCAAAACTCTTTAAATTATAAATTTCTTTTGAATTCTAAAATTGAATTAATTCTTTTAAATATAAAATGAATAGTTTTCAAAATTAGGAAATTAATAAATTAAATTATTCTATTGAATAAATGTAATGAATATAAATTGGAGCAGTCTTATCTGGGAGGAAGTTGGGAAACCGGATTAATAGGTCAGGATGGGATGGGTCAGGCTTCCTTCTTTTCGTCTCAGAATATTATCGTATCGTTTTAATGGAAAATCCTACTATCGGGATATCGGGAGCTGAAAAACTTGGGTTATTATTTGTTTACTACAGAATATAACCTATTGTAAAACTTTTAGCTTTAGAGCTGTAATGCAATAAATAAATGGGTCCCTGAGTTGAAATAAAGATTCAAGTCGTAATGCAAACAGATCAAATGAAATTGCGTAAATATGCGTATAGTGAAAAATGCGTGCGATCAAGTTTATGTCCTGAACAAGACTGTTATTTACAACAATATTGGTTGACGAAGCAACCGAATTTTAGCTATTTGTACATCTTTTGTTTGTAATCATTTATCTTTTATGACTGTTAGACTGAATGTAATATAAGGGTAATCTAATGTAAAGTGTGTGGAAGAGAAATACACCTTTGTAACAATATTTTCTTGGATCATTTTTGCAGTTTGATTTCACATCGTTTTTATTACTGCCTCTTTGTAATCCTCGCTATTGACTCGTTTCATGTTAAAGCCCCCAGTCCTTTAGAACAGCAACAAGAGTTTTATCAGTCGTGTTCCCATCAATAGCGTAGTTTCTCTCTTTACAAAAAGCCAAAAACTGTGCCCAGATGGTAGCTTTCGACCGCCTTGTATTACATGGCACAACTTGACCGATATTTTCATCAATTTCTTCTAACGAATTCTTTCCAAATCAACTCATTTTCAAATCATGCAGATATTAGTTGATCAGTGAGCGGATACGTACGGTCATACCTTACCTTATTTTATTTTATTTTTTCCCCTGGACTGCGTAGGAGCCTTCGTATTGTTACTTTATGCATGACGAGAAAAAGGAAGCCCTGAGTCCTCAAGCGAAATAAGGAGACTTTTAAGACACCAATAAATTGGTTTCAACGAATTGGTTATATTTCAAAAGACAAGTGCTCGAGTTATTGTCTGGAGCAGGACTGATTTGTTTTTTACAAGAATAGATGTTTACGCAGCAACCTCGTGTTATGTTTCTAGCGGCACTTCTTCTATTCCATTGCTACGAGATGTTATGCAAGTACATATTAGTACATAGTTAATTTTCTAATCCAATAAATTAAGTCCGTCCGGATTTCCGAGAAACGCGATGATCCCTGCCCCCCAAAATCATCGGAAACTAGTTTCATTGATCAGAGTATACCCGAGAGTTATCGAAAGGGAGCATCCTTTCTCCCTGGTTGGGGTTATCGTTTCGGTTTGGGGCGTTCTGATAGTTATTATCTCGGTGATAGTCGCCATTATCTCTCCATGAGGCTTGATTTGAAGGTCTGTAGCTATTCCTAAGTCGATTTTTGTTGTGCCTCTGACGATCCAACGATTCGGGAACTCCGCATCCAGGTACCTTCGGACGGCGGCGCTGAAGTGAGGTGGCACCCCGTCCTGTTGGAGGCAGATCTTTGGACCCTGTAACAATAAATAGCCCCAGACAGCGCAGAACTCAAAGTCGTCTAAAACACGTCGTTTGGACGACAAATGTCCCACTTTTTGACGTCTAAATGTCGCCCTAACTCTTAAAGACGTCTTTAAGAGCTAGGACGACATTTAGACGTCGAAAAGTGGGACATTTGTCGTCCATCCGACGTCTTTCAGACGACTTTGAGTTCTGTGCTGTCTGAGAGCAGAACGTTAGATCGACAGTATGACAATTGAAGCTTAACATTATTAAGACATAAGAATTAACATTATTCAACAAAGTATTTGTTATTTTCTTAGATTATAAATTACATAAAACTTTCATTCATCTACATCAGAATCTATTTCAATATCTTCGTGTTCGCGTCCCATATTTTTATTGAAGTTGATGACGCTGTGGTGGCACAACGTTTCGAATGTCATACTTTGCCTGTTGTTTCTATAATAAGCCTTGTAGATACTGAACGATCTCTGGAATAGAATAACAGAACGTTAGAGTGACAATTGAAACTTAACAAAGCGCTGGTGAATTAAGTAAGTTAGGTATTTATCGCCATTCAGGTTGCCCTCGGTGAAAAATGGTCCTACGATCTGGTCCAGGTACGTGCCGCACCAGACGTTCAACTTCTGCTGGTACTGTGTGTTCACCTCGATGGTCAAGTGGGGATTTCTCGTTGAGTAAAACCTCAAATTCTGGTTGTTTTGGATTCCTACGAGCAGAATGGTAGACTCGTCGCTGAAGCATATGTTGCGGTCATCTTCCATCAGATCGTTTCTCATCGTCTCACAGGAAATTGCACGGCTCTCTGGATCCGGTGCATCAAGCTTATGTACCTTTCTGGACTTGTACGGTAGACAACGCACCTCATCAACAATGCGTTGTACCGAGGCCTTGGATACCCCGACCCCTCGTGCCGCTCTCGACGCTGGTTTTTTTCCGTCTTCTTCGAGTACTCGTAGAACCTCGACGCGGATAAGTCACTCCAGTTTCCTTGTACTTCGATACGATATTCCGCACGGTATTCATCGCCGGACGCGGACGTCCTGGATTCTTGGCTGGGAAATCATCTGCGATGGTCCGAAAGCTATGACCGGCCGCGTGTTTCAAAACCATGCTATTGAGTTATTATTAAATTATTTATTTTTTTTATATTTTTTTCTTCAGAAGGACAGCGTCATTGCACATATATGTATCATTAATTATTCGATATTATTATGCAATATCACCTGAAAAAACAAAGAATTTTATTGAATTTCTCCAATTTGTTGTAATTGAGTATTTTACACAAGAATGCAACGCTTTGTTCTACGCAGCAATCAAATACTCAATTAAATAGATCCACAATAGGAATGATAATTTTCATTCATTTATCACTCAATGAAATTTAAACACGCATTGATAGAACAACACATCATTCATGCAGAACTGTCTTCGTACTTATTGGGCTTAGAAGACATGTAGAGTATTTTTTTATTCAGCGGCGATGCCTCGTGAGAGGAAAAACTTTAACTGGATCGATGAGATATTGCTTGATGAATGATATTCACATCGTCTTGTTCGTAACCCTATACTTATCGAAGAGATGCAACGTGTTAGTCAGTCACCGAAGAAATCCTCCGTTGTAACCAATGTAGTAAATACACAGAAATTCACACCTGGAATGAATTCATAAAGAATCAATATCGTATGCTATTGACTTATTAACTTTATCACTACGAGATGTGTAAATTTCACCAAGACAATTATTCATAACCTAATAATGTTTGAAATGAACAGAAATCGACGTCTGCAATCAATTTAACCTCATTACTACTTATTTGTGAAATACTATCGTATACCGTTGTATTATAAACAATATTACAATTTAATGACGTTAATGTTCCATGAATATCCTATGAATATTTATTGGATAAGTGTGCTGTGTGGGATATGAGGCATGGCTTCAAAAATTTTGCTACAATAATGATTCTCTCGATCATTACCATCGTCGACGCGACGGGGCGTTTTTCTTTAACTATTTTTTTTTTTTTTTGAGTGTTCAAAATGTTCAGAACATCTTTTTGAGAATATATTTCATGAGTTTCTGGATCATTGGGGTCATAATCAAGATCTCCATCAATACTCCTGATCTCAGCAGTTGTATATGACTCTTTTGGGTACTTCAAACCAATTTTGTAAGTACCTAGAGTAAAATGGTAAATATTTTTTCAGGCAATGTTGTCGTGAATTTTTTTTTAAGAAGGCGATCACTCCTCTCACTCCGACCAGACCGACTCGGGCGAACAGCAACAGTTTGCAAGTAATGCGTCCCAATTTTTCAAACTCACCCGCTCCTTTTATGATGTGCACCTCGTATTCGGAAAAATTTTCTTTCAGGGGCATACAATCCCCCCACACCGAAAAAATATGTATGTGACGTATATTTTTAAATATATTTAAGATATACTTGAAAATATAGAACGAGTATTTCCGTGAGTTGTCATTTTGTTCAAATTAAAAATCGTAGACAAAATTCGTAGGGGCGAATAAGCAAGGTTTAAAATGTAGTTTCGAGGAAACTGTTTTGTAGTCAATTCAAACTCTAGGTGAACTCAAATAAACAAAAAGAAAAGTGTCGGAATAAATCACCTTATCGGACTCAGAAAAATCCCACTTCTGACACCAAATGTAACAAATTACGTAATAACGTAAGAGGGAAAATGAGTATACGTGAGTCCCTGAGTAGAATAAGGCAATTCAAGACACAAAATAAATTATTGGAGAGAAAAATGGCTTTAATTGGAAAATACGAGTGCTCGGTTTAGGGTTTACAACAAGACTGTTTATAAAATTGAGCGTGTTGACGCAGCAACTGATATCATTTGTTAAATAAGTATGTCATTTGTGAGTGTAGTTACAGTTCGTATGTTTTGAGACTACTAGACCGTATGCGTTGAATATACTGGGTTTTCACCCTTTATAACAATATATATTGAAATATATGTAGAATTGATTGCTACATACATGCAAAGATATATTTTTAATATTGTAACACAAATAGGTTGTGTGATAAACGATTGTGGGTACTTGAGAGTAATAAAGCGAGTCTGAATGCGAGATCAAATAAATCAATGAAAATAGCGATATATTCAAAGAAATGGCTACACGTCTGTACTAGTATAAAGCTAGGACTAGACTGACTTGTTTTTTACAATAATATGTGTTGATATAACAACCGAGATTCTTATATTTTAAAAGATATCTTTTATCATATAGCCCACTAGATATTAATTTTATAGAATAAATAGGGTAGGGATGATTTCTATCCAATGTAACAATATATTGACGCAGCAACCGATATTACAACTATTTTCAGGGCATTTATTCGCAAGTTCATTTGAAATATATAATTAAGCGATTTCCTAGAAAAGCAGAGGAGGGGAATCTACCATATAAACATCTTCACATTTTTCAACCATCTACCTTTAGCAGTATAGATCTACATACCGAGTGTCACGCGCCGCCTTGTCCCGGCCAGCCCTTGTTTTTTTTTATTTTAATTTTTTTCAATTTAAATAATCCAAAGATAGTGATATAATCATACATGTTACGCAATCACATTCAGCATCTAGGTGGGAAATTCTTCTTAAATGTTATTCCATAACTTGAAAAATTCTTTATAAAACAAACTTTGAACTATTTATAACTCTATATATTGTAGCAAAAGAAGTTTGCAATAAGAATATGGGGCTGTGAATCCTCGAGAACAATAAAGCAAGTCAATGACGAAATTAAATGATTCAGATAAAATTCAGTTGTATTCAAGATAATTCGCATACATAGATCCTGTCTAGTGGAAGGCTAAAGCAAGACTGATTTGTTTTTACAATAATACTCATTGATCTAGAAACCTAGCTCGTATGTTTTAAGAGATACCTCATTTATCTCATAACAACTAGATATTCTGACGAAATACATATTTGTGTTTTAATAACTATAGGCCGTTTCACCCGGCGTAACGATATATTCCAGAATAGTTTGTAAAATTTACCTGACACTGCCATTGCATTAAAGCATGTCCGTCCAATAAGTGGTTCTTTTTTTGAATCATGCCACTCAACTACATATATTTTGTCAGGCTCTTCGAAATCATTTTTATAAATATAATAGTCGAAGTCTTTTATCCAATCAACATCAATTCCAGCCGTATATCAATTGTCATCAGATCCTCCTATCCATTTAACTGAGGCAAACATTTTTGGACATCCTATATATAAAAATATCAGTTATTATTGTTATGTGTTATTTGACATATTATTAATTTACACGTTTCACCATAATTTATCTAAGTACTGATCTCATTATATGGGGCATTCCACGTCAAGTGAGCCACCTTCAGACCTCAATACCTTGGATTTCATTTTTCTTCTGGGATTTTGTTATACTATATGAGCGTAGTGTCCCTGATTTATTTCAAAATTTTTCGAGCCGCCGTTCCGGAGTTCTTGCAAGCCCAAATTTTACGAGATTCGAAATCCACGAATTTTTGATCGATGATATCTCCGAATTGAAAAGTCGTATGAACAAACACAAGAAGGTGTTTGGATTCGTCTTGGATTCAACTTTTCGAAAAAAAATGTTTCAGAACTGTTCTGCAACGTTTAGGCTGTCGTAACTGAAGGTCAAAGAAAAGAATCAAAATTTCATCAATTATGTCATTTTTGAAAATTTTGAAAATTTTTTTTTCGGATTCTACGCAGTTTTTTACATATAATAACGTTCCGTCCAAGATGGAGAAATTCGATTACCAGTTGCTATGCAATAAATAAGAAAACATTTACTCCTAATTGGAAGATTTTTTATTTCGATTTGAAATTTTTCAATCGCTTCTTGTAACAAAATTCTTAGTAAAAGTAAAAAAAAATACATTTCATTTAATTAAAGTACGAATTTCGAACGTTGGTTTGAAAACGGAAACGGGAATAATTTTTTTTTTATTGCATAGCAACTGGTAATCGAATTTCTCCATCTTGGACGGAACGTTATTATATGTAAAAAACTGCGTAGAATCCGAAAAAAAATGTTTCAAAATTTTCAAAAATGATATAATTGATGAAATTTTGATTCTTTTCTTTGAACTTCAGTTACAACAGCCTAAACGTTGCAGAACAGTTCTGAAACATTTTTTTTCGGAAAGTTGAATTCAAGACGAATCCAAACACCTTCTTGTGTTTGTTCATACGACTTTTCAATTCGGAGATATCATCGATCAAAAATTCGTGGATTTCGAATCTCGTAAAATTTGGGCTTGCAAGAACTCCGGAACGGCGGCTCGAAAAATTTTGAAATAAATCAGGGACACTACGCTCATATAGTATAACAAAATCCCAGAAGAAAAATGAAATCCAAGGTATTGAGGTCTGAAGGTGGCTCACTTGACGTGGAATGCCCCATATACATTTTTTAAAGTTCAATAAAATATATGATTGTATATGTTATCAGTGGATGTTTGATTTTTACTGACACATTTGATAGCTACAAATGAAATGATAAAATTATTTTAATTAAATTAATTACCACTTACTTTTTTCAGCAACGATTATTAGCAATAAATCAGTATATTTATATTGATTAATCTTCGTTTTATGCCAATTGAAGTTACAGACTATTGAGAAATCAATTGAAAGACGTGATAATGCAGAAAAAACAGTTGAATGTCCAAACTGTAACAAAAAAAGAAGTTATTATTAATGAAAATCGAATATCTAGTAACATATTGATACGATTTTTAAGATCGTGAGTTTAATAGTAAAATTAACTGGGATCCCTGAGTTGAGAAATGAGTTTCAAGTCGTAGTCGAAATTATATGAAATAGTAAAATTGATATTTATTGAGAAAATGGATGCGTTCAGTTGTATGTCTAGAACAAGACTGTTTGTTTTTACAAGAATGTTGGTTGACGAAGCAACCGATACTTCAGCTTTTTTACATCATTTATTTTGTAATCATTTATCTTCTATGATTGCTAGACTGCGCGAAATATATTGATACGAGATTAGCTTTTGGGGGCTAATTGCGTTTATTTTAAGGAACTTGAAGACCTGAAGGCTTGAGCGGATTGAGTTCAATAAAATGTGGGTCCTGAGTTGAAATAAGAGATTCAAGTCAAAGCGAATAAATTGTCAGGTAAATTGAATATATTGGAAAATGTGGGAAAAGGTGTGTTTACAGTTTGAAGTGTAAAACAGCACTGTTTTTACAATAATGTCGGTTGACACAGCAACCGATAGTTTACTTCAGTTATTTATGATTATTTATTTGTATAGTGTATGTTTGAGACTACTAGACCGTATGCGTTAAATATACTGAGAAACATTCTTCGTAACAATATATAGGCGATTTCCTAGCAATACAAAGTGAAAGAAACCACCTTTGCAACAATATTGTAACTAAATTAACTTTCAAGGGCTAATTGCTAATATTTAAAGGAAGGCTTGAGCGGATTGAGTTAAATAAAATGTGGGTCCTGAGTTGAAATAAGAGATTCAAGTCAAAGCAAATAAAATTGTATGGGAAATTGAATATATTGGGGAAAGCGAGAAATGCGTGTTTACAGTTTGACGTGTGAAACAGCACTGTTTTTTACAATAATGCTTGTTCAGTTATTTCACATCATTTATTTGTATTCGTTTATCTTTTATGACTGCTAGATGATGCGAAGTTTTTAAATGTAAAATGTAAAGGTGATTTCTTAGTAAATTGGAAAAGGAGAATCTATCTTTGTAACAATAATAATGTATTCATCGTTAATATTGTAACGATTTATGTTCGTTGTGATTTTGAGTTAGTTAAAGTAGGTTCTCCAAGAGAAATAAAGTGAATCGTAGAGGAAATTATATGAGTTTGCAATAAGTTTGAGGGGAAGAGTTTTCGAAAGGAAAGGAGTTTTGGCTGCTCTCACCCAGCACATTTCTAGCATTATTCATTGAGTGCATACCATTTTGCGGGTCTGACGACCCTGAGCACTCGAGTCCTTGACGATTGTCGCCACACATCAAATGCTGCGTTCTACTGCGTTCAAAAAATCGAGCTCGTAGAGCTTCCATCTGGAGGAGCATTTCTCCCCTTAGTTTCTCCATGCTCACGCGGACTTCTCTTTCGCGAGCACGGTCTTGTTCAAATTGGTCAAACATCGACGCATATTTAGATATTTTATTTTGGCAATAGACTTCTTGGATTGTTCAAAATTCGGACTTCTGACACCAAATGTAATAAAGTAGCTTCGTGATTCTATGAGATCTTATTATTTCTAGTCAATAAAAGCTGAAATCGAGAAATCTGGTGAAAGCGATAGATTTATTCAATAAATCACGTAAGTGCCCAATTAAGTCTGGGACAGAACTGAACTCTACAATAATGTGGTTGTTTACAGCAATCCATACATCAAACTTTTGTTACAATCTTTTATCTTTCATAGCTCTCAGTCCTTGCTGAAATTATGGGTGATTCCCTCAAATCTTTCTTCGTAACAATATGAAGTGCAAGCAACCGGGTTATCAGCACGAGTTGATTATTTTCATCCATCGATAGCTCCAACACACTGTCGAAATACTGCACTGTTCGCTTTCCTACCAAACGCTTCTCCGATTTGTGGCAGTCTTACTTCAGAGGGTAGTCGCACAGCCGATGGTAAAATTGAAATCATTATGTCAAGAAATTGATGCGCTATGCGATAGACAGTCGTTCGTGGAATGTCAAAGCTGAAGGAGACAACTCTGAAAGAGGTACCACAAGCCAGCCAGAACAGGAAAGTGATTGCCTGTAAAAAACAAAGTGATGAGTGACTATTCCCCATGTCTTTAACCGAATTATAATAAAATCATGTGCAAGGCTCACTTCAAGTGCATGAGCTTGAGTGCATGATTGAAAGCTCTTTGGTTTTCAGTGAGTGGTTGAGTGAATGGTGTTATTATACTGTAACTTTAGGAGTTACAAGAAAAAAGGAAGCTGAGAGTCCCCGAGCCAAATAAGAAGACTTTTAGGACGCTAATAAATTAGTTTCAACGAATTGATTTTATTTGAAATACAGGTGCTCGTGTTAGTGTCTAGAGCAAGACTGTTTATTAAAACGATTGAATTGACGCAGCAACCAATACCTCATTTGTTTAAAAGTATGTCTTTTGTGTGTTCGTACATAATTCGGATGTTTGAGACTACTAGACCGTATACGCTAAATATACTGGGCTACACCCTTTGTAACAACATTAATATAATTAATTTAGGTTTGATTTTGGCCACGTTATAATCCTTTCTCGCGCATGGTGGTCGCCAGGTTGGCCTCGCGTTCTTTCCTAGGGGTATCTAAGTTGGCCTGATATTGTGCGGTCCGAGCGGCCAGGGTGGTCTGCTGTTGGGCGGCAAAGGCTTGGAGAAAACGATCCATAAAGTCCGTTTTCTTTTATATCCATAAAGCTCGGGAATTCTGTGAACTCTCTCTGACGCTTTGAACTTGCCTTGGAATAGTTGTAAATATTACGAGCTAAGTCCTCACACGTACGCGGTAAAGCTTTACACGCTTCAGAAGCGCACGAATGCAGAGAATGGCATATGCATTGGTAAATCATGACGGCTGGACATAGCTGCCGAAATCGACTGGCAACAGAATTATAGCGTCCCATCATTGTATTGCATCCGTCTGATCCAAACCCAACGATGTTTTCGAAGGGTACCCGTCGTTTTTCAAAGGAGGATATTGTGGCTGTGAACAAACGTTCAGCCGTTGCCCCAGTAACTACCGTTTGATTGTCTTTGAATACCGATGCCACTTCCCAGAATCGGCTTACAACCAAACCGGACTCTTCATCGTGAAATCTAGAAACCAGTAGGATATATTACAATAGAGTATTCTATTGCCATTGACAGTTCTGCCGGAATAATGTCTAAAATGCGAGATTATATTACCTCACGACAATATATCCGTACTTTCATCGGTAAGTATATACCGAATCGTGCAGACTTCAATTTTCCTGTCAAAATGTCCTTTTCAGTAGCTCCTATTACTTATCTAATTACATATTGTAACTTTTTGAGTTACAAGAAAAAGGACACTGTGAATCCCCGAGCGAAATAAGAAGACTTTTATCACGCTAATAAATTAGTTTCAACGAATTGATTTTATTTGGAGATACAGGTGCTCGTGTTAGTGTCTGGAGCAAGACTGTTTACAAAAACGGTTGATTTGACACAGCAACCAATAATTCATCTGTCCAAAAGTATGTATTTTGTGTGTGAGAACATAATTCGAATGTTTGGGACTACTAGACCGTATGCGTTGAATATACTGGGCTTTACCCTTAGTAACAATATATTAGTTGCTTTCGTCCGTTTCAGTTGCATCTCGTATAGTTTCACTTCTGCACCGACCTTCTCGGCTTTCAAACGTGATCTGCACTCGCACTTGCTTGCACTTACTAGATATGTCCTCTTGCTTGATCTTCTGATTCGGGACCGTTGATGTTTTATAATTTTATTTTCACATATACCTGCTCTTGCTTTGTCTATAAAATTTGCCTATGATATCTTTACTCCCTTGGCCGTGCATTACTTTGTATCCTCAGCTTGTAATATTGTTGTCCACTTGTGATATTTTATATTGCTTTACTTGTACTATTTTATCGTATTTTTATTTTATTTCTATTGTATCTATCTAGTGAATTGCGGTATTTTATACGTCTTACTTTATACTATATTATCCTATTTTATTTTCAGGACATACATATAGTGGACGATTTGATCGCCCCCATATGCTATAATCATTCGTTGATAGTGGTTATAATCTAATTTTTCAATTGCTCAATTACGTAATTTTTACGCGTATAGTTATCGAGATGCCCCCTGCACTTAGCGATGTAGATCGTGGCAGGATTATCGCCTATCACCAATCTGGGCTAACCCTCTCCCAAATTGCAGGTGAAGTACTTTTTCTTTAAAAAGGTGAATTACGAATTCTGTTCAGCATCGTTCAATTTATTTGAATGGTGTTTATGATTGTAGCTCAACTTGGACGTAGCAAAGCCACATGTGGCCGATGTGTGGTCCAACATCGTAACGGTGGCCCGGGCGCATTACGCGATAATCGTAAAGATAACGGGCCGCAGAGGAAGACCACTGCACAACAGGACGTTGAAATCGTAGAGGACTTGATAGCCCACAGATGGGATGCAGCATCTCGAGTGGTAAGCCGTCTAGGACTCAACGTCTCGTCTAAGTCGATTCGCCGGAGAGGTAAGGAGGCAGGGCTCAGCAGCCGTGTTGCGGCAATCACAATCGAGCTCACTGCCCGTCATCGGCAGCAGCGAGAGTGGGCTTTGCCCTCCAGTGCTTGCCGATAACTGCTGTGGACTGGGAGAAAATTATTTTCACGGACGAAAAAGTTTTTTCATCCGACAAGGATGGTCGCTACAGGGTGTGGAGGGAAGTTGGGCAGCGCTACAATCCGGAAAATTGTATCCCAAATACATCCAGCGGCCGCGTTACCACAGCGTTCCATGGGTGGTTTGCGAAAGGAGGTCTTGGTGGACTCACGGCAACCACCCGTGGAATGAATGCCGAAGAATATTTTGATATTTCAAACTTATCGGTAAGAATAGTTTACCCCGTAGACGAAATGCCAATTATAAATATCGTTGAGGACAACAGCCCGGTGCATACAGCACAAATCGCTCAGGATTGGTACGCCGCACAACCTGTACATATTTCGTTTCAATTGGCCGGATAAATCTACGGACCTTAATCCAATTTGAAATGTTTGTTCGCAGGTCGTCCGGGGATTCAGGCCGTCGCATGGTGAAACGGTCGAAGAGCTTCAAGCTAAATTTACCGTTTTGTTGTACATCACCAATAATTTCTATTCGTTGGTCAGCAGATATTGGACTTAGTTCAATGACGTTGGATAAAACAATTTCTATTTTAAATTCGCAATCAGTTATTGTGCCAATAAATTCATCGGTGCGCAATTTTGACGGTTGAATAAATTCGTCTTTGACGTAGCCTTTGATTTCTGTAGTTAGAGTAAAGTTATTAAGCAAGTTTTATTTTCGTAAATGGTTTTAATAATAATTCAAAATTAACGTTGCCGGGGTTGTACGATGAGGCAGGTTTGGCGGTTACATTTTGAAGATAGATCTAAGAACAACACGTATACAGTGTAGATAGACAAAAGTGTCTACCTTAAGAACTTAAAAAAAAAAAAACGGAAATATGATTTACCTGATTATGTTTAATTTCATCTGATAATTGAGGGGCCTGATCGCCCCATTTAAGACAGGAAACTCTTATACTGTCATTATTATTAAGCACGAATTTAAATAAGTTCGATTCTGAGTTGGGATTTTCTGGCGAACTTTTCCGTTTAATTTTACTGCATTGAACGGTGTCAACGTATCCTATAATAGCTCTACAAAAATGCACGGATAATTAGGATTTTACGTTAATATAATAGTAATATTGATAAGGTTGTTGCTTACACAAATTTATCTCCAATTTCAATGTTATTAATATATTCTGTAGTAGAAAACGGCAAAATGTTATTTTCAGTCCTAGGTTTTTTGGTTTTTGGTCGTTCATTTGAACGACTTGAAGATGAATTTGGACGACGAGGCATTCCGGAATATTGAATTTGAAAAGATGAAATTTGAAATCGGAATACGAAGATAAAAAAATCAAAAATAGTAGTGACATAAATGAAATCCGATCTACGTGGAAAAACTGAAATATTAGAAACTTCACTTCTACTGTTCGTATTTTAATTTTTTGTTTCGACCAAACCGAACATAGTTACGAATTGGTAATGGGTCACAATTTGCACCTATTATGAACAATTTCTTAGTATTGATATACATCATTTATAAATCATTTATAAATATACATTATCAAAAAATGATAAAAAATAAAAAAAAAAATTTAAGGTTGTTCTATTTAAAATATACCGACAATGAGATATTCAATATTAATAAGGAAGAGTTATATAAGTTATACATAAGTTATTAATATTAATTAGTCAATTACGTCATATAATGTTAATCAGTCAATTATACTAATCAGTCAATGTATGTATGTAGTACAGAAGTGGTCTTCGAAATATTCGGCAACTATTCCATAAAAAGTTCTATCCACGCTGAAGGTTAAGAGCCTCTCTTTGGATCGCGTAAACCCGAAAGGGTAGGGTAACAGTAGTTACTACTGTTACCCTAAAATTTAGTTAGAACTAAAATTTGAATAATAAGTTGTTCTCGATTATGAATATATAGTTGAATAAACTATAAGTTTTATTCTATGGGAATACACACACAAATTTATCGTGAGGCTTGATGTTTTGGTTCAAAAACTCCGCAGTGGTGAAAGGAAGTATTAGGTCCGTACTCTTGGATCGTTCACGTGATTGACTATGGGAGCTATGCCTTGAAGATTTTCGCTAAGACATATTCAGTGCTATTGTAAAATTACAAGAGAACAAATTTATGATCTGAATTTATGAAATATATACCTTTGTGGTATGCTTGGATGATTTATCATGCGCAGAACCTGTATCTTGAGACATAATTGATGATATGATTTTCCTTTGCTTATGAAATAATGTATTAATGTTTTATATAAATAGGTTTTTCCTGTACCACCCGGACCATCAATAAATATAGTTCGTTTCTTATGTCATGTTATGTAACATCGGTTATGTAGTTGAAAATTACCATTTGTTCAGCATTAAATGTTTTTATCGATGTCTCATACAATTTTTTATTGGTTGATAGTATCATCTTTTCTTCTTCTAAATTTTGATTTATTATTATTTTCTCTGGTTCAGGAGGTTCAAATTCAGAGCAATTTAATCCTTCCAAATTTAAAATATCATTAATTTCTGTTAAAGCTTTGTATTCCGCGTTATCCTTGAAACCTTCGCAGAAATATGGTTTAAATTTTTCCCAAATTTGATTGGAAAAAGATGTTTTATCCGAAATAATAAACCACGTGAAAAATTTTCGTAATTGCTTTGGCATCATAACGTCACATGCTTCTTCAAAAATATCGAAAATATTCTTGTCTGTCTCAATTAACCCCAGCGCTATTGCAGTTTCTTTATAAGTTGAATAGTTGATTCCTTCGTAACTTTTTATGTCATTAAAATTCAGTGCTCCTTTTACACGATGTAGTATTAATTTGAAATGGAAACGTCCTGTATCTTTCGAACTTACGTTATTGATGCGTCCGATAATTTTCGAAAAAGTTTTTCGCTTTACCCAAACTTTCCTAACCGGATCGAAGAGGTAATTTTTAGGTATGTTTACATATAAATTTTTTTTTTTTGCATTTTTTAATGACATTATATTATATTATATTATTAATATACAGTTTGTATTTCGGAAAACCATTTTTGTCAAATGTAGTTTGACTACAAAAAGCTTTAGGAAAATTTTTGGAACAGAAATTTTTTTTTACGTCATAACATAGCGAATATTCTGTGTGTGAACCGTGTACCATGTGTTTGATTACCAACTCTTGTAAATGTGTGTTACCCGTAGGAATCTCGGCTCTAATACATTTGTCCATCATATCTGGATTCATTAATTTATTTTTATGGTTTAAGGTGAATAATGAATGAGCATGAGGAAGCCCACGTTTTTGAAATTCTATAGTGTAAACATATGCCAATACGTTTCCAAAAATTTTGCCACTCATTACATCAGATATTATACAACGTAATTTTGAATGAAAAAGGCGTACAGTTATATTCGGAACATCGTTGCATGTGGTTCCACCAAGAAATTCTTTCAATATTCGTTTCATTTCTGGCCAATTTGGATTAGTCGTTATAGTTAGAAATAAATCTGGTCTACCAACTGCCCTTGAAATAGCCATTGCATCCTGATATAGTTGATGCATGCGGCGAGGACTTCCAATATATGTTGTTGGTAAAACAAACATATTCCCTAACCTTTCCCTGTTTTCAATATTATTTGAGTCGTTCATTGCACTTCGAGCTATGTGGTCAATCAGTCCCTGATAACATTCAATTCTTAATTGTTTTTGGTTATATCTAATATAATTTAATCTATTGCTTTCTATGATAATATGAGCTTGTATTACGTATTGTTGAGTTAATCGCCCAGAATACAATATAGGATTGAATTTACCTTTTGGTCTATATGCTAAACGGTGTGAGTAATATTGAAGAGCTGCTAGTCTTTTTTCACTATGAGGATTTTGTGCAAATGAACAACTCCATCCTAAATCACCTGAAGAAAACATGATAGGAAAAATTATGGGGTCAACGTGAAACGATAATTCATTTAAAAATGTATGAGTATCAACTCCTGGGGGGAGATTTTTGGTATTGTAACGTTTTATGATAAACGTTGAGTTAATAAGTTATTATGTAGGTTCTCCAAGAGAAATAAAGTGAATCGTAGAGGAATTATATATGTTTTGCAATGAGATTATGTATTCAGAAAATACAGGTCTGCTTCAGTGGCAAGCTAAAGACAGACTGATTTGTTTTACAATAATCGTTGTTGACGCAGCAACCGAGTTTCTTATATTTTAAAGGATGTCATTTATCATATAGGCTACTAGATGGTGTTTTATAAATTGAATGGAATATGGGTGATTTTACCCAATGCAACACTACCCCCCCCTTAGTAAAAGAGTCGTCCCGACTCTCGAGGTGAGTATAATTAAATTCGTAAGTGTGTAAAATCATCTTAAGGATCAACAAGTTGTAAAATCAAAGTGTTCTATTTGGGAGAATTGGAGCTGTGGCTCAAGAAGTTAAAAGTTTCCCCAAATACTATCCGGCATTCGCCCTCTGCCTCAAGGTAAACCACAGAAAACCTTGAGGAGATAGTGAATCTAATCAAACCAAAAGTGTATAATGCGATAAGTGTGAAATATTCTTCGGATCTTAAATGGAGGATCAGGAACCAGGAACCAGGAACAAGAAGGATGATCCGGAACAAGAAGAAGAATTCCTTAGTTACTGCGTAGAGAGTCCTGCATTTTGGAAGTGGTTGGAGGGGTAAAGGACCAGGATAGAAGGACTTAAGGATTCCCAAGAAGTCCAAAAGGGGTCCAACTCCATACCTCTTCGAAATAAATCAAAAACGACCTAGACAGGAGGACAAATATTATTCTCTCGAAATATTAGGTCATAAATTAGAGTTCTTCAAAACTCTTTCAAATTCTAAATTTCTTTTAAAATCTTTTTGAATTATAATAATAAATTAATCCTTTTGGATATAAACTGAATAGTTTTGAAATTAATAAATTAAATTATTATATTGAATAAATGTAAGAAATATAAATTGGAGCAGCCTTATCTGGGAGGAAGTAGGGAAACCGGATTATTAGGTCAGGATGGGATGGGTCAGGCTTCCTTCGTTTCGTCACAGAACATCATTTGTATTAGAGAATCCTACTATCAAAATAGCGGGAGCTGAAAAACTTAGGTCATTATTTGTTAACTAGAACATAACCTATATTTAAAGTTTTCCGCTCGGATCCCTTTTGATCTATACCCATTATAAATCGATTATACTGCAGCGACACCTAGTGAGATTTTTTGTACCATTTTCGGCGGGAATCGATATTAAAATAAAAGAGGATCTTTTAAACGACATATATCGAATATTTTTAACAAAATCATCTCTAGACCAATAAGAAAATTGTTTAAACAAATGAAGAAAAGAAACAATCGCTAATAAGAAGAAGCATAAGATAGCGTCATTCGTAGTCATGGCTGAACTTCACGAAGACGTGTTATGGAAAATAAAAATCGTTTCCCAGTTAGATTGGGAAAACGTAGAAAACATGGATATATGGGATATCTGGTTCCCTAGAGAGTGGAATAAAGTAAAATGCTTTAGGGGAAAGTGTGTGCTTTTAAAAAAACGACCTCAGTTTAGATGTCTGAATTGCGCCTTTTATTAGTAAGTGTGATATTTGGAAATCATTAATGGCGTCAAGGAAATTGCTGAACTTATAAGTGATGAAATTACATAATAAGTGATTTGTTTTTAGCACTCGTGAAGCTATATATCCAGAAATCGTGAGGATCCACCTACCCCGTGTGGGTAAGCCACATATGCGGGATTCGCTCCTCGAATGCGATGGGTGTGGCGTCTCTCTCATTTTCGAGAAACCCAAAGAGACATGCCGGGGGTGTAGGGATCTCAAGAATCTCGTTAAACACGTAGTCGAGGAACGTATTTTCAATAATCCTCAATTTACTTAATCTACTTGTTCATAATAATAATAAAAAAAAAATATTCTATTTTATTTATCTTTTCCTATCTTTTTCCTGTTAATCTGAGTTTATTAATCGATTTTCTCGCCATGATTGTCCCTCTTGCTTGACTTGATCTAAACAATTTCGCGCTCAATGAAGCCATCTTTAATTCGTCCGAGTCGTTCCGAACTATTCTCCGTCGTTCTGAGCTCCCTCTGAGTCTAAACTAAAAATCGTAAGGTTTCATAACCTCACAAAAATTCATATATACGTCATCTGCGGAAGCTTCGGCGTCTAAGATCAAGACTGGTGCTGGAAGAGTCGCAAATTTCTTTCTAACCAACCAATCTTCGTGAACTTCGTGAAGAACTTTCAAATAACCTAAGGGAATACCGTCTTCCTCGGAACGAGCGCGTGAATTTACTCGCGAAAACGACTCTTCTGGAGATAACCTCAAATAAACAATGAGATCTACTTCATATGCCGGAGACTCGTTGGTTAAAACCCTAACATTTTCCATTAATAAGTGAGCTTCGAGATTCTCAAAATCTCCCATCCTCCGACGCGTCTCTACAAAGCAATTACAGCTATAAATGGACCTCTCCATTATTTTATTAGGTAACGCGGTTTTGATCAAATGTCTATTTCTCATTGTCATTGCGGCGTGATGTTGGAAATGGTACGCGTATTTATGAGGATCTTTATACATCATCTCCAGGAGATTCTCGCCAGCGACATTACGATATTCATCTAAGGGTTCAAGTAAAGTGAGGATATTCTTATCATTTAAAAATCTTTTAGTGAAAGTCGTTTTACCACATCCGATATTCCCTTCTATGATTATCGTTAAAGGTCTATAATTTCTTCGTTTAATCCCGTAAGGCAGTTCCTCGGACCACCTGGAAGAATCCAATGAAAAGGTTTGATCATCCTTTTGGAGAGAGAAGTCATTATCTATGGGTTGGCTTTTATCTAGATTCAAAGAACGAAGATTTTTGATTTTATTATCAAGGGTAAGTCCATTCGATTCATAAGGGGCCAGGCGATCCAAGTGAACCACCTTAGGGCTAGTGCGAGTAGAGCGTTGGATGCGATAAACCACGCTATTTATTTTATCAATTATCGTGTAAGGGCCCTCCCAATTTGATTGTAATTTCGGACATCGTCCTTTTTCCCTTCTGGGTTGAAAGAGCCAGACTAAATCTCCTGTATCAAATGCAAGATCCCTAGCTCTGATGTCATAATGGGCCTTTGTTCTATCTGAAATGACTTGTATTCTTCCCCGTGCGAAATTATGTATTTGTTCCAATCTGTCTCTTAAAGTAGAGACAAAATCAGTTTGAAGAGGATCTGGTGATGGAATGGGTCCCTTATCTAGATCTGAAGGTAAACGAAGATCTCTTCCCATAAGCATAGAAGCTGGAGACTGCTTTGTCGTCTCGTGTACAGCTGATCTATAAGAAAGAAGAAATAGAGGAATCCACTCGTCCCAATCTCGTTGACTTTTGTCTACGAAAGAAGCTAAATAACTCAAAAGGGTTCTGTTCAAACGTTCTACCATTCCATCAGATTGAGGATGAAGGGGGGTTGTATGAGTCTTTCTTATTCCTAGAACCTTAGATATTTCCGTCATTAAAATTGACTCAAAGTTTCGACCCTGATCCGTATGCAATTCAAGGGGAGCCCCATATCTACAAACAAAGTCTCTTACAAATGTTTCGGCAACAGTCTTTGCCTCCTGATTAGGTATGGGAATGACCTCGGGCCATTTAGTAAAATAATCAGCAATAACTAGGGCATATTTATTTCCAGATCTAGAAAGAGGCAACGGCCCAAGGACATCCATAGCCACTCTCTCAAAGGGTGCTCCGACGTTGTATATTTGTAGGGGACTTCGACCTTTGTTGCGTGGACCCTTTTTCGCTATGCAGACCTTACATAACCTACACCAATCATCCACGTCCATCCTACTACGAGCCCAGAAGAATCGTTCTCTAATCCGATTTAAGGTTTTATTAGAAGCGAAATGACCACCCGAAGGAGTATCATGATACTGTTTGAGGATTTCTTCCGTCCTGCTCTTTGGTACTAGTAATTGCCATCTGATTTCTTTCATATCTGGAGATTCCCATTTTCGATACAATATCCCATTCATCAAAAAGAGGGAATCCCATTGAGTCCAATAAATTTTTAATTCTTGACTCTTGGCAGAAACATCTTGCCACTCAGGGCGTAATCCAGACTCTTTCCAAGTCTTTACTTGTAACAGAACCTCGTCTTCTTGTTGAGCCTTTCTCCATGGCTCCAAATTTCCTTCAAAAGTTATCGAACGGATCTTAAAGGGTTCGTCTAGTTGTTTGTCTAACCTGGTGCATTGTTTACATTCTATTGATCCTTCGCAGGGTCTTCTGGATAAAGCATCTGCGTTTCCATGAAGTAATCCTGCGCGGTGTTGGATGTCAAAGTCATATTGGCCCAGTCTTTCTATCCACCTAGCTACCTGTCCTTCTGGAGAATTGAAAGAAAGCAACCATTTGAGAGAAGCATGATCTGTCCTAATCAAAAACTTTCTCCCGTATAAATAATGATGGAAATGTGTTACTGTTTTTACCACAGCAAGAAGTTCCCTACGAGTAACGCAGTAGTTCCTTTCTGTTTTACTAAGAACACGACTGAAATAGCTAACTACCCTTTCGTTCCCATCTTGGATCTGAGACAATACTCCACCTATTCCCGAGAGAGAAGCGTCTGAATCCAGAATGAAAGGATGTTCTACTTGGGGATAAGCGAGAATAGGAGAAGATGTTAAGTAATTTTTTAATTGGATAAAAGCATCCTCGCATTCCTGAGACCATTCGAATTGAACCTTACTACCTGTTAGATGATGAAGAGGTCTAGCTATGGTGGCGAACCCTTTAACAAAACGACGATAATAAGTGCAGAGCCCTATAAAACTTTGAATTCCTTCTTTATCTACAGGACGGGGCCAATCTGACACTTTCTCTATTTTTGCAGGGTCCGTCTTCACCCCTTCTGCAGAGACTATATGTCCAAGGAAGTGAACCTCGCGCTGTAACAGATGACACTTCTTTGGACTCATTTTGAGTCCAGCTTGTTTCAGGCGAGAGAAGACTTCTTTAAGGTTTTCAAGTTGTTCGTCGAACGTCTTTCCATAAACGATTATGTCGTCCAAATACACCAGGCACTTCTTTTCAGTTATTCCTCGTAGAATGGTTTCCATTGTTCTTTCAAAAGTCGCAGGGGCGTTACATAACCCAAAAGGCATAACCTTAAAATGCCATAATCCTCCTAAACCAGTTACAAAAGCGGTCTTTTCTTTATCTCTTTCGTCCATTTCTACTTGCCAATACCCGCTCTGTAGGTCAATAGTGCTGAACCATTCTGCTCCAGCTATCAAATCGAGAGTTTCTTCAATTCTCGGCAAGGGGTACGAATCTTTCTTGGTTATGTCGTTTAGCCTCCTGTAGTCGATGCAAAATCTTTTGGTACCATCCTTTTTAGAAACCAGTACGATAGGTGAAGCCCAAGGACTTGAAGATGGTTCTATTACGTTGATGGCGAGCATCTCATCTACCATCTTCTCTACCTCTTTTCGACCGTTTAATGGCAGTCTTCTAGCTGCTTGTTTAATCGGAGCATTATCCCCTACATCTATGGTATGAGTTGTTAAGGTGCTTCTCCCTTTATCGTTACTATTTCCTCCCACTATCTTCCTCCCCATAGTTATGTACAGACCGAATGACAGTAGGCTCAACAACTTCCTCGATCCTCATCGGGGAACGTCTGGGAGTCGAGGTCTGTGAGATCGTTTCCTGGGGTTCCAGGCGTCTCGCGAGAAGGGAGAGGGTCGCCTGTTGGGCTGGCAAATTTGCCTCACGATCCGCTCGTTGAGCTGCCAAATTTGCCTCACGTTCTTCACGAAGACGAGTCGTCTCCCGCTCTTCGCGTTCGCGCTGAGCTGTCAAATTTGCCTCGCGTTCTGCTCGGCGCTCTTCCCTTTCTTCGCGTCGAAGTTGGGCTTCTCGCTCTTCTCTTTCTTTTTGAGCCGCGATATTGGCCTCTCGCTCTTCTCTTTTAGCGATCAAATTGGCTTCTTGTTGTGCTGCCTGAGCAGCTAGACTTGCCTGTTGTTGGGCGGCCAGAGCTTGAAATAGTCGCTCCATCATGTCGACTTGAGGTGGTATTTGCTGGTTTCCAGCGGGTTCGTCAGTAGAAGCAGTAGCTCGTCGACGAGACATTTCGTTTTTCGTTTATAGTAGATTCCACAAAATATTCACTCTATCGGTCTCGGAAATTCCCACTTCTGACACCAATGTAACGTTTTATGATAAACGTTGAGTTAATAAGTTATTATGTAGGTTGTTTTACAATAATCGTTGTTGACGCAGCAACCGAGTTTCTTATATTTTAAAGGATGTCATTTATCATATAGGCTACTAGATGGTGTTTTATAAATTGAATGGAATATGGGTGATTTTACCCAATGTAACAGTATATACACATAAGTCATAAGACGATGGTATTTGACCATCTTTCGATACGATTAAAGCTGCACACTCAGCAGTGGAAGGAATGTTGTATCTATTTTTATCCAAACTAATGTTTCGAACAAAGTATAAATAATATTCTGATAATGAGTGTGTTTTAGTGAGTTCGTATAAATGTTTGTATTTTTTGGCATATGGGTTAGTGTCATCCAATATGTTTTGTATTATTTCAATGTGTGATTCAACTTAATTTTTGTTTTCTTTAATCCTTTTTTCTATTGCGTCACAATCATCGTAAATGTAAATCTGTCCATGATCGGGAATTTCATTTTTTTTTAGCAATAAGACTATTAGGACTGCTGTGACGAACCTGACCTTGAATTTTCAAATTATATATTCCTTTTTTAAATTCATTTATGACGTTTGCATTAAAACTTGCAAAAGAAAAGTGGTTATTATAATATCATATTAATTCCCGAATTTTTTTGTCGTTTAATAACATATCTCTCAAGGTTTTATCTTCACGAGAAGATTCCAATTCTTATGGAAAATGGAAAACTAAAAAAAAGTTTCGGAACCACTTAGCCTTGACATGGGACATTTTCCAGCGGGGAATCTCTCTGTCTTGACGAGAACTATCCGTTCAGAAAGTAGCAAAAAATTTTTTTTTTCTGACACACCCTAATGGGCATATGTAATTCATATCTCCAAAATCTGTGTGGTTATTGGTGATCACTAGGGCAGTGCAGTTCTCCTTCGGTTCTGACCAACCTGAAGGTATAACTTAATTCGTTTAACAGTGACAAAGTTCAGATGGCAGAATAAAATGTTGAACTTGACCCTCCTGACCAGTCCGATGAGTGTAGACCATGCAAGAGGTATGTAGTATACCATAGACTCGTGTGGACGGATTGTAGTCAATTCGATTGTAACTCCATTAACACATGAATACCCCGGAACTGCTCGGTTGATTCATATGGAAGAAGTAGCCAGCGTGAATGCTGATACCATTTGCGATTTTGTAGAATCATCACTGATCAAATTATGGCCGGATGGTATACATCGGGATAAAGTGCTGATATACGCTACAGATGCTGCACCTTATATGGTTCGCTCTGGGGTACTGTTGAGGGAACAATACGAGTATCGAAAGCTAGTTTGATTTATAAGCTGTATTTGCAAGAGTTCGAAGAAGATCTGTAGTTTCCTGGAGAAATTATGAGGTTGAAGTTCGTGACGTTAACGTAACAGAATATTCGTCGAAGAAATGCATTATTTAGTGATTCAAATGTCGTTAGAATTGTAAAATATGCGAGATAAACATGTTTCACACAATTTAAGGAATTATGCACCGTTCTTGATCCATTTGAAACGATAGAGCCTTGAATTTGAGAATTTTTTGATGAATATTTTGTTGCATTAACGTTACGAACTTGAACCTCATTATATTTTAATTCTTCCTGGAACCAGGCCAAATGTTTTGACAGAGTGATATCCCTTCAAATAAATTGAGAAAACAGAGCTGTAAAGATTTCTACACAAGATGGATGCGACAAAAAATACCCGATTCATCAACGATCAGGAAATCATATGTGCCAACGCTCTATGATCTTACCGTTCAAAAGATTCGAGATGAAATCGGAGATGATCGAATTCATTTAAGTGTTGATGAGACCACACACTCGTGTGGGCGGATTGTAATCAATGCGATTGTAACTCCATTAACACATGAATACCCCGAAATATCAACGTGCTGTTGATTTTATATTATTAATTTACTCGACATGCCCACATTTATCTACGGCGAGTCATGGCCTTCATCTCGTTGCCGAAAAAATCCGTGAGGTATACGAGATTACTGATGATTTGATCGCTACGACGAAAAAAGTTTTCTGCAAAGCACGAAATCGACAGGACATATTCCATGACATGGCAGGGGGCATATCTCTACCACCGGCACCAGTTGTGACACCTTAGACCATATGGGATGGACGGAGCATTTCCTATGCCGAAGTATAGGGGAATCTGTTGCCGAGTATTGAGAAAGGGACGGAAGATACTAAATCGTTTGTAAGAGAATGAAGAAGTTATCTCGTTTGGGATAAAAAGTTGCCAAGTCGTGTTGCTGCGTTGCCAAGTTTATGTGCGCCATAGCCTCTGTGGCATAACTCTCTCGATCATAACTAAACCTACGCGATTTCAAGAGTTAGCATTAATGAGGCTTATTTGTGTGCATATATATATCACTCAGGCAATCCTTGTCTTATTAGTCAGTAACACCCCCACCACTCCAATGCTCCGTCCATTTCTATATGGTCTAAGTGTGACACGCTGGGGTACGTGGATTAACGCATGCGTGTATTATGATCAGTATCTTGATCAAGTAAGTGAAGTGATTGAGGAACTTGCTGTTGATGCAGCTAGTGTTGAAAGGGCGAAACAGTTATATGGAGACCCATTGAAACAAGGCATTCAGAATGAACTGCAAGTGATTACTGTAAAATTTTCGTGTATTGCAGACATTGTTCAATGTTTGGAAAAACAACACGTTCCTCTCAATGAAACCTTAGCGATGCTGAACAATCTCTGTGTTAATCTGATGACAGACGATGATGTTCACGTTGCAATTCGTGCTAAATTAGCCTGGGTAATTGAACGCAACGATGGACGCCATGCGATGATGGATGTCAATGACTGCGTCGCGAGGGAAATTTTCGATGCATTACCACAAGAATGGACAGTTAATGATTGTCTTGCAACACGCTTTGCTTGTTTGACATCTGTAGATGTTTAGCGGTCTTTTTCTCAATACAAACCCGTGTGGAAATTCTGCCCAGGCGTAAGTCGGGGCCAAGTTATTTGTCCCAAGTTTAATCGTGGCCCCTTCCAGAATTGTCCCACATTTCAATCTAGGGCCTAAATTATCTTCCTAATGTTGGACATCAATCTTGGGCCAATGTTGGATATCCAATTTGGGCCATAATATTATAATATTATCTTGGCGTCCAAGACAATGCCAAGCTGGGGCCTGCATTGGCTGTTTTTAGGCAAGCCCAGATGATATTGTCTTGGCGTCCAAGGCAATGCCAAACTGCGGCCTGAATTGGCTGTCTTTGGAAAGCCTGTGATTTGGATGCCACGATTACGCCCGTATAGGGCCTTTATTCAATATAGGATGCCATGACAAATTTCCACACGGGAAAGTATATTCAGAGCCAATCGTCACTTCAACGTTATCCTTCTTTCTCTTTTTCTCTAAGCGGTCTTCATCCATAGTTGCAATTGTATCTTTCGTTCGCTTTTTTTGTAAACGGTCTTCGTCCATAGCTTGTACTTTATTCTTCGTCCTTTTTTTCTTTAATCGGTCTTCATCCATAGTTGCAATTGTATCTTTCGTTCGCTTCTTTTTTGTAAACGGTCTTCATCCATAGCTTGTACTTTAACCTTCGTCCTTTTTTTAATTAATCGATTTTGATTCATGTTTATTATTCTATCTGTATTTCTCTTGTTTGTTAATGCGGATTCTGTTAGATTTTTGACTTGTCTTTCCTCATTAAGTCTTGTTTAACGTTTTTGTAATATAACCTATTACTGCTATTCTTGAAAAATTTGTAATTCATACATTCTATAATATCGTAATGACCTTTGTCAATTTGTCCGGAAAGGCGAAGAACTAACTTGTTTGTATCACTGATTTGTCCATAAATTGCGGGAACGTCATAACCATCTCTATATATCGAAACATAAATATTATGAATACTAACAAAAGATTGTATTTCGACTTCTCCACCGTATACACTATTAGTAGACATATGTATTTTATACGAATCTTCATCTGAAATTTTCAAACTGTCTGATTCATCACCGATTATAGAATCCTCATACAACGACCATTTGTTTGCTATATCCGAAACTATTTCTAATCTGACTTCTCTATGTTTTTCTTGATCGTTATGTATAAAATACGAAAAGCACCGAAATAAGCAATTACCATCACCTACTATTGGTATTGTAACCAGACGGCTTGACATCATTTTCTTTTTTACTTGTATTTCTTTGGTTATTATAAAGAATCACAAAATTGATACCTGTTTCGTATTTCAATATGATGTTATTTTTTTTTTGTTTTCTGTTTTTTCTTTTTGTTAGCTCCAAATGCTATGTCCTGCAACGGTTCCGACACATTGAACTGATGTTCGATGAGTTGTATATAATCTTATGCAATTCCTTTAAACGTCGCTTACTGTTATTAACAGTTTTGAAAGGGAAACCTTTATAGAACTTCGTAAGAAATGTATTGATGATCTGTCACTTTTGTGTTTATATCGTTGACATATCAATGACAATCTCGAGTGCGAGGGGGAAATAACTCAAACCTGGATTGACACATTAATCTTTAGTTTGAATTAATTCGCATTAATCTTTGCAGTAATTCGCGTTAATTCGCCCTAATCTTTGCAGTTAATTCGCGTTAATTCGCCTTAATTTCGAATAATTTGTATTAATTCACAGGATATTGGCACGTCAATTCAAGGAGTTATTTTCCCCTCGCTCGAGTGGATCGTTTCCGAATTTGTTTGTTTATCTTAAATTTTGTTGACATATTAATAACAACTTCGAGTGGATCGTTTTCGAATTAGTTTGATTCTTTTAAATTCTGTTCTTTGTTCATTTATTATTTTCGAGTATTACATACAAAACCCAGGAATTTCCCCAGAATTCCTGGGTTTTCCTCAGAATTCTTTTGTTTTCCCCAGAATCCCTGGGTTGTCCCCAGAAATTTTTTGTTTTACCCAGAATTCCTGGGTTTTCCCAATAGATTTTCAAGATCAAAGGTCAAAGGTCCCAGGCTTTCCCCAGAATTCCTGGGTTTTTCCCCAATAAAGCAAACGAACTCTGGTCGATTGGCTATTCAGTCAAACGAGTACAAAACTCCTATTCATGGCCAAATTTATATATATATGATGATTATACAGCTACGGAACAGATATTAAAAGAAAATACCAATTTAGTGAAATCACACATTGAGGTCATACAAAAATTGATGCACAACAACCCATACGCCAAAAAATATAAATTTTTACACGACCTGACCAAAAACCAACCATTAGAAGAATATTACCTGTATTTTCTTCGTCATATCAAATTTAATAAACATCGGCATAATACGCCCTCAACAGCAGAATGGTGCCGCATTAATAGTATCAAAAACGGGTCAGATTCCATTGTCTTATGATTAATCAATTAATTAATTAATTTAACTAATTAATTATTTTTTTTCATTCAATTCTCTACACTAATATGTCTGTAGATTCTTTGTGTGACGTATCATTCGCTAGTTATAAAAATCAGAATAAGCAAAAATAATTTATCACATGTTATTCTTATGGAAAATCGAAAAGTGCGATGCGCTCCCCATCTTAATATTAATATTAAGAGCTCATATTTTAACAGGCATCAGTTTTTGTTGATGTCTGTACGACAGAGGAAACCGGAGATATCAACGGTTAAAGGAGAGCGCGATTCTGATTTTTGGTGGTTTTTTCGAAAATTCAACCCCTCGTAGCTTCTAAACCCTTCTAGATAAAAAAAAAAAAAAAAAAAACTGTTTCATGCATTCATTTCAAGAACATGCGGTCAAAAAGGTGTCCCGCTTGACGTGGATTGACTCATATACATATCATATACCATATACATCATATATACCATATATGCATATGGAGCGTGTAAGATATATGTTAGCCTAGCTATGCGGCCTACAAAACGTGACAAAAAACGTTACAACGCTTTTTTTTAAATAGGATTAATATTAGGTTATTTTGCTAAATGAAGCTGCGTGCCTACGCACTATAGAGTTTCCGGTTCATACGGAATAAAAAGGTGATTTTCACATGGATATCAAAAAGCAAGTGATATGGAATGATGGTGGCTTTTTGCACAACGATAAGACAGACAAGAATACCGAAGCAGACGGGGTAGATACGTTGTACGTAAAGCAAAGAACGAAGTCAAGACGGCATTGAAGCCAAAATACACTACCCGTGTCTACATTCATCAAAACCAAAGGACGAGATCTCTACCAAGTAGAGTCCGCTTACGCCGGCCGCGAGCCGGGTACTCATATATGACTGGTAGTTACTTTGGTAGCGAGAAAGGTTTTCGCGAGGGCCTTAGCGCTGGGCCGAGATTCGGGTGCGCGCCGCCGCTAAGAGATGGCGCGCGCCAGAATCCTGTCCTATGTAACTGACATCAGCTGATATCTACATTATGTGTTCAATATTACTAATATCAATATAATTAATTTACGTTTGATTTTGGCCACGTTACAATCCTTTCTCGCGAATGGTGTTCGCCACGCACCAGGTTATCGTGATAATTTTCTACAGGCTGATCGTCCCGCATCGTTAATTCGATGCGGTCAGTTCGTTTTAGGGTACGGGTGTGCGGTGCGAAAGATTCTTCCGAAGGAGCAATTGAACTTTCTATAAAAAGTACTACATATTTCGTGACTATTTATTACACCAGCCGCAGTGTTTATTCACATACGAGTTTTTTAGCATCCAAATGAACTTTCTTACACACCTGCATCTGTGAGGTTGAGTACCAGGCGCATTTTTTTTAATGTGGCATGCCTAAGAGTCGTTCTGATTCACAAATCAAAACTTATAACAACACACTATTATTAATATTGTAACTTTGTGAGTTACAAGAAAAAGGAAGCTGTGAATCCCCGAGCGAAATAAGAAGACTTTTAGGACGCTAATAAATTAGTTTCAACGAATTGATTTTATTTGGAGATACAGGTGCTCGTGTTAGTGTCTGGAGCAAGACTGTTTACAAAAACGGTTGGATTGACACAGCAACCAATAATTAATTTGTCTAAAAGTATGTCTTTTGTGTGTGAGAACATAATTCGAATGTTTGGGACTACTAGACCGTATGCGTTGAATATACTGGGCTTTACCCTTTGTAACAGTACGATAATTTAGCTACAGCACTAAAAATTTACGCACTTACCGTGTCGTTCTGTCGTTAAACGCAATACAGTTAGTATTGATGAGCAGAACCCTGATTACGAATCCCAATAATAATTCATGAAATTTTTGTTGTTTTTTTTCATTTTTATAAAATCGCTAGGGTATCAATCATTCATATACAGATAATTAATATTATTGATACGTAGTCAATAATCCATTCATTGATTACGCCGTGAAAAAACCGTGACTTCAACAGGGTCTGATTAAGGGTTGAAGATGTAAGTGGTAAAACGTGAACTAATGGTGTTATTTCATCTATTACGATTAGAACAGTGTGGACGATTAAATTAGTGTGATGTAATAATAATCTAATCAACGAATCTTTACGTTTTCGACCCTCTAGAATCCGAAAAACAGGTTTTTAGAAACATGTCGGTTTGTCTGTCAGTCTGTCCGTCTGTCGCTCTGTATTTTATTTTCCATATAATTCTTCCAAATAATCAATTTAATATTTTGAACAAAATTGTCGTGTTCTTAAGGTGACGTATCGTAATCAATTTTGCGTATTTTCAAAAGTCGTTCGTCCGTACGTTGCACTGTCTCTATTTTAATGACCTTCGCCCAGACAGCACAGAATATTGCCCAATATTGTAGCAATATTGTAGCAACATTGTAATATTGTAGCAGTATTGCAGCAATATTACAATGCTGCTACAATGTTGCTACAATATTGGGCGATATTCTGAGCTGTCTGGGCGGTAATGCCCGTACTTGATTTGGCGAGTAAGATCCAAAATCGTAACTGTCCGTTCGGTCTTCGTAAAACTGGAATTCGTCATGTAAATTTTGATCGTCTGAATAAGCATCAGGTGTTGGAAGTGTATCTGCAGAATTTAATGCTCGCATCTCATATTCGTTCAAGATGTTAAAAAATTTAGACTTAATTTCCAACTGAAACTGCGCAGGTAATGTTTCGACAGTCTCTGCCATTGAAATAAATAATTTTTTTAATCGACTAGGATTTGCATTATCAATTTTGGCTGCGTATTTTTCTCTAAAATATTTTACGAGAGCATTTGAAGCCTCAGATGGTGGTTTTGCGATCTGACGCACTGTTTTTTTTTTTTGTATTTTACGTGTCGATTCTAAAAGTGATGGATCCGTACGGCATGTTCTCATCCGCCCTCCACTGTAACTTGCACCTGCAAATTGGACATTTCTATTTTCAGTTCGTTTTTCTTTGGTTAAAAAAAACCTCATTTAAAATTAAATTCGAATAATACATAGTATACATTTTTTAAATCAAACTAACTCGAATTATCAAAGGTGATTTCACTGTCATACGATGCGTCTTCGATCTCTGCAGCCACCCGACGGCACATCCGTTTTTTGCCACTCCTCTGTACCTTCTATATTGCTGATCGTCTCCCGCTCGTCCATGCACACGTCCAAAAATTTCATCTGCATTTCCCACTTCCATGGCCTGTAATACACTGCTGCCTGACCGCTCTTCGACTTTCTATTCTTTCTCGCTTTTCTGTAGCCATCTCTTAAATTTCGCCACAAAATTTTGCATGCTTCTGCTACATAAACAATCACAATTCACAAAATATCACAAATCATTATGGTCGATCACATATATTTATACATCGTACGATAGTACACGCAAATAATAGTATGAACAACACTATCACATATGTTGGTTTTTAAACTTACGTGTTTCTTTCATGGCTCTGGAAATTTCACGCCAGCCATTTTCACGCCGATGATTATTTGCATAGTGTGGGTCTCGCATGTCCCACAATATTCTATGCGCTTGAACTGTTAATATTAATGTTTCTTCGTCCATACTTTTTTATGGTCAATGTACGTCTGCTGTTCCTTTTCGAAAAAATTAACAAAAGCATCAAATATATCGTCGATTACTTTATTTTTCATTGCACCGGCAACAGAACTTGACGAACTTGATGAACAAATTTTTTTCTTGACTGAAGAATATTTCGATTTCCAATGCGAAGTGCATAAAATTTTCTTTGGACAAAATTTGTTTTTTTTGAACCAATTGAATCGTTTTTTCTGTGCCCGTTTCAGATTTCTCAGCACAGGCGATTCCTTTACAAACATAGCCTCAAGCTCTAGGATGGAAGAGTCCACAGTCCGCCAAATTGTGCACGAGACCTGCGAGTCAGTCTGGAATCGACTATCCCCGAAAGTACTTCCAACTCCGGATACGGCTGCATGGCTTAGGATTGCACAGCGTTTCGATGAACAGTGGAATTTTCCAAATTGTATCGGTGTACTAGACGGAAAGCACGTAGTAATTCGAGCACCTGCGAACAGCGGCTCGATGTACTTTAATTACAAAAAGTCGTTTAGTATAGTGCTTATGGCACTTGTAGACGCTGACTATCGCTTTATCGCCGTAGATGTTGGAGCATTTGGCAAAAGTAGTGATGGTGGCATTTTGACAAATTCTAATTTCGGAAATAAAATTTATAATGTCACGATAAACATCCCTAACGACAAACCACTACCTGGAACTGACCACCCTGCAGTGCCATACGTAATTGTAGGGGACGAGGCGTTTCCTTTGAATAAAAACATTATGCGACCTTACCCAGGTGCCCACTTGCATGACGATGAAACGGCTAAAATTTTTAATTATAGATTGTCTCGTGCGAGAAGAGTTTCCGAAAACGCATTTGGCATATTAACGAAAAAATTCAGAATTTATCAACGACGAATAAATTTAAAACCGGAGCACGTGGATAAGGTCGTTCTAGCAACGTGTTGCTTGCATAATTTTTTGAGGAACGACGTTTTACAACATTCTGTCCATCTACCTTCTGGACCACGACATATTCCAAATTTAATAGTTCCCCCTCCTAATCCATACTTTGGCGTGAATACAGTAAACGCCGCGGTCGCTATTCCGCCAGGGACAGGGACGGTAAGGACATTTTAGTGACTTTTGGTGAAATAACTTGTATAATTTCTTGATTCCGGGCCATGTGTTATATGCCTCTAGTTCAGGATATTATAAAGAGTCTGTTGATAGCAATAGTTTGTCATATTTTATAATTTGAGTCCCTCAAAAGGCCAAGGGACACGCTTTTTTAAGTTCTATTTGGATTTGCCGATATACCCGCTCTTGCTTTGTCTATAAAATTTCCTTTTGATATCTTTACTCCCTTGCACGTGCATTACTTTGTATCCTTAGCTTGTGATATTGTTGTCCACTTGTGATATTTTGTATTGTTTCACTTGTACTATTTCATCCTATTTTTATTTTATTTTCATTTTATTTATCTGGTAAATTGCGATATTTTATACGTCTTACTTTATACTATTTTATCCTATTTTATTTTCAGGGCATACATATAGTGGACGACTTGATCGCCCCCAGATGGGATGCAGCATCTCAAGTGGTAAGCCGTCTAGGACTCAACGTCTCGTCTTAGTCAATTCGCCGGAGAGGTGAGGAGGCAGGGCTCAGGAGCCGTATTGCGGGCAACACAATCGCCGTCACCAAACGTCATCGGAAGCAGCGAGTGGGCTTTGCCCTTCAATGCTTGCCGATGACTGCTAAGAAGTGGGAAACCGTTATTTTTACAGATGAAAAAGTCTTTGCATCCAACAAGGATGGTCGCTTCAGGGTGTGGAGGGAGGTTGTGTAGCGCTACAATCCTGCAAATTGTATACCAAATGAAGCCAACGGACGCGTTACCACAGAGTTTTATTGGTGGTGTGCAAAAAGAGGTCTGAGTGAATTTTTATGATTATATAGCCGAAGTTGGCCGTTGCAAAGCCACGTGTGGCCGCTGTGTGACAAAACATCGCAACGGCGGCCCGGGAGCACTTCGTGACAATCGTAAATACAACGGGCCAGCACGGAAGACTACAGCACAGCAGGACAGGGAAATAATCAACGACGTGAGTGCCCACAGATGGGATGCATCATCCCAAGTGGTGAGCCGTTTAAGACTAAACGTTTCGGCTAGGACGGTTCGTCGGAGAGCTAAGGAGGCAGGGCTCAGCAGCCGTGTTGCGGCAAATACAATCGAGCTCACTGCCCGTCATCGGCAGCAGCGAGTGGGCTTTGCCCTCCGGTGCTTGCCGATGACTGCTGTGGACTGGGAGAAAATTATTTTCACGAACGAAAAAGTTATTCCATCCGACAAGGATGGTCGCTACAGGGTGTGGAGGGAAGTTGGGCAGCGCTACAATCCGGAAAATTGTATCCCACATGCATCCAGCGGCCGCGTTACCACAGCGTTTCATGGGTGGTTTGCGAAAGGAGGTCTTGGTGGACTCACGGCAACCACCCGTAGAATGAATGCCGAAGAATATTTTTATATTTTAAACTTATCGGTGAGAATAGTTTACGCCGCAGACGAAATGCCAATTATGAATATCGTCGAGGACAACAGCCCGGTGCATACAGCACAAATCGTTCAGGATTGGTACGCCGCACAACCTGTACATATTTCGTTTCAATTGGCCGGCTAAATCCACGGACCTTAATCCAATTTAAAATGTTTGTTCGCAGGTCGTCCGGGGATTCTTCCCGTCGCATGATGAAACGGTCGAAGAGCTTCAAGATCGAGTTTGCGTGGACCGCGTGGATGTTATTCCAAAACATGAATTCTTCGAGGTTTGCAGTACACGTCAACACAGATATTTGCATGCATGGCAATGCAAATATCTGTGTCGAGCTGAATATGTGGTTTATTCAAACCTGGAAAGAGAATTTCTTTTTTCTCTCTATGTGTGGAGTATCTGAGTAAATATAAATAAGAGCTCAGACAATGTATTACCATTCAATTTTAATGTTTCAAGGACCTGAAACATCCGAAATAATAACACTCAATTGTTTTATAGAATGTGAGTAGCATATTTGACATTTAATATAGCTATATCTGTACCGATTTAACGCTAATTAATAAGCTTGGAATCTGATAGGGGACTAATAAGGCCACGAGAAGGACCTGCATTATTGTTAGGGTATAAAAAAAAAAAAATGGCCTGATTTGAGCCACACCAGATCCCTTGTTAAGGGCTTCATCGTTTCCAGCGTCACAAAACTATACATAGTACAGTCGCCTCTCAAAAGTTGTAAAGCCAAGGGGCTGTAGGGAAACCCAATTCTTAGAAATATGCAACTTTCTGAGACTCCCTTTTTCTGCAGTTTTCCCTATAGCCACGTCACCAAATCGGGGTACTCCTTCGAATTTGTCTCCAGACGAAATGTTCTGTTTACTTGCTAATAATAATTTCTGCATTCCATACTGAAAATTTCTCTACTATTTCTGTACTCTTTTGTTACTGTTGCTGGAATTTTTGTTTTCGTAGGTTTCTTTTCTTTAATTTTTCTCACCCATATTCCTCTTTGCAATAGTGTGCGTAAAGTTCGATTTCACTCACTGTTTTCAGTGCGTGAAATGAAACATTTCGTTACAGTGTCTTGATGATACACGGACGTAGGTCCGTGGAATGCAAAATTTCTGGAATCAGCCATTTTTCGATGATAAATCATCGGTATATATAAATTGTTTCGATGATCCAAGAAAATATGGGGATGAGATGAATATAAATAAATTAATTCTCTTATTATCTGGCTGTTTGGACAGAGGTCACTATGACATTATAAATTCAATGAATTTAAGTTTAACAGGTAGAAGTAGAACTATTAGAATACATTATTATCATAACAAGGATAGAATTAATCAAAAACGACAGGTTGAAAATCTTTCGGAAAATAAATTGAATAAAAAAAGGTCGAGGGATACTATCCGAGGTATGAGCGAAGAGCGATTGGAGCAAAAGCGAGATAAAAATTTAATTGAGCGAATGAATGAAGAGCGTTTGGATAAGAAACGAAAAAAAGATTTAGTTAAGACAATGAATAAAGAACGTTTGGAGAAAAAGCGAAAGAAAAGTTTAGTTCAAGTAATAAATGAGGAGCGCTTGGAAAAGAAACGAAAAAATGATTTAGTAGAGGCAATGAACCGAGAGCGTTTGGATCAAAAGCGGGAGAAATATTTAGTAGAGGAAATGAATGAAGAACGCATAGAAAAGAAAAGAAACAAAGATAAAGTGATAAATATGGCGGAATATAGATTAAATAAGAAAGGAATAACTCAGCAAGCTGCAAAATTGAATAATCAAATTAAAGCATTACCTCGGGAAAATTGGTATCTTGATTTTGGGGATTTAAATTATATATGCCCAAATTGTTCAGCACTATTTTGGTCAGTCGAATTTTCAAAAAAAAGTTGCTGTCATTATGGGAAAATAAAACTTCCCCCGATGAGTGATTATGACGAAAAATTACAAAATTTAGTATTACATGATAGAAAATTTAGGGATTTAATTAGGTATTATAATAATCGTTTTTCGTTTGCAAGTTTCAGTGCAAACGTGTCGAGTGAATCAAAAAAAGGTGTTTATAACTTGAAAATACAAGGTCAGGTGTGTCAAACAATTCCAAGCAGTATCATTTCGGTAAATGATGAAAATCCAAATTTTGGACAAATTTATATATATGATGATTATGAGGCAACACAAAAACGCCTGAAAGAAGATGACAATTTGGCGCAAAATCACATTGAGTATATACAAAATTTGTTGAATAATAATAACCCATATGCCAAAAAATACAAATATTTGTATCAACTTAGTCAAGACGAATCATTACCGGAATATTATTTATATTTTGTACGTAATATAAATTTGGACAAAAATAGATACAATGCTCCTTCAACTGCGGAATGTGCTGCATTTATAATATCCAAAGATGGTCAAATACCATCGACGTTTGATATGTGTGTTTATCCAAAAGATCTTCCACCTGGTGTAAATAGTTACACATCTTCAAATAAATTATCGTTTCATATCGACCCTATGGTTTTCCCTTTGATGTTCCCTTGTGGTGATTTAGGTTGGAGCTCAGCATTCACACAAAATCCCGATGTTCAGAAACGACTAACAGCGCTTCAATATTTCTCATATCGTTTGGCGTATAGACCAAAAAGTAAATTTAATCCTATTCTGTATTGTGGAAGGTTGACACAACAGTATATAATCCAAGCTTATATAATTATCGAAAGTAATAGATTGAATTATATCAGGTACAACCAAAAACAATTACGAATAGAGTGTTATCAGGAATTAGTGGACCATGTTGCCGATAGTGCTATGAATAGATTGGGTAATTTCGAAAATAAAGAAAGGCTAGGAAATATGTTTGTATTACCATCTTCATATATAGGTAGTCCCCGCGACACATGTATCAATTATATCAACATGCAGTTGCTATTTCTAGGGACATCGGTAGACCTGATTTATTCATAACTGTTACTTGTAATCCGAATTGGCCAGAGATTAGGAGGATATTAAATAACTTTCCACCGGCAACAACTTGCAACGATATTCCTACGCTAATCGTGAGATTATTCTATTCTAAACTTGAATCGATCATGTCTGATATTATTAGTGGGAAAATGTTTGGAAAAATATTAGCATTTGTTTATACTGTAGCAAAAGAAGTTTGCAAGAAAATCAGGGGGCTGTGAATCCTCGAAAACAACAAAGCAAGTCAATGAAGAAATTAAATGATTCAGATAAAATGAAATTGTATTCAATAAATTGTATACATAGATCTTGCCTAGTGGAAGGCTAGAGCAAGACTGATTTGTTTTTACAATAATACTTATTGATCTAGAAACCTAGCTCGTATGTTTTAAGAGATGTCTCATTTATCTCATAACTACTAGATATTCTGACGAAATACATATTTGTGTTTTAATAACTATAGGGCGTTTCACCCGGCGTAACAATACCATCGAATTTCAAAAGCGCGGTTTACCTCATTCTCATATTTTATGTGTTTTGGACTGCGCTAATAAACTATCAAATCCGGAAACAATCGATAAATTTATTAGTGCGGAAATTCCTTTGAATGATATCCATTTACAAAATTTAGTAATTAAACATATGTTGCATGGTCCACATACATCTTATTCGGCATGTTATGATTCAAATAAAAACATTTGTACTAAAAATTTTTCGAAAGCATTTTGTAAGCATACTGCGTTTAAAGATAATGGTTTTCCAATTTATAGACGTATCGATAATCGCGAGAAAGGATACGTGTACAATAAGAAAATTAACGGCAAATTTATGACCGTTGACAATTCCATGGTAGTACCTTATAATCCGGAATTATTGAAAAAATATGAATGTCATATAAATGTAGAATATTGTGCCTCAATTATGAGTATAAAATATATCTACCAATATTCACACAAAGGACATGATAGGGTAAAATTTACGTAAATATTTAAAAAAGGTAAGCAGATAGAGATTGATAAAAATGATGAAACTTATGACGAAATTTCTGAGTATGTTGATAGTCGTTATCTAAGTCCAATGGAATCTGCCTGGCAAATAGAAGAATTACCTCTTTCTGGTAGATCTCATACCATTATTCGTTTAGCAGTACATACTGAGAACCAACAAAGAATAATTTATGAGGAAAATAAAGAAAAAGATGCATTAAACAATTCTGAAACCACTCTAACCGCTTGGTTCAAATTAAATCAACGAGACCAAATTGCAAGAAATATACTGTAAATCAACATACCAAAAAATTATCTCTTGATCTTTCTAAAAAAAAATGTATAAAACGTAAACAATTTCCGAAAGTGGTGGGACGTATTAACAGCGTAAGTACTAAAGATTCCGAATGTTTCCATTTAAAATTAATTTTGAATAGAAAAAAAGGAGCCATGTCTTTTAACGATTTAAAACAGCATGAAAATCATAGTTATCTATCTTATAAAGAAACGGCAATCGCGATGGGATTAGTTGAAAGCGATGAACTGATTTTGGAAATTTTTGACGAAGTATGCAATGTTGGAATGGCAAAACAATCACGTAAATTTTTCGCGTGGTTTCTTATTTCGGACAATGTGTCTTTTGCTAAAAAAAATTTGGAATAAATATAAAAAATATTTTGGCGAAGATTTTAAGGAAAATAATGAAGACAAAGCTTTGAAAGAAATAAACGACATTTTAAACTCAGAAAATATGACATGCTCGGATTTCCAGCTTCCAGAACCAATAATAAATAATGAAGATTTTGAAGACAAACAAATACTTATGATGAATAATGAAAAATTATTTAATGAAATGATTACAAAATGCAATGAAGATCAAAAATATATATTTGATTATATAACAAATACAAATGAAAAACGTTTAATATTTATTCATAGTCCTGGGGGTACCGGAAAGACATTTTTATATAAAACATTGATTCATTATTATATCAGTCAAGGGAAAAAAGTTGTATCTATGGCGTGGACGGGGATAGCTTCAGTATTATTACCAGGTGGCATGACAAGTCATCGAACATTCAGACTACCTTTGGACTTATCAAACATCGAAACTCCGTTTTTAAAATTAGATTTTGATAAAAAAAAGTTGAGGAAATGTGATATCATTATATGGGATGAAGCGTCAATGATTCCGAAAAAAGCATTGGAAATTATCGATAAAACATTGAAAGATTGCTGTAATATTTATAATCTTCCATTTGCAGGTAAAAAAGAATATGAGAAATAGCAATATAATATTTTCATCATTTTTATTAAACATTGGAGAAGGAATGATAGACTCATTCAAAATCCCTGAAGAATGGAAAACTGATGATATTTGCGAAAAAATTTACGGTACCGTTAACGATAATATGGAAGATTTATCTAATCATACGATTTTAGCAAGTCATAATCAAGACATTTACAAATTAAATGACAAGATATTAAAAAAGATTAAAGCCTTTGAAAAAACCGATTTCAGTATTGATAAAGCAAAATATAAAGGCGTGGACCAAACTGAGACTGATGCGAATTTAAATCATCCTATCGAGTATTTAAATTCTTTAAAATTTCCCGGCTTACCAGTACATAAATTATTATTGAAAATCGGTGCTATAGTAATGCTGATCAGAAACTTAAGCATAAATGATGGTCTATGCACTGGAACAAGACTGAAAATACTTAGATTGTTTAAATTTAATATCGAAGCAAAAATTATTACAGGATAAAGTGTTGGAAATATTGTATTTATTCCGAGAATTGTATTGGATACAGGAGAACATTCGAGTTTACCATTCGTATTATATCGTAGACAATTTCCTATTGTATTAGCATTTGCTATTACAATTAATAAATCTCAGGGACAGAGTTTCGACAAAGTAGGATTATATTTTGGTAGAGTTTTATTTAGTCACGGTCAATTATATGTTGCTCTTTCTCGATGTCGAAATTCAAATCAAATATATATACAAAACAATTCGAAAAATTCAAAAGAAATTAAAAATGTAGTTTGGAAAGAAATTTCAAAATAAACATATTTACAGAAAAATATGACACATTGCTGCTTTGCGCAATGATGGCTGCTTTGCGCCATAACATTCGATAAAATTCGAAAATAATAACTAATAAATAAATTTTTGTCATTTCTTTTGAAGAATATAGTTACGGTATATGTTGCGTGCTTCATTTCGTTGTGCAACATATAATAAATAAATGGTCAGTTTTCGAAGAACATACGATCCGCGGATTATTTGGATCTTAAAACTACTAATAAAAACTACTACTAATATGGGGGGTTGGCGCGCGAAGCGCGCAGGGGGGCAGAGCCCCCCTAGTTATATATATATATATATATAAGCATACAAAAATAATGAGTGAAATGCATGAAAAAAAAAACATAATAATTGTCGAAGATCATATAACATACCATTTTCATTTACCACGACTTCAGGGTTCGGAACGTGGGGTGGGGGATCCATCGATAAATTTTGAATATCTGACAATCTATCGGAATAACCGACGGATGGCGGAATGCGGGGCTCCAAAAAATGGCGGCCTTGGAGCCACAATATAGCACAGGAATTTCGGTCGATCGGCTAGGCAGTTAGTATATATATATCAGTGAATTTAACGATAAAACACTTCAAAGATCAAGGAATACGCATTCACTACTCGATCTACAAGAAACCAGCAGAACTCGGACTGGACAAAGGCCCTCAACCAGGGACCAGCAAAGTTAGTGCAACTACACAAGAAAGCAATTCTGATTTAACTCAACTGATAGAACCAAACATGCGATAGCATGTCTGTAAGGAATTATTGGCGCGACACACTCAAGTCGACGAATACACTAAATGTGGTAATAATTGTTCAAGCTTCATAACATTATAGATCATTATTAGACCAAGACAGCTATTCGTAACCTATTATCAGAGGGATATTATCATTGTCAGGATATACTTGACAATTCAAGATTTATTCATTTGATAGAATAGTAGGTACATCAGAGTTAAAAAAAAAGGGGAAATTCAAATGTATCAATATTTAGAAATACAAGTCAGTGTATTGAAGCAATAGATATAATAATTTGCCTTCATTGAACAGATCAAACTTACATTACTCATAATGGCTAGACTATTGTCTTGGAACGCCAACGGTCTAAAAAGCAAAATTGGAGAATTATTGAATGTCAAAGATTCGAAGAATACATAATAGACTGCTTACTTAAATGCAATGCTAAATTTAATCTAAATAAGGGTAAGGAGAAAACCCCTATACCGTCAATTTGGTGAAACAGTGAATGCAGTGACATCAAAATTCGGAAAAGACAAGCACAGAGAGAGTACCTAAATGATTGTTCATTGGCTAAATGGGCATAGAATTCAGCAAAATTAAGGTGGAAGCTAGAAAGATTATAAAAACAGCTAAAGAAACTGGATTTAGGGAATTTTGTTCTAGCCTATCTCCGGCTATGCCAATTGGTAAAGTCTGGGAAAAGATAGAAGGATTTGAAAACAGATTTTGTAATCCAACAGTGGAATCAAAGGATTCGCACGAATTACAGGAAGATCCCAAATTGAAGATAGCTATGAATAAAATTTCTGGAGGATATCGACGGTACTTTGGTAAAACCTCGTATCTCATAAATCACTACCTTACAGGAACAACAACAAAAACTCCATATTAATAATAAAAAAGTATTTTCAATAACTATTTCATCTGAATATCAAACATAGTGTACTTTTAAGTTTATTAATGGTAAAATATAATGAATCTCAGTATTTTAACCCTTATTTTGGATTAATTTTATAAGATACGAGGTTTTTACATGCTCAATTTACACTGGAATGCGACTTACGTGTTTTTGCTAATAGAGGAATTTCGATGAAATTAGTTTCATATTTATTTGAATCTATTATTTAATTCACTCGATCCAATTGAGAATGATTTTCAATAATTAAATAACGGATACAATATTATAAATAGATCTCTTAATAGAAAATTCAGACGCCACTTTTTTGACAGATAAATTTAACAACAAAACACAATCATACTTGGTAAACAAATGAGGTGTCGCTCATATGAGATACGAGGTTTTTCGAGTTTTGCATTGTCAACTTGTTGCGGTGTGAGATACAAGGTTCTGATTTGTTTAATAAAAAATGAACTGTTTAATATTTTGACATAAAACTTATAAAAGTTATAAAGGGACATGTGCTGATCATTTTTACGGTTCTAACTCAAAACCGTCAAAAATCGACTTACGAGGTTTTACCAACGTACCGTCGATATTTACAATCTAATGATAATATGTCTAATATAGCTTCGGAGGTTTTGGTTACTGCTTCCAAAGTCTCTTGCGCTATATTCAAACGCAAAACAGGATCAGCACCAGGAATAGACAACATCTCTTACAAAGTTGTAAAAACCTTTTCAGCTCCAATGTTAACTTGGTTAACAAAATCTTACAACTTTGTATTGGATAGAGGTCAAATACCTGGAAAATGGAAAGAATACATCGTTTGTTTTATTCCTAGACCCGAAAATAAAAGTTGTAGACTAATCGCCCTCTCTTGTGCCATAGGGAAAATTTTGGAAAGAGTCATTAATAACAGAGTATTATGGAAAGTAGAGAACAACGCAGTTTTCCCGGATAGCTTTTATGGATTTAGATTCGGTAGATCTTGCACCAATTGTTTAACAATTTTGAAAGCCAAACTGGAATTGTTTAAATCCCAAGGAAAATATACCAGGGTAGTTTTTCTTGACTTGGAAGGCGCCTACGACAAAGTTAAAATTGCAACTTTTGGGTAATTTTAATAAATTTTAATTTATAAAAATCGACGGATGGTCGTGGGCGGTTGCGTAAAATTTAAATTTCGGGCATCGCTTTCAATTCAAAATGTTAACCTGTCTATTGGATTCGGATAGCCGCTGAGTGATATCAGAACCTTGGCTACTCGAGTACCAAGGTGCTGTGTTCTAAATTGCTGTGATAAAACATCTATTCGACATAGATTTGCGAAGAATGAAAAAGATGTTTTTCAAATATGGAAAGAACGAGCTAAAAATCCGAGATTTAATTGAATTGACGATGGACATATTTACAAAGGGTATAAGATGTGTGGGGCATATTTCAAACCAGAAGTGCAGCTTCTCTCTCTAAAAAAGTTTCTCTCTCGTTTGGCGATGGACTTAAGTATGACAGTGAACCAACCGTCGAAATTCCGTAGATCGTTAGGGATTAGTTTTGCTGATGTTGGATTTTTCTGGGGAATTCACGAGCGAGTGTTTTAAATATCGCGAAATCATAAAATTTACAAAAATTTCATATATACTCAGAAATGTAATTTGTAGATATTGTAACTTTAGGAGTTACCTTATTATTTGAGCTGTGAGTCCCTGAGCGAAATAAGGAGACTTGAAGGCACAAATTAATGGGAAGAGCAGATTTGGTTATATTCAGAAAGATACAAGTGTCTCGGTTAATGTCTGAGACTAGACTGTTTATAAATTGGCTATCGCTAGATACATCGTTTGGTTGTTTTTATCAGAAGATACTTGTTAATTGTTATTGTGATGTTTTGTACATGGGAGTTCGGGTGGCAATGGAATGAAGGGATATAAAGTCAATACAAGGGGTGGACGCACCCTTTGTAACAATATAATAAAAATGAGTAAAATAGGTAATTACTAATTACAATTTTATTGGTAGGGCTTATAAAATGAAGTATGCAAATTTGGTATAATGCAATGCGCACAATGTCACGAGACTGTATTTTATATATATTTGAAAAAACATGTAATCAATGATATAATTCAGTGGAACAACATTAACAGTATTAAAATAACACATCAGTGAGCAATATACAATACAGTGGTACAACGTAAAAGTTAACAACGTAAAGATATCTTATGATTAATATAATAATGAGATTACGAATCTCATAAAATTTACAGTATAAACTTATTTTTTTTGTATTTTTTTTATATTATTATTCTGACGATCAGAAATGATGAAAAATCATTATATGTATCATAATCACTATTTTGTGAATCACGTTTATAATAACTACAATAATATACTGAATTTTTTCGTTTGATGTGTCCAAGTTATGAATTTCTCGGTCAGTCGAGAAATAAGGTCGGTCGGAGTCGAAGTTTTCACTGCATGATGAAAAAACACTTCTCCGTAATCCTCGCTGCATGGAGCAGCTCTTCGAAGGCTGCATGAGATGAACTCTCGAAATTAGTTGTACCCATTCAGATTTTCCATGTGATTTTTCATTCAGATTATATATATTCTAACTGAAAGAACAAGACAAAAATTGTTATAATTGAACGAGGTATGGCTCCTCGTAACTCCACAGTAAGCAATAACTGGTAGGCAATTCACAGACAATTGCCTATAATTGCCAAGGAATATGGTCTATGATCTTAACCCTTTGCGGTCACACGTTCGTATACATTTATCGGATGGCCACATGGGGTTGAACGGACCCCAGCTGATTGCAAACGCTTGCCGTATGAAAATTATCTGTCCCTTCGGGAGCAAAAAATTATGGAACGTACTTTGAACATTGTAGAACATGTAGCAAAAGTTAGTATATAAGAAACTAATGACAACATACGTTGAAAAAAATGTGGAAAATGCTTGAAATGTGAACTTAGACAAAATACGACGAAAATTACCGGGGTCGTATTGACCCCGGGTGACCGCGAAGGGTTAAATAACTGCTTACATTTATACCGATAATTGATACTCACCATTCTCAGAGTTTGCCGGCATTTTCATCTTCCCAATTTTCTTCAACCAACCTTCACGCATCACGCTGGATTGTGGTAAACGAAAAAAACTTATATATTCGTTGGATTTCCGAACGTTCATGCGACTATTTTCGCAGCCTTCGATAATACACGCATACGCCATTTCAGCAGTTGTCAACCGCAATCAAACTTCTATCACGTCTTGCATCATGCATGCAAACAACGAGAGAGAAATGCACAATTTGTTTCACAACATATTGGCGATCAGTCAACGCGGCGCGGCGAGGCGTTTTCAAATTTCAAATTTCGCGAGCGCGGCGTGTATTCAATGTACTGTCACGTCATCAAAAAGTGGTGCCATAGTTGAATAAAAAATTATTCCCCAGCAATATAGGGTTTTCTTAGACAGTTGGTACTCGCTCTTACTTAAATCCGTTTGGCCTCGAAAAGTGGGCGTGTCTTGGTAGTTCTAGGCACACCATCTAATATTTACACCATGTCACCAAGTTGAACCAATAGTCGATCACATCGAAAAGTCAGGTAATACAATAACAAAAAACACTTCAAATCATATCACATATAAGTAATTCCACGTCAAACCGGACAGCTTTCGGACCTCGATGTTACCGATTTCGCTATAATTTTTTTCACGGGTTCTATGGAACAAATAAATTCATCAAACAATTTTTTTTTGGCCCCTATTTTCCAAGTTACACGGGGGTGAAATTCAGCAAAAAGAGCCAACAATCGAAAACATACTCCTCTTCAAACGGTCATATCTTCGATTGTGAATAGATATGTCAGGACGAGAAGACAGAAACAGAGGACGAATCAACATCGCTAGCTTCTCACTCAGCCATATCCAGAGAGATACTTTTTTCTCTAATTAAATGCTATTTTATTGCCTAACTTAACTAAACCCTGTAGTTACTTTGTTAGCGAGAAAGATTTTAGACAATTAGACTTGGGCTGTAGTTGACCACGCCGTGGTAGATGGCGTTTGATATGGTTGACCGCGCTAGCGGCAGATGGCGCGCGCATACGCTTCTTGATATTACTATTCATACAGTGCGTATTCGTGGATGCAGGTCACTTGTTGAATGAATCTGTGTTCAATTCATTGTGAATTCATTGTCAAGCATCAACGAGTGACCCGCATCCACGAATACGCACTGTATAGGTCGTGGCTTGGCCGCGTTACAAACTTGATCAAAAAATACTATATTACGAATTATTTAAAATCATCAACCCGAACTCCGGCATATTGACAGCCATATTTAGAGAGCCTGGCGAGGCATTCGTGTTGTCTAATCAATCGTCGAGTCGGCAGCCTCACTGTTCGGTCCTGCGTACCGAAATAATTAGTTGTACAGTTTATTATAGTTTGAAATCAATTTTCTGAGAAGCGACCATACGGAGTCGTGGGCTTTCTCACACATCTGCAGGGGAGGAAAGGCCCAGGCCAGGTCAACTCTAAATCCGCGTTCCGGCACAGGCAATCGCACCACATCTGGCAAGACAATATTCATATTTTACGGCTACGTGCCCTGAGACAATTACAACTCTTTGTAGCAATAGTCGAAGGGCACTTTACAGTCGACGAGCATCGTGATTTACAACGTATCTTGTGGAGACGGTCCCAAGATGAATGGTTAAAGAAATTACATCAAAATCTAAGAATAAATCACTTAAATCAGGAAGAACGCGAATCATTACTGGAAATATGTCAAGAATTTAATCATGTTTTCCACCTAGAAAGAGACAAATTAGTTGGTACTACAGACACAGTAACTCATAACATCCAATTCCTTTCGATGATTATACGCTCGGAATGAGTTGTCTCAAGTGTCATACCTGCACATCATTTATACATTTTTCCGATATAATAATGAACGTGCAATATATAATTAAATCGAGTGCGAAAAAAACATACTTGCAACTCGGATGTTTAGTTAAGATATCTCAGCTGCATTAAAACACTGATATCACTGAGACAGATGCAAAATCCAAAACTATTACGCGAAAGTGACTGACTTTGTCAACAGGTAGTTTGACGTAGTCGATAGAGCGTGCGAATAGTAATACAAGCGAATGCGAGCGTCCCCGGTTCGAATGCCGACCACAACAATAATGCGAAGTTTTTCTAATCTTAAAATTCTTACTTTGTAACAAAATGCGATTGTCTGCGATTAGTAGTTGTTGATCAACGCCTCATACATTGTAATCAATTCATTTAAGGTATCTAAATTATTTTTTTTCTTTTTGAGCAAACAATTATTTCGTTCAATATTCAAGTAGTACACGCGTATCAAACATTTGTTTATCGCGTAATGTTAAACGTATAGACGTAACGTTTTCAATAAACGCTGCTTATGCGTTTAACTGAGGAACATTTTTCTTCTGCATAAACGTAGAGTATATATGACCTTTTTCTACGTTTTTTTTATACGAACTGGTGTTTATTGGGATCGACAGCCATATTCAGAGAGCGTGGCCAGGCATTCGTGTTATCCATAATCAATCGTCGAGTCGACAGCCTCACATTAACACGCAATTATATTTCTCGCACACACTATACGTGCAGCCGAAATTCTCCTACATCTTATTTGTACGGAGGTTTTGCAAATACTGATTAGTCTTACCCTTTCGCGTCCTCAACTTCTCTTGAATTGCGCACGTAACAAGTACCCTTTTTTGTACTATAGTATTGCCTGGCTATTTACCGGCTGCTTGACCACACACGACAACGGTGTGAGTGAGATAATCCGCTAAGGATTAGTACATACATTCATAGTCCTGCATGACAATACTTTCATACTACGAGACCACATGACAATATAGTTAAACTTTCACACCTACAGGCCAACACTAACATATCTTTCTTAAACGTATACATGTGTTAATATGCACACTTTTAATAGAATAAATCCGCTCACATAAAGACTAGATTCAAACGAGATTTCAAACTATAAACAATCGGTTGATCGTTTAATAACTGTTGATCGCTTAAATAAATGTATTGTTCGCATGAAAACAATGAATTATTATAATATTTTGCGTCACGTCGCAGTAGTGATTTGAAAATAATTATTTCTGAGATTTATATATGATATTTCTTCAAGATTATAAGAATTGATCATTTTATTCAAGGGTAAATGAAATACACATAATTTTATATCATATTGTATAATAATGACTGAATATATATATATGTATTTAAATAATAAGTTACGTACACGGGTTCACATAGATATATATATATATATGCTTCTGCGATATTAGCTTACTTTATTTCATAAATGGTGTATCATTATATGTATACCTATACAAACTGTATATATATATATATATATATATATATATATACCGTGACAATCAGGTGAAACCGAATGGTCCGATTCCCCACCCGGCGGATATTTCGTATTTTTATGGGGTTAGCCACTCGTTGCGCTGAAAAATTTCTAGGGTGATTTGGCCGCGAGGTCGATGCAACAAAACACCCGAAGGATTTTCAGTGCAACGAGTGGCTTTCCCTATAAAAATACAAATCATCCGCCGGGTGGGGGATCGGTCCATTCGGTTTCACCTGATTATCACGGTATATATGTAAGTTTGTCGGCGATGCTATAATATTTGTTCCATATAATGTGAGAATGTCCGTGAATATATGCGTATAAGTTAACAATCAGATCTGTACAAAAGTAAAAAAATAGCATTGGCGGAATTAATTAGCTATGGTCGTGATACAACATTAATATGAATATATATTTGAATATTTCACATCGATGCCCACACAGCACCCAATATTGTAGCAACATTGCTGTAACATTGCGATATTACTGCAATGTTGCAATATTGCTGCAATGTTGATAAAATATCGAAAGATTGCTGCAATGTTGCTAAAATATTGAAATATTGCTGCAATGTTGCTAAAATATTGGAATATTGCTGCAATGTTGCTAAAATATTGGAATATTGCTGCAATGTTGCTACAATGTCGCGATGTTGCTAAATATTGAAATATCGCTGCAATGTTGCTACAATGTTGCAATATTGGGTGCTGTGTGGGTGATGTAAAAAAGAATACATAGTCGCATTATATATAATATATATTCAACGCAGAGTTAATAACATGCCCAAAACTGAAGAAAAAGTTATTAATAAATGATCGTTACATAATATCATAGGAACAATATTAATTATATTTTGATCGTAGAACTGAAAATAAACTGGCATCATAATTATTTGATTAAGTCATTATATTATGTTAGAATAGTGATATAGCTAATAATCGTATCTTCATCATACAATATGTCCTATATTCATTCACTGATTTAATTAGCAAGGAAACAGAATAAACATCTACCTATAACATAGAAGATTTATTTTTATTGGCAGTAGTATATAGTTGACGAGATGAATGGGTAAATGATATCCGCGCAAGAAAAAGTTGCCAATTATTTGTGCAGAGGAGAAAGATTCTAATGGCTGTTGCGAATGATTATATTATATATATGATTTGAAATTTTTATTTCTAATTTCAGAGTTATAAATATTATAATAATATATAATTAGATTCAGACAATTTCAAGCAGTTCGAATTTTTCCAATCGAGCTACATACTGTTTCCTTCGTAAATCCTTATCCAGCAAATTAGTCGAACTTACATAATTGCTCCAGTATATAATTGGCGCCAGAATTTTTTTAAGCACCAATTATATCATATCATATCATATCATATTATATTATATTATATTAATTATTAATAATAATAACAGTCTATTAAAAAATGTTTATGCATAATTATAAAATTACTAAATTAGTTGTTGATTCATACGGTTTTATAGAGGATACGTTAGAACATTACATGCGTCGTGATCACATTATAATATCGAATCTTCGATAATGAAACATGAATTAACATATCCTCGATAAAATGTATATATTTATCCTAAGATTATACAAATAATATGTCACAAGGTCCAAAGATTTCATTAAATAAACTAAGTTACGGTGCTTCTTCATGCGACTTATCATATTATAGAGTATGAATTTTTGCATGATATAATAACATAATGCAGAAAAGGTCATTAGACGGTAACTGATCGTGGACTTAACGAAAAAACCATTTCAAGTGTGTGAATTTAAAATTTTTTAAAAATTCAAATAACAAGTTAATTTGTTATATAAAAGGCTGTTCTAGGTATAGTAGATTTGATATTTCGTATTATATTTTTATGCTAATAGTTTCCGAAATTGTATTATAATTAATCTATAGATGTATAATTATGTTTATAAACTATGTGATAATAATTAAGTCAGTATACCGTCTAGATATACGCAACCTAATGTATAAGTAAAACAACACATTGTGTACAATAGTAAATGTGCTCGTGTGTTAAAAATGATTGAAATGCAAATGAAGAAATGGTAATTTAAAGTGCCACAGAACTGGAGTTTTCTATATATATTTCATCACGTCAGATTCGAGGAAAATTCCGTCGAAAAACTGAGTCTAAACGGGGACGAGGAATGTAAGCGCAATTTTAAGTTTACACGCTCAAACGGGATATCTATTCCCTGTAGAAACACAGGAAAAAAGAAAAATCCCGTTTAAGAAACTACTTAAAATTAAGCTACAGGCCTTTCGTTGCTACTTTCCACACAGCACCCAATATTGCCCAATATTGTAGCAACATTGCAATATTGCCGCAATGTTGCTACAATGTTGCAATATTGCTGCAATGCTGCTACAATATTGGGCAATATTGGGTGCTGTGTGGGTTTAAATCAAAATCTATAATTTAGCGCAAAATAAAAAACTAAAAACCGTTTCTATTCGACATACACCCGGATATATTATATCTATCAAAAAGTTCTAAACTGAACAGTATTTCTGTGGCACCGTCTTAAGAAGAAACTTTTCACTATATCGCTAATAGTTGGAATAGCATCAAGCTGTTAGACAATGTCGCGAGTTGCAATATGAGGATCACTTGAAATTTTATTAGTTAATAGAAATTATTAAAAAGGGATTAACATTTATAAGTAACACATAACGTAAAGATATATGGCAGTGCGTTATGCTGACGGCAAATTGGCAAATTCTAGATTTTTAAATTAGAGAGCACACATTCGGATTAGGTGTCCTTATCGGATCAGAATGTCCATAGATTATGATATAGATGCTTGTATAGGCCGAGGAGAGAACCACGATATAACTAATTCGATATCTTATTAATTTCAAAACTATTATACTAACATGGCTACATTTATTAAAAACTTAACTTTTCAAGTATCCAAAGTTCTCTCTGGACAATCTATCCGCAAAGTAATCTAATATTCTTATATATCAATTATTAATTATTTTTTTTTTTTCTGGACCACGCAATCACAAAAATGACATAATAGTCTATAGTATTTGATATACAGTCTCGGATTTCATGCCATTTTGTGAACCCAAAAGATATACTATATCACACAAAGAAATATATTTATATTCTGAACAAACACCCGGTCTTTTGGCACTAATAAATTATCAGTTTTATGATCGAATACAAAAGGCAATCAACATAGGCGATTCGTATGTTTGATCCGATAGAGTGATATGAATATACTTCGATACATGTTAATTGGCTCGCACTTATTTATGCTATTGTCTAATTTTATGTACAATATTTTGTATCTGCTAGAGAAATCACAGTTTTCATTCAGTGGTAATTATGGCATACTGCGAGGTGGTTTTAGTCTCGTTCGATATTCTCTAGCAGCAAGCCTTCCTGTTTCAAGCAGCAGTCTATGTCTAATACAGGTGGGCTTAGTACGGTACATGACTTAGAATAATAATTATAGTCATATCTTAGCTTACGTGTTCCTCAATAATAGCATTGGGCCCTATAATTACCTTGGTTAACATACTCTGTCTTGTTCTGGGACCAATATTATAAGAATTCAAACCTTTGTTTGCAGGTAATTAGCATAATGTGGTTCAAGATGTCGCCGAAGCGAGAAATATTAGTCTCGACTCTCGAGCAGCAGACCCTTATCAAGTGGGTACTTAATTCACTCAAACAAATATGTGATCTTGCAGTTGATGTTTCTCATTTTTAAATTAAATATTATTCAGATTATCCTTATTAAGTAAAAATTTTAAGAGACCTTATGCTGTTTTATGTCATTGATATTACGTTCTTCTTACTTTTCCAATAAGAAAATCTAAGTTGCTTTGTTGAATTGCTTTTTTTTTTTAATGGTCCCAGCGCAGAGCCAGAGGTTCAAAGGCACTTGGTGTGGCAATGACGAAAGGCAGCAACGTCGCCAAGTCTCTTGGCATATCTTGGCACTCGTGCCATCTGCAGTCTTCAGAAAGCTGCATATGAAGATTTGCATACGTTTTGTAAGATAATGAATTCTGAATAACTAACTTGTAAGATCATAGGTTGCATCTTGGAGCCTAGAAATCCTGATATATAATGATGTTGTACTTTGTGATGAAGGTATCAAGTCTAGACACATTCAAATCATTTGATCATATGGCATGTTAAGAATGAAAACGTATCAATATAACATCTAGACCCCAAAGTGCGTATACCTTCTTGAATGTTGAAAAAAATATTACCGAAACGCTTCGACTAGGGAGGTAAGACGTCTAGCTTCAGTGCTGTTTCTAATTTACAGAAGCCACAGTATCCTCCGCATTTACCAACTACTCTCTGCTGGTTCTGCAACGAATTGAGTATAATAATAATAATATAATACGTAGCAATCGCAGGGGATCTTCCCGACTTTAGGAATGTACTTACAATCTTGTTGATGACACGCGAGGTCATTGATCCTTGGCTGACCCATGAGACATTGGGCGAAAGACGTAGCTGCGTCCCGGTCAAGTTTATGCTAAATCTGCCCTGCGGACACTGCGCTGAACTATAGCAATCACCAGCTTTGCCAAACTCCACGCGTTTAGATCCTTGCGTCCGTGAAAATGTGTAGTCATCAACTGTGAGAATGTATACAACATCGTGTAGCACCATTCATCAATTATCACAAGATTTAAACATGTTATCGTTATCCTAAGGCATATTCTTTTTCTTACCAGTAACATATAGCGTCCTAGGATCAAGTCGTATTTTTTGAAACATTGTATGGCCTGAAGAGGAGCCATAATCACTGACACAATTGCAGCCGTCGTTTCGTTGTCCTTTAAACGGGCATGTGTTTGGGTCTAGCAGCCTTAGAAAAAAAATGCACGATTATCGTTGCGTGAATTTTCTTTCTACACATATTTCGGCAAAAATATAAAATCAGGTGAATCGCACGAGTACCTTTTATCGTACATTTCAGCAAAATTTTCACGGTCACCGGTTGGTAGGGTCAAGTATTCTGACGGTTTATCTCCCGTCATGTTGTGGCAGTATATGGACATGGGCTTCCCAACAATGAGCAATGAATATTCATCATCTTTGGTAGTTTTGTACCTCTTTTTAGCTTCCAAACAAGATACTGGAGGACAGCGACGCTGATTACACTTCCGTTTACGTTGCGGCCTAAATTTAATAGGACACAAGAATCGCGCGACCTTTTTGCCATCGCGACGATGGCAGAAGAGCGTACGTTGTTGTCTTCCTTTCCGTCCGCAGGGTGCAGTGCACTTAAAGAGGGAGCAAAATAATTCAATGAAATTTGTTGAACTTAAGTGTAGGAGTCCAAGAGAAATTGTAGAAATTTACCTTTCTCCATGGACTGGGGACCCAGTAATATTCGTCGTTACATTCGCGGAGCTTACAACTTTGTTCGGTTGATGGTCTCTCACTAATCTTACAGCCATTTGCAGGTGACGGATTTGCCCAACCGAATCTATTTATTCTATGACAACTTACTGTTCGCCTTTGCATTCCATTGCCACACTGTGCTGAACACTGTATAGAAAATAATGTCAGACGTTAAGACGTTGCGTAAGAAACATGAAAAATTAAAAAATAATAAAACCTGCAGTAATAATTGTCAATAGGAATATAGTTTGTTGGCAAGATTAAAGCGAAACGTCTTCTACTTTTTTTTTAAATTACATTTAAGTAGTGACTTTTTCAATAGTTCTTGATCAGCTCTTCAGGAAAAAATAGTTTTTTTTCCGTAAAAGTCCTTTTTTTCAAATCATGTTTTATCACTTAATTACTTTATGTTGATCCACATTTCGGGGATACATCGAATAAATATAATGCAAATACATACTGCATGTGTGATATACAATTGATTGTACAGTCCATTGCTATTATATTAACGTTATACTGTTGTGGCGATATTTTATTTCCTCCATTCTCGATTGACAAATATACCGTATATATGCGAACCAAACCACGCACATGCGATAATTCTATAATATTATAGGTATACCTATACATTGAACGTTTGTTACATACGTGATAATGTATTTGGATATTTTGTTATGATCGTGAAAAAAAAAGAAAAAAAATGATTTTCACATCGACTACATAAAAACAAACATATGTTACATACACATCAACAAATGGAATTTCCGGACCTCAATTTTATTTCACCATAGATTTATATGAATCAGAATTATCAATAGTTCGAATATGTAAATGTAATGTGAGAGCGTAACAATATCTAGATAAGTATGGATGAGAATGAATTGAAAATCAAGATATTTTAATAAGAAGAAGAGTCTTGATCACTCCATTGGGAATCTCCGCCATAGTAGAATTTATATTCAGCGATAGAGACAAGGTAGATTTAATGGTCTTTATGATAAGCGATATAATTGATACTCTGCGATGTAATATATAGGTTCAAGATATTTGACTTATAAATCGATGGTTTTTTGGAATATTATTTAAATCCGTATCAGTTTGATAGGTATGTCGAAATGATTGGTTGTTAGGTGAATATGAAATCCCAAAAATGAGATGATACATCGCATCAGAAGGAAGTATTCAGCACAGAAGCAGACATGCGATATACATCAAGCGAATGAATGCAAAATATACAATACAATTAAGCGACAGAAAACATCTGGCCAATCGATATGTGCAATCCTCTGAATGTGCAGCGCCATTATAAATATATATAAAAAAATTCAAATACTATGAATACCCTAATACATGCCCGAAAATTTTGATGTGCCAATTTCCCGCCAAAGTAGTAGATACAGCATTCAAAAAGCAAAAATATTAAACACACGTTACAGTAGGGATAGGACTCTAATCTTCTATGCATATCAATCGAGATACTGCAAACACATAAAAAATATGGTCTATGATCAGAGTTAGCTTATTTTTAAGTAACAAAAATAAATGTATGAATAAAAAGAGGAAAAAAAAATAAAAAATTATGTCCATCCAGTAAAGACTCTTAAATATTTCTCAAGTGTCAAATATATCTTTGAAAGCTATGATCATCTCAAAGAATTGGTATCATTTTTTAATACGTTCATCTAACGATGTTGATTCTGTTTCCCCCGAAATATGCAATTGGGCTTTCATCCAGTTTAACGGTTGCAACTCCCAACTTGAAACTGGATGTAATTCCGGTTGCATATTTCGGAGGGGCAGGGGGGGGGGGCGACAATGTTTCATTAGTATCAATTTATCTTGTTTTCTAATTGCAAAGGAATCGAACACTATGTGGAGTATTCCGATTTATTTGATAGAGTAATTAGGCATCAAATTCAAACGTAAGAAACGTAGAACTCTGATCATCAACCGAAATATTATTATTGACAAGTTCCCAGTTCCATTCCTTTCCTTTTTTTTTTTTTTATTTTTTTATTTATTTTTTCTAATCTTGTATCCAAATATTGAATATAATAAGTAACGATAGTCGTTTGGGAGAAAAAGCAACCCCAATTTTGCTATCGGCCAATAAAAGTGGCTTGGTTGTACGTTGGTACCTCTGACCAGGTGCCCTCTTGCCACGTTAGGTCACACGGTATTCGTTGACATGGTCTCTGTGACTTGGGACGTCGTTCTAGCCTTAAGCATTCTCGTTCGTTTACTGCAGTAACTTCGCCTGTGCTAGAGTTTGCTATGCAGTCCACCCTGCGAGTTTTAGTACCATTGCCGCACGATTTCGAGCACTGAAAAATTTGCCGGACGTGCAAAACATGTGATGTAAAGCAAATGGTAGTAGGTGACGTTACATCGTAGGTGATTATAGTGGTGTAGTGGCATGGGCTCGGTAATTACTATATCTTTCAGCCCTTCAGACTCTACTGTATAATTATATGATATGCGTGCAATCAGCGATTGTCGCAAACTAAAGCTGGACAGATTCTATAGATCCATAATACTGAGCTGGCAACCATTTACTTCAGTTTAGTTCTTGTACCGTATTAAACTCTGCGGATACTGGTAGTTGAGAGGAAAAAGTGTTTCGCAGGTATTTTTAATCCAAAGTCGACTGACTTTCAAATCTTTAAACGGACATAATTGATTGCTAGATACGCAGAATCATTATCAAAACGATATTTGGAACGAGCAACAGTAGGTAGAGTGGATTCTGTCGCTCCCGAAGTATGCAACAGAAGTCACATCCCGTTTCAAGTTGGCAATTCATCATTTGAGGGCGTCAAAAAAGCTTCCATCACCGCAACACCACCTCGTGGAGGCGTAAAAATTATAAATTGCAAGCATAAAACAGAACGCAAATCCGGTTGCATATTTCTGGAACGATAGAATCAGCTGCGTCCGTGAGATACGCGAGCTTAGTAATTCCGTGACATATCAGCGATGGGGTTTCGAAGAAGTTTAATTAATTATTGAGGATTCATATTATCATGGGATAGCAGCATAGACAGATTATTATATTATGATGGCATACAGAAAAACGTTTGGCATGTGTATTTCGAGATCTTTTGCGGTGTGTATGAAATAAAATTTGATTGCAAATAATATAGCACAAAACGTACGAATACTATATCGATCGATCATTAGACGATATGATGGATAAGACAGGACAATTTAACAACAGATATCATTGGAAAGTATCGGTAAAAAACTTACGGGGGTCCATTTCGACATTCGCCATCTAAAGGGTCTTTGAAGCTTCGTGGAAGGAGGTCCTTGTGGTCTCGTCCCTTTATCGACACAAGCTGCTTTAAAGCATCTCTCAACGTGACGTGGCTTTTCACTGTCAGAGCATTCTTTATCTGGCACAGTTTCACCGCGTTCAGTTCGACATTGAACTTGGCGGTGTTTAAATCCAGAATCACATTGAGAATTACACTGCAAAAATTCACACGCATTTTACTCACCCGATAAGAGTTGACACATCACGTTCACGCCTGATTTTATGAGATCTCAAAAGACTTGAGGATACCATAAAAGATATCAAGCAAATGGTCAATGATAAATTTCTCTCAATAACACTCACTTGACTCCAATCCCCGGTGTTCCATGATGGACAGGCATGTTGATTGCAGGGTAAATCAGCCAGGGGTTTTTGATTGTGAACGCAATAGTCGTCATGAACAACTTCTCCAGTTTCAGCTGAGCTACATCTCACCATTCTTTTCCTTTCGCCACCGTTACACGGCTTCGAACACTAAGAAATATAAGTTTCACGGTCACGATATTGATACTGATAATCGTAGTACGGATTCGCAAGGAATTCGCCAAATCTATTACCTCTGCAAAGTTTCCAGTTCGCCATTTATAGGCAGGTTGGAACGTGATGGTTGGAGGTGAGATTTTGTTGCTATCAATTTCATTATCCTGTGACCTGAGAATTTCGTTCTGATCAGAAGTATACGTTATCGGCGTTGATGGTATTGCCTGTTGAACAAATATCACATAACATAGAGCAAAAAGTTCACATTCATCTATCATACAATTCGACCAATTAACGTTACCTGAGCAAGGCAGGGCTGATGCATGCAAGTTCTTGTGCTCGGTGGCATGTCCGCGGCATTGCAATGCGAACTTGAGACACCATTAGCACTTCTGCATGTAACTTCTCGTCGAGCTGTTCCTTCGCCACAGGTTACAGAACACTGTGTTTTGAAGAGGAAAAAATTTACTTCATCGCACAATCATTACAAAAATCAAATTCAAGCAAATTATGCTCGTGACTTACCGAACTCCAGTCCCCGAATTGCCAGCTGGGACATGGCACCATCTCACATGCTTCCACAGATGTAGGCGGTGGATTGTTACAATATCTAATATCCACTACACGATTTTCTATCTGACACCAATACCCTCGCTGTCGTTTTCCACTACCACACGTCACAGAACACTGAAAGAAATCGGATAGATATTTGAATGATGAAACTGGCTTTGGTTTTTCGATTCCTAATCGTATCACCTATCTTTTTTCATCATCATTGTGTTTGTAACTTACCGGTGTCCAATCTCCGACAGCCCATTTGGGACAGGCTTCCTGTCCGCAAATTTGCTTCAGCACTTTATCGTGGGCATTGCATTTAGTTTCGGACACTGGCTGTCCATCTGAGTCGACGCAAGTAGCTGTCCGGGCTTGTATTCCACCTTTGCAAGTCGCGCTACACGATCCCCATTCTCCATAAAGCCAATGAGCGTCGTCACACGGTCCTGTACAAGCCTCTCGTTCTGCAGGTCGATCCAGATGCTTGCAAGCGTGTTCAGAAATTGCCTGAGACCTAGCCATATGATGATATGTACATTGAGTAACAACGGTTCGTGTGCCTGGACCACAATGGCTGGAGCATTCAGATCTACTGATGATACCCCACCTGAAAATTGATCTTCTTCTTATGAAATTGTTCACGTATACGCACAGTTGAAATTCTGGAACAAGTCCAATGGCTCACCGAACAGTACAGTGGGTGTTACAAGTCTGACTTTCCTCCCTTGGTTTTTCATCTGCTCTACAGTAGTCGTCCGAAACAACATCCTTGTGCACCGTACTGCGACATTCTGCTATGCGGTATTTAATGCCATGACAAACACGATTACAGCCTGACCAATCGCTCAAAACCCAGGTGTAGCTGGTGAGAATATTCTTCGGAACTGTATATTCGTATGATATTTGGGGTGGGAACATATTCTCAACCGACAGTATCTGTGTGAGTAATAAAACTGCATAGAGTAAACACTATTGTTTATTAAACTGCATGGAGGACGAAGTGTATGGTGTGAACTGATCCTGTGGGAAGTTTGACACACATTCTTCCATCCCCATGTTCCCTCCCTTCATATTTACCTCCAAAATCAGATCAACGGCAATCGGCCTCGAACTATTCAGACGTTCTACGACTGACTCTAGCCCACTGTACTCCATGGTAATACCAGGTCCTATGATCATTTTATGATGCGAAATTATGTACCTTCCGTTCAGAATGTAATCTCCTTTTTCACTATTCCGTAGCGCTGAATTAGGGGTAGAATAAATAACTAACATTTCCATTTTACATTGTACATCAGATTGTTCTTATCGATATGATTAGTGATGTCTACCTAGATAATTGCTGTCATTATTGGATCCTTTCCATCCGTGTTGTTTTATATCAATGTTACTGCTCCCAGCTGGTATTTTAGTCACTCTATTATAGCCGTACATGCTGACATTATAGGTGCCTGTGATTCTTTGACAGGAGGAATTGTCTCCTCTGCAAACACCGCAGGTATCTAATTCAGCAGTTGAATTTAATACGTGATCACAACCGGCTGCTTTGCAAAGACCATTGACACATATGTCGAAAGTATCGAGGCTGCAAGGTGTTCCATCGATTACTTTGTCCCTCAGCTTGAAATGCTGATGACTATTCGGCTGGCAGAAAAGCTTGCACCGTTCCTCGGGTTCAACTACGAGATAAGCAGAATCATTAAACCATTGTTGCAATTGATACGTGACATAACACGATTGGCATATTGGTCTCAACTCACTTCTCGTATATTTCGCGTGCCATTGAACGTTTTTTTCCAGATTGGGGATGTTCATGTTATTGTTGTTGAATCTGGAACATTGTTCCTCCCTGAAAACAAATGTTGAACAGATTTTTATGACGATTAATCATCAGTCACGTCGTGCAGGGAGATGAAGGTGCGATTGTTCATGTTCGCTTATTCAATGGCAGTGATGAATATATTGATTATACCTAAAATCTTGACCATCTGATGGACAATCCTTTGTCGCGCAGCTGCGAAACTTCACTCTGCTACCAACACAGTAATTCCCACCATTTTGCGGCTGGGGATTATTGCATTGGCGATACTTCTTCCTAATACCTCCACCGCAAGTCCTCGAACACTCTTCGTACCTGAAATGAGAGTATGTGTAGTCATCATTGATACCGTCGCTACTGGAATATTTCTCTGGACTATTGAACTTCTATAGTTGCTATTAGTATGTCAATAGTTTTTTTTCCCCATAACGATCACGTGTATAGAACACATCCGAAGAAAAGGTTGAATGAAAAAATCGACTTACGGTCCCCACGGGCCCCATTGTCCATCGACCGGCTTGAGATTCTTTCGAGAAACACACTCTCCACGTTGACACCATCTTCCATGGGCACAAGCAGTTCCATCAGCCCATGGCATATGCTGTGTGTGGCACTGCTGTTGCTTGTCCCAAACTGGCGCGGTGCACCACAGTCTCCTGCACACTGCCTGGCCAATAGCCATCCACACACTCAGATTATGTTTTACTTAATCAGACCACATAGGATCCACCCTCTCAATGTAATGTCTATATTCGTGACGATTCTGATCGTTTAGGAAAGGCATACTGATTGAGCAGTACTAATAGGTACACAAAGTATTCAGTATCTCATTTCAAGATCTCATGGGGATATCTCTTCTGCTTTCATCGGAGGAGTTGAATACAATCGAGTTTTCATACAGGATTGAAAAACGAAGTTGAAATATGAAAAAAAGAAAAAAAAAAGAACGAAAACGAAAGGGAGCTGAGAAATAGAGAGATATCCACACGGAACTGGGAGATTGGATAATGGAAAACTCATCGCGAACTCAAAGATTTTTGGGAGATGAAGCGATGTGGTAACAGTTCTTCGCGAAATCGAATTCATGAGATCATTGGTTTTTATTGTTATTTGGATAATCTGATTGGAAGAAGCGGCGATATAATTGATTCAAATAAATACCAAACTTCAAATTAGAAGCTGTGGTGAGTTATAATTATAGATCGTTATGTGTATGTGTATTAAGAGCGTCCTTCAACTAATAAGACAAACACGTGTTACTCGTTTTTAACTACAAAACTGTAAATAAATTCCGACTCAATATCAAAGTGTTTCTAATGATAAGAAGAAAACTCACTCTGCGCGCGCTCTAAAAGCTTATGGGGGTGGGTAACTCTCGAATCAGTAATTGATTTTTATGAGTTTGGTGTTAATCGTGTTAATGGTTGCATTAATTTATTATTTGGGTCACATTTGTGCTTGTTAATCATTATTTCTGTTTCCTTAGAAACGTGTTTGACGTTATTTGTTAGAACCATTATATATGCCAAATGGACCCAAATATATAATAAAAAGCAGGATGCGTGACTCACCATCACTTACCATGTAAGGGCAGATCTTAGAACCCAACCCAAACACTAACTCGCATTGTTTATTTTCGGAATATTCTTCGCCAGGTAATCTTTCAGTGCTGGTACGTGTCATCTTGTTACCCGGCTCATCCAGTAAACAATTTCCGTATCCAGAGCTAATTTAGACAATATTCAACAGAAGAAAATGTAAATAAAAAACGGGAGGTAAATCATTGCAAGCGTGGTATGTAATACTGTTTAATTATCATCATGGAATTTACTTTGGTCGACTAACCGACCGAGGTCGAAGAAACGACTGCTGGCTGCAACGTACAGTGTATCTATGAAAAAACTTGATTTCAACTTGCGGATCAAAGACTCACACGCAGAAATACACAAGCAAACAAACAAACGCACGCACGCACATATAGGTATATCTTTCGCGTTTTTATGGTATAATCATCGATCAAGAAAATAGCTATGGGCTCTGCATCTGTAGAAGAATACCGAATTCCGGAGACCAACTTTGGCCGTCTCTCCCTCAGGGATCCCTATACCCATGTCAATGTATTAGGGGCCTCAAAATCTATTTCGACTATCATTATTTTTTAGATAAGTATATTTAGTGTGGTAAACCACTATGTGTAATGTAATAGTATTGTGCAGATATACTGACTCTAGGAATTCTGTGACGAAATGTCGTGAACAGCTCGACCATTCCCATGGAAAGGTCTTGTCGTCCAACATTCTTGACATCACATTATGGATTTTGTTACCACCAAATTCTTGACATTTTAGATCATCGTCGTGAGGCATGCTCAACCTGAGAAGCAATAAGGAGAAGGTAATGACAGTGTTGTTGGGATAAACATCTTACTAAATCTAAATAACAGTTTCTTATTATCGCTGCAGGTTCAAATATTCAAATAATATAAGTATCGTACACGTGGCCGATTTCGTGGGCGATTGTAAACGCTGCAGCTAATCCATTGTCCTGAACAATAGCGCAGGATGCTCGGGGCACGCACATACGTCCCAATCCAGCCAAACCAAGAGTATCGCATCGTTTCTCTTCCGTGTTATGGCACAAATTTTCCCTAAACAATATAAACACGATTATATTTTATCAATAAAGCATCAACAGATGATAAGTAGTATTTTTTCGACACAATTGAAATGTATTTTACATTTTATATGGAGCTTCGTCTTACATATCGATTTTATTTACATAAGAAAAAGTGGTTGTAACTGTGCGACAACTACTTCTTCTTCTTCTTCTTCTTCCTTTAGACATAATCTTAATCTAAGGCATGGTCGAGAAAATCTCGAATAATTCCCATCCTGCATTCCCTCAATTATGACTTGCAGCATACTATTGCGATTACATATTCTCTGAGTTCTAGAGAATTCTCGATCGTTTGGTGTTTGCAGGGTAAAAGTGTGAATTTACCTTGTAAGAAGGAGAGCAACATCATGGTGTTCGCGTGATCCTTGATCATGATTGTGGTGCTTTTGCCACAAGCAAAATTCCTTCAGCATATCATCAGCAGCAATACCTGCGCTGTCTTCATATTTATGGCCAAGAGTTTCATTAGCTGTCGCTATCCTCACTACAGCGATGCTTATAGCATTTCCAATAGACGGATCTTTGTATATACGAGATACCTGAAGCAGAAACCAATAAAAAAAAATTCAAACACTTTTCACCGCGAAGTTGAGTACAATTGAAAAGAAGAAAAAAATCCTTAGCACGTTTGTGTGCGAATGCAACATCATTTGTTATTATTTTGGAAAAAAAACAACACAAGACGTTGCATCATCTCTGTTCATTGATGGGAAAATAATTATACCTCTGTGCAATGTCGAAAGAAGTAGATATGACCTGCAGCGAGGTTTTTGCCAATGATCGATGTCATCAAGCAACGAGAATTTGTAGAAACAAAATAGTATATTATGCAACTAGTGCGTAAAGTGAGTTTTGCTTCACGAGTCTTGCGAGATCGCACGAGTGAAAAAAAAAAAGTTACGCACGAGTTGCATATCCTATTTTATGCACGACTGAGCGTAAAGTGCGTGTGTGAAATTCAATTTTCGATGCGTGATGTGTGCTTTTCTCAACGCCGTGTGTGAAAGTGAATATGGTGAATATGGTCGATCTAGATTACAAATTAATTCGATCTGCTGCGATTTCGATGCGAAACGGTCTCATTTTTGAAATTTCGGTTCGTCATATCGGATCCGCCATTTATAATTTCTCTATTTTGTGTTTTTATCATTTGTTAGTGTCTAGGGGTTCAGAAGATCATGAATCACAATGAAGCCTGATATTCGATAAGTAGGTGCAAATTAAATCCTGAGTGTTGATATTGCGTGTTAACATTTCGTATTCAGGTAAAGGAGTAGCAGTTTGCAGAGATTAACAAAGTGAGAACACTTAGCACGTCACCGCCTTGAACGTGGAGAAAAGAAGGCAGATAGGCATCGCGTATGAGTGCGCGTGCGTGCACATATGTATGCATATATGTACAGGTAGCATCTTACGTGGGACAATTATGTCAGTCGGTGTATATAATTTACCAAGTCCGTGTTTTTTCCTTTTACCTTTTCAAAAACAAGTTATTCGCGCTGGAGTGTACCTATATCTAACAACATGCGGTTTGTAATCTCCATAGACGAGGACTCCATAGACGTTGCCCATAGTCGAAATCATGGATTCGCTTGTTATATAAAATTATATAGTTGAAACCACCAACCCGTTTGTTATATAGAATCTCTTTTCTTTTCGCACAAATCAGTGCCGTAATAACTGGTTAGTTTTCGATTACAATTAATTATAATTATAAATGTCATAAGGGCTTATCTGTACATTATACTTACTTGAAAAAAAAGACGTGTCAATCCTTGCCCGAATTAAGAATTCCGTGAAAATTCGGTAGTGTTATTTGGGGTTCCTTCCGACATAGCACTGAATATTGCAGCAACATTGCAGGAATATTGCAGGAATATCTGCAATGTTGCTGCGATATTCAGTGCTATGTGGGTTATTCAGATTTGTACAATGTACGTATATAATGAATTTTTTTTTTCTCAGGATTTCAATAAGTTTTGGAATCGTAGAAATTCTCACATTAACTTTCAAGAATCAAGAAGTTCACGAAATTCATTGCAATTCAAATATTGATTTCGTATCATTTTGAAGATATCATCAAATTTTTTGTACAGTGAGGTTGCAAATTGTATACCTACGCATGTTACAACGAGATCAGCACCACGACCACTTCACAACCGCGTAATTGCCTCCGGCAAACTTGCACACGATCTGGATAGTAGGTATATCCAATCCAGTCGGTTGGCAAATATAATTAAACCGTAGTTAGCCATCGGTGTTAAGTCGAAAACCTGATACATATTCTTCGAACGATATCAATTATATTATATCATATACGCATAATACATCTACACGTATAATACCTACCGTATACATACAAGCGTTTAAATTCACCGAAAATTTTGTCCTACCTTACGCTCGTTATCGACATATAAATATACTTTCGATTGAATGAAATATTTCGGTCAGAATTAACATACGTAATTGTCCCGCAAATCGCGCCAGGTTTTCGTCAGCGGTAATTGAGACCATTGGCGTAACTACGAAGGGGCCCGGGGTGCCCCCCCCCCCCCCCCCAGGATGTTGAGTGACCACCCCAGAAAGATAAAGAAAACGAAATTGAAAATTTTGGATATATATATTCCGGTAAAGCGAAGTGAAGAATGGGGCCAGCCCCCCCCCCCCCCCCCCCCCCTCCCCAAGATGAAATACCAACGCGAATAAGTGAGAGGTAAGTAATGAGATATATATTAGCTGGAATATACAACTAGGTTAATAATAATTAATGGAACGAATTCAAAAACAAATATTACTCAATATAGTCCAGAGCTTCATACCTACAGCTATATGGGGGGGTATTAATTATCAGTTATGTATACAGGGGGTTTAATGGGTCTAATAATTGAAAGGATTAGTTCTTTTAATTACCACTATTACTATAAGTCAGTAGAGTCTATATCATATTGCGGTATAAAGTTTGCCCAAATATATAACCCGAAAGCTAAGCCTAAAAATTTTCAGTTCAAAATTTGATGTGGCAAAGAAAGAAAAAAAAAAGGTGAAAAAGAAAATTACAGAAGTTAAAAATTAACCAATACGGTTGTATTTGTGGTAAGTAGTGAGTCTATTCACTGGTTCATCACCCCACACTATATATTCTGACATTGCATGATGTAATTTTTGAAAACCCTTTATGTCACCGTATACCATTCATTCTCGTATTAACATCCGCAGCTAGAAGATTGAATGTTCACTGACTGGCAGTATATGAGGAGAGATGCGAGAAGATTGACTGTATAATGTAGTTGATTATAATTTATTATCTTCATTCTATATCTGCAGCGACCCTTCACGATACACCATTCACTAGTCATAACAGCATTACGATTTTAAATCGTCGGAATGATCTGCAGTCCGATCAACGAGCTATGGGAGCTTCATCGGTCGTATATATTATCATGATTATACGATATACTATATAGGTACTATGTAGTATACGTCGGTGATTAATGACCGATCCATAGTGAGTTCGGAGATATAAACTTTTCTAATTTTTCTTATGGACTGTTACTTGCATAATTGGTATTCATACCAAACGACGCAAGATGAAAATGATATTCCAGTTTTTCTATGTTGAAGGGGCATATCACTGTGCGACATGTGAAAAGCATCGAGTACGACAAATCACCACTAGGTAATAATTTGTTTTTCAGCGAATGAAAAATGAAAATAAATTATACGACCTTTTTCAAAAGAATGAAAAGTTATGCATAAATCTCACATCTCTTGCGTGTAACCGATTAACACGGCGATAAACCACTATCCTGGGATGGTGCACAGTAGCAGGAAACTGACAATAACCTGAATGCCAATATAATGGAATTTATTATACTTCGCCACTCTGGTGACGTTTGCATCGCGACCGGAACCTTTTTCGCGATTACCATTCATCGTTGTAGCGAGAGGACTCCTTCCTCTTTTCTTTATTTTTTTCTTGCATATATGTACAGACAGGATACCGGATTCTGTCGCACCTAAAATCTGCGACCGAGGGTACATCTCTTTTCAAGTTGGCAATACCCAAGACAAAAGCTGAGGAATATAATGGGCGATACTCATGTCGCTTCATCTGTAAAGCCAGCTTTTGTTTACAGTAGTGCCAATTGCCGATTTCAAAAGAGACCATGTACCCTCGTTGCAGACTGTAGATGCGACAGAAACCGGTATCCTGTCTGTACATGTTGTTACGTTATGTGTATGGATAGTGATTTTATCCAATTTTTTATTTTTTATTGCGTTATTGTTAACTCTGTTTGTTTAACTCTAATGGAAAATGAACAATGACCAATCTTGAATAATTGTATGTTTTTGTACAATTCTATTCCTCGATTTGCCATTACCTTGAGAATATTTGATGCTTTTCTTTTCTTTCGATGCAAAATAACGAAAAACATTTTCGCCGACATGAATTGAGGCAGATAATATTATCCGGAAATGACTTCTACTTGTGCGAAAAAAAAAAAAATTGATCCTGTAATTGATGCCTTCGGAGGAAGATGGCCAAGATTGGTAGGTACATTGAAGGTGCATGTAACTATCAATAATGAAGAACGTTCTCCCCGGTAAAATCTTGTTCGGCGTAGGTATTTTACGCGGCAATGACTGTGCGTGAAAAGTATGTGGGCAAATGAATGAGCACAAAAAAATCCACACCGTGCGAATCGATAATAATTTGCATAATGTTTTACCTTTTGATCTATGATCTACGAGCTTGAAGATTAATTACACTTTTATAGTACGTTAACATATCGTTTTGAAAAGAACTCTGACTTATGTACCAGAGTTTTTTTTTTTTTCATGTACTTAGATGAGTACCTATATCAGATGTAGAAAAAATTGAACTCACGGTGCTCATGAGGACAAGGATGTAGTTGATTAGTCCGTTTCCGTGATATTCGGTCATTTTTGGATCAGCGACGACCGTAATTTCAATGAAATATTGCTGAGGAATGGCTCTTCGCGGTCTCCACGTCTCGAAGGGGTCCGGGACTCGAGGTTCATGGTACTTTCGGATCGGGTAATTTCGACGTTCGGTTGGATAATATCTGAAACCATAATTGAATGATCTCAGTGAAGATAAATTGGGCAAAATTTTTCAATGAATTTTTATAATTTGACAAAAAAATATGTGTAACCTGGTGTTGGGTCGGTCATGACGTCTTGAGAATTGCCTCCGTTCATTGTGTCTGACAAATTCGCGCAAATCGTCTCTTCTCAAATCTTCTAATTCGAATGAATCCTCCATCGAATAATCGATGGAAGTTTTTCTCGTCACAGAACGTCTATCCCTGTGGTGTTCCCCGACGTAAATTTTGCTCCCGGAAGTATCGTCGGTCAAAAGTGCCGGAGCCTCGTCACCGATTGTATCTATAACCAGAATATCAAGAAATTAAAACATGTTACTTAATAAGTTGCTAGGGAATTGACCTTTCACTATTTATTCCTAAACGATCTCGCTCCACGTTCTCTAATTAATTCTGCGGCTGACTAACCATTTTCGACTAACGATTCCTCAGTGATTCATACAACCCGTAGTAATGAACTCCGTTTCAATCATTTTCACGGCGAAAAAAATGTGCTCTTGAATTTGAACAGCACTCTTTCGCAGTAGAATTTACCAGAATTCTAGTATTTGGTACATTGTAGCAAGTAGCCTTCAACGTCTGAATGAGTAAACGTTGCCGCAATTATTGTTGTCACTTCTGTTGCAAAAAAATGTTCTCCATTTGCCATTTGCCAACTATTCACATGGTTAATTCGACAGCACATTTTTTTGTCACTATCAAACAACTATTCGCCAAAAATAAAGACGATCATCATTCTTTGATTTCGCTGTAACAACCGAATACTGAACTATGGTGCTGATGCCATGCAATGGTGTGTGAAATTATTTTTGGGATGCTATGCATCACTAGTGCTGTAATAGTATGAAATCTCAAGGTGACAATGACTTTTTTGTTTTTTTTTTGCCGTAACGGAAAGAGATTGAGATTGAAGATTTGATTATTATTGTTATCATTATCAATATTATAAACTGGGAGCTGAGATTTCTAATAACTTAGCTGTGATTGAACTCTGACGACAACAATAGGCGAGAATGATTGTTGTGATTTGAGTTGTCGTCCAATAATATTACCAGCTGTTATCTTAATCTTTTTATCCTCGTTGGTTGTAGGTAACCGACGTCGAACGAATACGATTGTATTTTACTGTAGTGATTCTAAATGGTTGTCTTTCATTGAGGTATGATAACATCTAACTGCAATACTGCATGCAGCGACTCGACGCCTTAGACTTCGTTGCAATTAAGAAGCTACGGAGCAAGTTACGTTGTCGTCTGTAGTATATATTATACATGTGTAAATATATATATATATATATATATATATATATAAAAGACATAATATGTGGGTATATATGCGTCCAGGACAATGAGAAATCTCTCTTTATTTCCTCTCCATTTATTAATGTCGACTGCAGGCACATATATATTTATATATACCTGTTACACCGTCTGCAGGTTACTTATACTCCAGGGAATGGTCACGTATGCGTTTCAGGTCGTATAAGAAATTATTTACATGTTTAATTCAGTCTTGACTTATTCACCGTTAATCACAGACAATGATTTAAGTTTATTATACTCGAGAAAACTACATGTAGATACAACTGCAGGGAACTGAATTTCTACAATTTTCATTCAATTCTTAGACACGTAACAATTCGTCTAACAATTTTATATGTTTATATGCACGTTGAATTAAACGTATACTATGATCAGCATCAGATTTCAGACTACATATTTGTCTCATTAGAAAAATATTCCGAATCATACAGAAATGACAGAAATTCAGAATCGCACCGTAACGAAAAATAGAAGAAAAGGAAATGGTCGGAGGCATTGAGGCATGTATGCATAGGTAGAAGAGAATGGCATAAAAATCCGAAATACGTAGGCACAGGCAATCTACAAGAGTCTAAGACGCCATCCCGAGCCATAAGGTATACGTTCGCCAGGTCATGTGTAATGATGGCAGTACTACTGTCTCTAATTATGGCAATTACCCGGAGCCTCGTGAGTACAGCTGCATTGTTTTGCAGCCTGTTTAGGGATCGACGTGGTGTAACTTGAGACTAAATTGTCCATGGCGAAATTTTAACCACAGAGTCCTGGAGTTGGGGTGTATTTTTTTCTTTTATTTATGGGGTACTATGTATGTATATATATTCGTACGTTCAGGATGTGAAAATTAGACACAAATTAGGGAAAAATATACACATGTATCCGGTATTATAGGCTTGAATTCGTACAAATCTTGAACTTGAATTATTTGACGCATGCGCAGCCGACTTTATATATTTTCATGATTTTCTCTCGGTATATACCCCGTTATGATTTCCACTCGTAAAATTTTGATTTTAGAATAGTTTTGTGACGTAATAGTGAGGGAATAGTCACTGTGATGTTTTTCGTCCATATAGTTTATACATTTCTAATAAAATAGTATCTGCATCTGTCGCTCCTGGTGGGTCGATTCTATTATTATACTATATTGATATTCGTCTGGTAAGGAATGCATAAGAAGCATTGAAATTATAATGACAAAGGCCACACCTCAGCTAGCTGGGCCCACTCTTCTTCTTGTCAGGCTCATTAAATCCTCAACTCTCGTTCGTATAGCGAGAATAAAACATGTCTTACATATACCTATGCTGCTATAGGGCGACCCAGACCTCAACAAGATACAACGCGATGTCGCGAAAAGTTTTATCCCATTGTTCAGAATGATAGCAACACACAAATCTATATCAATGTTACCAGAGATCAAATCGAATGTTCGGCAATGCGGATACTCACATTTCTTTGATAAAAAAATGATCATGAATTTACATTATCTTAATGGAAAATACGCATCTTGGACATTTCAAATCTCTATTCACTTGCATATTTGCATAGAGAGTGTCCATGCAGCAATTAATTAACTGGTAATTTGGTGTCCCTATACGTCGAGGGATGCGTTAATTAAAAAAACACCTCTGACCCTGGTGAGAGTAGTAAATTTCGTAGAATGTGTACGTGTATAAAGTTTCCTGTCCTCTTAGTGATTCGGGTATAGAAACTTTTTCGTATTATATACATCGAACAATAATTAATTCAGTTTGTTATCTGGTTCGATCAAGGACGAGAAATGCGTACCTAAATATCGTTTAACTTCTAATTTCTATTCACCTATTCATTAATTATTACCCCATGTTTCTAATTCAACTGATCTAATCAAAGGCTGCGGCTGAAGGCCAAGAGGAGTGCATGGTGTCTTAAATAATTTAGTTTCGGATTAGGAGATTCGAGAACGAGTCTATCCAATGAGAGTATAATTCATTGTAAGATACAGAAGTGTGAGATTCAAAAGTATTATGGATGATCTAATTAACCGATTCAATTAATTACGATCACAGGCAGTAATTGCTGAACCGAACCTTTACCTGCGGTTATCGTAACAGACTCGTGCGATGACGAGGTGAGGCTAATTGTAAAATATACTTTCTCGTGTTCTATTAATGCGGTTATTAACATCGGAGGACGATTGAAAGTTGTAACTATATGTTTGAAGACTAGAGAACGCCGATATATTCCAACCGGTTTCCAATGCGAAAACTTAAACGTTTGCCTACTATACGCAGATGTATCGCGAACTTATACTAACTCAGCTTCAGCCTTGATTAGAAATTATGACTTACACGGATTAATCATTATTCCATTCCTCGATGAATCGTTAGGTAATTATTTATTGGCTTTATCATCGATGAAGTGAAAGAATCCATCATCCAAATAATTTTGAAGATCAATTCAAAAGATCAAGTAATTAGTCATTGGAAGAAAAAGTCAAGGAAAATCGAATTAGCTGTACTTCAGAAACTTATGCTTTTATCTGGATATCGTTGAAGATGTTTTGGAGAATTTCATTTTTGGAATCGATTAAGGATAAACTGGCGGTCCTAGCATGTAGAAGGTGGAACGCAGGGGAGGGCTGTGCTACGGTATGGGCAATAGTAATCCCTGAACATGAAAAATGTTTCCTCTTCAACTTAATTATTTGACAATATTTGATGATTTCTACGGTCAAATTAATTTTTTTTTAAACATATTTATTTTTTTATAGAAGTTAAATCTCTTAAATTATTTATCTGAGTTGTTTTAATTGCAATTGAAAAATTTCCGATATGCGGAATTTCTTTTCTTTGCGGTTTTTCAATAATAATTCATAAACTATACGGTCAATCAGCTCGAAATTTATGCCAAAATATTCCCCTATTCCGACTCTACACGTGTGCAAAATTTGATAATGTTCTTTGCATTTTTTGATTTTTTAAAACATGTTTTCCGAATTTCCATAAGATCCCATGTTAAACGATGTTTTTTAAAAATTAATAACTTTACATCCAGACCGCAGATCGATCCGAAATTTTGCACACGATTTCGAAATCGATAAAATAATCTACAAAAAAATCGGCATTAAATCCCTTGCATTTTTAAAATTCCCCAAAAGACGCCAATTCATCCTTAAATTTCTTTTATTTCATAATTAATGCATGTATATTTTATATGCTCAATAAAATCATATTACAACGTGACATTGTTCTTGTTATTAGTACATACATGTATGTATGTATGCATATATATATATATACGGGTAGTATTATAACCCCAAGGCAGCTAACGTCTTGTCTCAAGAGTTGATCGATGTTGGAGTCATTTGTTCGACTGATGTCTTCTATAGCCAGTAGAAATATCTGATTGTATCTCGATTATTGGTCGTTCTACTCCTATCTAACTTCAAAGATTATTCGATAAAGAAGTATACACCTATATTCAAAGTTTATATGCCTTGCGGTGAGCCGTTCTGCCACCCTGCGATGATCACCATGAGTTATATTTTTATACATACCTACATGGTGGCTAAAGGGATTTTCAGGGTATGAAAACCCTCGGAATGACATTATTCAGTGATTTCGAGATAACTTTATAACAACGCTGTAGAATAATTTTCACCATCATAAAGCGCATGGATAGATTTGAAAAAAGGTCGAAATCTTAACATTGTAAATGTATTTAATGTAATGAAGATTAAAATAATGAATATGAGGCTTTTCAAATTCAAATATTTCTCGCACTGATCTGTAGATCGAATTTTGAGAGATTCGCATAGCATTTTTAAATTCAGAGGCTCCATCATCCCAAAGTGTAAATTATTTTACATAACCGCAGGTAAACGGTGATGTAGTACAATTTTATTTATTTGAAAGGATTTGTTCGACCTCGACGTGAGAAGACTTGACTAATTCATGAAATGTGTATTATGTGGTATGCATCTCACGGCATGAGGCATCGTCGTTTGTGTTTGACTGCACCTTTCTCCGGCTGCAGGAAGGTAGGTAGAGGCAATAAAATTGGATGAATAATTGTTATATCGCTGGCCACCCAGACAGGTGGTCAGGTGGTGTCGGATGTTTTCTGTTCATTTTTATTTCATCTTTAAACAGAATTTATACATCGCTCCATAGTTCGATGATTCTACATTTTATTACTGCGCACACGACGGTGGACTGCAACATTGTCGTTCGACTTGTTCTTGATGAATATTCCTGCACTCCTCCTTATTCATTCAATTTTTATGATCGTCGTCATTGCTTGCTCAATTTAAAAAAAAAAAAAAAAAAAAAAAATCAGAAATATAACGCACAGGACGTTTACTAGAAACTGGCAAGAGCCAAGTTCTGTCTTTAGGATGTGTTAGCTGTCAAATGTGAATGGATATTCATGCTGGGACTAGAATCTCATGACTCTCGGATTATGCAAGCCAATATTATCACGAGGCACGGGTCAACGGCTTGCCTAGCGAAGCTAATTGTCGACTAGTAATTATTAATAACCGAGTAATGGCCTTTTGAATAATGGATTCGGTCGTTACGCAGCGATTCACTGTCGACAATCGACGATCGGGAATCGACTATGCGATCCGCGACATACCTGATTCCAAAGTTCAGAACTTAATATAAATTCTCCACCGAGTCCAATCACCTTGACGCTCAACGACAACTGAGGTGAAATTTGCAATTAGATTAGCCGTAATGCAGCATCACTATAGTGCAGGCTGTTTTCTTGATGAAAAACCAAGACTGAATTGTACCAGCGAAAAAGTCGAGGGTTTAATAGTTTTCAAACAGTAGCGAGTTTGGGTAATCTGCCAATCATGGCTCTGCGTCAGCGGCGAGTAACGGTCGTTTTGTTTTCCAAAATCACCACCAGTTGGCGCGTGTCTCACTCTTCATGATGGAGCTGGAACGCCGCGACACGTCAACTTGAAGTGGATCTCATTGGCTCAATTTTCTACGAATAATTCTGCCACCGGAATGAATTTTTTCCAAAGCTGATTAAAAATCATGTTTTTGATGCGGGAAGAAGGTGAGAACGATAATGTTGCGATGGTGTGAAAAAGAAAGAAACATAAATACAAAGCGACGAGACTCCGGACAGGCATGTGACGAATAATACGCTAGGCTCGTACTACTACCCTCCTATGAACAAGCTTGTGTTTTCGTATACATGCATGCGATTTTCACCCCAGAGTTGCCTTGCACACAAGTTAGGCGGCGCTGGCGGTCGTATACATGCACAAATTCTACACACACTAGCAGCGTACTGGAATTGTACGTGCCTAGCGTATAATGACTCCTCGATCATCAACGTGAAACAAGTTGCGGATAATTTGTTAAAAGATTATGGAGAGTGAAAAAGACCGGACGAGTTCTGGTGTGGGCAGGGGCGACGACGCGACGCCCGGTGTAACCTGCAGACCGCGTGGCGCTCTCTTCGATCTTCTTCGAGATAAATACTCGCGAGAATGAGATCGAAGATCGAAAGGCTAGTGTGATCGATCGTGTGATCGATGGAACGATATGTAAATAACTTCACGCCATTTCTTTGACTTTTAGATACAAGAAGAAGATAAGACCCTAACGCAACAGGCCAACAGATGTTACGTTCAAGAATTGGGACCTGCGCTGTTCCCCAGCGAACCGGAAGTCAGTTGAACTGATTGAAGTAATAATGTATCTTTGAAAGTGACCGATGCTCGGTTACAATTCGAAGAAAATTCTACTGGTTGTCGGAAGAGAGTTTTGGAAGTGGATAAATCGAATCCGTTTAGAGTCACTGGAAGACATTCAAAGGCATCAAAGTATGCATTTGATCGTCACGATTGATTCGATTCGTGCATTCGATTGAGACAGTATCGCTGATCAGAGTCAGCACGAACATTCTTCTCTCTAACGCGATGTATCAAGAAAATAATTGAATGATCATTCACGCTTTGATCGATGACATTGTTCCATTGAAATAGCCTTTCTGTGACCCGGAGTAAACGGAAGTCAAGGATTTCAATCAAAGTCATTTAAATTCACTTGATCTTGTCGGAAGTAATTTCAGCTTGAAAGTGAAGCAAGATAAGATCTCACGAAATAAGATGGTGCAGTGTTTCTGATTCACAGATTATCGTATTGAAACGAAACACCTGCAGAATCAAACGATACCTATGCATGCCAGATCTTGCTCTACTTTTTCTCCAACATCCCGAATAAGAATGGTATATCCGTACGGAACACACTAATCCATCATCTTGTTATCCCGGAATTTTAACGCGCTATTTTTGTTCGATGCCATGCTCGATGACTCGAGAAATCAATCTGAAATGTTGAGTGTGGTAAATGTTGAATCGATTTGTCAGCAGTATTATACTGGTAAATTCGGTGTTGATTAGAGTCGAGTGGTTCGAAGGTCGTCTTAGTCTGGTAATCCGTCAGTTTGAGCACCTGCGGTGATCACGTAACCGCTATACTGCACGGTTAAGTCTTGTACGTAAATCGGTGTACAAGAGATCAAAGATTGCCAACATCTCGCAGGTGAATTTAACTGTACCGTTCGCTTCCTCGTACAGCTCTGAAGACATAAGTTCAAGGCCTACCAATAATTGGTATACATACATGAGAAAAGTATTAACTGATAATTGGCCTTGTTGATATTTGCCGAAAATCTCTGCTGTGATGTTCGATTGGTATGATATCGGTGAGTGGCCCGATGGTCCTCATTAATTGTCTTCCGAACGGAGTAATGAGATATGACTAAATTTCCCGGAATTAAGTCTTATGTAATTATGGGTATGTGTATGTCTGCTAGGACTTGAGCGATGGCTTAAGATTTTATAATTCACGACGCCAAGCGGTCTGGGCAATCGTTAGCCGGGGGCCAAACACCTGGAGACTGTCTGGCGATATTTGAAATGGGAATAATTTGCGTGGGCGCATGAGTTGACCGGTAGAAACATTAGCGTGAACTAAAATAGAAATAAAAATAAGCGGTTCTGATTTACGTAAAATAAAAAAAAATAAAGAAATTGTCTAGATACTTTTGCTAGTGATTCTAACTGAGTACACTGCAAGAAATAATTGTGAATTTACAACACATTTACTACACAAAAGTGTTGCAAAATTACAAATGCGGCGTAGCAAAGTAAATTGCTAAGCTTGTTCTATAAATTTACAAATAAATTCTTGATTTTACTGAACTTTCATAGTAAAAACACAAAATTGTATTTGAATTTGCTGAATTGTTTAGTAAATTTGAAGTATTTGTGAATTAATTTTAGGGAAATGTCTTGTAAATTTACTACTAATGTATTGGAAGTTTTATTCAGACACTGTATCGGAATTTTGTGGGCGAAATTTTTAACAGTGTAAGGACTCATCAAAGGGATATTTAGGAGAAATTTTATGCGCAATGGCTGGAAGTCGATGATACGTTGCCACCCTTTGCACAACAATTTCTGTTGGTCATTTCCGAACACATGATGAATTCGACTGACTATGTGTGTGTGTGTGTGTACGTCTAGGCAAGGCTAAACGCGTTATAGCTGGATTGTATATAAATATTTATAAACCTAATCGAGTGGATTTAAAATCAGCCTTTGATAAATCGGACTTACCAATGAGGACACAATCGTTGTCTCTGGTCCTGTCATCCGGTAGATTTACGCTGTTAGAATTCGATCGAGTTGCAGAAGCGAGGTATATCACATGAAGGACAGGTTTTTCGGCTGAGCTTTGTCCAGGTATTTGACGATCGGTTGGTTCGATCAAATAATTTCCTGTCGAAGTACGGATGTGTCCACTCTGTAAGGCAAACCAAAGCATATGGCACGTTATTTAACGATAATCAACAACACCTAGTTAAGTAGCAATTAATCAAGTTCCATCGACATAAGCGAGAACCAAAAAACAAAAAAGGAACAAACTTTAAACTCGTTCAGGACTTTTTGTCCCCCTCCCTCCCTCTCTCTTTCGAGGCTTCATTCTTTCATTCATTTATACTGTTCGATCGTGGTACGTATACCTATTTATCAAATAGTGTTTTATTGATGTTGTGTCTGTATATAATATGAACTTTAAAATTTATGCGGACACGTGCAGTAGCTTTACTGGTTGGATATTATGTATTAAACTAAAGTGGGCATGCCGTAGATTATTTTGTTTATGATCACGAATTCGAAGTCAAGAATAGACCTTCCCTTCGGTTATTTTCGCATTTTGAACGACCGTGTGCAATTATTAATAATACGCAGCACATTAGCTCAGTTTCTGTTACATTGATGGTCCTTTACCGTTCACCACTTTTCAGATAAGGTATACAAGCAATTTTCCGAGAATAAAGACAAATCTCTATATTCGTGTATTTATACGAAATTGGAAGAGGTATAAGTATATCGCAAGATCCTCAATGCTTTTACATGCAATTTTTTTTTTTTCTCACAGCTTATCAACATTCGAAATCTATCATATATCTATCTAGATCATGTAGTCATATAGTTAGTTGAACGAATTTGGTTATCGCGATCATAAAATTCACTCGTATATATAATATGTCCAGCGGCAATTGACAGAACTGAACGCGATGAGCGTGACTGTGCAAAGTAAAGTTTGCAGTGAAAAAGTTTCATCCGCAACTTTGCATACGCGTATATATTAGGAGTGGCCCATAAGTATATCGGATTTATCAGATCAAATACGACGAAACTTATGACTATTTAAACAGAGATATAACGATCAATATTCATTAGGCCTTAGGGTGTGTCGTTCCAGGGCAATATTCTTGAAAATTATTCGGAATGAGGCTTACGAGAACTCCTCTTTTGCCTTTAACTTTTTCTCCCCAAAAAAATCTCATATTTTTTTTTGAAGTTATTATTGAGGGGACCAGTACAGCGACTTTTCGAGAAATTATCATAGTCCGAAATCAATTTATTTCATACCCAAAGTTCATTTCACATCAAAATATTTTTCCTTTTCCAAATCATGTGTCGTAGGTATTTTGGCACACCGTCGGTCCAATTCAATCTCTTGACGTCTCATTTTCTCCGGTGAACCATTCCTCATCTTGTGAATGTAGGGATTTTAAAATAAAAAATGATGTCATAAGTTATGATCAATTGCCCAAATTTGCAAAAATTATTATCACTCATTTCTTAAATAACTTGGCCAAAACGAAATTTTTTCAAAATTCCTACATTCACATGATGAGGATTTGTTTTCTGAAGAAAATAAATCCAAGATGACCTGAATCGGTCCAACGGTGCTCTAAAATCCTTACGACACATGATTTGGAGAAAGAAAAATATTTTGATTTGAAATGAACTTTGGTGATGAAATAAATTGAATTCGGACTAGGATAATTTCTCGAAAAGTCGCTGTACTGGTCCCCTTAATGAATTGAAATTTGTAATCGATCCGAAAAAACATTTCAATTACATTTGTAATTTGTAATTGATTTGACTTTCAATAACTGTAATTTGTAATCAATTAATTACAAATTTGCCCAACTGCACTGTTCTCAAGATACAGAGTCCCACTAATGATCAATTTAGCTGAAATGACATTAGGATGAACGAAGAAACATGAAGCGAAACTTGGAGCAATTGATTAAACACCAATGGAAGTTATTTTGTAGAAGAAAATTTGAATGTTTCAAAAGATTTGAAAGATTTTGAAAAAAAATTTCCATAACTTAATGTGTATGTAGGTACAGGTTGATTATTTTTTATGATTTTACAAATATATCAAAAGACTTGAAGCGAGAAGTTCACACCAGATTTAAAAAGTCACTAACCCCTCGCCTCAACGCAGGGTGATAATCAACATTTTCCTTCTCTGCAGTCCGAACTGTCAGCTGGTGTAAATACAAGAAATGCTGATTTGCGTGGCGGTGCAACGTAAATGCATCTTGATTTATGTTCATCGTAGTTTTATAGTCGCACAGGATTCATAGCCCAGCGACAATAATTCTCATTTATAAATATTCTACCCATCATAAATGTATGTTCCATGCCAACTAGACCAACGTGATCTGACCTAACCGCATCTCAGATTTGATCTATGTTCCTTTAAATTATCATCCGAACTCTGACATTTTCCTCAATCATGTTCCACAGTCTCTTATTCATTTCTTATTCCTTCACTCGTCTTGTTTCACAGAGTTTTTGAAATTTTTCTTATTTTTGTTCATTAAGAGGCGCGTTTTCGTCTCGGTTTGAAAATTCAGAAATGACTAACGCTTGGGAGGAAAAATCTGAAAAAAGGTCGTTATAAATTGACCAAATCATAGGAGCTTAATTAATAACGATAAGTTGTCTAATAATGGGACCGTTATTACAACTTCGCGAAGTTCCGTGGAATGGAGCTTGGACTGATAAAATCCCGGAATACAGTTTGAAAGCTGGTTTTATAGCCGCCGTTTATCATTCGCAATGTGAAGTCTACCGACTACTCAAAGATTCCTCTCTCATACATATCTATAATTTATTGGAATTATTTGCACCTTTGCTATCGCGACTTATCGTTACAAGACGCTAACGATTTTTCTCCATTTTCCTATATAAACTTTATTCATCGCAGTTAATTACAGTCACTTGCTAATAGGAATTAAATATGCATGTTTAAACTAGCCTGCCGGAAGCTATGTATACGTCCTGCTACTATACCACCACGACTTGCAGTAAATCATTTTTTCGAAATAATTTTTACCGCTTCCACCTGTTTTCAGTTTTCTATACAATTTTCGCAAGCTCTAATCGCTCTGCCTATATTGGTCTCCTCGAAATTCCTTGCTGGCGATAAGTCATTGTGAATCTAATCCAGATGTTGATCGCTAGTTTGCCAACTTTGAACGACGACGATAACACGCTTGATTATTTAAGCTTTTCTTAAAATTAGTATAGCCAGATTCTACAGGCATTACCGAGCAATAAATACAAAAGAACATTCGGTCTCCGAGGCTTAGTTTCCGAGATAAATGAGAAAGAAGTTGACCAATCGCGCAACGCCCTCTATATCAGATATGGGCGAAGCGTAGACACTGTTTTGATCTCGGGGTGGGGAGCGACGGCAGCGCACGATTGGTCAACTTCTGCCTCATTTTTCTCGACAACGAAGCCTCGTAGAGAAAATTTTCGCTCGTCGTTTTTCAAAGGCGTTGTCCATAGAATCTGAATCTGGTATTCAGTAGGTACTACATCTAATTTAGAAAGATTTAGAAAAGGTCGATTCCCTGTGAAATAACTATGGAATTAGATTTTAAGGCCGGAGCATAATCCGTGCACTATGATGTTTTGAAAATTAGTATATAGAGAACAATTTTCTACGAACCACAGATTCAACTTCATTCGACTTATTACATAATTTTTTTTTCACCGTTTCGTATACAAAATTGTATTTACACAAAAAAAAGTTTCAAAGCTCTTCCAGCGACGAATATTCGAATTTCAACAGAAAATTTCCACAGCTTCTCTCGATCCACCATATCAAATGCTTCGTAATTAATAGTAGGGATTTAGATTTAGCTATTTCGGTAGCGTGCGCAGACAGATACCGCAACTCGCGCTAGTCCACATCAAAAAGCTTCAGTTGAATTCTAAGCAAAGCATATGCTTTTCAAATGACAGAAATAAATAGCAAACTTTTCTCAAAACTGTGTTACTGTAAAAATCTCATTTTCGATTAGCAATTCTAAAAATTTTTTTCAAAATCTCTAACGGATTTACGTTATATTTATTTATTGAAACTGAACGTCTCATATTAATTTGTTCAAATCTCTTTGTGCCTACAAATAAAAAAGTCCAAAAATATGTCACAAAAATCGGTTTTCAAATTTATAGAATTTTCAAGTGAATATTTTCCACCAAATATCAATATCAGCTGTACTTCCGCAGCCATTTTCTGAAAACTTTACTAAACGGGCACCAGATCTACGGATGTGTACAGCTGCTCAAACGAGGCCCTCGTTAAGTTGTTCGCTGCAGCAGGGCAGGGCAGTAATTGAGACGTTAAACGTTTATTTGCATTCTCGCAGTGAGCAACGTGCACTCTTTAAACGATACAAAGAGTTTACTTGAGGTTTACCGAGAACCATATTTCTCCCTCTTTCTCTCTCTCTCTAGCGGTAGTTTTTCACACTTTAAAGCCTAGATGGCTGCCTTTAATTACGCGTATCAATAAAATATTTGAACCAATGGGTATACGCGTAACTATTTTCGATCAGATATTGTCATTCGAAAGATAGTCATCGTCTTCGTTCAAACTTAGATCAGTAAAAAGTCTGATTTTTTGACCGAAGCTGTCCTAATTCATTTTCAAATCAAACATTACATAATTATGATCTCGCGAATGATCAGAGGTATGGTCCCGTGCGACCAGATGGCTAGTTAAATGTACACATCGATTTCTAAAGCAGGAAATTTGGTCATAGTTTACGTGGAATATCATTGATCAGTTTTGGCAGCAGGCGCGAGTCCATCTTGGATGCTTATTGTTAGCTAGCTCATTTTATAGGTTAGAATTGCGCGTTGAAAGCTAGAGCAATTGAATATGTGTCCCTAAGTCTAACAATAAACCGAATTCCGTCTGTATATACCTATACTACAATAAAGTAAATAGTTAAAGTAAAATAGCTGAGAGAGAATGAAAAGTGAAGTAATGTAAGAGCCGGTTCGCACATCTGGAAGCGAACTCTTATACGTTGGCAGAAAATTAAAGCCAAGAATAAGTTTGACCTAAATATATAACTAGAGCCAGGTTGTAACTTTGGTTAATGAAAAAAAACAAAAATATTCCAAAGTCACGTGCATGTATGTAGGAATTTAGAACGAGAAATATCGCGGTTACGTAGTTTCTGTTTCTACAATTTTTAATAGCTTTTTAGATAATTGCGAATGTATCCGATTTTCAACTAATTATTCTCAGCGTCAATTCAAGTGACTAATGTTTTTTCACCTAATCGTCGCTTAGCTGCAGGCCAAAAGTCATATAATATGAAAATAAGTTCGGAGGTATGCGCATGCGCACTCGCGACAATTGATAGTAGATGGCGCTGATCGCGTCTCTTCCCACCAATCACAGCTAATATCATAGATCAACGTGTTTATGAAGATTGCCAACTATAGGAGGTCTGCGTAACGAAGTGTTATAGTAAACAGTTAATGTTTACGTAGGTGTATATATTTTAATTATAAGGTTCTTTGATTCAACCTCGTAAATATTTACGTATATATATATATATATATATATACATATATATATGTTAACCACGAGCCTCTTCACTTTTAATTATATCTATACGCCACTGACTATGAGTTCAGCCGGTCGTCTGGGCCACGTGATTCAGCCCTTGACCCTGGCCGAGAGTTTAATTTTTACAGATCTTGTTATGCTCGAATAAGTATTTAGTTAATGAAGTGTCCTTCTTTCTGACAAAGAACTGCATTCAAAATTCAACATCATAACACAACAATGCAGTTGCTCTACGCATTAATGTCTTTTTCTCAAAACCCTGCTGCAGCGCTTCGTCATATGCATTGGGTTGTCTGGAATCCTGTTTACCATAAATCCATCTCGACATTTGGGAGCTTCGAACGGTCATTCTTTCCCAAAAAATTTGCCACGTCATTACGACAGCTTCAGAATCTTCGAAATCTGTCGAATTAAGTCCAACAGCACGAAATTTGACACACAAGAGTCTGTTAAATCCATAGAACAGAGCCGACTTCGCGTATAGTTAATGTGGGTCAGCTTGGCCTATATATCGTTAGATATTTTTACTCGTCTAATTCCGAACTCCCCATATATATATATATAGGTATAATACAAACCATGGCACGGTGCGGCCATGATTCGCGAATTAGTTTTAGCTTTTCGTTTAGACTTTAGACTAGTCTGACATGAGTAAGCTTCACCGCTCGGACCATAGACTATATAGACAGAATTTTGCGCTATTCTGTCTATCCCACATCTTCCTTTGAATTTTGCAATATGTGGTATGCAAGAATGTGGAATTTTATTCGATAAGCTTTCGATCGTCATCATTTTTACTTTCCGCATCATACACTTCGTGACGTATACCTTGTCGTCATTTTATGGTATAGCCCATACTAAATTCAGACGGACGTTTGCCGTTTGGATATTTATATCATTGTTCTCTCCGGATGGTAAAAATAATTCTTTATGATCACATATCACGTCGGGCAACGGGTATAGGTTCTTCATGTTAGCCACTAGGTGGATAACAATGGTACCGCTGCTGGGTGGGCTTCTTGGTCGGAATTTGTATTATACATAAATGAAAACCGATCGTCGCTGTCGAAACTCGGACTTCACAAAGCAGACTTACATACATACGCTGTACTTTGCATTCTATTGTCCTGCTGCAAAGCTATAACGTCGAGTTTCTTCTCTCTTTTTCCTGGTGCAGGTACTATACGCAAGTGCAGCAGACCATCGCATCATTTCTACGAATTGAAAATAATTGTCAAATTATATTGAACAGTGTGAAATTTCTTTCCCAGAGACAATGAGTGATACCCATCAAGTGCAGTGTAATCCTGATTGCCAGTTTATGCATCAGTATCCAGTAATCAGCTCTCGTTGAAGTAGCACGCATTAACCGCACATCATTAATTCAAATGAAGTTAATAAAATCTTATAATAACTCGTATATCTTAGCTTAATCAAGCTTAAGGTTGTTACTCCTTTTATGTCCTAATCAACGTTCTTGATTGACGTCAATTTTATTCACGCGCTTTTACAAGCTCACATTTCATTTTTATTCGTCAATATATCTATATGTATGCATTATAGCTGCAGTGCAGTTTAGTAACACGTATCTACCTATTACTCCGCCAATAAATTATTATTTATCACGATAATTTATTCCTCGATTAATTTCATCAGATCTTGTGCATTCACCCGATCAGGGGGCTAATATGCTAGTATAACGTGTTTCGTTTCACTGCAGGTTCGTGCTTTGGGCTTGTTTCTTTGCTTTCCCATACGACGATGCACTCTCGAAAGCTTACCAGCGGGATCACGGTCCCACGAAAATTTAGAGACCATAAAAATTTGACGGTTCATGGCCGGGTTCGTGCGTATGCAAACTAAATGGGGGGGGGGGGGGGGGGGGGACAGCCTCTTGCCAGCTGGATCCCTGGCAGTCTGTCTGTTAGTCGTGACCCTTTTCAGAATTGGGGTCTTTCATCGCGCATTAATCACTCCGTTTTAGATAACAGATATATTCTCATACGTACATCTAATTTCAACTAAAACCATATCGAAATGCACCAAAATATTTCCGCTCTCAGAACATGAAACTGAATTGCAGTTTTCTTTTCTCTGCTACGGTTGCAGAATTTTATACTATATTCAATCACTAGTGGTTGAACTATTCCAAAACTAATTTCGCACACTATTGCAGACACTATTATTCAGTTCAGTAATCAATAGTCGCAGAAAGATGAAATACTAGTGTCGTCTCCACTTTTGACAAATAGTTGCAAAATAGTGCCAATTCGATAAGTCTGTCAGTACGATTTTATATGGTAATGGTATTCGTCATTTCACTGATTGAATTGGGTGCACCCATCATCGATATGGATCCGTGTCAGTCTTCCACTAGTGGAATTGGCTTCACTACTAACTTATAAGTATAAGAAGCGTACTAGGTGTGACATAAAAATGGCGAGAAAAAGTTTCATAGCCATCGTAAAATAGATAAGAGAAGAAAAAATTAAACTATATAAAAAATACAGCTGCTTCAGCTGCCCGGGGGCATTTAGGATATACAGAGATATAACATCACAGTGACAACAATCGGGGTGCAACAATACTATAATAAATGATTTACAAGTCTGTATATGTGTGATAAAATATTTAACTGCCGTTCATTTCTGACAATCTTTATACCAGTTTACATATCATATATATATATATATATATATGCATACACACGCATGATATGTTTAGGGTTTCGAGTAAAAAGAGGGACGTTAAAACGTCTTCGGGTAGGAGAAAACTGCAGGCTATACCTACTTTATACATTTTTATATATAAAGTAGTATTTATATTTTATATCGTTTTATCTTATCGGGATAAAATTCAATGAAATTTTCTCGCAGCGTCTTGGCTAGGGCCGTTTCAGTTGTATGATAGGTACCCCTACTACCTATATGCATACATGCTGCAATCAGCTCGAAATTGATTATTTATTTATTTATTTATTTATTTCATTACTTAACGCATTAATTTATCTCACACTTTTCAAGTGTCCTGCATATCAAGTTGTTACTTTCTATCTGACCATCTGTGTATGGAATGTAACTGTAATAAAGCTGTCTAGAAACCAAAAACGCCTTATATTAGTAGGGTACACACTTGAAGATACGAGAATATAACGAACGCTTTGATGCATTCATTTCACATTAGTAACCTACCTTCGGGCTAAAATCCGATTTCTCAATCCCTGGAAGGAATTCATTGATTTGCTTTTTCTTTTATTCGTTTTTTTTCTTCTCTCTACTCTTCATGCTCTTTGATCTTCGATTACTGTTCTTCTGTGTTATACAATTTCACCGATGTCCCTATCGAGCACATCTCAAAGATATAATTGAAATTCGAAATTCAAGTTACATTGTTTATTATTTTTCCAAATTCGTTCATTTTCGAGTGACAGACAAATCCATTTCAGTTCTTGCGCAGGAAAAATGGGAAGTAGAAATGTTTTAAAAATTGATAGAAGCTATAAGCTCCACCTAATTTTGACTCAATTCAATATCACAAACTCTTGACTCCTGGACGAGAAGTGAGGGACGAAAAAGTTATTTTTATATTCATTACGAGAGCATTGAACGCTTAATTTGAACAGCTAAATTTGCGAGGCGTCGTCGCCAGACGCGCTCGCCTTTCATACGTATCTAAAGCACGTACATCCCATGTATGATTCTATCGTATATAGATTCACAAGTTCGATCCAAGCCTTTATATATATGGCCTAATCTCTATATACGTTATTGTTTTGCCCCGAAATGACATGATATTCTAGGATATTCCCACCTGCGGATTTGGAAGGGTTTTTAAGATACTAATTCGAAAAGCGCGCCAAAAATTGTCCGCGTTTATTGGATTTCACTTGATAAGTAGTTACAGCGAGTGGTGAGTCAGCCTCAGGACTCAACCTTGGCAGTGCGAAAGCAGAATAGAAAACTTTTTTCCTCACGGCGTGTGCAAAGTTCGATTTTGCGCTCGCTTCGCGTGCATAAAATTCAACTTAACGCGCGCTGTGTTGAAAAATGAAGTTCGATACACGTGCGAAAGGTGATTCTCGACTCGTGTGATTGTCAACCTCGCTTCGTTTGGGCGGAAAACTTCACACTCGTCCGAGAATCAACATTTTCGCACAAGTATCGAAAAGTACTATTTTCCTCACGGCGTGTGCAAAGTTCGATTTTGCGCACGCTTCGCGTGCATAAAATTCAACTCAACGCGCGCTGTGTTGAAAAATGAACTGAACACTTGAACACTTTCGCACTAGTGTCGAAAAGTACTATGGTGGTCATAAGCCGTGCGAATGAACCGCTCGCATAAATATCGTCCGGGCAATATTAGTAGTGAACGCGAGCAATTAGTCAGACGTTAAGCAAGTAGAAATATGTTGAACGGTCAGCCGCCAGAAGGAACTACACGCAATGTATAGCCATGAGCTATTCTCTAATAGTGAATACCATGAGTAATACCAATTCGAGGAAAAAAAAAATCTTGTATCTTTCTTATGTTATGTTTCACTAGTATAACAATCTGCGACATTGTTTTCACAGATGAACATGGAAAAAAAAAAAGAAAAAAACAATTTCAGCACGTAATAATCGTATGGAAGAATAATTTACAGATTTGACACGACCGGAAGTGGATTTATCGTAGAAATAACGTGCTAGAAAAAAAATTAAAAAAAAAAAACGATACGTATCACGAGCACACATACGATCCACATACGCACGTATGCAGCTTCATAACCATAAGACGTTTGGTACCCAATCCGAAATGAGTACCTATACACATAAAACTTAGAAGAGGAGCTTTCTCAACATAAAATGCGCATTATCATGGCCATAACAATAAAGTTGCCTGCTCCAAAAAGAAAAAAGGAGAATATTTCGAACTAATCCTTTCCATCTAAGGCCTATAATACATGGAACTTGGATGATCCGAGTTCATGACACCGCGCCTATCTGTATTTTTTGTAATAATTTTACGATCATATTGACAGATTTACAACAGAGTTCGTTCACTTCTAATATACGTGGGATATATGCTTACGCGTACTTGTTCTATGTATCACGATCGTGTAGGTGTATGTACTACTATTATAGCGTAATCCCGGCGGCAATTAATGTCTAGGAAGGCTTCAGCGTCGCCTCCGCTCTCTGCATATGCATCAGTAAATCATGCGTTGCTATATGGAATATAAGTAGGAGAAAAGACAAAGTTAATGACACCCATCGCCCGTGTCAGTGTTGATCTAAACGCTGGTTCAATGACGATTAGATCCTGCTTTTCGCAACTGCTAGATAAAACGGTGACGGGATTGGGCGCGGGTGCGGGTGCGGAGGTGACGTCACTTTTTTAGCTCGGCCTTTCTAGGCGTTGATTTATGGACGCAATTCTTTCTGACATGCAAGCACGATAGGAGGCACCTCACATCTATGATATGAATGACAATTATCGTCGCATAGAAGCACGTGTGTATAGTCACATTGTGTTGAAATAGTCATTTTCGATACTAGTGCGAAAATGTTCTTTCGCACTAGTATCGAACTTCATTTTTCAACACGGCGCGCGTTAAGATGAATTCCATGCACGCGAAGCGTGCGCAAAATCGAACTTTTCGCACGCCGTGTAAAAAGTATAAATTAGGGTGATAAGGTTGACTTTTTGAACTATGATACTTCATGTTCTGTTCGCACGACCCTGTGGCTGAATAACCTTTCGTAGGGGTGATAATCGATCGTATCGGCGATACCTACTTCTTTGTAGTAAGAAAAGCTCTTAACGCCCGTGCCGAGAGTTAGTGAGTAGTGCAACGATCCGGCCGACAAAAGTCGCACGTATGGAGATAATAGATGCTTAGAAGAATTATAGCCAAGATGTAATCTGACGCTACCAGGAATTACGTAATGCCCAGCCAGAGAGATACTCGGCTACGTTATGGTAAGCCACGTGTCTAACAAGGATGACGGTTTATAGCTGTGTAGCATACTATAGTTATATGACTGTAAATAAGAAGTGGGCGATTTATTCATATTTGCATGAGAACGCGAACTCTGGCAATAGGGTTAACGCATCTCCTGAACTCTGCGCAGCAACTCCAAACTATGTATAAGCTATACGTATATAGATCCATACATATGGGGCATTCCACGTCAAATAAGCAGCTCATTTCCCTCACAACCTTCGATTTTGATCATTTTTTTAATTTCATACCAACGTAAAGAGAATGAAATAGTATATTGTGTACCAAGGGCGTAAAGTGGGCTTTTTTAGACCGAGTGTGGAGTTTGCAGTACGAGTCGGAGGTGAGCTAGCACGAGTCGAAGACGAGTGCATTTGCGAGCCGAAGACGAGTACTGCAACCACACAAGGTCAAAAAGGCCACTTAGCCCTTGGTGCACACCATATTTTTTGTGACACCCGCGATTTTCGCGTTTTTGAGCGATTTCAAAGGAGCGGGCAAAAAAGTTCTTTTTTGCCCGCTAAAAGTCGGTAGCGGGCAAAAATAGCTCATTTTTCCCGGCTAAAAATCGGTAGCGGGCAAAAATAGCTCATTTTTGCCCGCTACCGACTTTTTTTGCCCGCTGGTACAAAAACGTTGATTTTACGCCCCATTTTTAGGTAAAAAAAACGCAAAAATCGTGCATGTGTTACAAAAAATAACGTGCACGTTCGGTTGCTCGATTACCTCAAACACGGCGCTTCGAAATAAGATTTCTTGACTGTACCTATCCTACCCGCAGGTGTACATCTCAATCAACTTTACGTAAGAAATAAAAAGGTTTCTTGCCATACTCGTTAGCTAATACATGAATGTAAAAAATATGTACGTGCTCTCACATGTTTAATTTTTATCCATAAATAATCACACAAACATACATGTATGTATATAATATATATAATATATCTATGGCGCCAATAACATCGTTAATTGATATACTGTGTGTTTTCTAACATACAGTCATCCGTATCAAGGGTACATATGTAGGTAAATTGCTATATCTGTAGAGTTTCTGGAAGAAAATCTTCGCAATAACAAATAAGTGCATAATTTTCTCGTTTTTAACGGTTTGGAACTATAGACAACATTTCTTACTTCACGTTTACGAAATCTAGTAAAGATTGTAGAGACTAGAGACTAACGAGTATCTACATATAATATATATATAGATGTACTATATATATATATATAGATATTACAGACCAACGAGTAACGACGCTTATTGCACTGTGTCGTAATTAAAGACACACTATTCGCGTTATGTTCTCTTATCTGTCCCTGACTGCTTTGTCTTTGCGAATATACATACGGCTGGATTGGATAACACATATACGGATTACAAAAAATAATTCAGAATACAGAAGAGGCCCGATCAACAGTTTTTCAGCAACTTATGCAAAAAAACTTGAAATACTAGGATTTAAACGTTATTTATTTATTTATTTATTTATTATATTTTTTTAAAGATTTTAATCTACGGATGAACCGTTATAATTCTCGTGATAAATTTATTGCTACCGAAGACTGACGCGTTTGTACTGAAAGAAATTTTCTACGCATCCCCCCACTCCCGATCCTCGAGGTTCTACTGTAGTTTGAAATTCTAATGCATGTAGGTGGATATAGGTGCGGTTATGCGGTTAAAACGATTAGAAAAAAAAAAAAAAAATAAAGATTTTCTTTGGAGATTCATCGTCAGTTAATTATTTTAACTAAATACGGAAGTATATGCTAGTTGGTACAAAATTAAACTTGGAGAGCTTTTAGGTGCAGCCAGCAGCGTGCAGAGTCCATGCGCATAGGGAAAAAAGGAATAATGTTTATCAGAGGCAAAAAAAGTGAAATTCGAACGTAAGCTAAATAAGAAAGGTTAAATATTTATTCAAAATCCCCCCCCCCCCCCCCCCCCCCCCGAATATATTTTTAAACCAATTGAACGGACGAATACCTTTTACCACGCTCTCATCAATGTTTTCAAAAGCCACGTGATTCTAATTTGGAAAATATCGGGTTAAATATATCGCTAATCATACCCAAAATGACTCCAAAATATTGATTACCGGTTTTTTCAAATTTAGTGCGACTCGCTAGTGACTCTAATTTTGATTCTTGAGCCCCAAAATTAGCGTTTTGGGTTCAAGAATCCGCGAACCCTGCTTTCAGTTTCGAGGATTTGATCAATTCAACTACAGATTTTACAAATTTTCGTTTTTGAATTTGGAGATTCGTCTCTAATTGCCCGAACTGATTCGAATCAACATTATTTTCGTTCTCAAAACATTGGAAAAATAAAATTTCGATTTTAGTCTAAGAAAATTTTGAATTCGAAATTTCCCGAATCGATTTTCATTCACACTTACTGCAGTCTCTAAGATAATTAGGAAACCGCAAGTATATATAGTCGATTACTAAAGCACGTCGCGTGTATAGTATGATATATTGTGTACAGATTTGTATTTGTAAATTACTCTGTTTAGTATATCTAGTATATCCTACACGCAAACACACACACGCACGCAAACATACATATACCTAGAAACACATACACGTATCAAGTATACGCATGTGTGCGAGGTATGTGTTAATTTTTTTATTTTTTTTTCTTTCTTTCTTTTCGTCCACTATAGCGATTTTTATGCCCGCACGATTTCATTCACCACGAAGCACAACTGAACATTGCGAATTAGTGGTGACCTTGGTCCGATCAGTCGACGGCACGTGCGAATGACTGCATATAGTATGTATAGCGAATCATGTATGTATGTCAAGTTCTGGTTCAACTTTTAGGCAAAATTAATCGCACAATTTTATAGGGTGTAAAATAAAACTACGGACAGTGATATAGTGATCAGATATATTATCAATAAATTTCGATTTTTTTTTCATCTTTTCTAAATTTTTTCTTACTAACAGAATAGAAAAAGAATCAAATTCTTTTTCCTTGTATCCCGCACCGTTTTATCTGATCAATTAGGTAGAGTGAAATTGTAATTTCCCAGGTGTTGCAGCTGTTTTTTTTTTTACTTGTTCTTCAAAATAAGATCATTTGCCCAGTCATTTTTTTTTTGTGTGTTTGTATGAGGAACCAATTACGTGTTATCGGTCATCGATTGGTAGAGGCATAAGTAGAAGGAACAAGAAATACGAAACGAAAAAAATAAAACAAAAAGGAAGAAAAGAAAAAAGGAATAAAAAAGTTACACAAAAAACCGTTTGAGTTTGTCGCGGGCGTATATATATATATATATACATACCTACTCACCGCGATGATAAATTTTAACATCTGTTTTAATTCTCGGCTGTGTATATTATATATTATATTGTGTATCGACGCCTGGGCGGAAGAAGATCGTATCTCGGAAAACCGGCGAAGAAGATCGTAAATCGGAAGACCCATGAAGAAGATCGTAACTCGCAAAAACCCGTGAAGAAGATCGTAACTCGCAAAAACCCATATAATATTGTACGAGTTTTTGCGAGTTACGATCTTCTTCACGGGCTTTTGGGAGTTACGATCTTCTTCATATAATATCATACGGGTTTTTGCGAGTTACGATCTTCTTCACGGGTTTTTGCGAGTTACGATCTTCTTCACGGGTTTTTGCGAGTTACGATCTTCTTTACGGGTTTTTGCGAGTGACGATCTTCTTCATATAATATTATACGGGTTCTTGCGAGTTACGATCTTCTTCATGGGTTTTTGCGAGTGACGATCTTCTTCATATAATATCATACGGGTTTTTGCGAGTGACGATCTTCTTCATATAATATTATACGGGTTTTTGCGAGTTACGATCTTCTTCACGGGTTTTTGCGAGTTACGATCTTCTTTACGGGTTTTTGCGAGTGACGATCTTCTTCATATAATATTATACGAGTTTTTGCGAGTTACGATCTTCTTCGCGGGTTTTTGTGAGAGGCGATCTTCTTCACGAGTTTTTGCGAGTTACGATCTTCTTCACGGGTTTTTGCGAGTTACGATCTTCTTCGCGGGTTTTTGTGAGTTACGATCTTCTTCACGGTTTTTGCGAGTGACGATCTTCTTCATATAATATTATACGGGTTCTTGCGAGTTACGATCTTCTTCATGGGTTTTTGCGAGTGACGATCTTCTTCATGGGTTTTTGCGAGTGACGATCTTCTTCACGGGTTTTCGCGAGTTACGATCTTCTTTACGGGTTTTTGCTAGTTACGATCTTCTTCACGGGTTTTTGGGAGTGACGATCTTCTTCATATAATATTATACGGGTTTTTGCGAGTTACGATCTTCTTCACCGGTTTTCCGAGATACGATCTTCTTCCGCCCAGGCGTCGATATGTACTATATAATAAATAATAGCAATGACCAAATCGTTCAACACTTACATTATATCTATTACGATGCATCTAGGGAAAAATTAATCCTATTGCAATCTAATTAATTATATCCGCACTTATCTTACGACGAGAAACAAAAACCAGAAACCAGGTGCTAGCGAAAAACTGTGCAGATCCATTCAACGAATTTACTGCATATACATATACATATGTATAGCTATAGATATTATACGACTACAGATTGATAATTTGATCTGTTATTATAGGAGGTCAAGGTTCACATCAAGCCGAAAGCTCGCGAGTTCTTCAGGACTACGAGTCTTGTCGATGACGCGTTTACTCTCGATCTAAACTCTAAACGATCTGACCCACTTTGTCCGAGCTCAGTCTGATGCGTATATATTTATATATGTATATACATATGTTTTGACCAATATCATCCACAAAAATGACCCAATTCTTTCAATCTGAGTGAAAATTCAATCGGTGCAAATGTTGTATCACCGCATCCAGCTATTATTTGACCGACAAAATAATTTCGCGAATAAGTTTCCCGTCACGATCTTGAAGATATTTTTCATTTTTTATTGTGTCCTCGCAATTCCTCAGAGAATCGAGATGAAAGGCTGCCGCCTATAATTAGCGTGCAAATGCCTCACGCAAACCAAAAATTGACGAAAACACACGCGAAACTGTTTATAAAGTAACGAGAATTGGAATCAACGATCTTTTTCATCTTCTCCTTCCTCATTCTTCTCTTCAACCAACAATTTTGTACAAAACTACTCGAAAAATTTGCGCAGTCACGTTTTGAATTCGAGAAAAATCGGTAAAGTCATTTGTGTTAATATATCGGCAACCGATCCTCCGATTCGGATATGATTTTGTCCGATTGTACTTCTCGCGAAAGCTTTCTGGCAAAATATCAAAGAAATTGTGAATCAATTTCCGTTGGGCCGGTTTCATCGAATAAAATCATTTTATTTCGATGGAATACCGTGTTCATAAAAATCGGCATATTACATCAAATGATACGGCACCCGAATCAATCCGGCGGAGAATGATAAACATAGGCTATCCGGTCAGTAATTATCGTGGCAGAAGCTGGTCTAGCTCCTGACCATGACCGTTCGGGCGAAAAAATTGGGTCATCTAAAGTGGTATAAACTTAGTTATATCCGTTACGCCCACATCAGTGATTTCATTTGTTTTCTATTCTATTATTACGGTTGCGGTTTTATTATCTATGAAAAATGAAAAAGAAGAAATAAGAAAAGGGGAGAATGCAATCCGCAAAGATTTTCCAAAAACACTGATCAGGACTCAGGGTTGAAATTTTTGTCATTCAATCATCATACGAATTCGAAATTCGAATTCGAATTCATGAACCTTATTTCATATCTACACTGTCCAAATGATATACACACAACCAAAGTATGCGAGACGGGTGCAGATTGTTATCATCGTTTATAACGACAAACAGACAAATCATTGTCTTCTTGTATTATGTATTGTGCAATGAAACGCGTGCGAGATGCTGCGCTGGCTGCTGTGCTGCTGCTGCAGCGTAGTTATTGTGTATGTTTAAAAGTTGAAACGCGTCTGCCAAAACAAAGGCATAAAAGCTAATTCAATATAAAATGAGTAAGCCCATGGTTGTGCGCGATGGAATTGGATCGTTTCTAAGAATTACTGCATCGTTTAAAAACTGAAATCATCTCATTTTAATTACACGAAGGTTCTCCATCTCGACGATGATGCACTTTACTATTCAAAATTCACCCGCCAAATCATATTATCTGCGTATAGATTATGAAATTTAGGCCAGACATTAGAATTTCAGACTTCTGCATATGCCACAGATTATGAAATCATATCTAATCAGTATAATTCGGAAATAACAAAAAATGACGACGAAAATTTCAAAGAAATAAAATAAATCAACGAATGAATCGAAAGGGGTAAGAGTTGGCATGTGATGCCCCATATTGCACCCCTCTCAATATATACGTAATAATAATTAATAATTACACGACGTTTCTTTTTTCAGCTGATTTCGAATTTCTTTAAACAAACTATAGTATAACTACATAGTAATTTCGTGGTAAATAAAATCGTTAGTTTCTTTTTTCTTGGCATCCGCATGTCGGTCCCATAGACGTTTCCGGTTTCATTTTGGCTAGTGTGATGGCTCAAGGAAAGATTTGATCCGATCTATTCCTGGATTGTGAAATATAAGAGCTGGCTAATGTTTATTCTTCCGGAAAATAAAATATCTCGAGACTTGGACCGATATAGGGTGTCTGAACACGTTCCTTTTAAAAATATACCTGCCTATATTATCGTACAGTTAAGAAAGAATTTTTTTCCATTTTTTTTCCTCTTCTTCTTCTTCTTTCTATCAGTTATATTATATATTTTTTTTCCCTACATTCAGGTACAACTACGATCAATCTGTGCATCAAATTATTCGCACGGGTAAAAATAAAAGAGAGAAGCAATAAATCGAAAAGACTATTTGATTTTCTTTTTATACACCCTAAGCGATCGTCAGCGCATGCGCTGTGCCGTATTATTTATATTATGGACCTTGAAATGAAACTATTTTTGGAACCCGTCTTAAAGTCGAGGCAGTGAACTTGCCGCCGATATATTTTTATTCTTTTTTTTAAATATATTTCTTCTTCTGCTGCTGCTGCAGCAGCATCTTGCGCAGACAATTATATATAATACAATACACACAACATTTTCTTTTGTTGTTGTTGTTGTATGTCTATATATGCACTTTTGTACAGTAGAACCTCGCTATTGTACAAAAAGTGGTAAAACATACATGAAATTGATTGAAAAAAAAATAAAATGTTGTAATAACTTGCGTAAATATACCTACTATTAAACATATATAGACATCGACGCGATTTTTTTGAAGTAGGTAACTTTATCGTATGTATAAGCAACTGTAACATACGGTATCATTTATTTTTTACCGATAACTGCCCGATCATCATGAAACTGATTTTTATCAATAGAAAATTTTCATTACAAGCTTATTATCCGGGATCTGAACATCCCCACTCCTGCAGATGATCCCGAATAATCGAGGTTCTACTGTATCTATATAATGGGGCGGGAAGTGTAACGAATTCAAACTACACTTACTAAGTGGAGCGAAGAAAAAAAAATTCTATTTTAAGATTTTAACGATATAAATATGCTTCATATATACTTTTATGTATATTGTATATATGTATATAGGAGTATACATATATATGTATATAAATTTCAACAGTGACGAACTTGCTCAAGTGCCGCCGTTTCTCGCTAGAACTCTGTATCAGACCGATTGTTTATTTGATAATTAAATTTTATTTATGTCTGTGGTGAATTTACTGCATATACATACACATAAATTGGATGTATTTATTACGTGTTCAATTCCTTCTAGATATTCAAAAAAATCGTTGATGATTATTAGCCCTTTTTTTTAGAATTAAATCAAAATCGAAAGAAAATGAAAATGAATAAAACAAGAAAAGACGAAAAATAGACCGACGACTTTCGAAACTTACAATGTTATTGTTCTCTTCGTTATTGTTGAACATATATTTCAGGCCAAGATAATGAGCGAAACGAATCCATGTCACGTGTCATTCGTCGTGATCGTCATTCGTCAGTTTAATTGAAATTCGGCAATATTTGGAGTCTGGCCAAAGTGGTTTATAGATTTTAAACAGGAACAGCCTTGTCTCGATTTACTCGGTCATGGGAAATTGTTCGGGTGCATGCGGCACGAATATGTTTACGTCTTATCAATTTATCTATAAGAGAGAATTTGTAGAATGAATTGAAAATTGTTCAACATTGTGATACAAGTGCGGAAGGTATAGGCAATATCCTACGAGTGCCGTGATGACACAATGCGTATAATTGAATCATTTTGAAGTGCCCACGCGCGAAAAAAGCACTAGTGCTTAAAGTAGACTATTCGCGATGTGCGGATATGCGCTGACTCTTATTTTCTCCACTCTTCGGAAATAAGTCACCTCACGCACGCTACACGGTTCTTGAAAATCAAACTTCCGAAGCAGGTGTTGCGAAGAATTCCTTTCAGTTTATTTAGCCATACGGCCTAATAGATACAAGAGCAAAATTTTACTGATTCAACCCAGGTCCGCCCCCCTATATTCCTGAAGGTTCGGACGTACCCTCAATCTTGGGGAATTGGTGGGTATGTTATACCTTGCGAAAGCAGCGATACCTAATATTATGCACACGCATGTATTTTGTATAAGGTAGGTATAGCGAGAAAGGTTATTGTATGCAAACCATACCCCGTATACCCCGTATTCTCTCAAGTAGTTATCGTTTCATCTCACTCTGCTTCTCACTTTCTCGCATTGCCTATCGCTATTTTTTTCTCCTATACTTATATAATTATTCGTATTCCTCATAGCCAGTCGTCTTGTCCTCACGAAACCCATTACACCTCCGGATCTTATTGTCATTCAAGAAGGAGACCACAAACTGTCGCGCCATGCCGCCGTAGAGATCTTAGCACACATATGTTCGTGCATATGAGTAGGCATATGGCAAAGAGGAGAAAAATTATTCAACAATTCTCCCACACCCTCGCGGAAAACTTTTCTTCCAAAGTTTATTCATTACAAATCAAAAAAGAAAAAATGACAATGCAAGTGAAAGACTGACGACAATCGGTTACCAAGAAAGTCATCGAGGTCGGACTGCTCGAACCTCTTCCGGTCTTTCTTCCTGTCTTTCTTTCATACCCAGACGATTATTAATAGTCATTTAATGCATGCCTGCGTATTTTTAATTCATATCCTTCTTCAGTCTGCACCGAGTAGTTCACACCCTGGATTGAATACATGATGAACATTGGAACATTCGTAGTTTTTTTGCGATTGATAATTTGTCGATTTGTAATTTCATGTCATGCATGAGTAGAATTTCAGGATAATTCAATACCGATTCAGAATATTGTGAATTTTTATTCCCGTCAAATCTAGGATCAAGCAAATGACAAGATAAGTGTAAACGATGCTTGTAGGTGTAATTGAATTCATTATAACGAAAACGAACGACATTGTGAAGTTACCCACACAGCACCCAATATTGCCCAATATTGTAGCAACATTGCCGCAATATTGCAATATTGTAGCAACATTGCAGCAATATTGCAATGTTGCAGCAATATTGCAATGTTGCAGCAATGTTGCTACAATATTGGGCAATATTGGGTGCTGTGTGGGTATTGACGTTGATATTTTGCGAACAGTTACTATTCAGCATTCGAATATATTTTTATAGTTTTTGAACGGCCAGTGATGAGCTTATGGATAAGGCAATTCTGTCATCACGTGTGAAGTGCTGAATCTTGACTGTCTCAAGTATTAAATTATACGGACGTGTAAATCCCTAGACGATTTTCATGCTACAAACAGATTTTGGCATCATAGCCGAAGGGCTGAAGCGTCAACTTCTTATTCCGATAGTGACGACTTACATGTTATACATGTCCCATCTTCGAATCAATATCGACTAGATTCACGCACGAGTACGACGGATTAATAGGGTATTTATTTATCAACACACATCTATTTATAATAATAATCAAACTCTTTGTTGGTACATCAACAGTTCAACACTCTATATCGGATATGTACAAAGAAATACTTTGTCTTAAATCGCTGCAAGGACTGAACGCTAGTACCGAGATATACAACCTTCGCGAATGACCTTCCACGTCTTTTTATCCCTCACATACATATGTGTATTTATGTACAGTAGAACCTCGATTATCCGGTAGCAGATCAGCCGGGAAGCGGATTATCTCGAATCATTTTTTCTTTTCTTTTCAATTCAACTACCGTCCAAGTATTTCAAAAGTGCAATAAATCTAGTGCATCTGTAAACGATTCCACGATTTGTCTGATGATAACTGAATCTGTAAAAGTTTTTTCAAAATTCTGAAACGACGACATACTCAGCCACTTTCTGCCGTAATGAAACAGTAATCCCCGAAGTTTAATTCCGATCTATGGGGTCGTATGGAAGAAACTACGAATTGCGTTTTCGAGGCGATCAAAGCGTGTCAGCCATTATCATAATTTGTTATTGCCGAAAACTGGACAGTTTTCACGACACTGGTCCCGGCGATCCCGGATGATCGCGCGGTTCTACTGTATACAGCTTTTACAGAGTATAAGAGGGAGGAATTTAAAAACTGAATATAAATGATCGATCTTTGTTTTTAAACGGTACATGATGGAGTAGCTATCTCGTGATGGTTATCTCAGATTTTCGACAAAGACTTTATAAGAAATACTGTTAATTGCATATTGAGAAGCGCGGGATAAGAATCTCTGTTTATAATTGTGAAAGGCTGCCGATTGTCGATCCATCGCTCCACACATTTTGCCGATCGTAAAAAGCACCATCCGTAATACTCACATGTATGTATGGGACATGTACATATATGTACTAGTATGATATATCTGTGTATATGTTGTGTATAAATTTATTTATATTGCTTATGAAAAGACACGTGGTTATGGTTTCATGTCGTTTTCATTTCATCTATAAGCTTACGGTTCTAAAAAAGTCTTGACGTCAGTTCCGGGTGAAACTGTTACGACGAAATCTTATCTTGTCGTAAGTTTAGAGCCCGGCAAGATCACCACTGAATAAAAAGCTTCGGAAACATCACCGTCGAATGGTCGAAGTCTACTTTTGATCTTCCAATAAATTTTTTAACGCGCTTAATTTACTCACCATGCCATGACAAAGGCTGACAGAAACCACGGACCGCGGATCTCCCTTCACAGTTCCGGTGTAAAAACAGCCAAGCTGATGGCCAGGGTGTTCCCGTCTCGATGAATTTTCACCTATGTGTGTCACCTGCGAATTAAAATTATTTCGTTTATGGCCAGCTGCACCAAGTATGAAACCGTGTTGATTAACAAATTGACGTATCTGCATGGTATAGATGCACGGAAGTCAGGTTGATGAAGAGTTTCTATCTTTAGTTCGAATTGGGAGTCGAAAATTTATGAGGATAAATTTATGATGTGTTATGGGTATGGCAACTAGGTATTTCCGTATTTTTCCATCGGAGTAAATAGTTTCTCTATTTTACTCACTTTGATGTCAGGCGAAACAAAACTTGTATCTTGTGTCAGTAAAAGATGGAAGTCTTTGCCAAATGCTTTGAATTCGTACTGCGGATGTGGGTCCCAAACTTCGGCAGTTGAGTGTCTGAAGTGACCAGTGTCATGTCTAGCCGCTGTTAGACCGTCTGCTGTAATGAAAAAAAAAAAAATATAAGAATAAAATAGAGAGGTGAAGTGGTATCGCTAATATCAGCGAGAATAGAAGACGAACTGAAATTGATCTGAGCAGTACCCGCGGCAAAGAGATTCGATCATCCGAAGAAGAGCCTTAAATTGATCGGTATACGAAATAAATTGCATACCAATCAAACTTCTTTGTCTCGTGAAAACAAAACGTGTATAGATATGTGTTTTGCACAACTGGAATGGGAACGGGAATGGGAATCGCAATGGGTATTAGCCGACGAGTCGATGAGAGAACTTTCGTGTCTGGCTTCGAGACCGAAGACTAAGCATCAGTCAGCAAGGCACTTCGCGATCCGTGATCCGTGAATAGAATAATAATTACTAACTGCATAGCTCCGAGAACTCAATACGAGACTGGTGGTGCAGTTAACGACTGCAAACGTACGTTAAACAGGGCTGAGAATTGCCTAATGAATTTAAATGTATATAAGGTTCGCAATTTCATTTCAATTGGCCTAATGATCGAGACCGCGAATTCCACCCATTGAATGATGACTAAACAGTCGGGCAGACGAAGAATTACAAATAGACGAAATTGCGGGACAGAAAAGGAGCTGACAATTCGTCAGCGGACATCTGCAGCCAATAACTATCAATATAATTATTAATTTATCATGAGAAATACGTATTCCGATCTCTGGTTTATTTTCTATTGGCGAACAAGCCGGCACAACAATTTCTCCCTTTGTCCACCGTTATAATAGTTCAATAATCTTAAAAATATTAAATTGCCGGAGTTGCATAAAAATTATTAAATTATTTCAATTAACCGATCAGATTTAATAAATTCAACAATTAAGTACATCATAGATCATATAACTCACCAGGATCTTCGTAGACATTTTGATCAATTTTCTTAGGCGATACGTGCTCGACGTAATCTTCCCCGGGCGAAAAATTTTTCTCAAATTTCCTCATTGGTAGACCGTGGCCTTCGATCTCTTCCGCTGATTGCGGTGAGCCAACTGAAACAGCCAAAGAAAATACTTGCGATTAGTATAACAAATCGTAAACGAATTTACACTTCCGGGTGGAAATGTCTGCGGTGAATAATCTCCGCACGGATATGTTACAGGCGTATTGCATGGAGTTGAATTTTTGTTTATGTTCAGAATGCTGAATGCTTAATTCTGTGTAATTTTAGGTCATTGAACAAGATTATTATTAAAAAAAAAAAAGCGAAATTTCAAGGTTTTCAGGGATTTCACAAAATTCATGAGGATTTTATAGGACTACAGATCACATTGTGTTTGCAAACTGAGAAATTGTCAAAAAACTATAAGACCTAATAAAATACACACATCCGATGATAATTATTATTATATAAGACAGTTCGATGGCCTCCGAGTAGTTCTATAAACCTTTAAGGAATTATATTGTTCAAATTAGTTCGCGCAGCTTGATACAATCGTTGTATTAGCTGGCTATAAATAATTATGCATCTGGTCTTGAGTAATCCGACTGGAAAATCAATTGATTACTATTCGCTGCACAGAAGCGCTGCAGCTGCGTCTAACGACAAGACGATCATATTTTCAATTTCTTATACATATTGCTTTGTGTCTGCTGAAGCCAATAGAAACGAGAATTAGTCAGCCGGGAGAAACTGCAAGTTGTGAGAAAATTGTTCCGTCAGAATTTATTTCATTATTCAAAAAGTTTCTCAGGAATATTAAAAAACGAATAAAAAAAAAATAGAATATTTCCTCATGGCGTGGCAGTGAATTGCAAGAAGAAAAAACCCATCAATTATACAAACGACATACGTAGGTACTGATAAATATCTTCGTTCTGAATGATTCAGATGTAATTAACAATGAAGTTGTCTGTTTCTCATTTTTGTTCTTATTCATATCCTGACAATCAGTTTAAATATATAGTCTGCGCGTTATAATAGTTTTGAATCAAGTCTGCATATGTAATAAGAACGTTTTCAAGGTTCTTGTAGCTTATAATTGTAGCTTGATTCCAATTGGCAATTATCAGTTCTGACGGTGCCGTTTATTGTCGAATCCTATACGAACGGATTGCAATTATTCATTCACTTCATCAAGGAAGCTGTACGTAGTATTACGTAATTTAAATAAATCTATTACATAATAACAATCGTGATTACTGATTATGCATACTAAGGCCAAAAAAGCGCCGGTCAATACTGGCGTGAATATGAATCTCACGTTTCTTCCTTATCGTGTAAATTGAGTTACGAATCACACGTACCAAGTGATAGGCCTTGATCAGAAGACGCAAGGTGTTTGACAAGAATCTGACAATGAAGCATATACAGTCGTTTCTCGACTGGTTTGGCAAAAGAAGAACAACAGAAAAGAGCGAAAACAACAACTAGAATGAGTTACGCCATGGAATGTAATGGAATGAAGATATTTCATGCAACGTACTAGGGCTAGGTGCTTCGTAATACGAGCTTATCGCTTGGCAATAGGCACAGTGATCATGGGTCGGCCAGGGTTACGGTCAGCCAAGACCTGCGATGAGATGCGCAGACGGTATATGACCCCGGAGAGCCGACCCTTAATGAGCTCGTGACTGGTCATATTCGCGACCTTTACGCCCTCGTCGCATATGCCTACTACTTTCACATTTTTATCTCTTTTTTTACCAGCTCCATTATGTCGTGATAGGGAAAAGGGTTAATCCGAAGAGATAGACACAGTCAGAGGAGATGCGTGGATGATGAATATTAATTGTCGAATTCAAATTGTCATAAATTTGTGCCAACAATTTTGTACTAAAATTCCCGCCTGACATGTCAAATCGGACTAACGATCAGGGAAAGTACCCCGACAGCATTTAATATGGCCGAATATTGTGGGAACATTGTAATATTGCTGCAATGTTGCTACAATATTGGGGAATATTAAATGTTGTGTGGGATATTTTTAAAGTCGAAGAAATTTTGTACAAACAATTAGATTCTTTGACTGATGGGCAGTTTGTAGTCCACAAAGTATTTTGTTGACTGATTCAGTTGCCATCACATCAACATCGATTACTATATACCTATTTGGCGGTTAGTTATTTATAATCAGATACTACCCAGACAGCACAGAATATTGCCCAATATTGTAGCAACATTGTAGCAGCATTGTAATATTGCTGCAATACTGCTACAATATTACAATGTTGCTGCAATACTGCTACAATATTACAATGTTGCTACAATATTGCTACAATATTGGGCAATATTCTGTGCTGTCTGGGTATATGACCTGCAATACTTTAATTTTGGATTGGTCGAGCTGTTCTGAGGCCTCGGTCTCATCACCGGCTCGAGCTACTTTGGTTGCGGGAAGGCTTGGCCACCTAGCGGCGCCAGGCAGATGAGCCTTTGCCTCTTTGGGGAACTTTGGAAAGGAATGAGAATTAAGATCGTTTTCTTGGTTCATCCAAATGTGAAGTAACGAGAACTATTCCGTTCTCGAAATCTGAAAAAATGGTTACAAATCCCATGATGGAAAAAATAGAAAATAACTAAAATAAAGCATAAATTGAAAGTAACTAAACTAGAAACAAGTAAATATACCGTGAAGTTTTGAGGAAGCGGAACGATGGGCGTGCTATAGTTCGACCAACACACGCTCGCGTTGCGTACGTGAGCTGCCAGTGACTGCGAGTAGAAGCCCACGTACGCAACGCGAGCGTGTGTTGGTCGAACTATAGCACGCCCATCGTTCCGCTTCCTTAAAACTTCACGGTATACGTTATCGATGAAAGGATATCCAGTCTAGCTGCTTCAAGCGGCGCGGCGCATAGACCGTTGCATTTGGTTATGTAATACTCATATCGTATACAGATATTATAGAAAGATCATACAAAGGTGAGCAGTGATTCCGGTTTAGCAATTCCTGGTATAAAAAAGTATGAAACAAAATACAAACGGTTGATGATAATTGCGGTTTAATTAATTAATTAACATCGGATTATGACTCGTACCTATGAGAAGTATGAGATCTGCCCAAATATGGTACTATACGTGATCGATCATGTTCTTCATTCGCATGTGCATGCGGAAATAACTTGGGTAAATCCTTTTGATCATGGGAATTGTTTCGAGGTAAATATCGAAGGTGATCATCTCTTGCAAACTAACAATTTCATTTCTAATTACTTACATTGAATAATAAAACTTTTTTACATAATTCTGCGAAAACGATATCAACGCTAAATTGTCCGTGATCATTGATCATCCCAAAACCATGATATGGAAGGGGATGGGGGGGAACAGAAGAAGCACGGAGTTTCTAGGTATGCTGATGAGTATTAATGGGTGGGATTTCCCGGTAACATATCATACCTACCGGTTGAAGAATTCCATTCGTTTACGGGTTTACAGAAATCGCATTCGAGGAGATGAACGTTTATCACACGATGCTAATCGCGGAGCGATATGATCGGCTGTATGCTCATATAGTTATGTACATACAGTTGTATAAAATTGATGTGTTCATGTAGTGGATACCGCATGGGTGTATGCATGTGTACGATGTGCAGGATTTATTCATTTACATGCGTAGAAGCCGGACGCTGTTAACTATCTAAGAATTACAGGTGATGAATTTAAAACTACGAGTTATCGCGTACCTATATGTATACCTACGTCGGAGTTTATCACGATCGAAAGAATTGAACCCTATAACACACTGTCATGTCAAGTTAGTGCACAAGCTAGGCGCCGCACTACGTAATCGTTATTACATCAACCTAAACAATCGGTCGAGTGATATAAGTGAGTTGCTCCTAATTGCCATTGTGCTTTACGATTACGTTAGAATTAATGGCGAAGGTTAGAGTACAACACAAGTCAACGTCAAAGAAGTAGTAGTTTTTTTTTTTCAGACGGTACCCAGACCGCAGAAAAGCGTTCGTCACATTGACATCGTGAATTTTTGTTGAAAAATTTTCATTTCTGACACAGAATTTTTGAGAATTTTTTCAGACCTTTCGATCACGGTCATCGATCAGATGTTGAAGATGAAAAACTTTGAAAATTCATCACGCGCTGAAAGTTATTTTGAAAAATTTGAAACAAAAATTCTGTCCGCTCTTTGGAGACAGAAAATGGATACAAAATCGCGGACCAGATATGAGAGGTCGAGGGTCTGCAGGACCAGGTCGATTTGGCATGGAATGCCCCGTATGCACCCTCAAACGATTCTCATAATCATTAATGTACGTTTTACAGACTTTACGTTCGATTGACTTCGCCGTTACGTTACTCTTAGTTACGTAATCGCCTAACGTATAAACCATGGTCGGAATCGCACCTATAGCGATAGGCAGGATAGCACATATATATATATATATATATATATATCTTCTTGCGCAATGGTCCAAAAGATTTTATTGTCCAATCAGCATCCTAAACGCGGCTCAACTATCCTTGGCAAAAATTTGCGATTGCGTAATCCGCTGAGGATAAATGAAACTGCAGTTTCATTCGGTATTCTCTTATTTGAAAGCAAATATATTTAAGTATGCTATGTGTATGTAATTCTCAGTTTCATGAAAATCATCTATTCGCAACCATATTTACTTGTAAATTTAACGATGAAAGAATGAAAGTCTATGAATTATTATTTGAGGTAAACAAATTATTTCATTATGAATGAAAATAAATTGTCTCATATAAAAAAAATACAAAAATACAATTTATCTCATATTTTTAATGATCTGCGAATCGCTATTTTTATGAAGCGCAAAAATTGGCCGCCGAGCCCCGAGATCACTTCTGCAGGCACGGAGGATATACCACCGTATTTTGTACGCCACTGATGATAAATGGGTCAATCACTCCTGCCGGAGGCTTTTGGTGCGGAGTTCTTAGTTCGGAGCACGTGGCAATGTGTGCTATACGCGTATATAGGCATGTTTTGATATTTCATGAACGGATCCGTGTGTGTGAAGGAAGCGGCTCGTATGGGTAAACGGTGGGTAAGTAGGTACATATAATGATTTCGGTAGTGTTCCGGCGGTTAGCCACGGACAATGGGAAGTAGAAGGAAGGCCGCAGACGCCCAACGCAACACAACGCAACGCACCGCCCTGAACATCGAAATGATTTAATGTTCACGGAGCAAGTAGACCGAAAGAAACATGAAACAAGGAACGATCAGAGATCGCAAGAGTTGCGAGAATTAGTGATAAATTAATAACGTCGTAGACACCGAACTAAAAACCATTCACGGTTACTCATTTTTTCGAAATACGATTCTAATTACTCGCTGTCAACATTCCTCGCGAAAAAATGAGCCGATTTTATACCAACGAAAAAGTCGAGAGTCGAACAGTTTTCAAATGGCAGCCTGATCGAGTTCACCAATCACGGTTCACCCGGTTGTAACGGTCGCGCGTAGGAGCCGAGCCGTGATTGGTCAACTTGAACTCGGTGTAATTTGAAAACTACGATATCCTCGAAATTTTCGCCCGAACAAATTCGTCCTTGATTTTTCAATCCAAGATTGTCGTACCGTCAGAAAACCGGAATACACATAAGTGCGACATGGATGTTCGTTTATTCGCAGTGTTTACGTGATATATCTACATACTATCTTAAAACGTTGTACAATGGCGTTAAATTGAATTGAACATTTTTTATAAATTCCACCTTTTAATTATACGCTACTGCTTCTACGGTCTAGCTCTTCGTTCTAGGGATCACTGACCAGAGTTATAGTATGAATTTAGCCAACTAAGCCACGTGCCGAAGCGTGCCAAAAGTTACAATTGACGAACTAATAACCGCTTCACACTTGCTGCTGCAGAATGTCTGAGAATATATTTTTCATATTATTTCAACGGTTCGCTTATTGGCTAATGAATAATGATTCAAGGAACAAATTCGACTCTGTTCGTTCGAAGATTATATACACCATTCAATATTCTATAATAAAATAATACACATATACGCTATGGGTATTACACATACGTTCACAGATACGACCGGAAACCATATGGTTTATTAAAACGTTAAACGATGTGTGTCCGATTGTAATTCGTTTCACGTTTATTTCTCGGCGTCCATGGGGGGCGCAGACAATAATTATAGGTATGTCTTAAGACTTAATTTTTACGCATAGTACATATACGCGACAATATTACATTCCAATCGTTGCGCGTTATGGTGCAATTCACACATTCCTAATTTGACAAAAAAAAAAACATTTTTATCCCTCGATGATTTATCATCAGCTATAAATCATCGAGGAATAAGGCGAACAAGAAGATCTCCACGATCATACATACAAATTTTGCCACTTGGCTGCATTTGGCATTTTTAATGACTTGATCATCACAGTAGATCCCGAATATTTTTTGTCAAAATCAAGTAAAAGTTATGAGTTGTGAGTCATCGAGTCTCAGAGTTAGACGCAGTCAAAGTGGAAGCATTTCATGCAAAAATTTCGACCAACCTGTGCCCCACCAATTTTGGACATACGAGTCTCGAAATTTTGTTGGAAAACAAAGAAATGAACAGATGATTTTTTTGATAGTGCAAACGTGACGCGGGCGATCATTTTTTAAATCCATAGCTTCACGAGCGTATATCTCCTCGCTGCAGCCTATAGTATCCGCGGTTCTGGTCGCGGGCGTCGCGTCGCCTCGCGTCGCGTCTCGCTGATTTTTATGAATGAAAAAGGAGAAAGTATCGCAGGATACGGTGCTCCGAGTTGGCATACAATGGAACTGCGACTACAGCTGGTTACTTGAATGAAATACTTAAATGTATATTTTCATTCACGGAGTTTGTCGCTGCGGGCCGGCTTACGGACTTGCGGTTATTTATTATTTATGTTATATGTTAAAATCATAAATACACATGTTCGATGTACGTATACGTCCTTATATATATATATACTATATATACCTACCTACTATATAAGTCATCAGAGATAAGACGCGTGCTAAGCATAACATGTGGTATTATGTTTGTTTATGCAAACGCGTAAATATAGTGTTAATTTTCGGAATCATTCAAACATCGAAAAATATTTCAAATTTTGTATTCAAAATCGCAGTGACCCAAAAGGACCCGAGCAATACTTACGGGGACCAGTGCAGCGACTTTTCAAGAAATTGTCATAGTCCGAAATCAATTTATTTCATAACCAAAGTTCATTTCACATAAAAACATTTTTCTTCTTCCAAATCATGTGTCGTAAGGATTTTGGCACACCGTTGGTCCAATTCAACCTCTTGACGTCTCATTTTCGCCGGTGAACCATTCCTCATGCTGTGAATGTAGGGATTTTAAAATAAAAAATTATGTCATAAGTTATGACCAATTTACCAAATTTGCAAAAATTATTATCACTCATTTCTTAAATAACTTGGCCAAAACGAAAAATTTTCAAAATTCCTACATTCACATGATGAGGATTTGTTTTCTGAAGAAAATGAATCCAAGATGACCTGAATTGGTCCAACGATGCTCTAAAATCCTCACGACACATGATTTGGAGAAAGAAAAATATTTTCATGTGAAATGAACTTTGGTGATGAAATAAATTGATTTCGGACTATGATAATTTCTCGAAAAGTCGCTTCACTGGTCCCCTCAATATTCCGGTCAAGTTATACGAACATTATAGTAACGCGATGTAAAGTTCTGCGTCTTAATCAAATGGAAAGCCTCGTTATCAATTCAAACATAGCTAATTAATATTTCATGACTGCAGACTGCAGAAGTTCATTATCTGACGTAATACTGAAGATTTTTGTGTTGGTGAGGTAGGAAAAAAAAATTGTCGATTTGTTTTTGCACATGCTAACGCGTACGTGAGTATATAGTAGGCATATAGGCTTTTACTTCCGATCGAATATATTATAACAAGCTTAAATAGTTCGCGACGTTTTTATGGTAAGTATAGTTTTACTTCACTCGTATGACAATAACTAATGTCAAAGTTAGTTAAACTAGAACTAGTAAAAATTTATAACACAGTATAAGCCTAGCGCTCTAACGTTTATAAGTATTGGCTGCACAGTTAAACTGTGAACTGTTGTTATAGTTATTGCTCTGTGCTGCGGGTATATTTAACCGCAAAAGTTTACCCTTCGAGCACGCAGACTGCCTCACGTTTCGTGATAGTAAACCTTTTAAAGTTTAGAATCTGAAAATGTATTGGGATCCTTGGAATGGTTTTGTACAAGTAGCCGTGTTTCAACAGTTCTATTTTCTGCCACTAGTTGGCGTATCGAGGTTCTAAGGGTCCCAATACTCGGCAAGACGTGTGTACCGAATTATTGAAAATTCAAAACTGCTGTCTCGATTCCTGCAGATTATGGAATCGGATTAGACTAGAAGATTTGCAATTCCTATACAGGCGGGGACATTGATCTGTAAATGATTTAACCAAATTCGCAAGATAAATTGTAATTTGGGAATAGGGTTTCCGCGAATTTTAAAAAGCTCGGTGAATCCGATCGAAATTATCCATGTGAAATATTGAGATTCCAAAGAACTCCTTGCGTCATGAATTTCGAGTGCTTATTAATTTGAACAAGCTTCGAATACCTCATTCGCAGATGCGTTCAATTACTTGGATTTGTGCGCGAAATCCAAGTGACTAAATTGCTTAGAAATCTGCATTGACGCCCACCAGGAGTTTCCAGGATTCACGGAAGCTAAAATAAATTGAAATTTATTGAGGCAAAATAATGTTTCCCACCAAGAAACGCATAATGACGATCATCACACACATAACATTTTCCGGTCAATCTGTTATTATCATTCACCGCTTTTTTTTTTATCCTGTTTTCCTTCATTTCAAAGAACGAAACCTATTTTTCCTTTTCGTAATTGAAAACCGGATTAGATATGAATCATTTAATCAATTCTTAGGATAATTGTTACAGATAATTGCACATCATTTTTTCATATACGATTCCAGAGAACGATCTGCGACAGCAATTTTTCAGAGTTGTTATTATTTTTCTAAATAAATTCGGGAAACACTGCAGCTGCAGCTGAGGAATGAAATTGAATATGTTTTGTTATCTTGAACTAAACCGCAGCAGATCCTTATAAGTATATAGGCATTGCGGTCTGAGGCGTATGAGTATCTCGGATTCCCCGTATAATTTAATCGCTCAAAATTGCAATATTTTGTTCGGTGAAAACATGTTTATACCGATATAATTTGAAATTGGGTGTGATACAACGATCTTATGCCATCTGTCTTATATCAACCTCTCGAGGCCATCTAGGCAGACTAAGGTTGAGTATATTGCGTGAAAACATATACCCCGAAGTGCAGAAATCGTAAAATAGTTCCCAGAACATGTTATTGGAAAATCTGTTGGTCTGACCTTCGCCAATTATTTTCAGGAGCCATAAATTTCATAAATTTCAAATCAGTTTTTTTACTCAACTAGGATATAAAATGTTGAAAAAAAAGTGAATAACGTCGGCTTCGGTTATAAACATCGCAAATTTCAACGGATGATCATTTTTCACATTCACAGGTGTTACAAAAGCAATAAACTTTGTCGAAGTTAAATTTGTTAAGTTAACGAAGTTGAAGTTTTAACGCTCGGTAGCAAAATTTCTATCAGTGCCAAATCCCCGCGGCTTAAATTATTCGACTGCACAATATCTACCTGCGGTATGATCTAGCGATCAGCTCAGATTTGCGAATTTATACGTACGCAGAGGCGCAATAAATTTTAGCTAATAAATTACCAGAGTGACCGTAACGCCAGGGGTTTAACAGTTTTACGACCAACATAAAGACCAAGCTACTGGGTCAAGACCACGTTTGAAGGGGTACTTCTATACCTAACATATCACCATCGTGTAGAAATAAGACACGCGGCTTTCGGGCATTGTGTCGACTGAGGTAAATGATGCGCGCACATATACAGGGTGAATTCTCTCCGGGGTGTGGCTTAGATCGGCTGAGACTTCGCCTCCTTCTATTCACCCTGTATATGTCCTGTTTTAGGCGTTTATCCTGCATATTGTCACCTACAAATTTTTATGTTAAAAATCCTCGCATCTGACATCATCGAGATATCAGCGTGGATTGAATTGAGCTGTGTAACATGTGACATCAATTGACTGTTGACTCGATTGCAAGATCAGTTTTAGTCCAAACCGAATCCAACTCGGTGGGCCTATTACCAGTACAGCGACTTTTCGAGAAATTGTCATAGTCCGAAATCAATTTATTTGATACCCAAAGTTCATTTGACATCAAAATATTTTTCTTTTTCCAAATCATGTGTCGTAAGGATTTTGGCACACCGTTGGTCCAATTCAATCTCTTGACGTCTCATTTTCTCCGGTGAACCATTCCTCATCTTGTGAATGTAGGAATTTTTGAATAAAAAATGATGTCATAAGTTATGATCAATTTACCAAATTTGCAAAAATTATTATCACTCATTTCTTGAATAACTTAGCCAAAACGAAAATTTTTCAAGATTCCTACATTCACAAGATGAGGATTTGTTTTCTGAAGAAAATGAATCCAAGATGAATTGAATCGGTCCAACGGTGCTCTAAAATCCTTACGACACATGATTTGGAAAAAGAAGAATATTTTGCTGTGAAATGAACTTTGGTAATGAAATAAATTGATTTCGGACTATGATAATTTCTCGAAAAGTCGCTGTACAGGCCCCTTCAATGTCATTCTAGCGTGGACTAGAAATATCGAAAAATCTACGATTTTTTTTTATATGTTCTCAAATTTTTAAAGCCCGTATACTATAAGAGATAAAAGAATTTCAATTCTTACAAATTTTCGCCACCAAAATAACAAATATTTCCAGGAACTTCTTGAGAGTGTAACATATTGGTAATTTATTTGAAAAAAATAATTTCGAAGAATATAAGAAAAATTATAGGAAAAAGAGAGAAAAAAACAAGAGTATAACTGTAGTCTGGTACCACACGAGTCCGTAGTCTGCGCTATCAAGGAAGATCGTCGACAGTCGGCACTTCGTGCGTGAAAGAACGCTGTTAGTCTTATCCATTCTTGTAAATATCAGTTTACTTCTAAGTACATACAACTATATACCGCGGGCTGAAAGATTCTGTTATAATCAAATTAATGATTAGATTATATAGGCGTAGGTATATATTTATGTATATATACGTATATAATACGGTCAAGATCTGCACACGTGCGACATTCGCTGCGTTAAACAAGTCTAAAAATAGTTTTTGCTATTTTTTTTTTTTTTTTCTCAAACTGCTCATCGATTCTCAATCAATTTTTATTGTCATTAGCGAAAAAAAAAATTCAAAATCACTTTTAGTATAAAATTTATATGCATATGTATTCCGATCCGTTTGCGTTAGTTGGAATTAAATTTGCGACTTTTATATGACATTATTGTTATAACGAGGAAGAGAAAACGGCTTACCACATGATAATCTGATAGCTCAACGTTGAACGCGGTCACACGCCTACGAAAGCGTTATTTGTGCGTTTTCTGTATCTGCGCCAGACTAGACGCGTCACGCGACGTATAATTATATATGTATATATTAATACGCGGTAGTGCAAAGCAGCGGAAATCACACCGCACATAAAACACCTGGACAAGTTCGAGAACTTGATCTTTGAAAATCTCTGCGTGATGATACATTTGAATATGAGAAAGAGAAAAAAAGTGAAAAAAGAAACAGAAACTAGACGTTGTGCGTACAATTACGTAAATATGATTTGTTGTTCAGGTCTTTCTTGCCACTATGCCTATGCAATTAGAATATAATAGTTGATAATCATTTCTCAGAGAAAAATCTAGGTAGCGGAAAAAAGAAATTGAAAAAAATAACCCAGTATAGGTCGGTGAAACACACGGATACTATCCATCAGATTAGATCGACCGAACTAGAACCCCCCCCCCTGGCGTATCCTGGAGAGCAAAGTCCTGAAGGATTCTGAATTAATGCCCTGATTATACGCGTGCCTCAAGTGGGACCAGTGCAACGTGCCCATAAAGTTGGACTCAACAGTCTGTCCGCGACTTTTCAAGGACGCACTTTTTCCTCCCATATTATATGCAATGGTCAGTACGCGATCCTGACCACCACACGTCATTCAGGTCACTATTATCTGCCCGCAATTTATATTGAAGGTGAATGTCAAGCCAGGAACGGTATCGAAGTGGGTAATTAAAATTGATTCACCATAGCGACTGATTGCGGGGTTTACTGAACGAATTAGTTGCTAGTCAGTGCAGTTGGTTTTCGAACGTTGTGATTGTGGGTGTTTTTTTTTTTTAATGGGAAAGAACCGGGCTTGAAGATGATCAGTTTCGGTATTCTTGTTCATCTCTGTTTACAGAACGTCCAGTGAGTCGTTTTGGTAGCAAAACAAGTCATGTGACTCAAGATGAATTGGTAGCTGTATAGCCCGGTCTGAAATTTGACGATAAATCACAATCAAGCTGATCGCGACGATAGAATTTTTAGATGGACAAAAATTCAACGGCCTAATCGACAATCGTGAATGAATCACAATATTGAAGAGCTTTGAAGCGACCAGTCCAGCTTGTCATCCATGGAAAACTCATGTTACTGCATGCGCAGAAGCCGTTTGAAGAATGATTTTTCAATCATATTTATCAGCGTTAATACATTTTCTCTGATCTTGTTTTCATCTCTCTCGACTCTGTCGACTAATGATATATTTCGTCTTCTTTTTTATCTTATGGAAATTAAAGTGATGAATCAGAAGCTGAAAACGAGGCGAATTTAAAGTTTTTAAGTGTCCAAATGGCGCATTAAGGTCGTTACTCTTTGGCTTAGTAGGTATCCGTGTGAGAATAAAAGCCAATAAAATAGCCATAAAGATAGCTATCGCGTACTTGGAAAGCAAGCACATGATTGTTTGCTTGAATAACTTTCAGTTGAAATCCAATAAAAAATAGTCCGAAGCTATAAGGACTTTGGTCCTTTCTTAATGCTCGAATGACGATCAATCACACAAACTATTCCCAAATTTCATCAGCCACATATCTTACATGATCATGAAATGTCATAAAGTTTTTCTAAATTTTGACAGAATGGGATGAAAACCGTTGGAAAAGGTATTCGATTTCGACACCGAGTATCGGAGAATGATCAACATTCGGAATAGAATTATTCGGTTTTTGTTATGTGCCGACGATTTTAGTTTGAAACTGACCTGGCCGTCTATACATACGCGCATACAATTAGACGCAAGTCAAGTCGGCGTTTGGCATCATGGACTGAAGCGCGGTACACGCACGCACAATCGAGACGTTATGTTTAAAGTTTATTCGCAATCAGCGGATCGTATAGCCGAAACAAACCACCGTGCAGATAAATAGAGCCAGACCAAAATAGCGGCGTTATTCAAAGCGGTTTATCTCAAAACCGATTTCACAATCATTGCAACGTTGAGGTGGAATAGTGCGGGCGGTATTGTCGTATTGCGAAAGCGAGAAGTGTCCGATACTCAATATTCGCGATTGCGAAATGGGGGTTTCGTTATTAGCGGTTGAAAAACCTTTCGAAAAGCGGCAAAAAATTTCTAAGAATTTTTCCCTACCGAGTTAAGACTCGCCCATCTTATTTTATCTCTCGTTGTATCTTCTCCGGTGAAATATCCGGGCCGTTCGTCTGCACAGGTATACATCGCAGTGTAGACCTTTTCGAAAAAATTTCACAGCCTGGACAAGGGCACGCTCGATCTTTCCTCGGGCTTATACCTGCACTCAAACAGGCCTAGACAAATACCTCTCTGTTTAGTCAGGATAAGTGATTTAGTAGCTCCACTATTTCACTGGTCATTCAGCTGACCCACAGAGAACGATGACCAAGTCAAAAGGCCGAGTAGACCCCGGTGCCCGCGCCACATTTTACAACCGTTTCGATCATCAATCAGGAAAAACAGACTGTTAGTCAAATCTCAGTGAGAAGATGAGCTAATTATACTGCACTAGGTTCAGCTAGTGATTTATCAGGTCTATAAACACTCATGAGGAAGGATACCGATTGGTTATCGACTATCGATGACGATAACGATGTGATGACCGATTGACATCACACGAAGCACTAATTTATCTCGGAATTGTTCACAGTCACAGATCCGCTCCGTATACACACACGTCTGCTCTGCACAACATATTCATAGTTCTTCTTCGAAATGAGGAAGATTCTGTGCTTCAACATTCTCGGGTTTTCGGTCACTAAATAAAGGGAAATATTCGATGAAAGGAGGGATTAAAACCGAGACATACTGTGTGTGCACATGAGTATAAATACTTGCGTGTGGCACACGAGATCCTGCAAGTAAGATTATCAGCCTGAAGTCCAGCAAACATAGCCAGCTCGGTTCTCCCCATTATACGAGTATTAAACTTCAGCTTACAAAGCGAAGTAAAAAGCTGGTATGGGGTGTTTTTTTTATTTTTTATTTTTTATTATTTATCCTTTTCTTGAAAACGAGACTCTAATGGCCTGCGAAGATTGTTCTTCTCTCAAGTCGCAAGCAATTTACCCTGCTGCACCAGATGAGACTCACTAGATTGATAAACTCCGTACGCCTGAGCCATGATTCGTGCTATATTGGCCTTAAATTCTTGCCGTTCAAATTTTTAACTACGTCAATTAAAATCGTCTGTTTTAAATTACGTTACAGATTTACTGGACCTATACCTACCCTAAGATAGATTATACTTTGTGAAATGATGACGTTTTTTGAACTAACGTTTGAAGGAAATAAAAAGTCATACAAACTTCTGTTCACTGTATCATTTTATTTTCAGATAAGTATGCAAAGTTGATGAAGATAGAAAATTTTTCTTCACAGTGAAGATGATTAAACCTGCTTTGTACCATTTTCGTGGGGTTTTACTATCATCTGACCTCGACCCAACTGCCCATGATGTTCTCACTCTCTGTCGAAGATCTCATCTGAATAAACACCGGCTAAATTTAATTCAATCTTTTCTATTTCCACCCACCATGCAGTGCGTGACTAATACTGTCCAAACATTATATCGCAAATTTTCTCTACGCTGAAGAGATTGTTACTGTGATCGTCAAACCACATAATGCACCTTCACGTGAACACATAGAGTATGAATTGCTGGAAAATGAACATCAAATTAGATAGACACGATGGTTGGATGAATTATTTTTCATTTGGGAACGTGCGCTGATGGGATGAGAATTGAAGAAACAAACGGAAATGAGATAAGAGAAGGGGGTTTAGGGGGTATTGGAATCATTAGAGAAGCTATTTTGTTGTACGTATACATTCCTTAATTTCTTGCATCGCGTTTCTCAGGTGGCTAGTACCAAAATAAATTTTGACGATCCATAAATTCAACTCGAGTTCAGGATATGTGGGACTTGAGTCACTAAACACTGAGTCTCGGAATTGATCTCGAATTAAAGTATACGCGCATTTATCTGAGTGTAAAATCGTGAGGCTGGTCGTATAGCTGATACAGGCTCCAAACCATGGCCAAACGAATCCAAAAATAAAATCTACTCCACTTATAAACTGGCGATAAATGACGAGCGTATATAACATCAAGATTCGCGATTAGTCGAGAGCACAGTTCCTCTTACGATTAACCAAAGTCACGAAATTAGCCGGGTACGATGGTAGGCCTTCTATCCTCTCCGAACTATATTCGGCGGCGCTGCAGTCGCAGAGCGCTAGCGTCGCGTGAGTTGTGTCATGGCGGCCTCGACTGACAATTTTTTAATCTGCATATCCGGTCTTCTGGAGCATTGAACATTTTCAATTAACCGCAACTAATTTCTATACGTCTTCTTCTGTTATTTTTACGAAAAATAATTGGCGTGAAATTATATAGTCAATTAAAATTTTTTAATAATCAATAACCATATGCCGGACTGCGGACCAGACGATATTATCGCTTGAGTGGGCGACGAGGGATCGTCGCACTTTTATCGCAACTCTTGAGAAAGAAAATGAAATTTGATCGATTTTCTAGATTAAATGCGAGTTTATTTAAATAGAAAGGAAAATTTTTTTTTTTTTTTTATTTAAACAATCATCTGCACAGGATTTACCTGAATATATAAATAAAAATAATGTAGTCCTGTCATAAGAGAATAAATACCGCGTGGTAAGCAAGCCTGTATCCGTTATTTCGCATTACGGCATAGCATCCAGAAATAAAACCAAGGAAAGGAAAAATGGAAGAAGATAAATGACCCGAGCAAAGTGTTGAATTTTTTCTTTTTTTTCTTTTCACACATTATTTCGTGCATAAAAATTTCGGCCGATTATATCAACGCGTCGGAGGTGTAGAAACTTCTTCTTTTCCTCGAACGATGAAATATCTGAATATCTATATTCGTATATCAGGTTTTTTTTCGCCAGGAATTCCTGAATCATCGCATAATCTAAATCCACGATTTGGATTACCTAAAACTGAAGATGAATGAGTTAAATTCTTGAAACATGCGTCGATATATCCAGTCGTTCTTTGACTAGATGCAAGAGATTCAGAATTTTTTTCATCTTTTCTTTTTTTTTTTTTTTTGTGGGTATCAAATTTCATTCATATATCATGATTATCATTTTATTCTCATCGGAATGAATCTTTTAAATTACTTTCGCAGAATTTAAATGACTTGTTGTTGGTTGTAAATTGTAGAAAGTTCGGGTGGAACGTGACCATTTTTTAAATAAAAAAACAATGAACGATCGTTCGAGAATCGCAAAAAAATAAAAAAGAAGTTAACAAAAAGCAAAAAAAAAAAAAAAATAGTTTTTTGGGCTCATAATTTTTTATTTTACTTTTTCCTTCTCGTAGTATACGATTCGAAAATTTTCGCGAATTTCTATGACGCATTAATTTGGCTATTTTAACGGAGACAGCAGCTCATCGCCATTGGTAAAACAGATTGCAGACTATTTTTATAAAAAAGTCGAATTACATAATCTGAAAATCTCGTGGTATATGATTACTGCGAGATTGGAATCGTACGGATTACGAGTTCAGTTATAAATGTAACCCAGCTTCAGAGACTGGCTAGGATCATGCTGCAGACTCGTTAATATACCTAGCGACCAGCGCAAAAGTCGACGTTTCTGCACTCGCGCCAACTCGTACAATACACTTTGTGGGCGTTCGTTCGTCTGGTTAGTTCTTGTCACAATGGGTCACGTTATTCATGCTAAATAACATTTTTAGAATAAGTTTACCGAATTGAAGATAGGCAGAAATTACCATTCGGTTAAAATATAATTAGAACATATACCGTGACAATCTCAGGATGCGGCCCAGCAGGGATACCAACTTAAAACTCCTCAGCAGCAGTTTAGTAATTCACTAGATGTTCCTAGTGAAATCACCAGAAATCACTAGATTCTTAGTGATTTCACTAGGAAGATCTAGTAAGTTACTAAACTGCCATGCCAACGAGTTTTCGATTGGTATCCCTGGCGTTCCGCATCCTGAGTTAATTATAAACCTATTCAAGAATGTCTTCGTAATAATTCAGGGAAAAATTAGGCGGACTTTCAGCCTCGAAGATTTGAATGATAAAGAAAAGTCTGTACTTCATACTCGAGTAGAGAATTCAAAAAAGTAATTGCAAAAAGTAAATGCAAGAAAATAAAAATAAAAATAAAAAATCAGTATGAGACGTCGAGATTATTGTCGGCGACACAGACATCTTCTTTTATATAGATTTCTCAAGCCAGTCTCGTGAGATGAGGTTAAAGAATATTGGAACAGTATGTTGTACTATATACCGAGCGATTCTCTGGAAAGTAATGCGCCTAAAAGTTAGGCAGGCGCGAAACGTCTGCATTCAGCAGCTCAGCCATCGACGATTGGGTTCTACTTATTACGTGCGGGAAATAAAACCTAATCGTCGATGTATGAGCTCTGTTCAATGCAGGCCTACCTTACAGGCGCGTTACTTTCCAGAGAACCGCTCGGTATATCTACTCCACATGTATATCGCAGGATGACAATTATATAAGCAGATATAAATTTCCGATTTTATTTCCAAGGCATCGACAATTGAACGACACATATCCTTCGTCAATTTATTGTTGCTTAGTGCCGCAGTAGTAGAATGATGACATAATCAGGCCGAGACAAGGACTTGTTGCACGGTGTGAGATACTTGGGTCTAATAAATATTACGTAATTTCGTACTTTGTCCGTATTCTTTTTGATCATTTTTTTTCATATTTAATTTCGGTTTCTCGGTATAAACCAAAGTTTCGATATTTCGGTGAACCGAAACTACCGATTAAAAAACCCATGCGGAAAATCGGTATCAAGTTCCCTATACCGAGCACATGTATTATAGCTAGACAAGACTTGAAATTCAAATCAGTATTTAAAACTGAGCGAAGATGAGATGCAGGCTCGCTCCGCTCCGTGCTAACACTATATTCTCATTTATGTTCTTATTTTAGACTCCTCGAACTCTAATGTGTCGATTAAATTATATAATAATGAACGTTAAGTCTTATGCCTCGCAGACCTTACCTTACCTGAATGGTCCGTACTTGAAGTCTATATGAGACATTGAGTCGATTTATAGATAATGATTAAATATCTCATTTCAGTAAATTTCATGCGAGGAAGAAGCATATGAAAATTTAGAAACATCTAGTGAGTTACTAAACTGCTGGCAAGGAGTTTTAGGTTGGTATCCCCACTGGACCGCATCCAGAGAATGTCACGGTATAATGTATGGGGCTACCAAACAAAAATTGGTGAATCTTTCTTTTGCATTTCACAAAGTAAAAGTCAAATTCTCTAGTCCAAGGGGCGCAGCCCATGTACCTACATTCCACCGCGAATAACATACCGCATAGCTGCAAGCATGGTATAATCTGTATTAGAGTTTTTTGCATGGTCCATTACCCCCTCGATATTTGAGGTGTGAATAAATAGAAATTTTATCAAGTTTTATAGCCTTATAGATAGCCGGCATGTACCATATGTATCGACTATAATGTCAAGAAACGATACTGCAGCCATGGAGTTCAATACTACAACACTGATTTATCGCCTTTCTTATATACATACTGCTATAGGTATTTCATTGTGCGGCAGAAGAAATAGTCTTGCCAAAGGTAAGGGGACCAGCACAGCGACTTTTCGAGAAATTGTCATAGTCCGAAATCAATTTATTTCATACCCAAAGTTCATTTCACATGAAAGTATTTTTCTTTTTCCAAACCATGTGTCGTAAGGATTTTGGCACACCGTTGGTCCAATCCAATCTCTTGACGTCTTATTTTCTCCGGTGAACCATTCCTCATCTTGTGAATGTAGGGATTTTAAAATAAAAAAATATGTCATAAGTTATGATCAATTTACCAAATTTGCAAAAATTATTATCACTCATTTCTTGAATAACTTGGCCGAAACGAAAAATTTTCAAAATTCCTACATTCACATGATGAGGATTTTTGTTCTGAAGATAATGAATCCAAGATGACCTGAATCGGTCCAATGGTGCTCTAAAATCCTTACGACACATGACTTGGAAAAAGAAAAATATTTTGATGTGAAATGAACTTTGGTGATGAAATAAATTGATTCTGGACTATGATAATTTCTCGAAAAGTCGCTGTACTGGTCCCCTTAAGAGGGAGGGTCTTTAATGAGTGAATTTTTTAATTTCGTTTCTATAAAATTATTTATACTTTCTATAAAATGATGGTGATGATTTTTATCAACTTGCAGACTTCATTGATGCAAGTTCACTTTCAGGCCTGAAGTTTGTTATACCAAGTTTGAGAAATGAATTGAATTAGTTGTAACGTGAGACAGACAAACGTTCCCACGATATTTGATTCGCAATGTTTAGTACAGCGACAATCTTCCGAATGACATATATTAAGTCATGCATGTCAGAACATCAATTGTCATTTTTTTTTTCATTCAATTGTGTTAATGATATGCCTCGCGTGATATATTATAAGACTGGGTCAAAGTCAGATTCTCAAAAAGCTAACGTCTGAATCTACATGTATACGAGGCCAACGATTCATAATTAGTTGGAAATTTCACACCCCATTATAATATAATGAGAAAATATTTGACTGGAATATGAAATCACTATAGACTCTATCATGCATAATGTGATATGAAGCATTCAAATTTCTATCAAGAATAAAGATTCAATAATAACAATTAAGCTCGACGGATTCAGATACCACGATTTGTTTTCCTTATTTTTTGATTTCGCTCGTTAATCGAAACATCCTTAATTCAATATCATAAGATTCGAAATCGATCGAAGTAATTAGCGATTAGCATTAATGAATTATGAACATTTCAATACACCGATACTACAGTTTTATGCATGCGATTATAACTCAGGTTAACGAACCAATTCGTGAGGTAATTGATTGGAGTAATTAAAGGCGATCGATTTGACCAATATAAATCTATATATACTATTACTATATACTGTATATACATACGAACAATATGAAAATATTATCGCACCGCATATAGTGATCTGACAATTCTTTCCAATTTTTTTCAAATCATTCTTCTAATCGAAACAGTAAAAATTAATAATAATAATAATAATTAAATAATAATTGAAAAAATGAAAAATGTTGACATGTGACACAAGATTTCTCAGAATTTTCTCGGATTGTAGAATTATGGCGAACGATGTGTGTTCATTTTTCAAAAAGCATACCTAAGTGAATCAAAGACAATTTTTGAAAAATTGAAAAAAAAAAAAAAAATTATATCTGACTCCTTTTCAGAGTTAGGGCGACAACATAAAAAATCGTGAACCGAATCCGAGAGGTCGAGGGTCAAGCCCAGCTGGTCGATTCGGTATGAAACACCCCATACATATATATATATATATAATTACATAAAAGTAAATGGAAAATAAAAGTGATCGATCGAAATGTGCGGTTGATTTAATTTTATCGCCGCCAAAGGCGAACACGTGCGTGAATATACATACTTAAACGTAAGAAATAAAGTCAAGATAGCTTGGCTGGACCATAATGTAGGTACCGGTTCACTTTTTTCGTCATCGGATATTGTATATAGGCACGGGTGTTAAATAAAAAAATAAACTTGAAAAATAAGAAACAAGCGGGGGAAAAAAAACATATTTGCAAAAACAAGGGGGACAAAAAAAACAGGAAAAAAATAGAAACGAATTAATAACTATAAATTAACGCTTTTAGTACATCACCGTTACTTCATCTATCCAAACGAGTTTGACCAATCGTGGGAAAATAATATAGAAATGAAAAAAACCGCAACTGCGAGATGATTGGAAATCTTTTGGAGAGAAATTTTTGAACTTGTATTTTATTTTTGGAATATTATGATTCGAAATTCTTTCAAATTGAAAAGAACGAAATTTTTCTCAAATTTCGAGAGAGAATATTCTACATTTCTACATTTGTATTGTATAAATCCGTTCTGTTTTTTTTTTTTTTTTCTAAAATAGGCAAGTAGGTATATAAGTAAACTGTTCATTTATAGATGACTAATAGGATTAAATATAACCGCAAAACGTTGATCTTTAGCTGAGCCTAGAGTGCCCTCATTCTATGGTTATAAAAAGGCTATAAATCTTATTCTAGTCCTGACATTTCCGTCATCGAATGAAGCGCAACTTCCGATTCATAAACGCGCAAATTTTCGATCAGTGAACAAATTTTTGATTCAGATTTTAAGAATATGTAGAATAGGTACAATAAATTCGATGGTATACCGTCAATTTCAAGAGAAGATAAGACAGAGAATCGAAAAGAAAAAAATGGAAAAGGAAAAGGAAAAGGAAAAAAAAACCAAAAAACTAAATACTCGTAAGATCTTTAATGTGAAAATCGAACAAATATCTGGATTCTCTTTTATACGTCTCAAAGGTTTCAATTGACAAGAAGAAATTTTTCTGAAAAACTGTTTGTTTTTTTAATAAACTTGGAAAAATTAATATGAAAAACAAAAAATTGATTTTTTGAATGCGAAAGACAAATTTTCAGAAAATTTCATCATAATATCGTAGATCCGAAACTGCACACAGTAAAAATTTCTTTGTAAAATTTAACACAAAATTTTGTGTTGACCACTTTTTTTACACAAAATTTGTGTTATTTCAACACAATCAGTTTATGTGAAAAAAAGTAACACAGCTTTATGTTAAAACTAACACAAAAGTAACACTTTCTAAATGTTACTCTCAAATCAACACAAAATTTCAACATAGTTTTGTGTTAGTTTTAACACAAAGCTGTGTTACTTTTTTGACATAAACTATGATTGTGTTGAAATAACACAAATTTTGTGTAAAAGAAAGTGGTTGACACAAACTTTTGTGTTAAATTTTACAAACATTTTTTTACCGTGTGGTTTATAAGTTATAATAATTATTGCAGATTTTTGAAACTAATCATTCGCCTCACTGATTTTTTTTTTTTTTTTCACTTCACCATAAAGCTTATATGGATCGCGTTTCGACATCCGAATAGAGAATTCTATAAATGGTTTAGTAGTTCCATTATTATATATATATCGCGTCAGGTTTTGCTTCTGCGTGGGAATGGGATCTCGGCGTTGGTATTTTTACGATGAAAAATTCAATTATCAATTATCATCGAGAAATGATTACTGATAATGAACGCGTGATATTCGTTGACCGAGTTTGCCTGAAGGCGGCCTACGCTGCTGCAGCAGGAAACAGGTGTGCAACTGCAGCAGCAGCAGCAGCAGCAGCAACGTATTGCACCTGTATCGAGACCGAGAGCTCATATATATCATCTACCTACGCTTTCGTTCCTCCAGCTAAAGGTTAATTATTACTTTTCACCTCGATCACAATGGACAAAGACGAAGAATCGATAAATTAAGAATGAATCGAAAAATTAAATTCTAACAAAAAGTCAAAAAACAAAATCGGACCTTCAACTCTTCGGTCTGATTCAACCTTCTCCAATTTCTTTGACTCATTTTCGAAATCTTATATACCTGGTCATTTGTTTTTTTCTTTTTTCATAAAATTATCCCAAAAACTCAGAATATAAGATCAAACCTTTAGGTCTTCATGATTGGGTTGAACTGATATTCACGAAAATCGTGAGGGTCTTTTGTGTTTTTTGTTTTTTGTTTTTTTTTGCGACTATCCCAGGACACAACTATTGGCAAAAACATTTGCATTCAGAAAATTTTGAATTGCAAATTCTGAAGGACGGTTTCTTTATTTTCTGCAGGTAGGGGCTTATGACCAGCGAACTGACACCGTACCGTTTTTCTTTATTCTTATTCTAATCCGAATTTTTTCCTTTTTCTTTGACCTTCCTTTTCGCGAAACCAGACAAAAACAAATATACCGAGTGTCTCGCCGCTCCGCAACGTAGTATAAAAACTGTAAATCAGTTGAACAGAAACATTGGGATTACGTCATTTTCGGATTTCAACTGAAATCACGAAAAATAGATAAACAAAATTTCGCACATTTTTCAGACTTTCTTCGAATATCAGAATCGTTTTTCTCTTGTTGTTGGAAAAAATATTGAAAACTATTATCTTAACGCTAGGAATTGATATTTTGCGATGAAAAAAAACGTATAAGTCTTGATTTATTACACGCAATAATTTCTATAGTTTATGTGACTTTTCACATCTAAGGATTAGGCACAGAGTTTTGCAATTTTTACAAACATATATTCATTGAAGTATCAGAAAACGAAGTAACAAAAAATATATTTAGCACGAGGGATGTGTACAGTATGTATACTTAAAAATTCGACACTCTGTACATCTACTTATTACCAGACACTGTAACTAATTTACCAGTTCTTAAATAACTGAAAGCAAACTCGAGGCGGTTCTGGACTCGAAAACAGAAGTCAGTCAACAATCATACCCTGACACAAAAAAATAAGACGAAAAAGGTAAATCTGACTGGGAGCATATCGCATCTCCGGTTCATCGATCTTGACCAAACTTATAGGGGTGTTTTCTTGAGCCAAGATATCGAGTAGCTGATGAATAACTCTTCAGAATGGGCCCACACTCTATCAATTTACTTGAATGTACGATAAATTATAAATATTTATAAACATTCAGTGCAATCTAGAATCTCATGACGCAGCACAAAAACTGTAGCGCAAAACAAGAAGAAGAAAAAACGGAAATTTTATGGGGGCAACACTTTGCAGCAACATTATCACGCGGTGAGAGTGACCCGCGTCAGAGTTCCCACTCTAGTACCAAAGTCCCTTGATAGTCTGTATACCGATGGAGATCATTGAATAGTGAAAATGAATAGTTGCAAGTATATTTAGTTGAAGAATGTTGCATTGAATCCAACGGTATGTACATAATACCAGAGACTATCGGGCATACAATGTATACGATACGTATGTATGTAAATATATCGAATACCCAATTTAATTAGGATTTGTCGAGTAGTTATTTCTCCGGACGGGTACCAGAGATTACATTTACACCCTCGTCAAGTTAAAACTAGGTATACTAGCAGTCTGGACTAACAAACGTCGTACCTACAAGGTGTGGCGATAAGATTTATCGAAATACGAAGCAGGACGCGTGAGTCAAGCGTTGCTGCACCGTTGCTGCACCATCAACATGTAGCCTTCGCGCAACTGCACAGCGTAGCATAGCGTAGCATAGCATAGCACAGACAACGGAGAGACAGACAGAGCTGTCACTTTGAGTTTTTTGACTTCTGATCGTGCAGCACAACTCGAGTCACGGAGGAGTCAACAGCCACGTCCAGACTCCAGACTATACGGAGTAGGTATATCGTTAACTGGCGCTTTGTTCTCGACAGTGAAATTACCACCTTGTACTATATCCGCAATGTTATATATATGTTGACGAATAAAAAGTCTCCAGATTCATTCCGTTTTTTTCATTGCTCCTGTTCTTCTTAGTCTGTCTTCCAGCTTTGGCAACAAATGTACGTTCAATTTTTCCGCTGGCAAAATTTCATCATCATTTCGTGCAGCATGACAGGGAAACTCTATCGCATTGAAATTTAAATCGGTCTAGACAATATTTTTATGGATGCAAAAATGAGATTTTCTAGGTTTCACCTACATAACCGTATAGAATATATATGTGAAACTTGATTTGATCAGTGCGAGATTAATTCTGTGAAAATCAACTAATCATGGGTCTGCTCATGAATATCACAATTGCATCATTCCAATTATATTGAAATGGCGATTGATGGACAGATGATGAATGAGAAACATGATTCAATTCCATTTTTGTTATCGAAATGACATGAAAAACATGATTCAATTCCATTATTGTTATTGAAATGACATGAAAAACATGATTCAATTCCATTATTGTTATTGAAATGACATGAGAAACATGATTCAATTCCATTTTTTTTTTATTGAAATGACATGAAAAACATGATTCAATTCCATTTTTGTTATTGAAATGACATGAGAAACATGATTCAATTCCATTTTTGTTATTGAAATGACTTCATTATCATTTCCTGCACGTATTGTATAGCTATCGGTTTTTTTTCTTTTTAGTTTTTTTTTTTTTAATACCGATAGGTTGATATTCCGGGAATCGTTATCGTAAAGACGAAATGATTTAGAGAACGGAAAGGGATTCTGAACTCTGGGTATTTGTTAAACTTGGTTTGTCCCGTTTTTCGAACACCTTATCGGAACACGGCTTAGAGATTTCTGATTATCCAAATCGGCTCCCTTGGAACATGAAAAAACTTTCACGTTTCCTGGAGCCGGCTGTATCTCTCAGTGTAATAAAATCAGGAGACTACTATAGTGAGCCCGGAATTGGGTAGTAAATAAAGTTTAGCTGCAGTAAACGTGCAGGAGCAACGTCTTCAATAATTCATTATTTTTTATGCTATTATTTTGCAAGGATTTCGGATCCATATTCGGAAAGGTTTTCAGGTGATATAGCGAAAAAGAATGTAATAAAAAAATCAACAGTGCCCCGCCATGCAAATATCATGTTGTTGACGAAACGTCACTATAATAATATTATCAAGTCTTGGGATTATTGTTCCCAATGAAATGATCGTAAATAAAAATCTAGATCGCATATCAACTAATCGAGATCGTATTGACAGACTCATTGCGATAATAAATCAAACAGGGAAATACGATAAGGAAATATATGAGGAAAGAATGACTTATACCGGAGCTGTATAGAGAAGAAAGAAGATTTCTCACCTATTTTTTTTTTTTTTTTTTTTCTTATGCAAAAAATGTACACGTTTTTCGATGGGTGAAAAGTAGCACTGCATTAGATCTCTCAAAATTCTTTCCCCACTGAAAGAGTTTATTTTTAACTACACAGATGTATAAACAAAGGGTCTACCACTTCCTCTAATTGTTTACCACCGACTTTTCAAAGTTTTCATCGGATATTCACGATTTGAACCAAAAAAAAGGTTGGGAAAATTCATGCAAAATCATGCAAAATGAAAAAATTTCACGCTTAGTATGCATCCTGAGTATTCCTCGGATAATTGCGCACCCGTCATGATTTCATATTTCTTTGATGTTCAAGAATTTCATTGAGAGTTATCTTCGATTGTGGATTTCGTTTCATCTGCAGTGCAGGTATTAAATCTATTTCTAGCAAATCGTTGCACGAATATTTGCAAGCCATGTCCGGCTGAATTTTTATTTTATGTTATTTTCATCTTGATGATTAGCTCTGCGAGATGTTCGCAGGAGGTGAAAAAAAAAAAACAGTGCGATAAATTCCTAGTTGTAGGATTGATGATTAGGAAGGATTAAATAAATCGGAGACAAATATCAAATACGTGTATACAACTCTATTGCTCTTAGCTAACTAACTGGTACAAAAGTACAAGAGCAATTCCAGCCGCACACTACAGGTGGCACTTATATTTCATATATAAATTAGAATTCTATCCCTAACACTCCCTTAGGATCTCAAATTTATATATTATTATTTTTTTTTTTTTTTTTTTAGTATAATGTTTCGGCCTTTATATAATTCATTTGTAAACTATAATGTGTGTGTGTACTTTCAAATTAATCTTACAGATCCAACAATAATATAATATGAATTTAGATTATGATTCAGGAAGCTTTATATGTGAGCCTCCTACAATTTGTTTATTTATTTTATTTTATGGGTTTGTTTTCTTTAAACCTATCCCTGAAACGCAGTGTTGAAATTTTTCACTAAATAGTGGCTTTGTTAGAAAATCTGCTAGCATTTCATTGGTACCGATGTGTTCCAATTGAATTGTTTTATTTTCTAAGCACTCCCTAATAAAATGATATTTAATATCGATATGTTTGGTCCTGGGCTTGTAAGCAGATGTTTTTGCGAGATCAATCGCTCCCTGGTTGTCGACGTATATCTTCGTGGGTGTTGTAGTGAAGCTAGAGTCAATCTCGTTGATTAGGTTTCGTAGCCAGATAGCTTCTTGGCACGCAGCAGCCAGCGACATGTATTCTGCTTCACATGACGACAAGGCAATCGTTTTCTGCTTCTTTGTTAGCCACGATATAGGTGCTCCTTGTAGTAAGAATATATATCCCCCAATGGATTTTCTATCGAGTTGGTCGTTTGCCCAATCTGCATCGCAGTATCCAATCAATTGAGGGTTTCCTTGACAATTGTACTCCAATCTATCTGTTTTTGTGCCTTGGAGGTATCTTAATACTCGTTTAACTGCTTTGATGTGCATTTTGGAGTAGTTTTTGTTGTACATACTGAGGGCGCACGCTGCATAACATATATCGGGCCTCGTAGTCTGGCTCAGATATAGAATTGTTCCAACGGCTTCTTGGTATGGAAAGTCTTCGTCTTCAGGACTGTGAGAACCTGTATCTTGTTGCATCGTTGTACTTAATTTTTGATTTGCATCTAAGGGTGTCGTCATTGATCCGCAACTCTGCATTCTGAATTTTTGCAGTATTTGCTTGATGTAGTTTTCCTGGTTTAAGGTAAGTATTCCCTCGTCTCTGTTGTGTGATACATTGACATTGAGAAAAAATTTCATTTCCCCTAAATCCTTGATTCTCAGTTTCTTCTGTAGGTGATTAATCAGCTGGTTCTTCAGATCTTCAGAGTTTGTTATGATTATTTCGTCGTCCACGTACACTGCCAGAATTAATATACTCGGTTCGCTCTTGTAAATGAAAACACACGGATCAGTGGCGCATTGAGTGAACTGGAGTTCGAAAAGAACTTCCTTGAGCTTCTCGTTCCACTTCCTAGATCCTTGTTTTAATCCGTAAAGAGCTTTATGCAATCTCATAACTTTATTTTGATTTTTAATGTCTATAAACGGTTCTGGCTGAGTAGCATATATCTCTTCTTCAAGTTCCCCATTGAGAAACGCGGTTTCTACGTCTACATGAAACACTAGTAATTTAAGTTTCACTGCCAGGCATAAGAGGAATCTTATGGTTGAGTAGCGTACTACAGGAGCATATGTTTCGGCATAATCTTCTCCGGGCTTTTGCATGAAGCCTCTTGCCACTAGTCTGGCTTTGCGTCTGTCAATGGACCCGTCGCCTTTCCTTTTAATTTTGAAAACCCATTTTAGATCAATTGGTACTTTGTCGGCAGGGGCGTCGACAAGTGACCAAGCATGATTTGTATTGAAAGATTTTATTTCGTTTTTCATTGCGGCGATCCATTCTTCTCTGTATTCCGATTCTATGGCTTCTTTCCAAGTGATTGGTTCGGTATCTTCTGCGGTGTGTTCACAGTACATGACGTAATCATCAAATTTACCCGGTAGTCTTTTTTTTCTTATTGATTTTCGCGTTTGTTGATTATTGTCTGTAACATTTTCAACAGAGTCTGTGTTCGCGTCACTCAACACTGAGTCTATACTTTGTTCACTTAGTTCGTATACACTTTCATTATTTTCATTTTCAGCATTGTTTATATTTTCTTCTAAACTCATATCACTGTCTACGTGGTCATCGTTATTAGGTTGTAGAATTTCTTCCTCTTGTTCTGCTACGGGCTCAACCCATGGAATGAATAGTTTCACTTCACTGCTTTTCTTTTCATTAATTTCGTTTTCGGCATTTTTCTGGAAAAACATCTTGTTTTCAATGAACACGACATCTCTGCTGGAGCTGACCTTAAGAGTTGTAGGATCAATCAGCTTATATGCCTTCTTGTTTTCCGTGTAACCGATGAACATTAGTCGTTTGGACTTCTCGTCCCATTTTTGCCTTCTTTCTTTTGGTATATGCACCATGGCTACGCATCCGAATACTCTCATATGTTCTAAACTTGGTTTGTTTCTGCTCCAGAGTTCTTCTGGTGTGAAGTTTTCTACTGATTTTGTTGGAGATCGGTTCATTGTGTACACTGCTGTGTGTACCGCCTCTGCCCAATATTTCTTTGGCAGGTTGGCTTCTATCAACATACTTTTCGCTTTTTCTATGATTGTTCTATTTTTTCTTTCTGCTACCCCGTTCTGCTGGGGTGTATAGGGACATGAGGTTTGACAAATTATACCTTTATTATTCAAGAACTGAGCTACCTCACTATTTATGTATTCGCGGCCGTTATCTGACCTTATTATTTTTATCACTTTATTTAGTTGATTCTCCGTCTTGTTTACATACAGTTTAATATAGTCTTTCACTTCGGATTTCTCTTTTAGGAAATACACTGTAGTATGTCTACTATAGTCGTCGGTCATTGTCATGAAATACTTAGCGCCGCCTATTGAAGACGTTTCCATCGGTCCACATAAGTCTGTGTGGATTAATTGGAGTAACTCGTTCGTTGTACGCTCGCTTTTCGGAAATGGTTTCCTTGTTTGTTTACTTTTCAGACAAACTTCGCACGGATCCTTTTCTAGGATTTTTACTGAGTAACCAGTAACTAAACCATTTAATTTGTACATGTCTTTCCTGTTTAAATGCGCGAGTCTTTTATGCCATGTTCTACACTCAATATTTTCAGTCTTATCGTCTTTTACTAAGTTCACTTTGTCTGTATGAATGTTCAAACGGAACAAATTTTTCACTTTCATTGCCACAGCCACTACTTTATTGTCCTTGTCCATCACTTCACAATTATTATTTTCACAGACTATTTTAAATCCTAAACCAGTCAGTTTACCAACAGATATAAGGTTTGTCGCCAACTTTGGGACATACAGCACCGATTTTAACACTATGTCTTTAATGCTATTATTTGCTACCACTTTTATTTTAACGTCACCTTGTCCGTACGCACTAACCACATGGTCATCAGCAACGCTCACTGAATTTTCTGGTAATGATTTAAAGTCTATGAAACAGTCTCGATGTGGAGACATATGATTTGTTGCACCCGAATCTAGATACCATGCCTGTTTGTTGTTCTCGGTATCTTCGTCATTCACCAACCATGCAATTGCTGTCTCACTTTCTTTAGCGTTATCCATGTCAACATTGTTGTTAACACTACACATGTTTGTTCGAGGGTTGGATTTTCTTGGCTTTCTACAATTTTTAGAGATGTGTCCAAAACCGTTGCAATTATAGCATCTCACTTTGTTAAATTGTCTTGGTCTAGTGTTATGACGGTGCGTTCTAGAGAAAAATACAGCTTCATCATCTGTTGTTTTACTCCGACTATGATGTACGTCCTGGAGTATTCTTGTTTTGACATTCTCTGATTTCAAAACAATTCCTGAGCTTTCCATGGCCATAATCATTGGTCTATACTCCTCCGGTAGACCAGCCAATAATAGAATCCCAATCCATTCCGTTGATACTTTGAAATCTAAGGTGTTCAACTGCTGAGCTGTGTTTGTTATTCTGTTTACATACTCTTCTGTGTTGGAGCAATCTGAGAGTCTCGTTGTGATGAGAGTCTTCAATAACGTGACTTTCCTAGTCAGGCCAGTATCCTCAAACGCTGTTTTGAGGTTGTCCCATATCTGTTTAGGTGTGGTGGCATCGCGTATGTGTGAGTAGTTGGATGTATCTACTGACAACACCAACTTTGCTTTGGCTTTCGCCATATTTCTAGTGTTCTGTATGGCCGTCGGGTCACCTTCAACGACTTTCCAGAGATCTTCATGCTCCAAATACGCCTTCATGGCAAATTTCCAGTCTATATAATCCGCCATACCTTTCAATTTTTCAATCGGTGGCAAATTACTTGCGGTTGCCATCATTTTTCCTTATTTTTAATTTAATTACTATTTTTCACAGATCCCTTCAACAGGCCAGTGCACAATTAGTGTATTCATCAAAAACAACCGGCGCGTTTCAACTCGGAGGTTCGAAGAAAAAATTTTTTTTTTTCTTTAACCTATCGTACGCGAAAAGAAGAAAAACGAATCAGAGAAAAATGTTCATTCCACTAGAATTCCCTTAACGGACACTATACTTTGTTTAACGGTTGTGCCTGGGCCCATAACCTGTAGGATTGATGATTAGGAAGGATTAAATAAATCGGAGACAAATATCAAATACGTGTATACAACTCTATTGCTCTTAGCTAACTAACTGGTACAAAAGTACAAGAGCAATTCCAGCCGCACACTACAGGTGGCACTTATATTTCATATATAAATTAGAATTCTATCCCTAACACTAGTCATTATACGATTATACAGTTGTCAATTAAATTCCAAACGATATTTCTGAATTCGCCATAGCGAATTTGCCGTTCACTTATCGCTCGAGGGCGCGTATACGTGTTATGCACGCAGCTACGTCTGATACGTTATTTTAATCTCTAGGTTTATACACTGCTAATGATATATTCGCCATTACTACTCGACCGCGAAAGCGCATAAACATATTTCCAATCCTGTCATATAAAAATTAGAAAACCACGATTCCAATATACTTTCGACTCCCTCGACTCCCTAAAACGCTGTTTAATGCGGTCGAATTTGAATCCAGTACGCATCAGCTCTGTTGGAATAAATGATCTTTGATGTGCAATTTTGAATTTTGCACGTTAAGATCCCCCACTTTTCGTCATCCGCATTATATATCGACCATGATGTATCTTGACCTCGGAATATCTAAATAAAACTACAATTTGAAAACGCCACGTGGGTTTTCCGGCTGCAATGACGACGACGCGAGGCCTGGCGTTCTCCAGGCGTACGGTACAAGTATAAACAGTTTATTTTATACTCTACGTCGCATAGCGTGTTTCCAGTATTTTTTCTTTTCTTTTTTCTTCTCTCCGTTTTAACGGCGTGAATAGTAACGAGTAGGTATAAGGTAGATATGGAAATTTCTGACAAAAAGTCAGAGAAATATATTCTATTCGGAAAAAATCGGTATAAGTAACGATTCGTGAACAAAAATCGAATGTCTGCATAAATAATTCTTCAATACGGAAACACTCGCATTCGATTTTATAATATCCGCAGAATAATATGTCTCTACTATCCTGCAGTCCCCCATAAATAGTATACGCTAATCTGAACCCTAGAATCTAAGGAACGTATTTCTCTCTTCAGTATGGTACTTAAAGAGTCTCTTGAAGCTGTTGATATAAACATCAGTTTAATTCGCTCTCTTCGTTTTGGTCAGTGCAAACGGCAGACTGAGCGGACGAAGAACGGCAAGAAAGAGAAGACGAAGAGAAATTACCAAAAATAAATCAGAAGAAAACTAAAACGAAGACCGAGGTGCTTGCGGAGGCACTAGAAGCTGGCGTGGAATGACGAATAGCGAGCATCCCTGCATAAGCAGTGAACTCCATAATTGAGAAGAAGAAGAGGCAGGGATTCCGCGGATAGGATAACGACGGTTATGAAGTATCTCTCTGAAACGGCGTAAAGTTTCGAATCAGCTCTGTCAGGTTCACAGGAATAAAGAAGAAACGTATGTAGTTCCGGGCTCGCCGCTAGGTTGAATTTCGGCGCGAGGGTCTCTCGGAAGTAGAATTATTCCGCCTGAGTACGACAACGACGCTTGGCTGGGCTTGACGAGTAACAGTCACTCAATACTCGTACGACGTAGGTTTCGTCTTTTAATTGATTTCGATGCCTGCAGACATACATACATAAATGCGTGATTCCACGGTTGGCTTGAATTGGATAATGCGAGTCAAACGTGGGAAATCAAAGATTCGAATCGCACGATCTGATCTCGCCATCTCAGTTTTACGAAACATGACCCGAATGTATCTAAAATGTAACGAGAGGTAGTATGAAACGCGTTCAAGACACGTTCGAAATATATCAGAAATTTATGTGAAAACAGCATGAGGTCAGTGCAGGAAAAAATGCACAAACGGAACGCTGCAGATGTATTCCGCAAATTACACGGTACGAAGAATTCAGTTTATTTTCTAGAAAACTGATATTCTCTCGGTACAGTGGGATGTTCGTGGCAAATAAAGAAGACGAAATACTCCCTCTGCTATACAACAATTACCGATTAATTGCGTCGATAAACTGTTCGAGAGGTATTGAACCATGTGGGATGAGTACTTTTACTGCACTCTTCGTACGGGTCTTTGTACGGCTACTATCTCATACACAGTCTAGTTGTCAGTCAGTGCAGTGCAGTTCTTTACTTATTTCTTTGTGCTTATCCAGGGTCGATTTTTATCGACCAGTTCAAGGTCTCTTCTTCGCTGTCAAGGACCCAATACTATAGTAGGTACCCTGCTTTTATGCCGGTTAAAGTTGTCGGCATTAACTTCTCCGAAGTGTTTTTATGCACATTTTCCACTGATACTGACTAGAGGAACATCTCACCTCTGGTTCATCGATCTTGACCAAACTTATAGGGGTGTTTCCTTGAGCAAAAATACCAAGTACCTGCTGAATGACTCTCTCGAATGGCCCCTTGTTCTATCAATTTACTCGAATTGAGATATTTTGGCTCAAGGAAACCCCCCTATAAGTTTGGTCAAGATCGATGAGCCGGAGGTGCGATATTCTCCTGGTGAGCCCAATTCGTAATTGTATTAGGGGAAGAAAAAAACGAATGAAAAGAAAACAGTGATTCAGGCGAAAGGAAGAGAGAGCGAACAGCATCTCAAAACCCTAAGCCATATGACTCCGAAGGAGGCGATTTGTTGCACGTCATTCCGGCATATATCCTGCAATGGGACTAGCACGTCACAGATCATATCACGCCGACACTAGTTTTGGTGCGGACCATATCCAAGGCGCCCTTTATGTTCTTCCTTTGATAGTAGCTGGACCTCTTTGGGCTGCAGCATACTGAGAGTTGAATAAGATTGAGTTGAGAGCTTTGAGAATGGACCTACCTCAACACAAAAGATCAAAACCCGACTGCAATGCATTGAGAGCTATGAATAAATGAGTAAGAAATAAAGGAGGAATCGTTACGCCATTGATCCTATGATAGCGGATTTGAACTGTATAATCCATACTGCGCAGTGAGGTTGAAAAGCGATAAATTCAATTCACCGACTACTCGAGAAAATGAAAAATGGATACTCGTACCATCTTCGAAATTTATAGACGCCATTCGTTGTCATCCGTTTGTACAAAATTCGAAATTTATAGGTCAACCAGTTCAGCATCACAATGTCAGTCTGCATATGCATCGTGAATAAAGTCATCAGGGTGTTTTCTTCGAATTTCTTGAAACATAACGTGCACTAAATTTGATGTCAGACTAATTTTTTCAAATGGATAGAACCATCTCCTAGACATTTCAGATTTTATCGCGTCATTTATGCATCGGTATTTTTTATACGAGTCAGTAAAATGTCACGCATGTCATAACACATACCTAATACTCATTCGCGTTATATTACAGATACTTTATATACTAGTCGAAATTTTCAAAATATATCGCAACTTTTCACAGAGTCACACATTACTACATAACTTTCTTAGCCAATTTTTCCGACAAGTATATCAATTCGTTGACCGGAAGTCGTATGTCAAATCCCATGAATCGCAATAACTCGTGAATTAAATTTCGCAAGAGTGTCCCTTATGCGAAAAACTGAGAAGTTGATAAAAGTGATTCTCGTGTAAATTGATAGAACAAGGGCCCATTCGGGATAGTTATTCGGCAAGTACTTGATATTTTGGCTCAAGGAAACACCCCTATGAGTTTGGTCAAGATCGATGAACCGGAGGTGGGATACTCTCCTGGTTAGTCTCGAATTCTCTACACGTTGGCTACGCCGTTGGCTAGTATACTGGTACTATTAAACAGTGCCTACATATCCTCTTGTCAGAGACTGCACCAGAGTCTGTTCGTAGTCGGTAGGGCATGTAATAGAAACACACTCGTAGCTGTACTGCGGAGTCTGACAATGCTCGGGTATAACAGTCAACAGACCGCACATCAGACAGATAAAAATCCCAAAGGAGCTATACGCAGCAACGAAGGGGGATTACATTTCTGTCCATGGAGTGCATCCGCGACTGCCAAGAGGTAGGTGCCAAGAGTTGCTCTGCTGCACCGTTGGTATCTACCTTATTGGATTTGAAACGTGTCTTGGTATTGCGAAGCATTCCGATTCTCATTTTGTCCATAGATATACCCATCACCAACCCACCTTGCGATTACCGAAGCAATGCACAGATCCGGCCGATCGTCGGAGGGTGTAGTGGGATGAGATATTCCAGCATAGGAATGAAGGAATAGTGCATGGAATGATTGAGCTGGTGCATATGGGAATATTGAATGCAAAAGTTTGATGGACGAAAAAATGATGACGAAACTAAAATCGACGAGAGTTTCGAGACTGAGACTTGGTCACTGCAGCGTTCGATGACCTTAAAATGCATCATACACTTACCAACACCTCGAGACATCAAGAAGGGCCAGCGGAGACGACGAGTGAGAATTCAGTGTCTGGTAACCAGTTTACTGCATAATCAAAAAATTCCTATATAAAATCCTCACGTTTTATTACATCGACTGACCTCTGGTCACTGACACTGACACTACGCTCAATTTCTACGGTGTAATATCACTCCGACAAATGTACCGTTTTTATCAATATTTAATCACCCTGCAACGTGTATGCATAAGTATGGCTAGACGACCGCTCTAAGGACCAATTAAGATCACACACTATTTCTGGTGCAATATGTTAATTTCAGTTATGAAATTACTGCGTTTTCCTTTCACCTACTTACGGGTACATACATCGACTGTGCTTTCCTCTTCTAGCCAATTATCTGTGAAAATCATTGGGCTGATGAAGAGAAAAAGAATGAAAGAGAGAGGAGGGAGGGAGGGAAAAAAATTCATCCCACATATTACGCAACTGCAGAACTTTGCTAAAGAGGAAATGCACTTTCGCTGCAACATCAACGCCAAAGCGTGGGTTGTTCCTACCGATATATACCCATAGCTGTTCACATGTGTGGATATCGTGGGCGAAACAGTGAGGACAGCGTTGCAATTCCTTGGTGCAATAATCCCGTAGAACATTTCGCCGAGTTGTATGGATTATTTGAAAATTTTGCTAATATATTTCGCAACGTCATGTCGTTGTGGGAAAAACGGAGGTACAGATTAACAGATCAACCTCTGCAGCGCTTATTTCCCGTTACGAAATCGAAGGAATTATTGTCGATTTATCGTTGTTGAACTCGTTTAGAACGGATCTTATAGCTGACGAGCGATTGGAAATAGTGAGAAAAACTGCAATTAAGTAGAACGCTGAGACGCGACATGCATGGATCAGGAAGCTGGGAAATACGCGGTAAAGAGACTGCAGACCGTGATGGTGATGGTGATGGTTCAATGCACCTTTACCGATACGACACGGAATAATACGACGAGTAGTCACCTCCTACATGAGTTGTAAAGTGATCTTCTTCGGTAGCTTTATTTTATATTTGAAATATGATACGCCGAAGAAGAGCCTACCTGCTGTGTCAGTGCGTGAGTGCATATGTGCGTTTCGGTATCAAGCCTCGCGATTTGCATCAAGTAGCTGGTGGCCCATTAGAATTCCCAAATGCTGCAGACATATGACAATGACGAACCGAACCCAGGGCTTATTTTCAACCTTTTTATGAATAATCTATGAAAAGTCAGAAGTTGTGAGTCATTGCTGAATCTCAGAGTTGGATGCAGTCGAAGTAAAAGCACTCTGCAATTCAATGACTTGCTTCGATTCCAGACACTCGGGTCTCCAATTGTTCAAAAATTTTCTTGCTGTTGTCTGACCAATGAGAGACTCGAATATCCGATATCGAAGCACCGGATCGGTTGATCAAAATCTTCTTCTCTCGCTGTAAATGATCGGCGAGTACCTTCCCCTGTCACCCTGCATGCAGAGACATGGTTCGAATGTTATGATTGATGAAGTAATTAAAAAGATTTTAGCGCAATTCAACCAATTCTTCGAATACCCCGCAGGTGTTGCGTGGTTTTTTTTTCTCCGTATCATGTTGCTCGTTTCTTTTCCCTGGATCAAATTTTTTCGCATATTAACATTATAATTGGGGGGCATAGCGGAACGCGTTAGGTTAATTAATGAATAATTAATACACAGCAAGGATGAACGTTTAATCCGTGTAAATAACGACATGTTATACACTGGCCAGGGTGTGGGTACCCGCGCGCGGTCCGAATTCACTTCAAAGGGATTTCCAAACTCCCGACGTCTAATTACCATAAACAATTATACAAGAAATATTTAAGGACTGACAAAGAGTTTATAAATGATTGGCACCGACGCCCAAGGTCGTAAGATAAGATCAACGAATCCTCTCATCAAGATGGCAAAGATATGTATTACTTATGACAGTTACCAGCACACAATAATTTATATACAAGCATATATGCATGTATGAGAGTACGAACTTAGCTGTAATTAATTTCTTTTTTCCATGGATTTTACGTATGTATGTACATGCGTACATTGTATTTATACATGTTCGGATAATCGCGTAAGCCGTAATCGACATATTCTGACATATATACGTATAGTTTTCAAAAAGGTCGAAGTTCGAATATAAAATATATTCATGCGATGGTATAAAGTATTAAGTGTTTCAGATTAAACACGTTATTGCCATTCTAAAAGCACTTTATCTAAATCGTTTGTAACTAAGTGTACAACATATATAGGTATACATCAAAGACATCAAACATAGCAGATTCTTACTCCGCTTATCAGAATTTATTGCTTAAATATGTCTACTATTCTTAGGCTAAAGAAATCGTCCGAAATCATCAAATCACTTAATTTTTATTCTTCTTCTTATTTTTGTTTTCCAATTATACGTGGGTATGTACATCCAAGACTACCAAGATTATAATCAAATTGACTGCATGTGTTTCCATGATTTTTCGAAGGCACATTCGCGTGGTCATTTCGGAATTTCTCGACCAACATATGCATCAATGATTAAAAGCCGAAAAATTTTCCTCGCTTTTTAATTTATCATCATAAGATTAGACTTCGATCGGACCAAGTCGCGGAGTGATAAAGAATTTACGGAATTCCCAGAAACTTTGAATTCCAGTTTTACATCCTGAACCGTATGAGCAGTACAAAATATTACAGTATCGAACTACACGACCACTCTCCGCTGTACGAGTCATTGCCGACAGACATTGATCTTTAATCGAAACATCTTCAAATTTCTAGGAAATCGTTCTGTGCATTCATGTAATTTTTAGCCAAACCAAGGACTTTCGATGAATTTCATTCTCACATATGATATCACAAAATCCAACATGTATAGGTAATTATCTGACAAAAACCACAGCTCAGCTACTATCGTTGACAAAAATTTGCTCGTATGTTTTTCGAATTTCTGGTTTTTTTCTCTTTTCTCTATTTTTCATAACAGGAATAATAATGGATTTTAATTAACGATGTGGGGAAAAGAGGAAGAAAAAAAAAAACAAATTCATGGTCGTCTGATCTTTCGGTGGTTTGTCAGTCGGTTAATCTGACCCTTAAAAATTCGGGCATGCATCAACTTGGCTGACGTTGATGATGGAAAGGTGCTTGATTGATTACAAAGACAGTCACATATGATATACTATATATGTAATATATGTACTATATATATTACGCTATATCTAGGTGGGGAGAGATTGAACGTCCGGCTATCTGTCCGTCAGTCTGCCTGTCTGTCTGTCTATCTGTCTGTTTGCCTACTTGCCTTTCTCTTTCTCTCTCTTATTTTGCTGTTTTTCTATCTCAACTGTAACCTCGGCATGGTTGTGCTACAGCATAGAACTTATGCAGACGCAGAAACGAAGAGATCGGTATCGGATGGGATGCTAATTAATGCAAATTTTCTGAAGGGAATCAAGAGACAGGACGTGAAAGATGGAGGAAAAAAATAGACTAGTAGATACATGCATATGGGCCATTCCATACCGAATCGACCTGGGCCTGTGACCCCCGACCTCTCAGATTCGGTTCACGTCCTTTTATGTTGTCAACCCAGCTCTGACTTTTTTTTATCTTCAATTTTTCAAAAATTGTCTGATTCACTTCTATCTTTCTAGCATTCTGAAAGGTGGAACTAACGAACCTTATACTTTTGCTTTAAAAGTATTATATACATAGAGGTGTGTCCAATATGAATAAATGAAAGAAGAAATTTCGTCTAGTGAGTAAGCAATTTGAAAATAAATGCGTAAATAGATGATTTAGTATCTATTTAGGAATATTTTATAGTTTCTCCATTCATTGGCTTGGCGATTTTTATCCGAATTCTTTCTCTTCCATCTCGTTGGATAATAATCTCTTCAAGGATGATAAAATCGTTGTATTACTTCATTCGTATTTCTGACACTTTGCGTGCGTGAAAATTATTACGCGCGTATACAGTATCGACATACGTGTGTGTATATACCCGCAGTATACATATGCCGTTGCTTATACTTACATAGGTGAGAATATTGTAAAAACCTTGAATCGAAAGAGAGAAGAAAAAAAGCGACACTTTAATTGCGTACAAAAACGATACACGTACGTAAGAATGTAATTATAGTGCAGTTGATGAAAATTGTCTTGATCTGACGATCTGGGAATAAATAAATTCCAGATATACTTGTAGCTGTGGCTACATATACCGTGAGTTTTTGTCGAAACAGAACGCGCACGCGCGCTGTGCGGGTGTTGCCGCAGGGAGGGGGTCGTTCTGTTTGGACAAGAACCCCCGGTATATTATATATATTTTTTCCACATATGTGCCTACAGTCACAACATCATAATTTAGCAATCGATATTGTACCTATACCTAGGATTGAATTAAAATTCTCACTGCTCGCAAAATTACCTAATCTCGGCAACCACATGCGTATGTATGTGAGAATAAAGTGGGGCTGTTAATTAGCGATAATTTTCGTCTGAGAAAAATTGAAAGAAAAATTCCTCAACTACCTACTGGGTGAAAGTGAGCTTATGCTGCTGCAGTAGCAGACAAGATGATAAAGTCAAGAACGTTTACGACATCGGCTATAAGCTCCGTGATTAAAGTGAGAAAATATCCTGTATTTATCACGACGTAATAAGTAATACTCAACTTAGGTATAATCGATGCGAAAATAAAACTTCTTTATTATTCTTAGTTTCATGTGAAAATGTGCAAATGTGAAAAATAATTTTTAGAAACCATGCAGACTGCCTACTGTTTGTTAAACCGTTCCAGGATCTTCATGATCTGCAGGAGAAGGTCGAAGGCTAGAGGAGGTGCAGATCAAGGCTAGAAAGGTCGTAAGTAGCCGTTAAAATTTTAGACTGCCGATCACGCATCGGGTTATATTTCAATAGACGTACGAGAAACATTGCGGAAGCGTAGTTCCGCGCTCGCCACTAGGTGGAAATTCGGCGCGAGGGTCTCTCGGAAGTGGATATATCCCGCCTGAGTATTAAGACATGCGCTCCGTTGCGCACGGAGCAACACTTATATAAGCCATTCGCACGACCTTGAATCCATCAATGTGCAATATTTAGATGCGTTCTGTGTTGCGTTAGAAGGAAGCGAGTTTGTGATGATTTTGTGTGAATCTCAGTGTTTTCGAACTAGTGTTCTTTTAAGGAACGCAAGAAAAGAAGATATGATGAATGGTTCGTGCGGGTACTCAATACTGAACACACTTTTAAATGATCAAACATTTGATTTTCCGTTTTTGACCTGAATTTTAATGGAAAATTGTCAACATTATAGAACCTATGCACACACATACTAGTTATTCATGTATGACTGTATCGTAATAAATAAAATAAGAGCCGATTCCCCAAAACTCGCGTAGGAGCAGATTAGAAAGTGTTTGTATTTGTTTTCGTAATGCTTTTTGAAAAGCGGAAATTCATCTTCCTGCAGACCCCAAACACTGCATATGCATATGCATATATATATGTGTGTGGGCTGCTGCAGACCCTTCAACTTGTTAATTTCAATCCATCAATTTGCCAAATCACCGGCTAATTTGACAGGAATTTAGAGTCACTCAGTCGCAATGTCAACGACTCCAATTAGCACGTGTCCAACTCTGGTTGTGTCTATGGATATATATATAAGTTACGTATGAGGAAATTAACGGTACGCCGATCCGCGTCGTGCCACGTTAATGTATTAGATTGCAAATTGAAGAGTGAAGAGTGATTGCAAAAGATGCCTGTCCAATATGGGTATACATGTATACAGTATACACGTGGTAGCCTCAAGCGGCACGCAATCTACTGCAATACTACACATGATAAATATTGATCTTAAGTTAGTCGTTTTCGGTTTCTTTCCTGTGTCATTTATCTTATTTCATTTTTGCTTGCGTTTTTTGCCCCTTTAGGACCGTATATACTATACAATATATACACACTGAAAGAGTTGTGGAATTCATACGAGAATGTATATATTCTCTCACGAGTTGTCGAATGAATATTTTTCCATTTATTTGAGTCCATGAAAAATGGTCTGTTTTAAACGCACTGGTTATGGATTCTATTCGCAATTTCAATTTCGCATATAATCTGGTGAAATGAGGTATATGGAGAAACTTGAACTGTTAAACTTTAAGGAAGAAGAAGAAGAAGAAGAAGAAAAGAAATTATCGTGGAAACAAACTAACGACACGTGATATGTCGTCTGTTTGCTGACTAGTGAAGAAATTGGATTCTTTCCTATATAAACGCACCGAGCTGCGGAGCATCAGCCCACTTTATCGAAATACTGCACATATAGGCCATAATAAATGAACTTCTTTGCTTACGTTTTAATTTTTTTCTCAATAATAATTCATTGAGGATATTTTCAACCGTGCGCCATCGGTCCGACTAGTAGGTACCTATCACGCGTATTTAATTATGGAAATAAAAACACGAAATATGTATCGAATGACTGATGAGACACGTACTCTTCATTTCATCGATATGTAAACCAAAGATCTGACAAAATGATACGAAAATCTCGTCACTATGTATATGATTTGGCTGACGATATGAGACCGTTATGTAACCGGACAGGGAGAACAGAAACTATATGCATGTATGTAAAACGTGTGTTGGAAGATATGCCTAACAGCGATCTCCGGGAAGCTTGGCGACCTTGTAAGGCCAGCCTAGTGCAACCATATGCTGAAGTGGGTATACATTAACTCTCTAGGTAAGCATCGATACTTACTTCGTCAAATATCAGTTATTCACTCACTTATAGACACGCGAGAATTACACTAGCTCGTTGAGGTTTGGTTTACTCGCTTGTTAGCTGCTTCGAACTTCCCGAGGGTTGGCGCCTTGGTGGCTAACTAGCATCGGAGCTTTAAATTCACTCAGTAATTTAAGCCCGATAATTTTCTGATCGCGGGAATTTAAGTGCATCGTATGTACAGCAATCTGCGAATTAATGTTCGAAAACATCCAGCATCAAATTTTTTAGCCATTCGATTCACCCGAGATAATAGAGTTTTTCGAAACGCGTCAAAATTTGGGAGAAAATTATTTTTCATCCACCGATCGGTGGGATGGATTCAGATCAACTCGTCCGTGCATGACTCGCTAGTCAAACATGATAAGAAACAGTCCTGCAAATTTCAAGATCCCAGGTCGAACGGTTCCGGAGAAATCGTATGAACAAGGTCGAAAAATTGATTACGAGGAAACCGGATTAGATGTTCATGTGGTTCTAAAAGCGTGTTGCACTCGGTTTCACCTGCATGCACTTACGGGTCATAAACCCTTTTCACGAAAAAGAGGAAGGAACCAAAAATCTATGAAGAATAACTTTTCAGACTAACATGCCCTACAAATTCTCGCGAGTCATAAGTTAATGATGATGAATAAAAGTATGGAGAAGGACCGCACGACGGGTGACGACGGGTGTTCTCAAAGATTTTTTTTAAGCTCTGATAAACTGCATACCATCATTCCAACGGGAGGATAAAATTCATGTTGGAATGTGACAGGAGATGGGAATAATGGTTTGTATAATGGACACCTTTGTCAAAACGATGAAATTCTGTCGCTTGACATAGCTACCACTGTGCAGTACGCCAGCTCTTCTGATTATTGTTCAGTGTTCTGGCTGTATATGAGTTCCGAGATAAGAATAGGAAGTCTTTTGTCCCGGTAAAGACCGCGGCCAACTATCTGTTGGTCTTAAAAGGTAGAAAAACTTTCAGGGAACGTACGTGTCCTTTTAGCTCTAATCGCTTAATCGAGGCTCCGGAATTGGAGCTCACCGTAGACAAAAGGCTCGTCGCGTTAAGCGAGCTGCTAGCCATGTTCCTGGCAGCGTCTTAGAAGTCGCGAAAGTTCCTTAATTTCATCGATTTTCAGTGGAAATAATAGAAAAGTTGTTTGAAGTCATTTGGAGATACATACCGTGACAATCTCAGGATGAGAAACGCCAGGGATACCAACCCAAAACTGGTTAGCAGCGGTTTAGTAACTCACTAGACATTTCTAGTAAAATAACTAGAAATCAATAGATTTTTACTGGACATCATTAGATTTTTATTGATTTTACACCGAAAATCTATTAAGTTACTAAACTGCTGCCAACGGATTTTTGATTGGTATCCCTGGCGTTTCGCATCCTGAGATCCCCACGGTAGAACTCGGCTGTGCACCAAAAATCGAAATCAACAGTGCCTATGAGAACCCCACGATGTTTTACTCCTGCAATTTATCACCGATCAGATCGACAAAAGATGAAAGATGAATGCAAATACCCATAAACATGAGACATACCGATCATTGAATGTCAAGATGAGCTTACCTCTGCCGGTTGCGTTTTCTGCTTCCAATCGAGTTTCCGTTTTCACATCAAACCGATGCGGTAGTCGATCGAAGATCGTTGAAGGTCCACTGCCGATTTCCGGTACTTGATTTCTTTCCGGTTCATTATACAGATGGCCTTGCGGCGTCACCGTCTCGTTGTTGATTTCGGGATGCTTTAGCCCACTAGATATGGACCCGGAACGAACTCCGGTCCAAATGATAACCAGGAGAACCACAAGGAGAACGATCGCGATGCAAGCTGCTGCGGTCGCAGCACGGCCCACAAATCGCGACATAGCGACTAGTTCGCACCGAAGCAAGGCACTTTTGAATTCGAATAGTTTATTTCCGGATTTCACAACTATAGGTCGTGTTTTTTTTTCTTTTTTTTTCTTATATTACCTAACCCCGACACAAGTATCCATCTTAATTGTTAATCATCGTTTTACTTTTTGGCACCAGGAAATTAATTTAATGGCAGTTGTATAATGGCACTTGGTGAGATTCTATAAAAGGCAGTGAATTTTCGATTCGAGGTACCGATTGTTTTTTTACGAATATGATGGCAACGCTAATCTAATACGTAGAATGTGATATTTTCGAAATTTTGTATGTATCAATCCATGTATGTATTAGTTTCGCCAAAAACGGTTAAAGGCGAATTCTCGCACTGTTAAACGAACGTTCGACATTTTCGATTATGATTTCGATTGAACGATGTATGATTGTTGATATCATTCACTTTTTCAATTACGTATTGTTTCAATCAACCTCCACTATCGCGACTTGAAGGATGTAACTCCTATAAGTTACACCCTGAAATCGGGACTAACTTTCGATTATGAAAGAGCTGATTTTCCGCACTCTCTATGACTCCTGTCTTCGGGTGTTGTGTTAAGCCTGAAACATAAAGAAGAACAAAATTCTTGACCATGTATCACAAAATACTAGTAATCAGTTGTGAAAAAAAAAAATAATTGATTGTGAGTAAATGGAATATTTCATGAAAGCGATACCCCATATTAATTCCCGATTGTAATTTGTAAATACCGAAGACACCGATGTTGTAGCTACGCGATCTCCTCCACCCGTACAGGTGTTTAGTAACTTTCGAAAACGGCGTATGAGGGGATAATTATTATCTTTGACTACCTACGATAACTCACGCATCTGTCTGGTCATTTTTTTAAGAAAATTATATCGTTACGTTTGCGCGCCGTACCCGCGACCTGATTGGCTTATTTTCTTTTCCATTAGTACATTTATTTTTTTTCTTTTTTTTTTTCTCTCTTTAGTTGACTTCCTTAAGGTTTGTGCGCACAGCCTTAATTACATATGATCGAAGTACTGACCCGCGGAGGTCACGGTGGCGGCTATACACGATCTCTCATATATTTGGGCCACCGAGGAAGTAACACGGAATGAAAGAAAAAAAAAAAAGATTAATGCTGTACGAGATACAGCAATGGTATATTTGGATTCCCGTGTATTATACCATAAAACGAAAAATATTCTCCATTTGGTAACAATATATTATACATATAGTACCTACGTATGGGTGCAGATATTATAAAATCGCGTAGGTGTAAGATAATTGTCTTTTGTCAACATTAACAATGAGGTAGACCCGATAGACATTCGCTATCTGCATATCTAAACATCCGGGTGTCACGTTTTTCCGAAAATCTTTTTTCAATTGTCGTCATACTTAATTCTTCATTAGGCATAATCATAATTCGACGACCTAATTAGCGCACAATTTAATACTGATAGAAATGTATTTCTTCGAATTTCTGTTCCTGTAGAATAAAGGATGCACTTTGGGATTGTCTGAAAGCAAGAGAAATATCGCAACTTTGTCATTCCTGTCAACTGAACCATAATTATTCCACAAATGTTGAATCATTCAGCGCATTTGGAATTCAAAATTTCAAAATTTCATGGGAACTATTCAGTCAAGAATTAAAAGTCCGGGGTATAGAACTAGCAAACGTTCAAATTGAACGAGCGATATGCAAATTTTTCATGTAATGATCAACATTTGAATTTCAAGTCGTGTGAATTTTTGCGATCTTTTTATCGCGTCGTTTCTGAGATCATTCGGCGAATTTGTTCGACAGACTGACATATTTCTATAGAAACCTGTTTCTCAGATGCCAAAGGCCTGCGCGAGAACGTAAAGCCTGATCGTTGAAATGAAATCAGAAAAAGTCATGTTCGACCGCAAAACCATAATAATTAATTTTCATTATATCTATTCAAATAATTCGAAAGTTACTCAATGTCAAAATTCAACTTTAACATTGAATAACTTATGAACAAATAAATTTATCATATTACGACTAAGGACATTTTTTTTGCAACGTTAAATTCCCTACAAAAATATGTCTTCGCCATTTTTATTGTGTCAGAAAAAGTCATGTTCGACCACAAAACCATAATAATTAATTTTCATCATATCTATTCAAATAATTCGAAAGTTACTCAATGTCAAAATTCAACTTTAACATTGAATAACTTATGAACAAATAAATTTATCATATTACGACTAAGGACATTTTTTTTGCAACGTTAAATTCCCTACAAAAATATGTCTTCGCCATTTTTATTGTGTCAGAAAAAGTCATGTTCGACCACAAAACCATAATAATTAATTTTCATTATATCTATTCAAATAATTCGAAAGTTACTCAATGTCAAAATTCAACTTTAACATTGAATAACTTATGAACAAATAAATTTATCATATTACGACTAAGGACATTTTTTTTGCAACGTTAAATTCCCTACCAAAATATGTCTTCGCCATTTTTATTGTGTCAGAAAAAGTCATGTTCGACCGCAAAACCATAATAATGAATTTTCATTATATCTATTGAAATAATTCGAAAGTTACTCAATGTCAAAATTCAACTTTAACATTGAATAACTTATGAACAAATAAATTTATCATATTACGACTAAGGACATTTTTTTTGCAACGTTAAATTCCCTACAAAAATATGTCTTCGCCATTTCTGTGTGTTTACCCGTTGCCGAGTTGTGAGCTGTGATCAGATACATCGCGACGATCCGTCGTGTATAAATTTGATATTTCCGACGGTTGGCCGGCCTGAAAAATCACCTGCGCATGCGCATTATGAATTCGCTCTGTATTATGTATCGATATTTTGATTTATCGCTGAGTGTAACCGGTCCGGTATGCAGTTGTACATCAAGGCTAGTAACCTCGCGCGTCCGTGGTCTAGGTCAACTTATTATCTATCTCCCCATTCCGGACCTCGGCGTCATTGTCAATCATTGAAACCACCAGTTGCAGCCAGTTGTGCGGCCCAGCTATCACCTCGATTGATCGAACCTGTTGGCTATTGCCCAACAGCACTGACTCTGACAAGTGACGGTCAACAGAGGTCCGCACAACGATCAATGATGTATTTACGACAGCGAATAAATATCTAGATATATATATATATAAATATATACATATATACCAGCGCCCTACGGCTTCCCCACTAAACGGTATTCAAGACCACAGATAGCGCCCGCGGCGCGGCGTGGCGGTAGAAATATTTGGCGGGAAATCTTTTCGCGGTATAAAGCAAAACGCAACTAATTATAAAACCAACTGAAATAAATAACATAAAATAAAATGGAAATAATATAATTGCGTATTTACGTATACTTTGCGCGCAGCTATAAATAATTGCAAAAAAATGAAAAAAAAAATAAAGAAAGAAGAGATAAAGATGATGATGAGTAAGAAAAATTATTGTATATTGCGATAAACGCGTTGACATATGTCAAGGATTAAAACCGATCGAGTTTAATTAATTATCCTATTATCTGCGCGCTTAGCTGTCAAACAATTACTGTACCAAGCGCAGTATTCAAATGTTGATAATCACGCGGTTTTATTATCGCTTATATATACTCGAATAAGACTGTACCTATATATGTACACAATTAGTTTGTAAATCGAATGAATACTATTTGAAAATTTGAACAATTGAACGAATCATTATTGCGTTTTCTTTTGTTTTTCTTTTCTTGGATATCATTATAGTCGAGCTATATCTTTTGTTTTAATATATAGTATATTATACCTATGTAGGTATATTATATTATTGCGTAAGATACTTATTCATATGTACCAGCTAAAAGTTCATTATATCTAGCTCAACCCAATTTTATGTACTATTCTATAAAAAGCTATATACCAACGGAAGATATTGACGTCATACTCTGTGCCATAACGGATAGTAAGTTGGGCTTACCAATTCTATGATGTACTTTCGTGTTGTACACGTACGTCATGTATGGAGATAGTAACATTTGTATTGTCAATTACATCACAAAATTAAAACTCCAACATTATGCATATAATAATTTAGAAAAAAAACAAGAAAACAGGATTCATTAACAAAAATAGTGTTTTTTCATTTATAACAATTATCATTCATCGATTTTTCGTTTCATAACTCTTTTCTTAAAGCTGCTATCGTCTCTTGCGATTATTTTAATACCTACATCGTAAGCTAAAGAAAATTGTCGAATTTGAACTCCGGGAATGTACAATTATGCGAAACGGCACGCGTGTAGTGTATGTAGACTAACCAGGAGAACATCACACCTCTGGTTCATCGATCTTGACCAAACTTATAGGGGTGTTTCCTTGAGCCGAAATATCAAGTACGTGCTGAATAACTCTTCCGAATGGGCACTTACTCTGTCAATTTATTCATTCGTCAATTTATTTATTTGTCAAATAATTCCTTCTTCATTGATTTCCTCCTCATTTTATAATAGAATCAGAAAATGTAATAATTACAGTGATAGGGGGCATTCGTCGGGGAGCTGGGTCAAGTTAAAACTCTTCGATTTTTGGTGACCCGTATTAATTACACCATGCCGCGTTATAATGGTTTGATTAAATGTACGCGATTAATCATTCTCGTTTATGCGAATATATAATATTTATATATCGAATCGAGGATTGGGAGGTTGATATAAAATTCCTTCGTTTTTTTCTCTACACGCGTTAATGCTGACGTTAATGCAATCGTAATTTGTTTCCCCGGTTTAGAATACAGCCGGATAAAAACTGAGAGTCTAGGATTAGCGCAGCCGGTTTGGTCCGTCTATTTTAATCTCGAATTGGTGACTATCGCGAGATGGCACGTGACATTGAATCGTGGAATAATTGAGGCCCGGGGGATTCCGGATCTTGAATAAAATTCTTCTCCTCACTTCCTGCGCAGGCAAAAACTCCTACGGTATTTGCTGTTCAAATTGGCCATAAGAGAATGCTTTTTCTCTATCCGTCTGCTAATTTCTGGGTAGAAAAAAAAAAATAAAAAATTGCGAGCTGTACAAGATCCCGGAAAAAAGACCTAATTCAATATCGTAAGTTCGTAGTCCAGATAATGTAAACGGGGCGCCGCAGATACGACGACTAAATAACGCGTGATTTCGTCTCGTCAAATATTTACTCGTCGTTATAACACGGTTGGACTATACGTGTACGTGTGCAATTATACTCTCTATAAATTTGTACTCGTGTAGCTAAATCGAATTCTTATATTAATAGATGATAACGAACTTCATCACTTCACCTCACTTAGCGATCGATATGTCTTTCCACTCCACGAATATAATGAGAGTCGAAGATGTGGTTTATCCCGATTAAGCCACATAGCAATTTCGAGATCTCGGTGATCTCTTGATTATTCTTACACTCGAATTCTTCGCTTTTTTCTATCTTTGTCTTGAAATGATTTATTCAAAAACTTAGTATTGCGAGCTTTCAGCCACGACTGATTACAGACATGGTAGTACGCTCAAGCCAAACTCTCGTCAGCGTGATAGTCGCGACGCTATAGGCTTATCTAACAATATGTAAATTCGCGTGATATAACAGAGCGATATCAATGGCAGTTCTCACATTAGTTCATTATCTCTCTCGCACGCTCGAGCCGAAAACTAAACTGCTGATTCAATTCCACGCCGCGATATATACAACTTCAGTTAGAGTACTCATATATATATATGTATGTGTTACGCATTTGTATACCCGCTACTCCCCCGCCCAGATAATCCACTGACAACATTTTATCTGAATTGAAATTGCGAGAGATCATTTTAATTGTTGTTTAAAACTCGACCTTTCAATATGAAGATATCGATATTGGATCTCAACAACATTTATACCATGGATACGTATAATTTATCAAATTATATTCGACCTAGTAATAAGTTAGCAAGTTTTTAATTTCATAAGTTATGAAGTTTTCAATTTCATAAGTTATGAAGTTTTCAATTTAATGATTTATAAAGTTCTCAATTTAATAACTCATGAAGTTTTCAGTTCAATAATTTGTCGAGTTTTCAATTTGGAAAGTTGTCAAGTTTTCAATTTAATAAGTTATCAAGTTTCCAATTAAATAAGTTGTCAAGTCTTCAACTCAATAATTTGTCGAATTTTCAATTCAATAATTTGTCGAATTTTCAATTCAATAAGTTATCAAATTTTCAATTCAATAATTCATCAAGTTGTCAATTTAATGATTTATCAAGTTTTCAATTTACTTTTCTTTCACTTTTCAGGATTATTTTACGTATACCACATACTGTATGAGACAAGCAGCTGGAACTTCTCGCCCTGATTTTCTTTGACTCGAAAAATGGTATTTCGCATTAGTGGAAAGTTTGACTAAAAAACAATGAAATATATCACGAGAAAAGTTTTGTTGGTTTTTTCATTTCACCACGAAAACTACCGCAGGTCGATTATGATACCGAAATTCAACCAAATTTGAATTGATGCAAATGCTATCGATTGGGACTAAAATCATAAAGATCTCTAAACTGGTTTTCGAGATATCATGAATTGAAATCAAATTTCTTCAAAATTCTGTGTTTTGGAATAACTCGGAAATATTACTCGGCTAATCAAGAACTAAATCTGATTATTTGTAATGTAGGAAAACCCGCATTGATTGATACAAGAAGGGGTAAAATCCGTGAGATAGCGTCGGAGAAAAATTATCACACAGATGTCGATCTGAAAATGATCAGAAGCCATTCTCAGCCCTCAAAACGTGGAGATCTTGTGGAAAATGGACTTTTCATTTACCGGATGTTTTCGTTTCTCATTCAAAATGAGTTTCCGCTCTACAAAACGAGAAGTTAACAAACGCTCGAATCGTATAAAGGTCGTGGCAGTCCGTCCGCACGGAAATGAGCGGTCAGTTGTGGTGACAGAAAATTAGTCCGCAAATTAATTTATTAAATTAATGCGACATTCGGTCGATGAGGTTATTCAGCTGATTTTCAAAACGTTATACAAAATATAATCTTTCACTGGTTTTCCCTTTGCGGCTTTAGGCTCAAATCAGTCAACGGTTTAGCTCGACCTCCTTCCGCTTTCCTGTTTTCGTATTCGCACAACCTCGTCGCAAGAAACGTCCGATTAGCGAAGTTTTCGAAATCAATTTCGATCTAATAATTCTGTGAAAATAACCGCAGCTCTTATTCTCCGACTTATTCCACATTCGTCATCGTTGTTCGACCAGACTTTTTTATGAGATGCAGAATCGTAATTTCTCGGTCGTTTATTTTTATCAATTGAGATGAAATAGTACTCGGAATATGTGGTTTCCCATCGCCGAGTGGCTAAGTATTTTAAAAGTGAATGTAATGAATCGAGATCTCTGTAAATGATTCAACTATTTCTCTGATGATAACTGAACCTGTAAAATTTTCTTGAAAATTTTGGAAAAACGAAATACTCAGCCACTTTTTGCCGAATCAAAGCACTAATCGCCAAAGTTTCATTTCGATCGGTTGCGTGATACGGGGGAAACCACGAATCGCGTTTTCGAGGTGATCAGAGCGTGTATCATAACCCTCTAAACGCCATAGGATATGTCTTGAAGTTTCGTATAAATAAAGGAAACTATACAGCGTTTTCAGACTAAAACAGAATGACTCGTATACGCAGGAAAAATATATTAATCAGATGTTAAAATAATAATTTATTTTTCCTCGTAATAACAACTGTGGTCTAACTCTTAACCGTGACCTATGCATTCTGCGATGTACTCGAACTTTTCTTTCGACACATTGCACCGTATTGCCACATTACATATTTACATGTGTATAACATAAATATCATAATGTCTCATGTCGTATGGTTGATTTACTGATTTCTAGACGATCCTATTTGGTGCCATTTTTTTTTTGTTTATCACAATGAGGAAATCTCGTTACAAGAAAATTCAATTTTCAGCACTATAGCTGTGTTTTTGAGAGCTGAATTATTTCAGACAAAACAATTCGGTGGTTTTTAGATCGACGCAAGATCAAGTACCTAGTCCCTATTTTTTCAAACACTTTCCATTACCAATTTCGAGTTTGTCGATAAGGAAAAACCGACTTCAACCTCAGTGTCGCGTAAACGACACGTGCCAATAATGACAAATGTGTGAAAATTTTTGATGATTCATAAGTCCTCTTCTCTCTCGCTCTGATCAGGCAGCTCTATCTCCTGCATTAGATGAAATTTCGTTTCGGCCATAATATATATGTTATGATTTGAAGAAATACACTCATTTCATTACGTAGTAGCGTGCGAAAAAAATAATTTATATTCAATTCGCGTTTAATACTGTTGAATTTATTATCCACAAGGCCTCTCACGACCAGCAATCGCTAGTCCACCTCTGTCCATATAGACCTTATAATATAGTGTCTATTGGTGGTCTCTACGCGTAGGTTTACTCATCTGTAGGAAGACCCGAGAGTAAAGGAGGCACCTCATATCTACGTGGACGTGACGATTTGTCTAGAAATATTCTCGCCGGAAAGTTTGACTATTAGTATACACACGCACGCACACACACACACGCATACACGCATGGTAGAGTAAATACATAAATATCTGTGTTAGACAACCGGGCGTTGTATATAAGATTTTTCTTCGCCATAGCTCTAGTGGCGAAGATATTTCTGAAGAAGAAATAAAATTTCAACCCAAGCCACAGCTTCCTATAATCAGAAATATGTAGTTCTTATATTTTTGAAATCAACTCTGCTAGGCGATAATCGCACGTTTTACAGGTGGAATGGAATACCTAACTACGTGCCGAAAGCACACATTTTATTCATCATTTTCGTTCATGTTTAGGTATCATCCTCCTCGTTTGTCTGGTGCAATTTTTGATGTCACAGGTGTTCACAGCTTGAAGTTACGCAATTCAAAGATATATTTATAATAACGCCGATTCCTCACGGTGGTAATAACTAATAACGATCGAACATCGGTTATTTGAATGATTATTATCACATTTGAACCGCGACTAGAGGATCCGAGATCGTTATAAATCTATCTTCGTTTCGTTTTTCAATTACTGGTAATTATCAGAAGAAAACACACAGTTGCGAGTAAGTAACTCACGCGAAAATATCAAAGAGACAAAGATCGTGACGCTTTTAAAAAGATGATTTATTTTTAACGACAACTGAACCAGGAATTTTGTGTCTATCAATTTTTTCGAGCTAATGTAGTCCGAATTTATCTTCACCAGCTAGTGCAGAAAATGAAAATTCAGTCTCATTCTGTTTTTGCCTTTTTTTCGAATGGAATCAAAAATGGCGCGATTCGAATTTCGAAAAAGTTTTTCTGTACATCAATTAACGCTCCTTCGAATTGAATTGAATTCATTCTTTTGAAACATCATTCTGATTTCATGTGAGACCTTTCGGTATCACTTGCAGTACGGGATATAATCGCCTGCTATCATCATCTGTCAGAATAATTTATAAATATTTTTATTTATCTCGGTCGAGAATTTTAAATTCAGATTGCGTACGAATTTAGTTTATTAAATTCTCTCCGTGCTTTTCATTCAAGGATACCGAATCTAACTCACAAAATCAACTCCGTTGCTACCTAATCGACCAGAATTATCTAGTTTCCTTCCTTCAGATATTTCAATTCTCTTCTATTCATTCCTCATCCAACTTTCCCCGATGATGTATGATGTCGTTTCAAATAAATCGCTATTCCTCATATCTTCTATAGACTGTAGGTATAACGTCACTAAGACTTACAATTGGGAATGAATGAATCCAAATTCTACCGAAGAAGATAGAAATTAATGTTTTCAAATAATTCAGATCAAGTTTTCGCGGGAGTTTTAAATTTGAATTTTTTTGTTTCAACAGAGAGAATGATCTCTGAAATGATTCACCGTGGTTAAAAATTGTGGAATATAGTATTAGAATTTTGAATTGAAATTTTTGTCACCTACCTTAAACGTAGGTAAATCCCACGATACACCAAGCACTAAAAATGTATATACTCATTTCACAAACGTCACCGCAGTGCAGCAGAGTCGCGCGTGGACTGATAGAGACGATTAGGATTGATATTATCAAAGCGATAGATAAATGCGGGAGATTTGAAATGAAAAATAAAATCTAATTTACTGATTTATTTATTTTTCTTTTCTTTTTTTTCTTTCTTTTTCGTTTTATCATAAAACGGACAGGAGTCAATACGAATTTGAGAAATATCCGATGGGAGAATCAAACTGGCGGATATTTAATGGATTTTGCCGATTTTTAATACACGTGGATATATCGATCTCGGTCTCGATCTGGATCTGGATCTGGATCTGGATCTGGATCTGGATCTGGACAAGGCAAGGTACTGCAAGTTCACAACGAGGACGAGAACCCGCCAAGTCCACTTCCACGAGCCAACTAAACTCGCAAAGAACTAAGGAGTCCTACCGAGGCGACTTGAGAGCGCGGAGTGTGCTACGGGCTATATAGCTGGTCCCAGTTCTTCTCGGTCAGCTATACCCAGATTACCAAGAGAAGTATAGCCCCCACCAAGTAGCCAACGAGTCGTGGACGTAGTCGTCGTAGTCGTACTTGTAGTCGCCACTTTAAACTCCAGGGAGTCTCTCATCCCGACCGATTCACCACAGAGAAGAGTATTCGGTCTCTATAGAGACGAAATGGACCAACATCGATGCAGTCCAAGGATTTCCAATATTTCGGACATATTTTATTTCTCTCAACTTTGTCAGATGATTGTTTTTTTTCCCTTTTTTTTTTTCTTCGAAATAATTTTCGGTTCAAATCGATGCTATGTATACCCTCTGATGAAATTTTCAGTATCGTGTTCAAATTTGTTCAAAGCGTATCTGTCAGTGATTTGAAGAAAAATAAAATGAATATATGATTTCCAGAATTTCGAATCTATTGTATGATTTCGGCAGGTTTGGGCCTTGTTGGTCCCTACTGGAAATGATTATGTGATAAATCACATGATGTTATGAACGAAATTGGCATGTATTTTATCATGTAATTTAACATGTGACTACGACTTAATACATAACAAATCACATGATAAATCATAAAATACCGATTTTAAGATGAAATACATAACAAATCATATGACAAATCATAGGTTTCGGTATGTTATTTATAATGTATTTTACCCTATAAGTCGTATTTTATGATTTATCATGGGACTTGTTATATATTAAATCGTAGTCACATGTTGAATTACATGATAAAATATATATCAATTTCGTTCATAACATCATGTGATTTATCACATGATCATTTTCAGTAGGGGTACTACGACCTCGAGAGTGGTCAAGAATTATTTTTGCTGCGGTCAGTTTTCGAGTCCAAGAAAATTGTGCAATGGAAAATTGAGTGGTTCTTTTACCGCAGTGCGAATTCTCGCGTGTAGTCAAATAATGTACGATTCTATTGGGCTATTAATTCAGTAGATAATGGTTGAGAAATACACCGTTGACTTACAAAAAACAAAAATTTGAAGTTTACAGAGTGGAAAAAGACTTTGCTCAAATTTCCCGGCTTATTGATAATTTCTCTTTTTCCTTATCTCTTTCTTTCTTTCTTTCTTTCTTCCTTTCTTTCTTTCTTTCTTTCTTTCTTTCTTTCTTTATTGTCCAGAATCACCACCGCGCGTTGTTGAAAAGAAACTTGAATATTGACTTATTCAATATTGATTTGAAATTAACTAAGTTCATGATACGATAAAATATTTACTGCAATATCTGCAACTGTTTCTAAATTTAGTTTTCTGGCAGATAATCAAAATTTTCTAACATCTTGAACTAGAAAATATTCAGAAACTAAATCGAAACATATAATAATCCATAGATATTCGAAAATCTCTGCATCATGTTCGCAATAAAAAATCTATGATTTCCACGTCCGATCTTCGATTTCGGAATTTTCGTAGAGCGTCCATTGTCAGAGGCAGAATTATACATATAATAAAGAAATTTTTCTACGATTAGTAGCAGCCAATTATTTCTCAAAAACGATATCACATTTCCGCATTGTTTGCTAGGAATTTGACAAAGTATTTATATAGTAGCTGCAAGGTAAAAGGAACATGCAAGCCTCGTCTTCTTGGATGGTGTCCAGCACTTTCCCCGACTATTATTATTAATGAATGCTTGACATGGGATGCTGCGAAACTTATGTGGTACAACAATTTTCCATACAGAATGATGCATGCGTTCTTATCGCTGCCTAATAGGAGCCTAATGGATAAAGATCAAACACCGCATTATGCATTAAACTTCATTCTTTCATATAGCAAACGGTCTGATTATCTCGCTTGGATATCACCTGGCGAAAATTTCACGAACAGTTCCTTTTTCGAAACAATTTATTCCGGTCAAAGAGATCCTGTATAAATATTTTACTGCACTTGCTGCACCTGTATCCGTTAAAATAAAAACGCCTACTCGGTGCAGAGACAAAGTAGGTGTTTGTAGTCTTGTGTGTGTTTCCTTTTGAGGTAAACACCTGCGTGTACATTCCATTAATGCTGCACTTCCTGAGTTTAACGATACAATTTTCAAGATGTTGTATAATCAGAAGAGTTTCCGCAAAGGGAACTCGTATTTTTTATCGCCGAAGACTCGAAACCGAACGACAACTCGACTTTCTTATTCATAATAGAATTAGCCGGATCCAAAGTCGAGCCAATCATCGAATCAGGAATAGCGGAATAATTTCGAATACGATTTTTACGTTCCGATTGAAGAGCAGAGGTGTTATTTTTTACATCAGAGTAGAAAACGGGCCGATTTTCTAATCTCCAGCATCATCACCTTGATTGACAGTATTGCTCTGTTTGGAT